>CM062804.1:927287731-927917254 GCA_031772625.1 Pinus tabuliformis
TTGTCTCAACTTATCCCTAAATACTAGATGCAAATCCCATGACACATCAAGATCTCCATTATCTTTCTCCTTTGAATATGGTCCACTTCTTGAGTTGAAATTCGAATTTTTACTTGGGAGGCCAAGTAAGATCCCTCTAGAACTTCCAAATAAGCCTACACATGTCACAACACACACACACACACACAAACACACACACATACACACACACACACACACAGATATATCTATATATATATATATATATATATATATATATATATATATATATATATATATATATATATATATATATATATATATATAAATGAAAGCATCTTAATTTCCTTGTTTTTAATCATAAATTCACTTAAAAATACATAAAATAAATAACTTTGGAGAATGATTATTCTAACTCAGATGATCATGAAGATGATTACTTGATCTAGCATTTTAGGCTAGATAATTATGAAATAAGGGCTAAATGGTCAAGAAATTATCGAAATATGGATGAATATGGAAGACGATTTTGAGACTCAACAAGTAGTCCCGCCTTGTCTTTCCTCCGTGTGTGGTCTCAATTGGGCCTGGGAAGCTAGGGTATGGTAGCTCATGTCACGGTTGGTAACCTCATTCTAGCCCCAAGTGATTTTACAGGCTTGGGCCTAATGTTAGCTGCACATTTCCTTTATGTTGTGATAATATTTCACATCCTCACGGCCATTGTAAGTACCAAGAGCTAAAGAGGATGGGTTGCCCCGGGTTCATGGTCCAACCAATGTGTCTCAAGGATTTCGTTGTGTCTATTGTTTTTCATAAAATACTTATGGCTCACCCAACCCCCGGTGCCTATTCTTTGGGTAGAGGTGGCCGCTGTCAGGGGAGGAAAGTGGGAAAGTACGAGGGCAATGACCCATCCCTGGCCTATCAACCGCAAGGTCGTATTCATAAAATAGATGCTCAGCTCATCCACGATGCATCCCATGCATATCAAGTAGGTACTCTGGCTAAACTATGCCAATTAATTTCAAATTGGGAATATGATTCGTACCAGCGAGCAGAAGTAGAATCTTAGGTGGAATATTGGCGTGACCTAGTTCTTGACCTCAGACATTTTAGAGGTTGCACCACCCAGTACAAGAAAATTGTTTACCTCGATTGGTTGATGAAAAAATTGTGGGCAAGGCTATCATGAACTCTCTAGCTAGATCTATTAAATCTAATCCAAGCTTATAGGAACTTCAGATAGAATTTCAACTCATACAGTTCCAAATTTAGCAATAGGATCTTCTTCTCAATTTCATTGAAAAAAATATTTTTTGTTTTCCTCATTCTGAATTACTAGGTTCAGGTGTGAAGTACCCAATGCCTGTCAAGTCCTCTAATGATTAGCAGTATGGTTGCCTATTTCTCCACTCATTTTTGTTTAATTTTATATGATGTATATGTCGACTAGGATTTCATGTTATAGTTAGTTCATATGTAGATGGTTTCCAAACATTCAATCCTACAAGGAACTGTTAGACATACTAAAGATATATTAATTTTGGATGGTATATAACATTGTTCGATGGCCAACAAACACAGTTTCCAAATGGGCACGTTGAGGCCACTGAACTCCTTGATTATGGTAGCAACTTTCTTTTGCTAAAAATGAATGAAAGAAAAGGTCATGCCAAGCTTACAAAATAAAAAATCAAAAAATTGTAGTCACATAAATGAAATGGTTGATAAATGTTTATAAGCATCTAATGAGCCTCAATATTGCAACAAAAATGTTACAACTCCCAAGGCTACCAATTTAAATTATCAACTCGAGGTTCATACAAACTTAAGAGGTGTCGACACTACATGTGCAACATATAATGTGTCCTTCTTTCATTGATATGATGCAATGAATTGAATATCATGAAATCAACCACTAGCGTAGTTGTAGAAAATAAAAGTTGCATTGAAAAAGAAACCTAGTCTATGGAATTGAAATAATAGTGCTTGAAATAGAAACTCTAGCTTAAGAATAAAGAAAGTAAATTAATATAGCATCAATGAAGGAAAGGGAATATAATCAATCATTTCATTCCAGAGAGGTTAGATCCATTGACATAGTTCATTAGATACTTCATGTGGCAATCAATGAAATCATTGTTGTGCTATCCAATTCATCTGTCCATTAATCCAAATTGTTGAGATGTGTTGCAGGGGTAAAAAGACAAGTCCTATGTGGTCTTGGATCTTCCTCAATCATGGAATTAGAGACTAGTGGTAATTATTCAACAATAAGAGACAAAAATTGAGATTTTGTAGCAAATTCGATCAAGTTTACATGTGCTACACAAGTGTTACAAGACTACTACAAGAGTGTTACAAGAGTGGTAGGATTGTTACAGGAGTGAGATAACTTAGCGAGTGCTGAAGTAAATAAAATTAAAATGAGATTAGAATATTTTTTTATTAATTAGGATTTCCTAGGACTCCATTCCAAGTGGAATCACTCCAAAATACCCCTGTTAACATGTGCTAAAAATTAATATAAAATTAATACTCTAAAAATTGGAAATTCAAGAGCTAGTGAGTTACTTAACCTACCAAATGCCTAACCTAATCAAGTGAAAATGCTATGGGGTAAATTTTGTTATTAACTTGAGTGTTTTGATGACCAAATACAAGTAGAATCAACTCAAATTACGTTAACTAATGCATTATGAAAAATAGCAAACAACTACTACTATTTTGCTACAAAATACTTCGAGAAATTCTAGATTTGTGAACTAGTAAATCAATCCAAGTAGCTCAATGATAAATACGATTTTTCAAAGTTGTTATAAGGATGCATAATTCTTATGAATCTATAAATAACCTACAAAACAACTCACTTCAATAATTTAACCAATAATACCTACAACAAAAGAAACATGAATAGCAAATGCATAAATAAGTGATGCAAGTGACAAATACATTCGAAGGAAATAAAGAAAGTGTAAAAGAGGGCTCTAAGGCTCCTGAGATGGTCAATCCCAAGTAAAATTAGATTTATATGGAGGAAACCAAGCTTTATAAACTACAACCTCATTCCTATAGGAGTGTGGCAAATCTGATCAATTTTACATGTGCTACAGGAGTGTTACAACACTGTTACATGAGTGCTACAGGAGCGGCAGGATTGCTTCGAGAGTGAGGTAACATACTAAATGCCCAAGTAAATCAAATGAAAATGAGATGGGAATAATTTTTTTGTTAATTAGGATTCCATAGTACTCCATTCCAAGTGGAATAACTCCAAAATACCCTTGTTAACATGTGCTAAAAAATAGCAGAAAATTACTACTCTAAAAATTGGAAATTCAAGCAGTAGTGAGTTGGTTAATCTACCAAATGCCTAACCTAATAAAGTGAAAATGCTATGGGATAATTTTGTTATTAACTTGAATTTTTTTATGACCAAATAAAAGTAGAATCAACTCAAATGAATTCCATTAATGCATTATAAAAAAATAGCAAAAAATTACTACTTTTTTGCTACAAGAGACTTCCAAAAATTTCTAGATTTGTGAACTAGTAAATCAATCCCAGTAGCTCAATGATGAATATGACTTTCAAAGTTGTCGTAAGGATGCATCATTCTTATGAATCTGTAAATAACCTACAAAAGAACTCACTTCAATCATTTAACCAATATGACATACAACAAAAGAAACATTAATAGTAAATACATAAATAAGAGATGCAAGTGAAAAATACATTCAAAGGAAATAAAGAATGTTTAAAAGAGGGCTTTGAGGCTCCTCAGATGGTCAATCCCAAGAAAAATCAGATTCCTGTGAAGGAAACCAAGCTTTAGAACTTGCAACCTCATGCCTACAACCTAAGTGAATTTACCAATTGTGATATAATTTTTCATGCTCAATGAAACCAAAGATTTAATATTTATCTTTAAAGGGGCGAATTTTATGGAAAGGGGTTGGGGCTAATCCCTAGCCTCGATCGCATACCCCTCCATATGACAACATGCACAAATTTTTGGGGTCGTTTTAACCATCCCACAAATTTACCCGACGGTCGGCAAGGCCAAATTCTCGCACCATTCCCAAATTCTGGGCTCAACAGCTGGGTTTTGGTCAATTTGTGGGTTCATTAACAACAAAATTAGGTAAAAACTTAAAACAGTCATATCTTTCTCATTTTTTAACCTAATGAGGTGCAAAAGAGTCAAAATGGGAGTTTTCTACAGGTTGGATCCATTGGATGTATTAGTGTTTTTGTTTGAGCTTTATAAAGGTATGTAACTGTACTTTGGATTGCGAAGTTAGATTTCTTTCCCAATTTTTATTGCAAAATTATAAAACTAACTTTGTTCAACTGTTTTTTCTGATCTTCCAGATCACAGAGCGTGCAAGAAGAGAGCATACTAAACAATATTGAAGCTTTTTATTCAATTGGAATGTGAAATTTAAAAGGCAAAACACATGGATTTCATCTCTAAGTTCTAATTGTGGCTCTCAAAACTCTATCTATTCTCCTCTTTTCTTAAATTTTCCTTCTCTTTCTTCATCCTCCTAAAAAACATTAGTGAGTTGGGTGGCTCTTATTGGACCAATAATAAAATGGAATTGCAATTGAAATGAAAACATCACAAAAACTTGTTTTTATTTGTCAGTCCTATCCTATTGAAAAAGAAATGAAACATTCTCTTAAGTATAAGAGAATTTCCAATGCATCCATTTTCCAAACAAGATCATGACTAAACACATATCAAAGTTTGAAAAATAAACACTAGTGAATTCTTTGACATGATTATGAAAATTTGATGTTACAATTTGTAGCCTAATGACTAATGAGACAAAATTTGAATGTGATCTTTAGGGTTTTTTATCTTCTTCAACTGTCATAGCACAAAGCTCTTTAGATCTTGTTGTTGCAAATGGATTTTTATTCTGTTTTTGTTTTTTATTTTTAGTGAATGGTGGTGTTTGATTTGTGGTGACAATCCCCGAGACGTTGAGGTGGCAAGCCTACGTGGTGGTTGGCCTACATTCAACTTTTCCCGCACTTGTATTTGCTTGGGATTTTAGGTAAGGTTTTAATGGGCAATTAATTCTCCTCCATCCCGAGGTGGTCTTGGTCTATGCGACATGGCTCTATGGTGTGGTCTGTTGTGGTGGAGTTGGTTATGTTTCCACCAGATTTGGGTCTGCTCCCTTGCTTTCTTACCCAGTTCGTTCTGCAAGGAAAGGATGGCGCTCTACCTCCTGTTGTTTTCTAGGTCCTTCTTCTACTCTGGTCCTCTGTCGTTTTGTTAACTGCGTGATGGTGTTTCTTTGGACCTAGTGGTTGCTTCTTGCATGGTTTTCTGAAGAGGTTTTGGGCTCTGTGGTCACCCTGGGTACACCTTGGCTTCTCTGTATTTGTTCACGGATATTTGATTTTACCAGGTTGACAGCACTATTTTTAACAGTTTCAATGGTTGCATTGTTTTACCAGGCCCTCTAGCCAACACTCTCGGCGATGGCTTGACGACTTCTACTCAAGGAAATTCCTCTGCTCTGGTTTCAATTCTTTGTTTCCTTTTACTTTCGCTGAAAACTTTTCTCCTGGTGAGAAGAAAGTGGTCTTGTGGCTCTGTGGTCATGGTTTATGCTCTGTTGGGTCTCGATATTTGCTGGCCCTCTAGCCATTGGTTGTGCTATATTTTTTCTCTACTTTCCTTGGCTCTTGTGCCATTGGCTATGCTCTGTTGGTCTCATTTTTGTGGCTCAACTATGGAGCTCGGCCTCCTCTTCACGTATCCACTGTGGGTATTCATCCTACCCTCTCTTTGTTCTTTATCATGGTTTTGTGGTTATGCTACCTCACTAATTATTTGTTTGTCTGTGTAGGTACTTGGCCCTCGTCATGGTGGTTGCAAAGGTTTGGTCCTTGGGGAAAATGATGGGGCCTTCATCCTTCTGGTCCGGCTTTGCGCTAACCGAGTAGGGTCCTTCCTGTTTATGATATGCGGTCATATATATTTTTTGGTAGCAGTTAGGCTATGCCTCTGTCTATTCTTTGTCTTAGTTGGTCTATTGACAGGTGCCCTCCTATGCACCGTGTCACTCTACTATAACTTTTGTTTATGAATTTGGGTAAAAGTTTATGTATCCCATCTCTGGTTATTTGTAATGCTTCAGTCTCTGCTCAGTTTGGTTTGTCTTGAGTTGTGTGGAACCCTCCTTCACCTGTGTTGATCATATGAGGACTATTATGGATGGTTTTTGAAGGCTTTGTGCCTTGGAATTGCGTGGGGTTACAGAATGATATCTTTTTGTGCTACCATGGACTTTGACAAATGTTTATATACATATATATGTATTGTAAATTTTCATTATTAAATCAATAGCATGATTTTGTGAAATGCCTGGATGGTTTCTTCTGCTATGTTTGGCTCCTTCAATTTGATGCACAATTTGATTAACAGACATTCAATTCTATCATTATTTTCTATGCACAATACATAATTCTTTTCATTTATGGAGAACAATAATGGATTCCTGTAAACTTCAATTTACTTTTTAAAAATATATTTTAGAGCTACGCTTTCTAGTCTCTTTTCTTCTGGATGGTAGCAAACCCACCCTTGCCTTTGGGTTTCCTATTTAAGTTGCTGGTAGCCTCATTCCGTTGAGGAGCTACCTACAATTACAATGTAGTTACATTCTAGTTTCTGGTAGTTTGTTTCCTAACTTATTTAAAACTAATTTCTAACCTAACTACAGTTCAAATTAAAGGAAAACATTGGTTGTGATAGCCTTCTTTTAAACATAAAATATAATTAAACTAAAAGTGAATTTAATTTTAACAACTTGTCGAGCTATCGCCTCCCTAATTGGATGCTCCTGCATCAGGTTCCTAGAGTGAATGAATCTCATGGCTCCTATCCATGAGCTCTTTAATTGAATACCAGGCACTTTGAATATGTCTGGAATCCAACCAGGAACTGTCCTCAATTGGACAGTTCTTCTATTTAACAAGGTACTGTAAGTACTCCTTCCGTCGTGTCCACCTAGCTACCTGAGTATCCAATATTTGTTCGATCTCTAGAGGATTGGATGGGGCCATCTGTTTGACTCATGTCTTTGTCTCTCCTTCTCCTTGGGTGTCCCGTGTGTATTCTGTTGAAATACCCTCCACATTAGTAGTAATGTGAGGGTACAAGTCTGCCACATTAAAAATGGGCAACATCCCGATACCCAAGGGTAGTTGTAGTTCATATGTGTTTCCAAAGAACTTTTGTAGTATCCGACAAGGCCCTTTTTTTTTAGTTTGAGCTTGTTATATTCCCCTTTAGGAAACCTCTCTTTCCGTATATGTGCCAATACCAGGTCCCCTACATTGAATTTCACTTCCCATCGTTTTAAGTCTACTTTCTGTTTATATCTTTGGCTGCTATCCTGCAATTTGGTTTTCCCCTGTTCATGAAGTTTGTTGATCGCCTTTGTGAAATCTTCACCATCAGCACTCCTTCGTTCCAACTGACCCAAATCCCGCAACTCATGCACACCACGGGGGTGCATTCCGTATAGTATCTGGAAATTACTTATGCCCGTACTACCATTGGGTGAATCTTTATAAGCAAACTTTGCTTGTGCGAGTACGCAATCCCACTGTCATGAATTTTCACCAACTAGACTACGTAACATATTCCCCGAAATTTGGTTCACTACCTCAGTCTGCCCATCGGTTTGTGGATGATAAGCTGAGCTGAAATTTAATTTAGTATCTAACTTCTTCCACGAAGTCTGCCAAAAATGACCCGTGAACTGCACGTCCTTATCTGAAATAATAGACTTTGGCAAGCCATGTAGCCTGACAATTTCTATGAAGAAAAAGTGGGCTACATGCATGTCATCGCTGGTCTTTTTGCAGGGAATAAAATGTGCCATATTAGTAAAACGATCCACTACTACCATGATTGAATCGTACCCATTCTATGTCCTTGGCAAGCCTAAGACAAAGTCTAAACTTACTGAGTCCCATGGTCTGTCCGGAATAGGTAGGGGTGTATACAATCCCATATTTTGACTGTGTCCCTTTTCGAGTTGACACATATTACATCTAGCCACATATATTTGTACATCTCACCGCATATTTTGCCAATAATAGAAGTGACTTACTTGGTCCAAAGTCTTGTCTATGCCAAAATGTCCAGCTAGACCCCCACTATGTTTCTCCTGAATTAAGTTTTCCCTCATTAAACATTCTGGGATACACAATTGTCCTCCCCTGAACTACAATCCTTCATGTATATTATAGTCTAGTCACGAACTATTGTCCCTCAACAAAAAATTCTGGCAAGCTTCGTATGTTTCCTTAAAGTCTGCATCTGTTTCATACAAATCCTTGAGATGCTCAAAGCCTAACACCTACACTCTGCTTTCCTGTAAAATCAGACTCCTCCTGCTTAATGAATCTGCCACTTTGTTGGCTTGTCCACTGATGTGTTTCAACAAAAATGTAAAACTATAGAGGTATTCCATCCACTTCACATTTTTATGGTTCAGCTTATGTTGTTGCATGACATATTGCAAAGCAGAATTCTCTGAAAATAGAACAAATTCATTTCCCATTAAGTAATGTCTCCAATGTTTCACCGCTTGTACCACTGCATAAAACTCCCTATCATAGGACGTATATTTGTGTCTAATCTCATTCAACTTCTCACTGAAATAGGCCACTGGTTTGTCCTCTTGGCTGAGCACTCCTCTAATGGTTTTCCCACTGGCATCGCAACAAACTTGAAAATTTTCATTAAAATCTGGTAACCTAAAAATGGGTCTTTAAGTGATCTTCTTTTTCAGCAGTTGAAAACTCTTTTCAGGCAAATCCATCCAATGCAAAGGTTGATTTGATTTTTTAATGGTATCCACCATGGGTGCACAAATTCCACTGAAATATTTTATAGATTTCTGATGAAAACTCGCCAACCCATGAAAACTTCGTACTTCAAACAAACTCTTGGGGGATGGCCAGCTAACTATGGCTGCAACCTTTTCCAGATCCATCTTTAATTAATTTTCTGAAACCACAAACCTCAAATAAATTAACTCCTTAAAAAATGTACACTTTTTCAAATTTAACAACAACTTATTCTGCTACAATTTTTCCAAGACACACCTAATGTGTCGGAAATGTTCTCCCCTTGTCTTACTCAAAATCAGGATATCATCTAAATACACAATCACGAACTTTCCAATATATTCCTTCAGCATCTCGTTCATCAAGCGCATGAATGTGCTAGGTGCATTGTTGAATCCAAATGGCATGACCAACCATTCATACAGGCTTTCATTGGTCTTGAAAGCGGTCTTGCACTTGTATCCTTCTTGAATCTGAATCTGATGATATCCACTTTTCAAATCAATCTTCAAAAAATATGTCACTCCACTCAAACAATCCATGATATCATCGATCTATGGCAAGGGAAACCTGTACCTGATGGTAATCTTATTTATTGCTCGAGAATCAGTACACATATACCACTCTCCTCCTTTCTTGGGAGCTAAGACTATTGGAACCGCACAAGGAATTAAACTCTCTCGAATCAACCCTTTGTCCAAAAACTCCTATACCTACTTCCTGATCTCCTGATTGTCCTTTGGACTCATTCGGTAGCAGCTTTGTTTGGTAAGCTAGCTCCCGGAATGAAATCAATATGGTGACTGATACTGCTTCTTGGTGGTAATTTATCCAGTAAATCATCCACTACAATGTCGCTAAACTCATATAGCATATCTTGTATCTATGAGCAGGAAAATCAATAATCTCATTATTGATTAACACTACTCCTGGCCTTCGCACAATTGCAAACTTTATTTCATCATGTCTAATCTAATGTAGGAACTCTTTTCCTCCTAACAATAACGCTTTTGTTCCACTATTTTCTGTTGTATCCTCCTCTTTCATTGGTACCAACGTATGCCTGATCCCATCTTTCGCAAACTTATAATAGTTTGTGTTCCCATTGTGTACTACTTTCTTGTCATATTGCCATGGTCTACCAATATGAAACTCCACTTCGCACTGCTCATCAACTAGCAATTGATGTCCCTTTTTAACCAAGACACCCAATATGGGGTTGGGTGCTTCAATATTTTTAAACCCAGTTTCTCTACCATTTTAGTGGCTACCAGGTTGTCAGTGCTTCTGCTATCAATAATCAATTTACATCATTTCCCATGTGATTTACACACAGTTCAGAACAGTGCTTTCCACTGTGTCTAGTCAACTAATTCTTTATCCGGTTTGAACAATACCTTGTTCAACACCAAGGCCTCTCCTTTCTTAGGCATGTTCTCCAATTCTTGAGGTGGTGCTTCAGCTTCCTTCGGTTGAGCAACATATGCTCCTCTTTGTCTTGCTTTATCACTTTCAGGACATTCAAAAGACTGGTGTCCCCACTTGTGACACTTGTAACATTGATAGGAATTTCCTCTACCTCTACCATTACCTCTTCCTCTCTGGTAAGGCCTTTCTCCTCTAATGTTACCTTCTTTATCAGTTGCTCCTGCAGTTTTTGAACTGCTGCCTTCTTCATTGTTGTTGGAAGTTTTGCCTCTACAAAGCGACTGTCCTCTTCCTTGGCCAGATCCATGTCCTCTTCTGGCATTCTTCTTCCTAGTGATATTCTCTTCTACTTTTAAATCACTTTGATAAGATTCCTCTATGGAATTGGGGGAGAGAATACTAATCTCATCCAGTATCTCCATTCGTAATCCGTTCACAAACCTCACTGTCTTTTCTGGGGTATCTTTGACATAACCCACTTGTAGATTCACTCTGTATAATTCTTCTGTATATTCCTTCACAGTCATTGCCCTTTGTTTTAGGTTTTATGCTTGTCTATATAGAACAATCTGATAGTCTTTGGGTAAAAACTTACTTTTCATATTGGCAATCATCCTGTTCCATTTTTTAATTGGTGGCCTATTTGACCTTCTCATTTTTGCCTGCACACTGTCCCACCATAATGCTGCATGTCCCTTCAGTTTGGTGGTTGTAAACATGACCTTCTTATTCTCACTGATTTCTTCAAATTCGAAGTATTTATCCAACTTGCTAATCTAGTCCAACAATACTTCTATAGATAAACTTCCATGATAGTTCGAAAGCTCTGGCTTTGGTTCACTGCTTGCTAACAAAATAGACCTTAATAATTTTATCTCTATCCCTTCCTCATCGAATCCATCCATCATAGCTGCAACTTCTTCTTCACTATCATCACCACCTTCTGGATCCCTACGCCTCCCTGCTTCTACTGCTGCCAATCTGACACTTAGGATCCCGATTTCATTGCACAATCCTTCATTGGCTAATCTTCAAATAGCTCTACCTCGACCTCTTCTTCCTGCTTCCATATTTTTTCTTCCTTAAGGAAAGAACTTGCTCTGATACCAAAATTTGGCGACAATCCCTGAGAAGCCGAGGTGGCAAGCCTACTTTGCGGTTGGCCTACGTTCAACGTTTCCCACAGTTGTATTTGCTTGGGATTTTAGGTAAGGTTTTAATGGGAAATTAATTCTCCTCTGTCCTGAGGTGGTATCGGTCTATGTGACACAGCTCTATGGCGCAGTCTATTGTGGGTGAGTTGGTTATATTTCCATCAGTTTTGGTTCTACTCCCCTGCGTTCTTACCTGGTTCATTCTGCAAGGAAAGGATGGTTCTCTGCCTCTTGCTATCCTCTGGGTCCTTATTCAGCTTTGGTCCTCTGTCGTTTTGTTAACTGTGTGATGGTGTTTCGTTAGACCTGATGGTTGCTTCTTGCATGGTTTTTCGAAGAGGTTTTGGGCTCTGTGGTTGCCCTGGGTACGCCTTGGCTTCTCTATATTTGCTGACAGATATTTGATTTTACCATGTTGACGACACAGTTTTTAACTATTTCAGTGGTTGCATTATTTTACCAGGCCCTATGCCCGACTCTCTCGCCAATGGCTTGATGCCTTCTACTGGAGGTAATTCCTTTGCTCCAAATTCAATTCTTCGTTTCCTTTTACTTTCGCTGACAACTTTGCTCCTAGTGAGCAGATGGTGGTCTTGTGGATTTTTGGTCGTGGTTTATGCTCTGTTGGGTCTCAGTATTCACTGGCCCTCTAGCCATTAGTTGCGCTCTATTTTTTCTCGGATTTCCTTGGCTTTGGCACTGTTGGCTATGCTCTGTTGGTCTCAGTTTTGTGGCTCAACTATGGATCCTGGCCTCCACTTAAGGTATCTTCTATGGGTATTCATCCTACCCTCTCCTTGTTCTATATTATGGGTTTATGGTTATGTTGCCTCACTAATTCTCTGTTTTTCTATGCAGGTACTCGACCCTCATCACAGTGGTTGCAAGGGTTTGGTCTTTGGGGAAAATGTTAGGGTCTTCGTACTTCTGGTTCAGCTTTACACAAACCGGGTAGGGTCCTTCTTGTTGACGCTATGCGGTCATATATATTTTGTTGGTAGTAGTTAGGCTATGCCTCTGTATGTTCTCGGTCCTAGTTGGTCTGTTGATAGCTGGCCTCCTGTGCACCATGTCCTCTGTTGTAACTTTTGTTTATGAATTTGGGAAAACGTTTATGTATCCCATCTCTGGCTGTTGGTAATGCTTCGGTCTCTACTCCCTTCGGTTTATCTTGGGTTGTGTGGAACCCTCCTTGGCCTGTGTTGATCGTATGAGGACTGTTATGGATGGTATTTGAAGGCTCTGTGCCTTGAAGCTACATGGGGTTACAGAATGCTATCTTTTTGTGCTACTGTGGACTTTGACAAATGTGTATACACACATATATATATTGTAAATTTTCATTGTTAAATCAATAGCATGCTTTTGTGAAATAACTGGATGGTTTCTTCTGCTATGTTTGGCTCCTTCAGTTTGATGCACAATTTGATTAACAGTCATTCAATTATGTCATTAATTTCTATGCACATTACATAATTCTTGTCATTTATGGAAAACAATAATGGATACATGTAAGCTTCAATTTACTTTTTAAAAATATATTTCAGAGCTACACTCTCTGGTCTCTTTTCTTCTGGATGGCAGCAACCCCACCTTTGTCTTTGGGTTGCCTATTTAAGTTGTTGGTAGCCTCATTCTGTTGAGGAACTACCTACAGTTACAATGTAGTTACATTCCAGTTTCTGGCAGTTTGTTTCCTAACTTATTTAAAACTAATTTCTAATCTAACTACTGTTCAAATTAAAGGAAAACATTGGCTGTGACAACCTTCTTTTAAACATAAAATAAAATTAAACTAAAAGTGAATTTAATTTTAACAACTTGTCCAGTTGTCGCCTCCCTAATTGGATGCTACTGCATCAATTTGTGGATGTTTTGTTTTATTTCTATGTTTTCTATATGCAAATAAGGAATAAACTTAAATGAAAATGCATAAATGCAATTAACCCCAAATTAAAATGACCTTAAATGAAAAATTATTCCTAAACAATCCTCCTAACTAGCTTAGATCTAAGTTTTCTTCCCTAGCAATGATGCCAAAATGTTGGTCTAACTTATTCAGGTGAATTAGAGCATTCATTTATTTATCAATCTGAGTTGGTAAACTTAGAAGCAAACCAAAATATAAGGAACCTTATATTAGACTAGTGTAGGAAGTAGTTGTTTATATGCAAATAATGGAAATGCATATTGAAAATCTAAACTGTCTTGAAAAGAAAAGATTCAGATCTATTTTATGAAAACATAAAAATGTTTGATCAATGGAATTAGTTTACTTTAGAATATAGAGAAGAGTCTCTTGTTCAAGAGTCTTGTTTTGTCCTTCTTTAATATTTATATAATAACATTTCCAAGCATCAAGAAAGTAGGAAAGAAAGCATATAAATAAAAACAAGTAAATCTTATTTTCAGTTCATTTCTTAGTTGATGGAGAAGAGTCCCCCAACTTGGGAGGTCCTTGTTGTCCTTTTCACATAAAAACTAGATATTGAAAGGAAATCAATCTTCACATAAACTTAATCTAGGAAAGCATATAAGAAAGTAAATATTGTTTTAGTTCAGTCTAGCTCATGGAGAAGAGGCTCCTAACTTAGGAGTTCCTGGTCGTCCTTCTCACATAAAAACTAGATAATGAAAGGAAATCAATCTTCACATAACAAAACACACTTGCAAAAAGTAAATCACACCAGAATGAAAGGAAATAACATAAATTAAACTATGTTACAGATGTATGTGAATTGTGGTTGATGGGGATCTATCCATTCCTCAATGAGCACACATGAACAACTATCACTCTTTAAGAATCAAGCAACATTCATAACTCATAATTGAAAGAAAATGATATTATTCATGTTGAATGAACAATCATAAATTTGATGCTAATAAATAACTGAAAACTCTTGCCTTATTTTGAAGGATTCTCCTCTTATTTATACATGAATTAGGGATATCTTCTCAATAAATGTAAATCCCTTAAAATATACTAGATTCACACATGTCTCAACTTATCCATGAATACTAGATACAAATACCATGACACATCAAGATCTCCATGATCTTTCTCCTTGGAATATGGTCCACTTCTTGAGTCAAATTTTGAATTTGTGCTTTGGAGGCCAAGTAAGATCCTTCTAGAACCTCCAAATAAGCCTCCACCTGTCACAAAACTCATAACGCATACATCTATAAATGAAACCATGTTAATTTCCTAGTTTTTAATCACAAATTCACTTAAAAATAGTTAAAATAAATAACTTTGGAAAATGATTATTCTAACCCATATGATCATGAAGATGATTACTTGATGTAGCCTTTTGGGCTAGATAGTTATGAAATGATGGCTAAATGGTTATGAAATCAAGGAAATATGGATGAATATGGAAGATGATTTGGAGACTTAACAGGTTATCCACCTTGTCTTTCCTCTGTGTGTGGTCTCAATTGGGCTGAGGGAGCTAGGATATGGTAGCTCATGTTGTGGTTGGCAACCTCATTCTACCCCCAAGTTATTTTATAGGTTTGGGCATAATGTTAGCTACACATTTCCTTTATTCTATGATAATATTTCACGTCCTCACGACCATTGTAAGTGAGAAGACCTCAAGTGGATGGGTTGCCCTCGATTTATGGTCCATACATTGTGTCTCAAGGATTTCATTGTCTCTATTGTTTGACATAAAATACTTATGGCTCACCCAACCCCCAGTGCCTGTTCTTTGGGTAGTTGTGGTTGCGATCAGGGGAGGAAAGTGGGAAAGTGGGGAGCTAATAGCCGAGCCCCGACCTATCAACTGCAAGGTCGTAGTCATAAACTAGCTGCTCAGCTCATCCGCGATGCATCCCATGCATATCAAACATGTAGTCTGGCTAAAGTATGCCAATTAATTTCAAATTGGGAAGATGATTTTTACCAGTGAGCAGAAGTAGAATCTTAGGTGGAAGATTGGCGCAACCTAGTTCTTGATCCTAGACATTTTAGAAGTTGCACCACTGAGTACAAGAAAATTGTTCACCTCTATTGGTTGATGAAAAAATTGTGGCCAAGGCTATAATGAACTCTCTAGCTGGATCTATTAAATCTGATCTAGGTTTCTAGGAATTTTAAAAATAATTTCAACTCATACAGTTCCAAATTCAACAATAGGATCTTCCTCTCAGTCTCATTGAATTTTTTTTCTTATGTCTTCCTTAATCTGAATTACTAGGTTCAAGTGTGAAGTACCCAACTCCTATGGAATCCTTTGATGATTAGCAGTAAGCTTGCCTATTGTTGAACTCATTTTTGCTTAGTTTTATATAATGTATATGTCAACTAGACTTTCACGTTATAGTTAGTTCATATGTAGATGGCTTCCAAACATTAAATCCTACAAGAAACTGTTAGACAAAATAAATCTATATTATTTCTGGATGGCATACAACGTTGTTCGATGACCAATAAACACAATTTCCAAATGGGTAGGTTGAGGCCATTGAAATCCTTGATTAAGGTTGCAACTTGTTTTTGCTAAAAATCAATGAAAGAAAAGGTCGTGCCAAGCTTACAAAATAAAATAAAATTGTAGTCACATAAATGTTTATAAGCATCTAATGAGCCTTAGTATTACAACAAAAATGTTACAACTCCCAAGGCTACCACTTTAAATTATCAACCTTGGGTTCATACAAAATTAAGAGGTGTCGAAACTACATGTGCAACATACAATGTGCCCTTCTTTCATTGATACGATGCAATGAATTAAATATCATGAAATCAAACACTAGTGTAATTGTAGAGTATAAAATTTGCACTGAAAAAGAAACCTAGTCTATGGAATGGAAATTATAGTGGTTGAAATAGAAACCCTAGCTTAAGAATAAAGAAAGTTAATTAATCTAGAATCCGTGAAGTAAAGAGAATGTAATCAATCATTTCATTCTAGATAGGTTAGATCCATTGACATAGTTCATTAGATACTTCATGTGGCAATCAAGGAAATCATTATTGTGCTATCCAATTCATAAATCCATCCATTAACCCAAATTGTTGAGATGTGTTGCAGGGGTAAAAAGGAAAGTCGTGTGTGGTGTTTGGTCTTCCTCAATCATGGAATTAGTGCCTAGGGGTAATTGTTCAACCCTAAGAGACAAAAAACAAGATTATGTGAAACATCTGATCAAGTTTACACATGCTACAAGAGTTTTACAAGACTGCTACATGAGTGCTACAGGAGCGGTAGGATTGTTAGAGAAATGAGATAACTTACCGCATGCCCAAGTAACTCAAATTAAAATGAGATGGGAATAATTTTTTGATTAATTAGGATTTACTAGGACTCCATTCCAAGTAGAATCACTCCAAAATACCCTTGTTAACACGTGCTAAAAAATAGTAGAAAATTACCATAAAAATTGGAAATTCAAGAACAAGTGATCTAGTTACCCTACCAAATGCCTAACCTGATCAAGAGAAAATGCTATGGGTTAACTTTTGTTACTAACTTGAATGTTTTTATGACCAAATAGAAATAGAATAAACTCAAACTAGGTTCATTCATGCATTATAAAAAATAACAGAAAATTACTACTATTTTGCTACAAGAGACTTCCAAAAATTCTAGATTTGTGAACTAGTAAATCAATCCTAGTAGCTCAATGATGAATATGACTTTTCAAAGTTGTTATAAGGATGAACCATGTTTATTACTATGTAAATAACCTATAAATCAACTCACTTCAATCATTTAACCAATATCACCTACAAAAAAAGAAACATGAATAATAAATGCATAAATAAGAGATGCAAGTGAAAAATAAATTCAAAATAAATAAAGAAATTGTAAAAGAGGGCTCTGAGGCTCCTGGGATGGTCGATCCCAAGTAAAATCGGATTCCTATGAAGGAAACCAAAATTTAGAACCTGCAATCTTATGTCTACAGGAGTGTAGCAGATCCGATCAAGTTTACACGTGCTAGAGGAGTGTTACAAGATTGCTACATGAGTGCTATAGGAGGGACAGGATTGTTACAGGAGTGAGAAAACTCACCAAATTCCCAAGTAAAACAAATGAAAATGAGATGGGAATATTTTTTTTATTAATTAGGATTTCCTAGGACTCCATTCCAAGTGCAATCACTCCAAAATACCCTTGTTAACACGTGCTAAAAAATAGCAGAATATTACTACTCTAAAAATTGGAAATTCAAGAACTAATGAGCTAGTTAACCTACCAAATTCCTAACGTACTAAAGTGAAAATGCTATGGGGTAAATTTTTTTATTAACTTGAATGTTTTTATGACCAAATACAAGTAGAATCAACTCAAATGAAGTTCATTAATGAATTATAAAAAATAGAAGAAAATTACTATTATTTTTCTACAAGAGCCTTCCAGAAATTCTAGATTTGTGAACTAGTAAATCAATCCAGGTAGCTCAGTGATGAATATGAATTTTCAGAGTTTTTATAAGGATGCATCTTGCTTATGAATCTATAAATAACCTACAAAAAAAATCACTTCAATAATCAACCAATATGACATACAACAAAAGAAACATAAATAGTAAATGCATAAATAAGAGATGTAAGTGAAAAATACATTCAAAGGAAATAAAGAAAGTGGAAAAGAGGGCTTTGAGGCTCCTAGTATGGTTAATACCAAGTAAAATCAGATTCCTATGAAGGAAACCAAGCTTTAGAATCTACAACCTCATGCCTACAACCTAAGGAAATTTACCAATTGTGATACAATTTTTCATGTGCAATGAAACATAAAATTTAATATTTAACTTTAAAGGGGCACATTTTATGGAAAGGGGTTGGGGCTAAGACCTAGCCCTGGTCGCATAACCCTCCATATGACCACGGGCATGAATTTTGGGGGTCATTTTAACTATCCCACAAATTTTCCCATAGGTTGGCAAGGCCATATTCTCGCACCATTCCCAATTTTTGGGTGCACTGGTGGGTTTGGGCTGATTTGTGGGCTCATTAACAACAGAATTGGGTAGAAACTTAAAACAATCATATCTTTCTCATTTTTTAACCAAATGAGGTGCAAAAAGAGTCAAAATGGGGGTTTTCAATAGTGTTGGATCCATTGGAGGTATTAGTTTTTTTGTTTGAGCTTTATAAAGGTATGTAATTGTACTTTTTATTACGAATTTAGATTTCTTTTCCAATTTTTATTGCAAAATTCTAAAACTAACTTTGTTCAATTGTCTTTTCTGATCTTCCAGATCACGGAGAGTGCAAAAAGAGAGCATACTCAACAATATTGAAGATTTTTATTCAATTGAAAATGTGAAGTTTAAAAGGCAAAACACGTGGATTTTATCTCTAAATTCAAATTGTGGCTCTCAAAAATCTACCTATTCTCCTCTTTTCTTAAAATTTCCTTGTCTTTCTTCATCCTCCTGCAAAATATTAGTGAGTTGGGTGGCTCTTATTGCACAAATAATAAACTAGAATTGTAATTGAAATGAAAACATCACAAAAATTGTTTTTATTTGTTAGTCCTATCCTATTGAAAAGGAAATGAAACATTCTCTTAAGTATAAGAGAATTTCCAATGCATCCATTTGCATAACAAGATCATGAGTAAACTCATATCCAAGTTTGAAAAATAAACCCTAGTGAATTTTTGGACATGACTATGAAGATTTGATCTTAAAAATTGTAGCCTAATGACTAATTGAGACAGAATTTGAATGTGATCTTTAGGTTTTTTCTCTTGTTCAACTGTCATAGCATAAATCTCTTCAGATCTTGTTGTTGCATTAGGATTTTATTGTGTTTTTTTTTTTAGTGAATGGTGGTTTTTGATTTGTGGATGCTTTGTTTTATTTCTATGTTTTCTATATGAAAATGCAAAATAAACTTAAATGAAAATGCCTAAATGCAGTTAACCCCAAATGAAAATGACCTTAAATGAAAAATGCTTCCTAAACAATCCTCCTAACTAGATTACATCTAAGTTTGCTTCCCTGACAATCACACCAAAATGTTGGTATAATTTATTGAGGTGAATCAGAGCATTCATTTATTTATCAATCCAAGTTGGTAAAATTAGAAGAAAACCAATGTATATGGAACCTTATATTAAATTAGTGTAGGAAGTAGTTGTTAAGATGCAAACAATGGAAATACATATTGCAAATCTAAACTTTTTTGAAAAGAAACGGTGTAGATCTATTTTATGAAAAAATAAAAATATTTGATCAATGGAATTTGTTTACTTTAGAAGATAGAGGAGAGTCTCTTGTTCAAGAGTCCTATTTTTTCCTTCTATAATATTTATATAATAACATTGCTAAGCATCAAGAAAGCATGAAATAAAGCATATAAATAAAAACAATTAAATAGTGTTTTTACTTCTATTCTTAGTTCATGGAGAAGAGTCTCCTAAGTTAGGAGGTCCTCGTTGTCCTTCTCAGATGAAAACAAACTACTGAGAGGAAATCAATCTTCACATAAATTTAATCTAGGAAATCATATAGGAAAATAAATATTGTTTTAGTTCAGTCTAGCTCATGGAGAATAGGCTCCTAACCTAGGAGGTCCTGGTTGTCCTTCTCACATAAAAACTAGATACTAAAAGGAAATCAATCTTCACATAACAAAACACACTTGCGAAAAGTAAATCACACCTGGATGAAAGGAAATAGCATAAATTAAAATATGTTACAGATGTATGCCAATGGTGTTTGATGGGGATCCATCCATTCATCAATGATCACACATGGACAACTATCACTCCTTAAGAATCAAGAAACTTTCATAAATCATAATTGCAAAAAAGTGATATTATTCATGTTGAATGAACAATCATAAATCTAATGCTAATAAATAACTGAAAACTATTGGCTTCCTTTGAAGGATGCTCCTCTTATTTATACATGAATTAGGGATATCTTCTCAATAAATGTAGATCCCTTAAATATCTACTAGATCCACACTTGTCTCAACTTATCCCTAAATACTAGATATTGTATCCCATGACACAACAACACCTCCATGATCTTTCTCGTTGGAATATCTTCCACCTCTTGAGTCGAAATTCGAATTTGTGCTTGGGAGGCCAAGTGAGATCCTTCTAGAACCTCCAAATAAGAGTATGCATGTCACAAAACTCATACACACACACACACACACACACACACACACACACACACGCACACACACACACACACACACACACACATATATAAATGAAACCATCTTAATTTCCTTTTTTAATCATAAATTCACTTAAAAATACATAAAATAAATAACTTTGGAAAATGATTATTCTAACCCATATGATCATGAAGATGATTACTTGATGTAGTATTTTAGGCTAAATAATTATGAAATGAGGGCTAAATGGTTATGAAATGATGGAAATATGGATGAATATGGAAGACGATTTTGAGACTCAATGAGAAGTCTCGCCTTCTCTTTCCTCTATGTGTGGTCTCAATTGGGCTCGGGAAGCTAGGATATGGTAGCTCATGCCATGGTTGACAACTTCATTCTACCCCCAAGTTATTTCACAGGTTTGGGCCTAACTTTACCTACACATTTCCTTTATGTTGCGATAATATGTCACTTTTTCACGGCCATTGTAAGTGCCAAGACCTTGAGTGCATGGGCTGCCCCAAGTTTGTGGTTTGTCCAATGTGTCTCAAGGATTTCATTGTTTCTATTGTTTTTCATAAAATACTTATGGCTCTCCCAACCCATGATGCCTATTCTTCGGGTAGAAGTGGATGTGGTTACAGGAGGCAAGTGGCCAAACTGGTACTCTCGCTAAAGTATGCCAACTAATTTTAAATTGGGAAGAAGATTTGTGCCAATGAGAAGAAGTAGAATCATAGGTGGGAGATTGGCGTGACCTAGTTCCTAATCCTAGACATTTTAGAAGTTGCACCACCTAGTAGAAGAAAATTGTTCACCTCTATTGGTTGATGAAAAATATTGTGGCCAAGGCTATAATGAACTCTCTAGCTAGATCCATTAAATTTGATCCAAGTTTCTAGGAAATTTAGAAAGAATTTCAACTCATACAATTCCAAATTCAGCAACAGGATCTTCTTCTCAGTTTCAATGAAAAAAAATTATGTCTTTCTCAATATGAATTACCAGGTTCAAGTGTGAAGTACCCAACTCCTATGGAGTCCTTTGATGATTATCAATATGCTTGCCTACTTTTGCACTCATTTTTGTTTAATTTTATATGATGTATATGTGAGCTAGGCTTTCATGTTATAGTTAGTTCATATGTATATGGTTTTCAAACATTCAATCCTACAAGGAATTGTTGGATAGACTAAAATTATATTACTTTTCGATGTCATATAACGTTGTTCGATGACCAACAAACACAGTTTCCAAATGGGCAGGTTGAGGCCACCGAACTCCTTGATTATGGTTGCAATCTGCTTTTGCTAAAAATGAATGGAAGAAAAGGTCCTGCCAAGTTTACAAAAAAAAAAATGTAGTCACATAAATGAAATGGTAGATAAATATTTATAAGCATTTGATGAGCCTCAATATTACAACAAAAATGTTACAACTCCCAAGGCTATCAATTTAAATTATTAACCTGGGGTTCATCCAAACTTAAGAGGTGTCAACACTACATGTGCAATATACAATGTGTCCTTCCTTCATTGATATGATGCAATGAATTGAATACCATCAAATCAAACACTAGCATAATTGTATAATATAAAAGTTGCATTGAATAAAACCTAGTCTATGGAATGGAACTAATAGTGTTGAAATAGAAACACTAGCTTAAGAATAAAGAAATTAAATTAATCTAACATGCATGAAGGAAAGAAAATGTAATAAATCATTGCATTCCATAAAGGTTATATCCATTGACATAGTTCATTATATACTTCATATGGAAATCAAGGAAATCATTATTGTGCTATCCAATCCATAAATCTGTCCATTAACCCAAATTGTTGATATGTGTTGCAGGGGTAAAAAGACAATTCCTATGCTATCTTTGGTCTTTCTCAGTCATGGAACTAAAGCCTAGGGATCATTACTAAACCCTAAGAGACAAAAACGAAGTTTCTGTAGCAGATCTAGTCAAGTTTACATGTGCTACATGAGTGTTACAAGACTGCTACATGAGTGCTATAGGAGTGGCAAGATTTTTCCTGGAGCGAGATAACTTACCGAATGCCCAACTACATCAAATGAAAATGAGATGGGAATAGTTTTTTTAGTAATTAGGATTTCTTATGACTCTATTCCAAGCGGAATCACTCCAAAATACCCTTGTGAACATGTGCTAAAAAATAGCAGAAAATTACTACTCTAAAAATTGGAAATTCAAAAACTAGTGAGCTAGTTAACCTACCAAATGCCTAACCTAATCAAGTGAAACTTCTATGGGGTAAATTTTGTTATTAACTTGAATGTTTTTATGACTAAATATAAGTAGAATCAACTCAAATCAAGTTCATTAATGCATTATAAAAGATAGTAGAAAATTACTACTATTTTTCTACAAGAGACTTCTAGAAATTCTAGATTTGTGAACTAGTAAAACAATGCAAGTAGCTCAATGATGAATATGAATTTTCAAAGTTGTTATAAGGATGCATAATTCTTATGAATATGTAAATAACCTACTAAAATACTCACTTCAATGATTTAACCAATATGAGCTACAACGAAAGAAACATGAATAGTAAATGCATAAATAAGAGATGCAAGTGAAAAATATATTCAAAGCAAATAAGGAAAGTGTAAAAGAGTGATTTGAGGCTCTTGGGATGGTCAATCCCAAGTAACATCAGATTCCTATGAAGGAAACCAAGTTTTAGAAGCTAAACTGACACCAAACTTCATTATTTGAATCAATCCAAGTACGTCCCTACTAGAAGTGAAAGTGGAGTTGTTAAATAACAAATTGTCTCCACAAGAAGACTACAAAATACGTGCTCCTAGAGGAAAATTCAAATTTTTATTTATACAAAGTGATGACAAAACATTCTCCTTGAAAGGAGGCAACTTTCCCCTCCAAAATCCCTCAAAAACTGGATTAGTTCCCAATATTAGGAATTTGCATTGAATGACGAAGAACATATTCCTAGATTTTCTCAATTAATGAAGCTCCAGAATTTGTCAATAATTTCATGATATTTTATTCATTTATTATCAAATCTTGATCCCCCTTTAGTAGAGAGCAAGTCCGTAGATTATGTCCTCCAAATCTTCATAATTTTCCCAATATTCTCACAATATTCTACTCAAATAAATAATATTAGGCGAAATATGCAATTTTCTCTAACCCTTCCTAATGAGCATATTAAAGTTAAAAATATTTCATCTAATGCAAAAAGAGAGGTTTAATCTGCTGAAGGATGGTTAGATAACCCTTAATTTATGTCTAATTTGGAGGTCCATCAACATCAAAACACTTATCCCATAATATATCTCACATTATCATGATTATAAATATATATAAAAGTCAACTAAATTGTTCTTTTATTTTGAATTATTATTAATCATAAAAATTGTTATTATATGAGTTAAACATATATATTTAAGAAAACATTTTTAAGAAGATTTTTTATGATGGAGGTTAACCCATACTTTATTATGGAGATTCTTAATATGTAAACATGCTTTGTTACAACACCATGTGTCAATATCATGGGTTACTAATACCACATGTCCAAAAAAATCACTCATATTTTTGTAGCTCTATTCAGATGACGTTTGTTTAGTTAATAAATTTATTTAAAATGGAATAAAGAGTATAACTACCTTTGATGTGTGAAAACTACTAAGAATAAAATATTTGTGAAGGCTAAATTTGTGTCATCCACCTAATAATTATTGATAATTAAATTAAAATTCTTAAAGCCCCAGTGCAAAATAGACATGTCTAGTAAATATTGATAAGCACCAATCCATAATAAACACCTACTTTGTGAGAGCATAAATCCATAATAAACATCTACACCTTTACTTCATGATACATCTCACATTGCTAAGATTTAAAAAATCATAAAAATAAATTAAATTATAACTTTATTTTAAATTAATAATAATATTGTTATTAAATGTATAGTAGTATCTAGTCCACATGGGGTAGCTCAAGCGGCAAGGGCCGTGGAAATGAAGTCTCACCGAACCGGAAGTCTTGGGTTCAAATCTTGGGCTACCCTTCCCCCGTAGAGGGGTACATAATGGACATGTAAATCGGAGAGTCCCACCCCAGCTTACAAAAAAAAAATGTATAGTAGTATCTGATTATTAAATTTAATTAATATATTTAAAATGACATAATTATAGCCCACGGGGCATAGATTAAACATTGAAAATACTTTTTCTTAAGGCACTCTGTTGTGTAAAGGTCACAAGTTTGAAACTTTGTGGGAAAAAAAATCTAGCCATGTACATTAAAGGCTGGTACCAAGCTGGGTGAAATTCCAAAGTGATTTTGATTCCTTAGATGCCCTTTGGTCACAACTACTCAAGTTATAACTCAGACATACTAGTGATTTTAGAACTCACATAAGAATGCACAAAAACTATCATAATTTTAAATATAAATAATTAATAACTATAATATAATTATTTTTATTAAACTTGAAATATAATTACTCTTTTATTCTTATAACAATATATTATCATATATATATATATATATATATATATATATATATATATATATATATAGAGAGAGAGAGAGAGAGAGAGAGAGAGAGAGAGAGAGAGAGAGAGAGAGAGATCATAAATATGATGAATAATTAATAATGTATATTAATATTTTCACATTTTAACTACCATAATGGTGTATCAAAAAATTTGGATAATAAAAACATCTATTCTATTAAAAAAAGATAACTTAGTATTAAATAAGAAATTAATTATAATATTACATATAGAAAGTTTGAGTCTTAATTAACAAATATCTTACAACACATCTATAATAATCAATGGTGTGGTAACATTCTACTAATGGTTACAACAATGTTGAAAAATATTCGAGGTCTTAAGGTAAAACCTTGTTGGTGCCCTTTCCCAAATAATGAAACTTTTATCCCCAATGGGTGTTTGAATGGAATTGATAAGGGTTTCTAGGGGACTAAGCTTGTTACTCTAGGACATGATGTGAATTTATGATTAAAGGGCACAACTAATCCCCAACATATAATATCATGCATAGAACTAGATGATCACCTCTTGTTATAAATTAGCTCCTACAATGGAATTTTGTGCATTTTACGAAGAAGAGAAGAGAAAAGGTGAGGTCGAGACCTCAACCTCCCTACTACTAGTGGCAATCCTGGAAACTACTGTGAAGTTAAATGTCTTTGTGGGTTATTTTGGTGTTGTCACGGTGGGTTATTATGTTATTGAAGTCTTGTGGACATGGTGGTAGGAAGGTGTTGAAGCTGGGTGTATGGAGGTTGCATTGTGGTTTTTGTTCCTAAAGGTTGATGGTATGTGGAGACACTTCTCCTTCAGTCCCCGTGACACAATGCAAGTTATTTTTTCCATAATATTTTTTGTATTCCATGTTGTTTTCGTGGGTCATTTTTCTGGGGCAATAATATTGTCTATGGATTGGTAGGGTTGTGATTAGCATTTGTGTTTGTTCTCTTGTTGTCTCAATTGGATTTCTCTGATTTTTGCGCTAAGAAAGTTTGGTATTGTAATGCATGTGCTTGACTTCTTTGCTGGTATAGGTGTTATTAGGGAAAATTTTTAGGAATTGTTAAGCATCTCTCCATGCTCCTAGTTTATCCTAATTATAAGAGTTTATTGTAAAGTTTTCCCTATGGGAAACCCATGGATTTATTTTTTCTAATTGTGTTGAGGTATGAGGGTTTTGATGTTGGGATAACCACTTTTGTGTGGGTTGATATGGTAAGCCATTAAGTGGCAACATATTTTTTTGAGTCCAAGTGATGTATATATAGGGTGGTGTCAAAACCTTGAGGGAATTGTTGTTGGTTCATTCTCCTATTTCTTTGTAGGCCATGGAATTTATAGTAGCTGCTACAAGTGTGACCTCTCTTCTACCTTCATGTCACCTAGGAAATGCATGCATTGCAGGTAGAGGGATGGGGGAAGAAACTTGCAAGGTCAACGTAGAGTAAGTCATTTTCCCCATGATTCTGCTATTAGAGTTGATGTAGACTCAGGCCCTTTCCCGAAGATTCTACTTTTATGTATTTGAATGATGTGCCACCTAAGACAAGAAGAAAAATTCACAAGCTGGGGTGGAGGGGAAATCCCATTTGGCTTTTGAAATTATGAATGAGGTATATACTTGTATTTGAATGCTAGTTACACTAGGCAATGAAAGAAGAAATATTTGAAGTTAGTGCCATTGCACTAACAAATAAAAAATATGTTGGGGTTGGTTTTGGAGAAAAAATAGGTTGAGAGGTATAATGTATTTTCCTCCTTAGAAGACATTAAAATAATGTTGAGGAACCAACACTTCACCCTAGATAGGTTGGAAGTAATGCTTTCCCATGTGGAGGGACACTTACAATGCAACTCTAACATTGTTTCATCTTCTAAGTTTGAATGATTCTTTTTCTTGATAGATTTTAAGTTCTATGTTATGTATGGTTCGAATAATCCAATAATAAGGGATTTCGTAATCTTTTTGGTAATCTAGATTTAGTTGTATGGCCTATTTTTGGATTAAGGTATATTTAGGAAAATTTTGGCATTTGAGAACTTTGATAGCCCATGAATACATAGAGAAATTTTATCATGAATAGATACTACATTCATGTATATCTAAACATTTTTTGATAATATAAAGTATTAATTTATAAATAAAAAAAATTGTGTAGTGACATTCTTGTGGGCATCTAGAAATGTATTTGGCAAAAATCTAATCTATTTGAAATTTATAAAATATAAAATAATATATATATATATATATATATATATATATATATATATATATATATATATATATATATATATATATATATATATATAACAACTCATAAATGAGAATAAAACCTGTAAAGCAAAGTAAAAAATTATTAATTAATATCAATAATAACATATTGATATTAGATAATGTATCATGCAATTTAGATAGAGGGAAAATAGATGCCATGCAACAACGAAAAACCCAATACTACGTAGGTAATAATAGTTGACCCAATACTACATAGGTAATAGTATTTCAACTAGTAATAAGTTTATATATCATTTTTGGGATTCAAATGTATTAAGAAAGTCATTCATCTATAGCCATTTCCACGAGAGGTAGTCATAACTGACTAATTTCTCATGATATTTTGAATATTCCACTTAGCATTCATTGCATTTGGTGATGCTCACAAGGGTGAAGAAGTGGGATTGAAACTAGTGAAATAAATCCCATAGCATCAATCCTAACTTCCAGGGCTTGCATCCAGTAACCAGGACTTCCTAGGAGGTCACCCATCCTAGATTACCTCTAGCTCAACTGCGCTTAATTGTAGAGTTTTCCCCACAATCAAGCCCACTTAGATTGCTACCCCATTTGCAAAACATTAGGAAGTATTGTGCCTCATGTACTATTCAAGTAGAGTTCCCTTCACTCTTTTGAATTAAGTATTGGTGATTTTCGCAATGCATTATATTAGATATCATTTTTGGGATTCAACTCCATTAAGTAAGTCATTCATCTATGACCATTTCCATGAGAGGTAGTCATAACTAACTAATTTATCATGATTTTTTAATAGTCCATTTAGCATGCATTGCATCGGGTGATGCTCACAAGGGTGAAGAAGTGGGATTGAAGCTAGTGAAATAAATTACATAGCATCAATCATCACTTTCGGGGCTTGCACCCGGTAACCAAGACTTCCCTGGAGATCACCCATCCCAAAATGCCTTTGGCTCAAGCACACTTAACTGTGGGGAAAACTCCACAGTTAAACGCGCTTGAGCCAGATGTGATTTGGGATGGGTGACCTCTGGGGAAGTCCTAGTTACCGGGTGCAGGCCCCGAAGTGATGATTGACACTATGTGATTTATTTCACTAGTTTCAATCCCACTTCTTCACCCCTGTGAGCATCACCTAATGCAATGAGTGTTAAGTGGACTATTCAAAAATCAAGAGAAATTAGTCAATTATGACTACCTCTCAATGAAATGGTCATAGATGAATGACTTACTGAACATAGTTGAATCCCAAAAATGATATCTAATATAATGCACTGTGAAAATCCCCAACACTTAATAGTAATGAGTTTTTTAACATGATCCTACACATTTAATACCTATTGGATAAATGAATAGCCTAGTGGGAAACACTAAATAATTTTGGTGAGGAAAACTTGGCTAAACCAAAAAAAATTAGTAAGTACGATTACAATCTAGATAAAACTGGTCTATTATTAGGGAAGAATTTGATTCATGTGACAAACCGTAAAGATCTGACAAAAACAATTTTTTTTATGAACGCGTGATGCTCCATATATTAAGCACTTATTAAAGTATGAAGAAAGTCAAAATTAGATGCTACAAGATGCTTATAATGCTAATAAATAGAGGCAAATTATAAACATTGAATCGCTTAAGATATAAATTGCTAACAAATTTCCATTAATTTATTGTATTTTTAAGTACATGTAGTGATAATAACACAATATTGTTAGTATTTGACCATTTAATGAAAGTAAACTATTTCGTTGAACTACTCAGTGTGATTATGATGCTACTTGAATTTCATTGAATAGGTTGTATTACAAAAAGTAATTATGATAAATATTTCCAAAATTAACATTGAAGTTATGGTTATATAGTTAGAGTTAATAAAAGTGTAAAGGAGTGGAATATTAAGTTTTTCAAAATTCACTAATAAAAAATCATCCAAAGTATTGTATATATTACAAGAAATTTGTATTGGAAAGATATTAAATTTTTAGTGATATTGTACTCATGTTTATCTTTTATTTAAGATTATGGGCTTCTTAGCAATGTTATTTATGTATGTGAGTTTTGGTATGCTTGTATTTTATAATGAAACTAAGCCTAAGAATATATTCAACCTTTCAAATATTTTGAATCTTTCAAATCTTGATCGATTTCAACAATGGTTTTCTTTGAGTTCAGTGGGGTAATCTCGAATTATTCACCATCATAAATGGGCTCTAAATTATGGGAATGTGAAAAAAAAAATTATGGGTTTTAGCAAAAATGAGGGTTTGTGCAGATGAGGGTTTGGGTTTGAGGGAGGCATTGTTAAAAGGTGGGTGGAGGAATTAGGAGTTTGACACTACAACAGTGAAGGGGTTCTATCTTAACATAT
This sequence comes from Pinus tabuliformis, assembly GCA_031772625.1. Lineage (NCBI taxonomy): Eukaryota > Viridiplantae > Streptophyta > Pinopsida > Pinales > Pinaceae > Pinus > Pinus tabuliformis. The sequence goes on from CM062804.1 coordinate 927,317,455, forward strand.
AAAGTTTATTGCATCATAAATGCATTCAAGCATGACAATGGGACAATAAATTTCATAACCTATGGAAACAAATGATCTAAGGCAAGTGAAAATTGGCTTATCAACGAAAGCTAGGAAGTGGGTTTGGGTCAATTCCAAACGGTGTTGGGGCATTTTAAAATGAATACTAGCTTGTCTAAAATGGGAGCAAATAAGGAAAAAATGGTCTCAAAGGGAAAGAACTCAGGCCCTTCACAATAAACAATATCCAAACAAGTCCCCTTTGCAAGCATGTGGCTACAACAAGCTGAGAGGAAAATTCATTGATGATTTTTCTTTCTATAGTCCCAAATCCATACCTCTCACTTGGTCATCTGATCTTTATGTGAAAGAATTGTTAAGTGAAAAAAGAGGTTGGACATTTTATAAGCTAAAGAGCATGAAAGAGATCATACAATTCATGTAATAACAATTAAAAACCAAGATTTAGCAGAAAGCAATAAATTTTTGAAGGAGCAAGTGGCATTGCTATAGGAAACTCTCCTGGTAGGGAAGATAGAATGAAAATTCATGTAGGAAGATGTGAAAACCATGGAGATTTTTTTGTCGAGAGTATAGAGGTGATGAATGTGAAGCCATCGCAAGATAAAGGTAAAGTGGTTGCCCAATTACACAACCATGAAGAGAAAACAATAGAAGAAAGGAAAGGAGGTTCCACAAAAGTTTCCAAAACTTGGGCTCAAGTTATTAGAAATTCTACTAATAGGGAAGGAGAAGGAAACATTCGAGTTGGCAACATGCAAGATAGAGAAAGCAAGGAAAGGCAAGATAGAGTAGCAAACATAATTATCAAAGGAGTGAAATACTATGGGAAAAATCAATGTACTATTGACCTTGAAAGAGACTTCCTGAGAGACAAGTTGTTACAGCAAGGACAAATATGCTAAGCATGAAGAGTAGGTAGGTTTAATTGTGAGATATATAGGCCCATAAAAATAATCATGCCTAGCTTGTTTTATAAATGTATCATACTATGAAAGAAGAAAATCTTGAGGGGTTCACACCTTTTTCTAGAAGAAGATTTAACTGTAAGACAACAAGAGGAAAGGAGGGAGGAAATGTCAAAGGTTAGGGAAGCAAGAGATGAGGGAAAGAGGGCATGTATTTATAAAGGTAAATTTTTTACAGTGATTTGGACCTCCTTCCAAAAAAAGGTAGCAAGACAATAACAAAGAAGAGGCAACAAACTCTTTAACAAGAAATCAAGAAGTAAGGCTAGTATGTACAAGTCGGGACAAGGACTCAACTGGTAGTCTTGCATCTCAAAATAAAGAGCAATCAAGTCATACCTAGGTTTCCTTAAGATTAGTTTATTATAACTATAGGGGTTAGCCATGCAGATAAGGATGTAGGTTAGGGCGTATTGTAGACAATAAAGATATTATTCTCCTCATAGAAACACATGATCATGGAGGGTGCAAGACACATTTGTTTGAAGGGTACAAGAAGATGGCAGTGTGGAACAATGTATCAAGGAACATAAAAGGACATGGCGATATCATGGTATTAGTGAGAGATAAAGAAGGTCATTTCATTTAGCTAGAAAAAGAAGACTCAAATATACAATTTGTTTGGTTTAAAATATCAGCAAATGGAAATCACATCAAAATTGCAGTATGTTATTTTGAGCCACAAGTTTCAAAACTATACAAAAGTAGAGCGCTTGACCAAAAAGATCATGTTTTAGCCCTAAAACTAGATATTGCAACCTATTCTCAACTACGTGAAGTCCTTATAGTGGGTGAGTTCAGTGCTAAGACTGCAAGTAAGCAAGCTATCATTCTTTGTTGTAAAGAAGACTATGACCCTATCTCGCTTACAGAAGAGAGTATTAATTTCATAAGACAAAGGTTTCAATCTCTTTAGTGAATAATTTCTTACTCTATGTGGGGCTTTCGATTTAGTCATTTGTAATGGTTTGACTAGATGGGAAAAGTATGGTAATTTCACTTGCAATACTTACAATGGAGGAAGTGTAGTAAATATTGTAATTTGCTCACATTCTTTGTGTGAGAAAATGGAGAAAGTTTTGATTGGAGATCAGCTTTGGTACTTAAAATCATATCACAAGCCAATTTATTTAAGTTTCTCTTGGACCAAAAAGAAGCAGTTAGAGTCAAAAAATCATTGTGTGCAACAAAATCTCCCAAAGGGTAGAATTCTTTTGACTCTAGAAAAATTTAATACCTTCAAAATAACACTAGAGAGGCTCTTCGAGAAGGAGAAAATCTCATTTCATGACCTTCATAGTCATGAATTAACATGTTTAATTCAAAGCGCACTTGCAGAGTGAAAAGGAGCAAAAATTAAGAAGTCTGAAACAAATTACTTTCTGGTTAATGCTTGGTTTGATGAGGAATGAAAAAAGGCAAGGAGAATGTGCAAAGATTCAAAGAAGGATAACATAAAACTCAAGCTTACAAGCAAATATTAAGAAATAAAAAGACTGATTTCATGGTTTCGTGGAGAGAAGAACTAATCTTCCTTGGGAAAAGCAACCCCAAATTATTTTGGAAGGAGCTACAACCAAGAAAGGTGCAAAATGAAAACAACATTACAACTTCTCAATGGTTCTACTACGAAAGACAACCTTATGAGCAGGATCTCAAGGTTGACCCTCCTCCCTTGGTCAACACTGATACAAAACTCTTCACGGTGCAGGAGTGATGAAATTGAGATCTTGGTGTAAGCCAAAATCCCTTTTCATGTGAAAACCCCAAACCTGGGCCTATGGGTTATGGCCCACAAAGCCTTATCGCAAGCGTTTTTTTTAATTTTACAACGTCGAATTATATTAACTATCATGCCATCCATACATAGGAGTCTACATAACCATTTCAAATACATAAATTCCACCCTCAACCATAATACACAACATTATGTGGATTTTAAAAAATATAATAGGGGCACCGCTATAGACATTGGCGGCCCACATACCCCAACTCTGATCTGGTGCCAATATGAAACCCCTCCCATTCGACTCTGATTTCATAAAAAAAATCCAGCGTTCATGGTTCCGGTCGAACTCTCCAGACCCGATTCGATGTCGCTGATTCCTTTATTGCCATTTAAAAACATAGGATTGAATGGCTTTTAAAACAGTGATTCTCTACATATAACTGCACCCTGACCTGGTTGATCTGATCGTTCTCACATTTCTCTAATCGGCGATCTCTAACAATCGGCAGTTTTGGAAATTAGAATTGTTGTGGTGTAATCAGAAGTCAGAAGTTGTAAACCGCTGATCTGACGCGATGATCAATCTCGGTTGCTCTGCCCCTCTGCAATCAATGTCATCATCCGTTTGGCATCTAATTTTACAATTCGATATTGAAATCTTCCCTACACTGCACGCTGCAATCCTCAATCGATCTTCCCTTCATCGACGTTGGACGTTACCAGCTCCACGCATCCATATTGCCTCTCTACTAGCACTTAACGCCTTCAACAATCTCTGCCACTCCATACGATGGTATTCATAATACTCGCCTTCACAGAACAATCACATATAGCAATTAAACAATATACAGATTGCCATCGATCCTGAAGCGGTCGATGTTGATTGGTAAATTCACGACACGAAACTAAATTAATTATAAAACACACATAAACGTATACGCTAAACCCAGGTTTCTTATATTACACAAAATGGTTACAAAGTAAGGCGTTTCAGCCTTAGAAACAAGCTCACGCTCGTTTACATCTTGCTCACTCACAATTTTCCTCACAAATAAGATATATCTCACACCCTATCACATTACATTTATATAACGCGCATTAGGAAGGATTGATCCTATCCTCTCCTGATTTTCCTCCAACAAAAGCTCTCCAAAAAGCGTGCATGGTTGTTAATGAGACATATCCACTTTAAATCCACTTTAAATTTGTTTTTCTGCTTTAAAATAGACTTTCCCAGTTTTTTCTCCCGTCTTTTAGCTTCGCTGATCCACGTGCCCCTCTTCGCTTCGCTTGGATTCCTCCTTCGACTACGATGCTAGATGCTCCTGCATCAGACTCTCGAGGCACAAAAATTTATGACCTCCTGGTCATATGCTTCTGGTCTTCGTAACAGCTTAACTTGTGAGCTGCAATCTGCCTCTGCAACAATAAATCCTCCCTGTTGCCTCTTACCTCACCAAGCTCTCCTCTAGACTTGGTCTTTTGGTAAGTTTATGGCTCTCTCCTCTGGAACCAATTGAGCATTCCATGCTCTAGGCTATTGCAATCTTTTCACCTTCCTCTGCTGCCACCTGCACAAAAATATAAAGACCATACCTCTTCATACTTTATCAAGAACTGTACCTCCTCCTTCTTCTTCTTTCTCTTTGTGGAATCCTTCTCTTTGCAGGAAACTTTCCCTGCATTGATACCACCTGATGAAATTGAGTTCTTGGTGTAAGCTAAAATCCCTTTTCATGTGAAAACCCCGAACCTGGGCCTGTGGGTTATGGCCCACAAAGCCTTATCGGAAGCGTTTTTTTTAATTTTACAACATGGAATTATATTAACTATTGTGCCATCCACACATAGGAGTCTACATAACCATTTCAAATACATAAATTCCACGCTCAACCATAATACACAACATTATGTGGATTTTAAAAAATATAATAGGGGCGCCGCTATAGACATTGGCGGCCCACATACCCCAACTCCGATATGGTGCCAATATGAAACCCCTCCGATCCGATTTCGATTTCATAAAAAAAATCCAGCATTCATGGTTTCGGTCGAACTCTCGAGACCCGATTCGATGTCGCTGATTCCTTTATTGCCGTTTAAAAACACAGGATTGAACGACTTTTAAAACAAGGATTCTCTACATATAACTACGCCCTGACCTGGTTGATCTGATCGTTCTCACATTTCTCTAATCGGCGATCTCTAACAATCGGCAGTTTCGGAAATCGGAATTGTTGTGGTGTAATCGGAAGTCAGAAGTTGTAAACGCTAATCTGATGCGATGATCAATCTCAGTTGCTACGCCCCTCTGCAATTAATTTCATCATCAGTTTGGCATCGAATTTTACAATTCGATATCAAACTCTTCCCTACACTGCACGCTGCAGTCCTCAATCGATCTTCCCTTCATCGACGTTGGACGTTACCAGTTCCACGCATCCACATCACCTCTCCACTAGCACTTAATGCCTTCAACAATCTCTGCCACTCCATACGATGGTATTCATAATACTCGCCTTCACAAAACAATCACATATAACAATTAAACAATATACAGATTGCCATCGATCCTGAAGCGGTCGATGTCGATTGATAAATTCACGACATGAAACTAAATCAATTATAAAACACACATAAACGTATACACTAAACCCAGGTTTCTTATATTACACAAAATGGTTACAAACTAAGGTGTTTCAGCCTTAGAAACGAGCTCATGCTCGGCTACATCTTGCTCACTCACAATTTTCCTCACAAATAAGATATATCTCACACCCTATCACATTACATTTATATAACGCACATTAGGAAGGATTGATCCTATCCTCTCTTGATTTTCCTCCAACAAAAGCTCTCCAAAAATCGTGCATGGCTGTTGACGAGACATATCCACTTTAAATCCACTTTAAATCTGTTTTTCTGCTTTAAAACAAACTTTCCAAGTTTTTTATCCCGTCTTTTAGCTTCGCTGATCCACATGCTCCTCTTCACTCCGCTTGGATTCCTCCTTCGACTACGATGCTGGATGCTCCTGCATCAAAGAGGTAGATATGCGTATCAAGAAGTTGGGTGTTGGAAAAAAAATAACTTAACTAAACTCCAGCCTGAGTATCTAAAGTGGGGCTTAAAAATTCTTGCACCTCACATCATAAAAAAAATCAACATCATCATACAATAGGGGTTCCCTATAGATTGGACAAATAGTCTAACAATACCTCTTTTCAAGAGTGGTGAAACCAGTAATCCCTTCAATTATAGGACCATAATGATAAACCCCTTGTTTGTAAAGTTATTTGGAAGCATGTTAGAAAATAAAATCAGCAAGTGGGCAGAAGAAAGAGATAAACATGCTAAAGGGAAAGCAAATTTTAGACCTAAACATTCCATAGTTGATCATGGTATAACTTTAAGTTACATCATTGAAAAAATTTGGGAGAAAAAGGAAGAAGTCTTTTCTTGTTTTACTGATTTCAGAAAATCCTTTGACACGATTCCTAGGGACAAGCTTTAGCACGTAATGGAGGAACTCGGGGTTCCCAGGCATTTGAGATCAGTTGTGCATAGGTTGTATGAAGAGGTGAAAGTCAAAATTAGAACTTCAGTGGAATTTTCTGAAAGTTTTAGAAGCAATATTGAGATCAAGAAATGTTTCCCATTGTCTCCTACACTTTTTCGTTTATATATCGAGAAGCTTGAAGAGTGGCTAAATTTGCAAGGGAGTGACGATATCCATTTGGGCAAGTTCATTATAAGGCTTCTTTAGTTAGCAGATGACCTTATTCTAATCGCTAAATATGTTCTTGGTTTGCAAGAGCACTTACTTTCCCTTGAGCATTTTTATACAAGGGTGGGGAAGCAAGTGAATATTAGCAAAACGAAAGTAGTTTTTTTCTTTAACAAAAGAAAGCATAACCATCATAAGTTCTACCTTGAAGGAAACATTCTAGAATAACTTGCAGATTACAAATACCTCATAATTGACTTCAACGGAAATCTAGGTTGGAATGCTTGTAGAAAGTAAACAACTTTGTGGTGTTGTAAAGAATTTTATGCTTTTGAAAACAGGTGTAGAGAGACAGAGTTAAGGGACTAGAAAACCATTTTAAATCTTTTTGGGCTTTTAATGATTCCTGTGATTCTCTACAGTTGTGAACTGTGGGCTACTAGTACACCTGAGATATAATGGAAACAAATTGAGAAAATTCAGAAGTGTTTGATTACAAATAAATTGAAAATTAAAAGTGCAATTCCTTGTGGTATCTTGTTAAGTGAAATAGAGGTTTCTCCTATTGAAGCAATTTTTATGGTGCAATTCATAATGTATTTTAAAAAAATGAGCAAATGGAAGAGAGTAGATGGTCTAAGGTTGTGTTTAATGACATATTGTGCAAAATAAAGAAGCCTTGGATGTGGAAAAATAATAAATTGTTTATTAAATGGGGTGTCTTCTTGAGCATGTGTCCCATATACTTTAAAGAGATAAAACTAATGTTATGGATAAGTTCCACAAACGTACTTGGGAGAAGGAGCTAGGGAGAAATAAGAAGAGATAAAAACTATTGTTATGGATAAGTTCCACAAACGTAATTGGGAGAAGGAGCTACGGAAAAATAAGAATTACTATATTGAAGAGTTTAATCTCACTCATAATCATCAACAAAAAAACATACATAGAGCCAATATTCCTTGGAGAGCCAAAATGAGTATTGATCAATTAAGGACTATTTCTCATGAACTCCATTGTGAAATAAGGAACTAGAAAAATCCAAAAGAAATGTGGGAGGAAAGACTATGTATTTTTTGCTCTTCTAGAAAAATGGAAATAGAAAAACATTTCATTCTAGGAAGTGAGGTCTTCAAACACAATGGGGAAAGTTATTCAGATATTATGGCAGCTAGCTCAAGAAATGTGGGAGGAAAGAGTATGTATTTTTTTTCTCTTCTAGAAAATTGGAAATAGAAAAACATTTCATTTTAGAATGTGAGGCATTCAAAGACAACGAGGAAAGTCAATAAATGTGGGAGGAAAGAGTATGTATTTTTTTCTCTTCTGGAAAAGTGGAAATAGAAAAACATTTCATTTTAGAATGTGAGACATTCAAAGGCGACGGGGAAAGCTATTTAGATATTATGGGAGCTAGCTCTTGGGATAATCTATTTAGCGAGGAGTTTGTTAAGAAGTTGGGAGCATTTATTATGAGACTTCACAAGGAAAAGGGGCGAATACAAGAACCAGATGGAGAAGCAATCTGTGCCATAAACTATTTTTAGCCTCATAAACGTTAAAATAATTTCATTTCATTATAACAAAATTACTTAGGAACTATTTATTCTACAACCACATAAACACATGATCATATATTTAACCATATATTAAATAATAATTCAAAATTCAATATATAAGATATTTATTTATTTTTAATATATATAAAAATAATTAATATAATATTTTTATAAAATAATTTGTTAGAAAAATGAAATAGAAAGAAAAGAAATTACGTTTGGACAATATAAATTGTACTTAACATACTATTACAAAATAATTGAAAATGATAAATATTATTTTAAAAGCAATATTTTGAACCATAATCGATTATTAAATGGAAAGATTACACTATCACTTACAAAATATCAATCAATCATATAAGCTATAATTATAATAAATTTTATATTGATTTTTAAATAAAAATAATTAGTTGACATTTAAATTAATTTAAAATAATATAAATTGCTTTTTAATATAATAATAATATATTATAAATTAATTAATTAAAATTAAAATTAATAAAAAAAATTATATATAAAATAGTATATACGGTAAAAAATAACGACATTCCCAAATAATATGTTCATGTGTACATAAGCACTCTATTCCCAGCTTAAAACCATATTGCCCAACCCAAGCACACTCCAAAATAACATGAAAAAAAAATATTTCATGTGCACCCAACATTTTATTTCCAACATACAATTAATTAAAAAGGATATTTAAGATAATAAAAAGGTTTCTATTTTCCTCCATAAAATAAAGAGCATTTTATTTCTCTCCAGAAGATTCAAAATATATAATTTTTCATATGTTTTTAAAACATCTTCTGGTAATTGCTTTCATTTGAAAACACATAAAAGCTTGATACAAGTTCCTCTATATGTAAAATGGATCGAGAACCTCGGAAGTACAGAATCAGCGATGAAATATTAGGTAACAAGTCATTCAGAGTAAGTGCACTTTCCATAAATTTTAAAAAAAGAAAAGAGTATTTAAACATGGTACTTCATAGTTTATTCCTCTCAATGAAAATAAACTTAAACTAATTACATTTGACATGAAGAAGTTTTTTCATTTGGAAAAGACCATTGCAATAGAATAAGAAATGAACTGAATGATCACATGCCTACATCTGAGCATCCAAACGACCAAACGATTTGATAGATTAAGACAATATAAATTAAACACCGTTAGCATTATATAGTTATAAAAATTAAATAGTCAGTAACTGCACATAAGTATCAAAATTAATGATAAGTATCTTTCTATATTTCACGATTTTAAAATTTAAAAAATATCATCAAAATTAATCGAATAGATTTTGTTAGAATAGACTTTGTTACAATACTGTGAGTCAATGCCATCTTTTTATCAATACCATTTGCCCAAAAAATAATAACTCATTTGCTTTGTTACAATACTATGCGTCAATGCCATGTTTTATCAATACCACTTGCCCAAAAGTAATAACTCATTTGCTTTGTTACAATACTATGGGTCAATACCATCGCTTTATCAATAACACTTGCCAAAAAATAATAACTCATTTCATAAGACACTTGTTCATACTATCTTTCTTTTATCGGAATTTAGCCTTTTGTGATCGATATCTTGATTACTAAAAGTTTTTCTTCTTCTTCTTCTTCTTCCGAGATGATCACATCGAAATTCATTTGTCTACTTTTTTATAACCATATAGTGGGTATAACTACTTTGGAGATATATCTCAACTTTTGATTCTCAATACTACTAAAAATATTCTAGAATACTTTGTTGCCTAATAATTATTGCACCTAAAGGAACTCTCCATCAAAGTATTGTATAGATGTAGTAATGTCATGTAAAGACTACATCAAAATAAAATAAAATAAACACTAGGTTAAAATAAAAATAAAATAAATAAAAATAATAAAATTAAAATATGTACATTATTATTATTATTATTATTATTATTTGTTGAGTAGTTTAGGTAAATTTGACTTGGTCAGGTTACTAGTGGTTTTCGAGCTCCAAGTTTATGAGAACCCATGGTATTGACCTATGGTATTCATGTGGAATATATCTTATTAAATCGGGGAATTAAACCAATCTAGATGCATCTTAACTCCAGATTTACCAAGTGCTGAGAGGGATCAAATATTTTGAGATGCAAACCTCTTTTAGAGTGAAAAGAGATTTAAACCCTCTAGGCACTTGGTAGATCCAAAGTTAAAATAGATCTTGATTAATTAATATTTAAATTAAAATATTATAAGTTATATTTCAAAATGGACACAACTATCAACATAACTATATATATATATATATATATATATATATATATATATATATATATATATATATATATATATATATATATATATATAATAAGAGTATATACAATCAAACTATTAAATAAACTACAGTACAAAAGGTGGAGGAGGATTTGTTGATTTTTATTTTTATTTTTTTAATTGATGACCTAGATTGATTCTCAAGGGTTTATTTTTTTAATTTATGACCTAGATTGATTCTCAAGAGACTATGATCAACATTTCTACGATTGTATTGTGTTACATAATTTGTTAGGTTGCATTGACTTTTAATAAATTTAAAAATTTATATTTCTGCCAAGTGGCTCTTCGCCCACCAATTTCTTAGGGTTTTGAGATTATTCCAATTCTAATAAATTCATATTTACGAGCCCACTAATTTCCTAGAGATCTAAGATTATTTCAATTCTAATAAGTTCATATTTTAATTAGATGGGTAAATTAATATATAAGAAAAAACTATTTAGCAAAATCGTTCGTTTTACAATAAGTGTGTAATAACCTTTTTTATCTCAAGTTAAAGTTGACCCATAACCTTTTTAAACATGGTTAATATGTAAATGGGCGCTGCAATAGTTTTTTTCTTGCAATAATTTATTTTATTTTATTTAAGAAGTCTTCGGTATATCAACCACATTAATATTTTTAATGTGGTTGTACTAGTTTATATGAAAATATCTATCATATCAGCATAAGTGTAAAAAATCAAACAATTTAATATGTTTGTGATAAAATTGATATTTATAAAAGAAAGTAATGGAAATATATATATATATATATATATATATATATATATATATATATATATATATATATATATATATATATATATATATATATATATATATATATTTTGTAAACATACAATTAAATGGTTGGTAAATGTCGATAAGAATCAATATACTTATCTTCAAATACATTTCACATTACCAAGATTATACAAAAAATACAAAAAATAACTAAACTATAATTTTATTTTCAATTATTATTAATTAAATGAATAAATAAATAATATATGAGTTAAACATGATGAGATTGTTTTTAGGGCCCTTCTACAGTCTCAAAACAACCACCTTGTTGTTGAACTTAATTTTCTGCAAAATCCATTTAAGAGAGACTTATCTCTCCAAGGAAAACATTGGATGGAAAGTTTATGGGCTTGTGACCGAAACCAAAAGTCGTTGAATCCTAGATCACTCAACAATAGGCCCCTAAGCTTTAAGCTCTGGTAACTTTCTTTGTAGTAGGTAGGGGATTCTATGTCTATTTATTTCTCAACAAAATGGAAAGAGACTTGATTTTTAGATCAATAGTTTCATGGGGTCTAAAACCTTTTTATCACTCCATGGACTTTGAATGTGAGTCGAGATTATGAGATTACTATGGTGCTAATGTGGGTCCATCTTCCACACCTCCCTATTCATCTTTGCTACCTGATTCTCTAAAATACAAACAAGCTTGGACACTAGCTGGATGAAGCACAATCAAAAGAAGGCCAATTTTCTTGTGCTCGCATCTGTGTTGAGGTAAACCTCAATGAAGATTTATCAAAGGCCCTAGAGATAAATCTAGGAGAATGGAGGCATATACAAGAACTAGACTATGAGAAAATTCCTTTCAAGTTTAATGATTTTCATACTCAATGGCACTTTGCCAAAAACTACCCCCAATGAAAAGTATATGAGGAGACCCAAGCCCTTGTCTCTAAAGAGGCTAGTTTCCAACCAACACAAAAGCAATGAAGGAGTCAACTAAATAAGGTTGCATCCCAAAATAAAATTGTTGTAGTTGCACTAGTATCAGAACCTTCAACAAAAATTCTTTTGAGGTTCTTTAAGATCTAGAAAAAGATGAAGATACCAGCATGAATGAAACCCCACATGAAGATCAAGGAAATACAAAAGTGTCGATGGATAATTGGGTAGCTAGGCTACCTAAACCACAATGGTAGCATCTAATGAGGAAGGAAACATCTATCCTTAGGTAACTTGTATCAAGAAAGGCCATATCTAAATAATGTATTTAGCTTTTTCCTATTTGACAACTCACAACAAAGGAGGCAAGTTCTAAAATATGTATTTGTAATCTATTTAAAAAGACATCATGGCACATGATAATACAAGTGAATGTTATATTCTTTTATCTTATTTTGTTCGATTGTGTGTGATCCATTTGTTTATGAGTAAAGTCTTTAGATGATCCAACTTAGAGGTGAGGCTCTCTAAGCCTCAAATCCAATCAATTGTCGGTCAATTGGTATCAAAGAAAGTTGCACCTTGGGACCTGATCTAAAAAAAACAAAGTATGCTCTAATTTTTTTTCTACTAGCATCCTCCCTATTTTCTAGCCACTACATGTTCTTATTTTCCATCCATTCTACATTCACTTTCTTTCTTAATATTTCCCTCCCACCGCAGGATATGTATGTACCAGCTACTTCATCAATAATCAACATCACCTCATGTCAACTCCAGAAACATCAAAAAATCATTTCAACCATTAATTCACACTTAAACTGGGAGGCAAAAAGCAGGGGACACTTTCCATCTAAACCAGGAGGAATCAGGAAACCAGGTTTCCTCGCTCATAAAGGTAACATCTAATGAGGAATGAAACATCTAGTATTAGGAAAATTATATCAAGGAAGGAAATATCTAAATAATGTATTTAAATTTTTCCTATTTGACAACTCAGAAAAAAGGAAGCAAGTTCTAAAATATGCATTTGTAATCTCTTTAAAAGTCCATCAAACCTCATGACAATACAAGTGAATGTTAGAGTTTTTTTATCTTACCTTGTGTCATTTTGTGTGATTCATTTGTTTCTAAGTTGAGTTTTTGGAAGATCCAGCTGAGAGGTGAGGCTTAGAGCTCTCTAAGCCTCACCTCCAATCAATTGTAGATGAAGAATGCAAAGAAAAATCCTTCACAAGTCACCTCTCTAAATTCAGAGTAATATTTGAGAAAAGAGCTTTGGCATGTAATCCCTCCAAGCTTTCGGAGATGAAGATATATACTCCAAACCTTTACCAAAAAGCTATGCTTATTACAACCACCCATGAAACATCATGCATGAGAGGCAATGCTAAAACTTCCCTCCTAAATGCAATAAAGCCACATCTCAAAAGAGGCGGGAAATCCATTAAGAAAAAGCGGGAACACAAAACAAATGCTAACTTGGCTTCAGGATCCCAACTTCACGTGGATGATTTATTCCAAAAGCCTCCTAAATAGCTCAATGTGTTGTTTTTCATTCTCGTATGCTCGAAATATGTAAGGATTTACTCTTGTAAACATGTAGAAGGACTTATTTGTAGAATCTGTGGAAAGCTCAGATTTGTCTCCCATGAATTTAGTGAGTATGTTAGTGGAATATCCCATGGAAAAAAAAATATTGAACCAGGATGCTCATTCTACAACTTCATATCATGGGGATGTGTAATTTTGATTATGCTCAACTTCGAGTTGACATGTGTCCATCTTAAAACTAAAAATAAAATAGTCTTTAAGTGGAAATAAATGTCAACTATCAAAAAACAAAAATCAATATGTTATGTATGTTTAGTTAGTTGTCCATACGACTTAACATAGCTTCATGTAAAATATTTTAATTTCAAATATGTATATTATATATTGTTTCTATATATATATATATATATATATATATATATATATATATATATATATATATATATATATATATATATATGAAGTTATTGAAATAAACAAGTTTTATGGTTTAAACATTTGAAGTGGTCTCGTTATTTTATAGATTGGTGACTTTTAGGTATATGTTTTATGGTCAAAATTCAACAAAAAAAATTAGACTTACAAGTTTAAGTTATATACTCTAAATACAATTTAAAAATACAATTTAAACAAAAAAAAATTAGACATTGAATTTTTCCTTTAAAAGAAGTTTGCACCTAAAAAAAATTGATCCTTCTTGGCTCATGCTAGATCAGTGCTTAAGATGGATCTATATTGGTTCTACAACCCAGTATGAGACAAATTTGTAATGTTTTCTCTGCTCAACTTGAATTTGACATATATCTTTTTTCTTAAATCATTAAATTAAAAGAAAAACATCTAATATAATTAAAAAGAAAAAATGAATATATGTGTTTGTTATATTTAATTAAGAGTATTATAAAACACCAATAAAACCACTTTAAAAGACAATATTAAGGTTAAGTGGTAAAAATATTTCACTCTCACTCTCAACCATACATAAAATATTCTGATGTCCATATGGAACAACATAATATTATATCAACTTTATAGAGATAAAGTCATTAAAAAACTATATATATATATATATATATATATATATATATATATATATATATATATATATATATATATATATATATATAAAATAATTAAAAATAATAATTTCTTATGGTTAAAACATTTTAAGCAGTCTCACTATATTATGCCAAAGTAAATTTTGAAGATGTTGAATCTATTTTATATATTCAAAAATGCAACTTAAACAATGAAAAATTATAGGTGATATATTTTAGAGTAAAAAACTTAAATAAAAAAATTTCTCTCAAGCTTTCTAAGGATCAAATCTCTCGAGGTGAAAAATTTATTCATGTTTTACACTTTAAAATAGGTTTACACCTCAAGAGTTTTGATCCCTATGGGATCTTTCTAGATTTCTGGTTAAGATAGATCTATACTGGTGTAATGAATTTTTTGTGTATTTGTTATGAATGAAAATAGATTTAATATTATTGTTACTCATTTATGTCTAACAAAATATTAAACCCAATATTATAAACCCTAAAATTATAAACTTAATTTTGAACCAAAATATTAAACACCAATTTTGTAATATCACAATGTGACATTCAATAAATTACATGTAATGTAACTTTATGACGATGATTGTTAGATTGATTACCACATTAAGATAATACTTCTCACAATGCAATGTTAGATAGATTCATGTACCATTTCAAAATCATAATACTAAACCCTAATATTAAAGAAAATATTGTAAACCCTAACATTGTAAAACCCAAGATTATAAAACCTTTGATTAATATATTAATCCGTGAGTACAATATATTAAACCCTAGGATTATAAACCCTAAGATTAATATTATAAACCTTAAGATTAAAATTAATCCCAAGGATCTATATTATATACCCTAAAGATTAATATTATAAACCCTAGGGTTATCTTATAAATCATATGGGGTAAACACATGAAGGTGGGCTACACATTTTGGCAAGCACATGAAGGGGAAAGTGGAAAAAGAAGCTTGATCGAGCAATTTTTTAGTGTTCGATAGAGAAATACTTTATCCCTCAATCAAGAAATTTGAACACTTAAATATTTCTTGATCGATCTATAAAACATATCCTCAGTGGACCTCCTATGTAAATAGCGGTTAATTAGGCACTCAATCAAGCAATATTTTTCTTTTGGAAGGGTTTTCAAATTGGAGTTTAATCAAGCTCTCTTTTCCAACACTAATCCTTTGATGCAGGAAGTCCATGGAATGCCATTGTCACATGATGGTATATTTAAAGAAATGCTTGTAATAAATTTCACAATTTCATTAACTCTAAGGTCATAATAATAAAATAATGTTTCTTATAAGAATTTTTACTTAATTTTATAAGATTTATAATAATTTTTAATATAAGTAATTTTGGTAATTTGTGTTGATTAAATGTTAAATGAAATATTTAAGTAAATACATTTTTAATATAAAAATAACTATAGCACATTGATTCTTGTGATTGATAATGGATTTTGATTTTGATTTTAATCATGATAATATTTGAATATATTAAGAAAAAAAATATTATAAAAAGACAGAATATCATTGATACTAAAAAGGAAATATTTCAATAATGTTTTTTTATTTATAGTCATAGTTTGAAGAGGATATGAATGATAATAATAATTAAGGGAATAATGTGTTTATGGTTCACACAAATAGAAAATAATATGACTTCCATATGTGCCTCATTTAGAGTTTCCTTAATCAAGGTCATGTTTAAGTGTTTTTGGTGGGTGTATGGTGTAGAAAAATGGCTCAATCGAATAATTTTCTCAGTTTAACTACATTCCTCAATCGATACATTGTTTTTCTTAACCCGCCAATAGTTCGATCAAGAGCTTATTAAATCCTCAATCAACTTATTTCAAATTTTACATAAAAATCTTGATCAAGCATTTTAAGTGCTCGATCGAGTTTTTGAGGGCCTAAAAACAAAGTTCTATCTCCCATTCTATAGATTTCTCTACAACACCATCTTGTAGCATGGCATACTTAAGGAAATATTTGTCTTTGAATGGCATTGTTGATCACACAAGATTTAGGATTGAATCCTCTATATGAATCCTTTATGTAATGGCATATGAGTTTAAAATTTTCAAATCCATATGATATTTTTCATCCAAATTCTTTGAAGAATTATACTTGAAATTCTTTTTGACAGTTTTAAAAGGGATGAATGAAAATATAAATATAAATATATATATATATATATATAACAAAAAAATTTCAAAAAATAATATTCACTTCATATATGACTATTATTTAAATGCACAATTTTGGTTTTTGAAATTATTTATATAGAAGAGAAAAAATCATACATGAATATGTGTTTGAAAAATACAAGTCTAATATTAATTAACAAAGTGCAAAAACTAACAGAAAAATATAATTTTGCCTAGAAAAATAAAGTCTCAACTTGCATTGATTAGTATATATATATATATATATATATATATATATATATATATATATATATATATATATATTCTAAACTATACATTTTAGACTAAGTTATCTCACACAGATACACCCATATTTGTTAAGATGTATGAAAAATTTCAAGGACAAGCATTTAATTTAATATAAATTTGAAAAATCACATGAAACTAATTTTTTTTTTGAAAAAAATGTCATCAAGGAAATAAAATAATTCCCGAAAAATTGTTTATCTACTCCAAATCAAAATTCACAAAGCTTGTATGAGTTTTGAGGGCTTCAATTCAATAAAAGAGTAAATTTTTTAAATTTCATCGCCACATTGGCCCAAAAGTGTAACACATATTCAAGGATTAACCTTAGGATTAATATTATAAACCCTATTATTAAACCCCAATTTTGTAATGTTGCAATGCAGCATTAAATACATTGCAATGGCAATTGTTACATTCATTGTCGCATTGAGACAATTTTGGCATAATGCGACAGTGAACAGATTTATTTACCATTCCATCATCGCAAAATTAAAACCAAATATTAAACCAAATACTATAAACCCTAACATTACAAAACCCAATATTATAAATCCTAATATTAATATTATAAACCCTAAATATATTAAATTTAAGTTTAATATTTTAAACCTTAGGATTATGATCCTTAAAGTTAATGCTATAAAACCTAAAATTAGTATTATAAAAACTAAAATTATAAACCTTAAATTTAATATATTAAATCCTAAGATTAATATTATAAAACCTAAGATTATAAACCCTAAGATTAATATATTAATATTATAAAACCCTAACCTTATAAATCTCAATATTATAAACCCTAATACTAATATTATAAAACTTAAGATTAATTTAAACCCTATGATTAATATGAAACTCTAGGTTTAATATTATAAATCATGGTATTATAAATCCCATGATTAATATTTTTTTTGATCAAGTAAGAGTGGAACCTTCCATTAATCTAAACAAAATACATATTGTACACTTCTTTAACGGAGCCGAGCAAGGCAAACACCAGCTCTGTGAAACTTCAACAAACAACTGGGATGGAAAAACCTCGAACAGAATTCCGAAAAGATTCCAATAGAAATGAAGACAAGATATTCCGCCCCACAAAGAGTGCAAAGAATCCAAAATATACACAAATAGTTCACTCTGTATGACGAGTGGACTAAAAAACCTACTTATTGAGCTAGAAGGAGAAGTTGAAAAACTCAACTCTCGTGCAACAAATAACCAGAATCCCCTGAAGGCAAGACCATAGATCCAAATACCCAAAACAATGCCACAAATGACCCAATCACCATCCTTAACTTTCATTTAACTGTCAAACCCGATGACCCTGTAATCCCGCCCTCGAGGATCTAAAATTCTTGATTTGATTTCGGGCCTAAACCTCGCCCACACTTTACCCTTTCTTATGGACCCGAAGAGAATATAATCCACCGCACTAAACTATTTCAGGTCCGAATGACGAATTAACCATCGATCATTTTCTCTACCCGAAATCCGTAGGATGGGGGAGTTCCAAAGCGTTTATGCCAACAAGCCCACGTTTTAACGTGTCTTACAGACTCGAAGAGTTTATAAGCCACCACACAATAGTTTTTTGGGTCCTTTTGGAGAATTATTTCTTGTGCATATTTCCGCCTGAAATCCATGGGATGAGGGATTTCATACGAGATCTCATCAACTTTCCCACCCTTTACCATTTCTTACGGACCCAAAAATTAAATAGTCCACTGCTTTATAATAATTCGGATCTATTTAGAAGATTAACCTTCGTGCATTTTTCCTCCTGAAATCCATAGGATGAAGGATTTCAGGGAAATATTTGGTTAGCTACCTACCAACCTGCCTACAATTTATCGCTTGCTTCTGCCTCTTGATCGGTCCACTCCCTACTGTTTCCATTGGTCTTCTCTCTGTTCATTTCTCATTTTTTGAAATTGCTCCCTGTCTTCGATAGCCTGCCCGTGATAGTCCTCACACAATTTCCCTAATGGCATCGTCATCTAGGCATATCTTCTATTTTTTTTTTAACAGAGTACTCCTTCGTTCGCTAGACAATCCGCTAACCTATTAGTTGTTCTGCGAACATGAAAAAATTGTAGTGTTCTGAGGGCTCTTAGGTGGGATTGAATGCGTTGATAGACCTGAAATAACTGCCAATTTTTTTACACTTTTTCTGGTGTTGTACCATTGCATATCTTCTTGACCGAGTTAATTATCAGTTCAAAGTCTGTTTCTACAATAACATAGTGTAAATTTGACTCAATCAATATTTCTAGGCATTTCTCTAAGGCCATGAATTCCGCCATATTGTTAGTGGCATTCCCCAAATGACTGTGAAAGATGATTTGTATGTATCCATGCTCATCTCTTATGACTCCACCATAACCAGCCACTCTAGGGTTTCCTTTAGAGGCTCCATCTATATTGAATATCAAAAAACTATGTGGAGGAGGCTACCAAAAATCCCTACCCATTGTTGTATAGCTTGCATTCTTTCTTATGCCCTGGGGGATCAGCAATTGGAGACCCAATTGAAAAAGTATACATGCATCCTGGTTTAGAAGAGGGTTTTCTAGGGGTTTCTTAAGACAGGTACTTACAATTTCTTTGAGTTGTTTTATAATCTGATCTATGATGATCTGTGTCGAGCCAATTTTGTTCTTGAAAATCTTGTTATTTCATTCTTTCGAGACATCCCAGATCAAAAAACCTAGAATTATAGTCCAAGCTTTGTTGACTGTTTCATTTTCTAATAAATATTTCTGCTAATTATTTAAAGTGCCAGTCATGCTGGATGTGTCCCTGTCAGTTTTCTTGAAGATTGAGGCTACCTAATTCCACAAGGTAGAGGCGAATGGGCAGAGGTTGAGTATGTGATCCATCGTTTCTTCTTGTAGACCACACAACTGGCATCTAGATGGAGCAACTAGACCTCTTTTCCGAAGATTCCCCCAAGTAAGAATCTTTTTATGATGCACCAACCACATGAACAATTTAATTTTCATCTAGTGTGGGTTCTGCCATAGGTCCTTCCATAACTTATCAGGGTTTGGAAAGTCAAGTCCAATGGCAATTCTTTTGGCTTCTTTGAGGTTGAAGTTACCTTCACTGTTTCTTCCCCATCTTAGTTGGTCAGACAATGTAGATGTTAATATCTTTCTTTGTTCCAAGATGATTGCAAGAGCTTCAGCTTGGGCCTTCAAAGGGGTTTCTTCACTGTATCCCGGGTTCTTCCATGTTTTCCATTTATCATTGTATCTTGTTTGATCCTAGAAATCACTTACCCTAAGTAAACCTTTATTGTCATTGTCATCCTTAATATTGACTACTTCTTCTCTACACACATTAGGTTCCTGCTACCAATTATGCTCCCAAAACCATGCTAGGTTTCCATCTCTGATCTCCCAGAAACTATGCTTCTGAACTATCTCTATTCTCCCAAGCACTGTTCCAAATGTGGGAGCCTTTGATGTGCCCAAACATCTGAATATGATCCCTTTCTTGCCAATTGTTTTCATACTTTTGTTTCCAAAGCTTGGCCCATGGGGTTACTGACTCCTTTAGCCATATCCACCAAATTTTTTCCCCTAAGACTTTGCTAAGGGTTCAGGGTCATGAAGTCCTAGGCTCCCATATCTTAGGTTTACAGAGCTTATCCCAAGATACCAAAGCCCATTTATTTTTCTCTTCCCCTTGGCCCCAAAGAAAATATCTTTGAACATTTTTGATGAGTTGCAAAAATCCTTTAGGAGCAGGAAGAGCTAAAAACATGAAGGTGGGAATAGTTTACAGGACAACCTTTGTAAGCACTAGTCATCTAGCTAAATTCAAAGACTTGATTGTCTATTTACTGATTTTTTCCTGTAGTCTATTAGTTACTAACTCCCAAACTTCCTTTCTCAGAGGTTTATCAGTGAGAGGTATTCCCAATATTTGAATGGTAACTAATCTCTTTGAAAGCCGAGAATTCTGGAGAGGTTTCTCTGAATAGCCATGTCAGTATTAAAAAAGAAAATTTTTGATTTGGTGAGGCTTACCTCTATACCAGTGACCATAGCAAAGTAGTTCAGGATTTGTTTGAATTATTTAGCTTCCTTGATCGTGGGTGTACCTTGTAGCATAGTCTCATCCAAAAATTGTTGATGAGTCCAAGCATCCCCATTCGAGGTGAGTTTTAGACCCTGGATTCTTCCTTTTATGTTGGCAGATTTAATGGCTCTACCTAATCCTTCCATCTTGAGAATAAAGAGGAAGGGGGAGAGCGGATCTCCTTGTTGGAGGCCTCTCAAATGCCTAAAGGTTCTATACGGAGAGCCATTAAGCAGGATTGAAAAATTAGTTGTAGCAACCAGGGCCATTATCCATCTTATCCAGTTGTGGTCGAAGCCGTATCATATTAGTACTTCCCTTATGTATGACCAGTTGAGCTTGTCATAAGATTTCGCTAGGTCAAGTTGTATGACCATCCCTTCTTGCTTATTTCTCTTAAGAGAATGAACCACCTTGTTAGCTGGAATTATGTTGTTTATAATCTACCTTCCTTCCACATAACCAGTTTGCTCCCCAGACACAAGCGTTGGAAGTAGGGGCTTGAGTCTGTTTGTAATTACTTTGGAAATAATTTTGTACACCACATTGCATAAAGCTATGGGTCGAAATCTGTCTGGTGTCATAACTTTCTCATCCTTTGGAATCAAAGCTATGAAAGAAGTATTAAGTTCCCTTAAAACGGTTTCGAATCTTCTCAAGTCCTCCACAAATTCAAGGATATCTTGTTTGACTATTTCCCAAAATGCTTCGAAGAAGTCAACATTGAACCCATCCAATCCTGGAGCTTTCCCGTTTTGCATTTCTTTAATAACTTCAATAACTTCCTCTTCAACCATTGACCTGTTAAGCTTGTAATTATCTTCCCTGGTTACAAGCTTTGGAATATACTTTGTGAATTTGTTGATAAATTGTGATCTGTCTACGACAGGCTCTTCTGCTATGCTTTGGAAATGTTGTACTAGAGCACATTCCATTTCTTTGTGGGTGCTGAGCTCTTTCCCTTGAGTGTCTCTAAGTTTTGAAATCATGTTATGTGCCCTGTGATCCATGGTTGACTTGTGAAAAAACTTGGTGTTTCAGTCCCCTTATTTAATCCATTTCACTCTCGATTTTTGCCTCCAGAAGATCTCCTCTTACTGGCATCTATCATCCCATTCCTGTTGAAGAGTGTCAGCTTGCATTTTTCTTTCCTCGGTAAAGCCATCTGTGATAAAGATCTGATTAATTCCTTGT
This sequence comes from Pinus tabuliformis, assembly GCA_031772625.1. NCBI lineage: Eukaryota > Viridiplantae > Streptophyta > Pinopsida > Pinales > Pinaceae > Pinus > Pinus tabuliformis. Next base: position 927,339,811 of record CM062804.1, read on the forward strand.
AGTTTTTGTTCAACCTCTCTTTTAGCTTTGAAAATATTGCCAAACTCCTTTTTGTTCCATTCTTTAAGCCTGAATTTGATGTATTTCAGTATCTGTTGTAGGAGAAATATATTAGTGCCTTGAATGGGCAAATCTTCCACCCACCATTTACCAATATTACTGATGAAGTCAGGGGGAGTGAGCCAGACATTTTCAAACCTAAAAGGTTTGTTCCTTGAAGTACCTATAAAATAAGCTTCAAGTTGGATAGGCTAGTGATCTGAGCCTCCAAAAGGAAGGATTGATTCAGTCAAGTCAGGGCCAGCGAGAAAGAGGTCCTCTGAGATTATAAATCTATCTAGTTTAGAGGCAATTTGAGAAGCCCATCCCCTCTGATTGTTCCATGTGAAAGTACCATTTATTGTCTTCATCTCCACTAGCCTCATGTCAATTAGGAAGTTCTAGAAGGAAATGGAGTCTCTAACTAGTGTTCTGGTCCTACTTCTTTTTCTATAAGAGATCTGATCATATTAAAATCCCCTCCTAGAATCCAGGGCATAACATGATGTTTCCCTCTCAACTCCTCCAGTGAGGTGAGAAGCCTGAGTTTGTCTTCTAGTTTTTGAGGACCATAGACATTGGTGATCATATATATTTCCTTATCACCCAAAGGTTGGACCACCATTGAAAGGTAGTTCATGGCTGCCTCAACATCCAAGATTCCAAGCTTCTGGGGATTCCAGAGAGTGAGAATTCTGCCTGCCATGTTGTCTGCATTAACTTCTAGATACTCATACTTAAGGAGCCATTTTTTATGTATCTCTCTAATTTTATCTATTGAACATTTTGTCTCCTAGATAAACACCATGTCTGGTTTTTCTTCGTTTATTCTATTGCTAAGATTTCTTTGTTTCCTTTTTCTTCCTAGACCCCTAATGTTCCAGGTTGTGCGCTTCATTATGAAATATTTGTAAATGAATAACTAGTAAGATCTTTCATCTTACCTGAGTTAATCATGAGTGTCCCACACTCTCTCAATAGCTCATTCTGTCTTTTCCTTCCTCTTTTCTTGCCTGGGTTCTTGGAAGAGTGTCTTGATGTTGCATCCATCATTTTAACCCCTATATTTCCCTGGTTGTCATGGTTTCTTTTGATTCCAGAATCCTTTTCTTGAGATCTCTAGCGGAAGAGTTGTTGTACTCTGTCAAACACCTCTTGTGGTAGAGAATCAAACCCTTTGGTGGTTCCCTGCTCCAAGAACTTTTCTGGATCGAAATTCTCCCTCTCAAGAATCTCCTATAGTTCATGGTCCTCTGTTCCAACATGACTTGGGGTCATCTCATGGTCCCTGCTAAGTTCCATGGTGTTTAGCATATCTTCCTTTAGTTTTTTGTTCTTAGGTACATCCTCCATGCTAGCATCATTTTCCTTCTCTGCAGGATTATCCTCCGATGCTTGGTTGATCACATTGTTCCCATCTTCTCCTTCTAAAATCTTGAAACTGTGATGACTTGGGTGCTTATCCTCGCTAGTTTTCTTTGGTACCCTTTTACTCCTTTCCCTTGGATTCTCATCTTGGTAAAGACTTCAAGATCTTTGCTTTTGTTGGTTTTCATATTGTCCTCTAGCTTGTTTAAAGGGCAATCTCTAATGAGGTGCCCGTGCTCATGACATTTGCGACATCTGAATGGGACATGTTCATAGTCCACCACCTACACCCATTCTTCATCATAAACTTCTAGAATTATTTCATCTATAAGTGCTCCTGATAGGTCCATTTCTACACATATGCATGCAAAGGAGGTGTATTTTCCTCGCAGAGTCGCCTCTGATATTTTTAAAAAATGACCTAATTTATTGCCTATTGCCTTTAAATATTCAGGCAGGCAGTAATCTAAAGGTAGGGATTATACTCATATCCATACTGATACTAATGTGAATTTTTCTCGTTCCAGGACAAAATTCAACACCCATGGTCGCATTTAGAGGCCAACCGTAGCATAGAAGTATGGTCCTCCTTCGAACACTCTATCTTTGTCCTCTAGGTTTGTGAAAACCATTGTGAAGAAACCCTTGGACCCGAGGTGGAGGGTTATTTCCCCCTTAAGTTTCCATTGCTTTCTTATCCACACTTCCAAAGCCTTCTTCGTTGGCCATATCCCCATAAATTTACATATAACTGTGCATGCCACCATGTGATCCCTATGCTCCTGTAGTGCCAGATTATTTAAAATAACACGGGGTTTAATGGCCGACCTAGGTTTGAAAAGTCCTGTCACACTCCTATTCTCAGCTTTCTGACTACTACCTTATGTTCTCTTCTCTCATTTAACTTCCTCATTATTCTTTTCCTGCTCATGAGAACTGATGTTTTCGAGCTTTTATGTGCTGATCCTCTCCATTCCTGCCTCCATTGGCTTTTTGAAGTGATTCGAACCCACTTCTTTCCTTATGTTCACCACTACATGGTTGTAGGAGGGAGTAGAACTCCCCCCTCCTCACCCTTCCATGGTTACCAGTAACCCCCTGTTGGCCCAAACCCTCATTCTATGCTTCCCCCATAGAACCGCCTCCAGTGTCAATTCCAAACCTTCGATTAAAAAAAATGAGATCCCATAGTTAATATTATAAACCCTAAGGTTAATATTATAAATCCTATGATTAATATATTAAACCTTAGGATTACAAACCCTAAGATTGATATTATAAACCCTCTATTAATATTAAAAATATTAGGATTATAAACCTTAGAATAAATATTATAAGCTTTAATATTAATGTTACAAATATTAAAATTAATATTAAACCCTAGGGTCAATATTATGAACCCTAAGAATAATATACTAAACTCTAAGTTTAATACATTAACTCCTAATACTAATAGTGGAGACCAACATATTAATATATTAATATTATAAAATCCTAACATTATGTAAACTAATATTATAAAGCCTAATATAATAAACTTTAAAATTAATCTATCAAACACTAAATTTAATATATTAAACCTTGGGATTATAAACTCCAAGATTAATATTATAAAATCTAGGGTTAATATTATCAACACTAAAATTATTATTAAAAACCCTAAGAACACAAACCATAAGTTTAATATGTTAAACTCTAAGTTTAATATATTGAATCATAGGATTGTGAACCTTAATATTAATATTACAAACCCTAAGTTTAATATATTAAATCCAAGGATTATAAACCCTAATATAAATATTGTAGACCCTAATATTAATATTATAAACCCTATGATTAATATATCAAACCCTTAGTTTAATATATTAAACCTTAACATTAGTATTATAGACCAAGGCTTCATATTATAAAAATTGATTATAAATAGTAAGATTAATATTATAAACCCTAGGACCCCCAATCGTGGTGCAAGCTCGTGGATCACCTCATTAATATGGGATTAATGGTTGGTACTGCAAATGTACAAACCATTGCCCCAAACACGCTCGAGGCGATGGGTACGGTGGCCCTTTGGATGATGTCAAACACTGTATATAGGAAAGGTGCGAGCAGGAGGAAGGGAAGTGTTGGAGTTTGCAATTTTCCTAGACAGAAGTCTAGTCAATATCAAAGGGACTATGGGTAAGGAGATTGGAGTGGTGGGCTGGTTTTGTGGCTCCACGAGCAACAACAACTCCATCATCTCCACACGCAAGATTATGAGTGCGTTATCGGCCATCTCTCTTATCTCGTTATGCTCCTCTATTTTGGGTTTTTTTTTAGGGAGAGAGAAGGAATCGTGGGGAAGGATCATAAGGATGTTGGAGGCTAGTGGCATGTGTTTGCTTCTACTTTTGTCTTTGGCACCTAATAGGAACCCTCTCTATCTTGCTCTTCTTCGAGATTCTCCTCTCCTGTATGGGAATTTTGATGGCTCGGTCCAAAGGGCATAAGGTAAAAGCATGTAGGTGCGTCGCTGAAGACACTGGGGCATTGGGCTATGGTGATAATGTCTACCAGTACACCTGAATTTTGAGCAGAAGCCTTTGTAACATGACCATGCACAACTGGAGGGGGGGTTTGTAGAGACCTAGGAATGAGGGAGAAGGAGGAGAATTGTTGTGGGCATGTTGTGGTCACCAACAACCCCCCTTTCTTCACTTGACATTAGCAATAACGTCAAGCGAGGAGGGGACCCTGAACGAAAATCCCAAAAAAATATTTTTTCTAAAGCTTTTGTATTTCTCTCCCTAAGGTTCAAATCACATCGCAAGGAAAGGCCAAAGCATAACTCGAGCGCGAAAAACAAATACTGCGAAATTGCGATGCGAAGTTTATCGCATCGCATACTTCACACGCGCCCCTTAAAAGAAAAACCTTCGAGCAATGCGATCGCCGATATGCGATATCGCAAATCGCAAGCATTACACTATACGACATAACCATTAAATGAGAACTTGCGATATTTGCGATTTGCGATCTGCGATGGCAGCAATCTGCGATCTGTGATCTGAAAAGACTTACCACACGATAGACCCATGCATTAAGCGCGCGCCTTGAAAGAATTTAATGACCGCATGCTTAAGTATCTAGGAATGATTGTGTTACATTTATCGAAGAGTCAAGTGATGATGGATGTCAGAATTATGCATTCATTAGAGATTAATGCTTTCACGTCAAGTCTTTTCATTTCACTTCTCCTTTGCGTAGACTGCAAGACACGCAACTGATATAGGTTTATATGCAGGAAACATCTAAAGGAAAGAGGAAAGCGCCAATCAACAAAGAGGGAATGCTTTTGCAAAATGGATGCTGCATGCAGCAGAACCGCGGATCCCAGGCTATCAGCCAACCGGCAATGATGAAATTAGACTATCCAGGACTCAGAGTCAAAGCCGCACAAAAGCAGCGTATTCAGAAAAGATCCTGAAGCTAAGACTTAGTGAAGCAGAGAAAGAAGCGCATGAGAAGGAGAACGCTTCAGGAAAACCTGGAACAAAGAACGGAAGAAATTCTCGAAACAGGGAGTTGCCCATGCAGCATGACTCTTAACCCACTCAATCCACCGCATGACCGAAAACCGAAAACGGCAACAGCAAAATCAGTTCGAGAAGAAACTGGGACACGCTAAGTATACACGCGGCAAATACACCCAGCTAGAGAAAGGTTTTCGAAAATATCTTCTGGTCTGCTGGAAGGAAGTGCCAGCTCCTGCTATTTCCACTTTTATCTCCTGAGCGAAACAAGAAGGCGGCTAGCCGACTCTTCCCAGGAAAGCATTACACTGTTGACAACACTAAAGAGAATATACAGAAACGGTCAGAAATTAGATTTTAAGTTTAGAAATAAAGTTGCTTTTAGTAAAAGGGCGGTCATTTGAGGCCGATTCCCTAATTTCATGTAATTAATATTGATTAGTTAGTAGTATTTAACCCTTCTCATGGTTTTTGGAGAAGGGTCCGGAAATCTGTCAAAAAACTTATCCTCAGAACATGCACTTCTGCACCCTCAGAGGAGGTTTTTTATGAATGGATGGATCGAGATTTATTTATGTTTGCATTTTAATATCTGTTACTGATGTTGCACTTCTGTACTCTTAGCAGATGTTAGAACAAGTAGAAATAAATCATTGTTACTTGAAGTTTATTAGTGAACTTAGTCATAAATGGTACTTTTATCTCTTGGCTAGATTCTGCTAGTATTCCTAAAGTGATATGTGGCTGAGTTCTTTGTATGTTATTGCATGAATGTCTGTATTACGATTTGGCACTTCTGTACGGTGGGGTCATTTATTTATGTTTAACATATAGAAAACTGATTATGCGATATGCTGTTCACAACTACTCTGCCTAACTTCTTATGCAGAATGGTTTATCTTTATTGATTTATATTCTGATATCAGTTGAATGATCTTTATTACCGGATGCTGTTATAAATCTTTCTAGATCGCATAACAAAAGAAAAAAACCCCGGGTTAGCGTAGATTAGATGTATTTTTCTTCATTAGATTACATTAGCATAGAGTTAATTTAGCAGTTAGAATTAAGACTAGATTAGAAGAATCCTCCCCCCCCTTCCTTAGATTAATACCATCAGACTCTACGCACACACACACACCCATCACATTGGGAAACTGGTCCCATTATCCCCAGTCGGACCCGCTACTCCAAACGGGCAAGGAGCCGCCAACCAGGTTCCGGACCGGGTGGGTATCCCCCTTGTTGTTGACCCAACCTCGGGGCCCTCAACATTTATGGCGCTAGAAGGAGGGCCACAGCTATGAATGGCACATAATTCAAAATCCAAATACCATTCTAAGAGAAAATCACCCTCACCAACTTCCCCAACTTCCCCAATACGACTAAACTCGGAACTGGAAGTCGCTCGGACATCCACCGCTGCTATACATCCCGATACATCAGAACAACTCATTGTCGATCCCCCTGAAGTTCAAACCTTGATCCGTAGACTCCAGGGATTCTCTATTTTTAATCAGAAATCTGATAAATCTAAAAGCAGCTTGACTTCGCAATACAACCCTGCTCATCCCCTGACCCGATTGAAGAGTGAAAAGTTTGGCATTCAGCCAACTGAAATCCCTCTCCCCACTAGGAAAAGAGCAAGGAAAACATTTCGAGAGTCTGACAGAGAGACTCTTTCATCCACCTCATCCATTTCAACTCCCTCTTCGCGAAGTTGACCACCCACATCTCCACCTCAAATCACTCATCCATCTTCCGCAACTCTTCCTCCACAATCGTCAAAGATCATAACATCTCTATCTTCTCAACCTCAAAGATCATCTTCTACACTTTTACTAACCAGAAACTCAGCGATGGCACAATCTCCATGGAACAACCCTGGGGCAGTTCTAATGCCTCCACCCCTGAGTCCAATACCTGCCCATCCCGAGAAGTGGTTACCAAAGTTCAATCCAGAAACTGGAATGCTAGCTGAAGAAAATATCAATAATTTCATGCTTTCTGTTAATCTCAACGGAGTTACCAACGAAGATGCCGTGGTCCGACTCTTCCCCTATACGATGCAAGGGACGGCCGGGTCATGGTACTTCTCGTTACCCTCCGGATCTATCACCAGCTGGGATATTTTTCAAAATCAATTTCTCACTAAATTTGGCGATGATAGATCGACAGCGACACTGATCAATGATCTGTCCAATCTTAAAGCTAAGGCTCGGGAACCCATTAAAGATTTTAACTTACGGTTCAACAAGATCCTCAATAAAATCCCCGCTGCTTCCCAACCCAGCGAGGAAGTAAGATGTGAATGGTACATCACCGCCTTACCTTCAAACTTGGCCATCTTCGTAGATAGGGCAAGCAAGACAACCTTAGTCGAAAGACGCGTAGTAGCCCTAGAAAAGAGATCTACAATCGAAGAGCGTAAATCTAAGAAAATCTCTTTCAAAGAAGAAACCAAGAAGAAGCAAACGAAAGATCCTTTTGACATGGAAGGATTACAAAAGGTATTAAAGGCCATGTCAAATGAGATGATTGATATCAGGAAACAAGTAGCAGAATCGTCCCCAAGAAAGCCTTTTAGGAGTTTTAAGAGAAATCCTCCTATGGAGACGAAGCCACCTAGCGTGGTCTCTAACGTGGAATCTGAAGAAGAAGAAGAAGAGAACACCGCTGAAACGCATACCGACAATGAAGAAGTGGTGGAACTGCAAGGAATGTGGGATTTCATCCTCCCACAAGAGGAAGATCAAGAAGCACTTCCGGTTAGTACAAGAAGCAGAAATCAACTTGATCCTCCCCAGGCTACCCCAAAACAGAAGGGCACAAGCCCTCCAGCAAGAGAAAAGGTCGCAACAAAGAAGACAACCCCTAAAGCGACCTCATTTAGCCCAGTCCAATCAGAGCAATCGCCTCCATCAATGACACTAATAGTGTCGGATGAAATGGAGTATAACATCATCGACGACATGAAGAAGACTAGGGCTAATATCACCCTGTACGAGCTGAGCAAATTGAAACACCAACAGAAGATCATGATGAAAGAGTTACACACCGTACCTACTACGCCTCTACCTATAGCTATAGCTTCTCATAATGTAGGAAGACCCCCAATCAACGCGATCAATAAAATCGATCCAAATGACATCGCCTTGATTGGAGGGAGGTCTAGATCTCACACTCCCCCTTTCCTCCTCACTTACAAGATCTTTAACAGAAACGTGCATAACTGCTTGGTTGATTCTGGTGCTTCAACCAATATTCTACCCAAGTCAATATGTGCCAAACTTAAAGTTCAACCGCAAAAATCCACAGTACGCATAGTTCAACTTCATCGATCACAAGTCGAAGTGATAGGGGAACTAAATCAAGTAAATATAAGACTATCGTCCAACCCCAAGGTGTGCTAGGTCATCGATATTCTAGTTGCTGACATCCCTGAATTTTATGGTCTAATTCTTAGCAGGGATTGGTCCGAGAAGCTCCACGGATATTTTTCGACTGACTGGTCGCACATGTGGTTACCCTTCAACGGGAAGCCAAATCAAATAAAGGTTGAACGAGAACTGCACCAAAAGTACATAGTGACGGACCTGGAGGGAGAGAACGAAGCCATAGCATACAACAACAGCATCATAGGAAACTATTCGGTAGACTCTTTCCTTGGAAATTTCAATGCTCACATATCACCATATTTAGAAAATTCAGTCGGGTCCCAAGTAGAAAACTTTTCCCAGACTGATGATTCAAAATGTGTTAGTTTCTTAGATAACCCCGTAAATACTTCTTTATTTTGGAAATTATATTTTGATGGCTCTAAGTCCAACGAGGGAGCGGGAGTAGGATGTGTCTTGATTAGCCTAGACGGAAATAAGACCATGCTCACATGCAGACTGGAGTTCGATTGCACGAACAACACAGCGGAATACGAAGCCTTGGTGCAAGGCCTATACAAAGCAATCGGCTCCAACGTCAAATATCTTCAAGTCTTTGGAGATTCTGAGATCGTCGTCAAACAGGTACGTAACACCATACATTGCATGTCTAGTCATTTAAAGCACTACCAATCTTTAGTGCAAGATCTCACTGCGCATTTTACAGCATTTAATATTTCATCAATCCCAAGACTTCACAATGCAAGAGCAGACCTGCTAGCAAACGTAGCCTCCAGACTCATTCCCTCCGAAGACTTTAGTCCAGATAGGTTTTCGATAGAATTAATTTTTAAACCGTCTATTCCTGACAACATCACCAACTAGAGAGTATTCAACGACGACCCAGACATCGTAAGTTTCCTTACCTCCGAAGGATCCTACTCAAACCAGATAATGGACGAGGACTGTCATGATCACCAAATACAACAAAGTAGCACTGATAACGCTATACCCAAATCAGTGGTCAAATTAGAAGATTTGTATGACTTAAAAAGTCGGTTCAAAAGGTCAGCTAATGCCAAACTTTACAGTTCAACTCTAAACTACGAATCAGTGAACTTAGGAACCAACGAGAAACCCCAAAACATCAATCTAGGCCAAGGCCTAGCTCCTGAAGAAAAATCAGCATACATCTGTCTTCTACGACAGTACAAGAACGTCTTTGCCTGGAACTACGATGAACTGAAAACTTATAACACTTCTATCATTCAGCACACTATCCCTATGATCGATAACGAGAAACCCGTCCAACAAAAGCTCAGAAAAATCCACCCCAACCTGGAAAATCAGATAAAAACTGAGCTGAATAAGTTGTTGAGGGCCAGAATAATTTTCCCGGTTAGACATTCCAAATGGGTATCCAATATGGTACCTGTTAGGAAGAAAAACGGAGATATTAGAATCTGCATTGACTTCCGGAATCTCAACAAAGCCTGTCAGAAGGACAATTTTCCCCTCCCACCTATGGAGCAAATATTACAGGCTGTAGCAGGCTCAGAATTGATGTCTTTACTGGATGGATTTTCAGGATATAATCAAGTACTGGTACACCCAGACGATCAGCTAAAAACCACCTTCCGAACTAAATGGGGTACCTACGCATATCGAAAGATGTCGTTCGGTCTGATCAACGCCGGCGCTACTTTTCAAAGAGCTATGGATATTGCGTTTAAAGGGTTAATCAATAAATCAGTAGTGATTTACCTGGATGATAAAACTGTGTACTCCAAAAAACGAAGCGACCATATCAGAGATTTGAAGCAAATCTTTCAAAGATGTTTAAGGTATGGAATCTCGCTTAACCCGAAGAAATCTTTTTTCACGTTGAGTGAAGGAAAATTGCTAGGATTCATAGTGTCCAAATCGGGCATTCACATCGAATCTGCCAGAATCAAAGAAATTTCCGAGATATCCATGCCACATAACAAAAAGACCATGCAATCTTTCCTAGGACAGATCAATTTTGTGAAAAGATTTGTCCCAGATTTTTCACGTATTATTTCTCCTTTACAAAAAATGATAAAAAAGAATTCAAACTTTAAATGGGGTCTAGACGAGCACGAAGCGTTTAACTTAATCAAACAAGCCATCATCGACGCTCCATCCCTAGCAACCCCAAATTTTTCAGAACCATTTGTCTTATACATGTTTGCCTCAGAGCATTCTTATGCTGCGATCTTGACCCAGGCAAACAAAGAAAAGGCAGAAGCCCCAATCGCATTCTTTAGCTCAAACTTACAAGGTGCTGAGCTGAAATATTCAGACGTAGAAAAACAGGCATATGCCGTCTTTAAAGCAGTCAAATATTTCAGACCCTTCTTGCTAAAGGCCCATACCAAGGTCATAGTACCATTCCCGGCGGTAAGAAACCTCCTGATTCAGAAAGACGTGGGCAAAAAGAGAGCGAATTGGATCACCGCCTTGCAAGAATACGACCTGGAAATCAAGCCGGAACACATCGTAAGAGGCCAAGGCTTCTGCAAGATGTTAGCTGGAGCATCGCAAATCCCCGAAGAGTCACCTGAAGAGGTACACGTGTATGAGGTAAGCCTAAACGACGCAGAATCATTTTATGCTAACATCATTTATTTCCTAAAGAACGGATATGCTCCATTTCACCTGGGTCACATAAAAAAGAGAGCCCTGAGGTTAAAAGCTAAACAATACCAACTCGTAAATGATGTCTTATTTAAAAGAAACTATGATTCTGTGCTTCTTAGATGTCTTGAGAAAACTGAAGCCGAAAAGGTTTTGCAGGAGCTCCACAATGGACCAGCAGGTGGACACTATGCTGGAGAAGCCACCGCACACAAGATCTTACGTGCGGGATACTACTGGCCCACGCTGTTCAAAGACTCGTACAATCACGTGAGAAAATGCCAAGTCTACCAAACTTCTGCAGGAAAAAAAAAGAGGTCATCCATGCCACTGCAGCCGGTTAACATCGAACAGCCGTTCAACCAATGGGGCCTGGACATAATAGGTGAGATCGTTCCTCACTCCTCTAAACAGCATAGGTATATCCTCACTACAACCGACTATTTTACTAAATGGGTAGAGGCAGTTCCGCTCAAGACAGCTAATTCTGAAAACATTGTTGAATTCATAGATCAGTTTATCATTACTAGGTTTGGATTGCCAACGGCCTTAATATTTGATAATGCTTCATATTTTTCTGGAAATACCATGACTGAGTTCGCGCTCAAAAGAGGGTTCAAACTGAAGTATTCTGCCAACTACTATCCGCAAGGTAATGGGTTGGCTGAATCAACAAACAAGAACCTAATCAGGATTATCAAAAAGACAGTTGACCAAAACCAAAATAATTGGCACAAAGCGCTGGTAAACGCCTTATGGGCAGACAGAATTACCAAGAAAGCCTCTATCGGGACTTCTCCCTTTAATTTGGTTTACGGGAGAGAAGCAGTTCTTCCTACCCACTTACTCATTCCCTCTTTGTCCTTAGTACAACACATTGATGAAGTACCTACTTCTCCCTTACAACTAAGGCAAATGGAGATAATCAAGTTAGAAGAACGACGAGAACAGGCCAAGCAAACCCATGCTCACCACCAAGCGTTGATAAAATCCTCTTTTGACTCGAACATAAAGACCAGAAAAAACTTCCAGATGGGTGATCTAGTTTTGAAGTGGGATAAGGCTCACGAAGAAAAGGGAAAACATACGAAATTCCAGAAGCTATGGCTTGGTCCTTTTCAAATCGTAGAAGTCATAGGCCCGTCGACTTTTGTGTTGCAGGACTTGACAGGCATAAGAGATTCTCTGCCTGTAAACGGACAAATCCTCAAAATGTATTTCCCATAGAAGGTCATCCTTCTGTTTTTGTAGGATAGTTTTAAATTTTCATGTTAGTTTTCATTTTTCATAGATAGGGCTGGTTGTAAATGATCATAAATAGTATTCATGAAGAAACATACCATTTCTGTATCAGCTTTTGATTTCACTTGTATAAATAGAAAAACTTTTCGAAAAATCTGACTTTTATTATTGACAAATAGAGTCAGCTTTAACCTGAATATGATGTTAGTTCAAACTTCACAAAGAAACCTGGGATGAGAGTAACTTTTGGAAAAAATTGTTTTATGCCAATGCTATGAAAGGTATCATCGATAACAAAATAGGTATTCTCTGCAAAACTGCTGTTCTTAAAACTCTATTATTGTCGTCCAGAGCTTTCTTAAGGAAAAACAATGACTTCCTCCCTGCTAAGGAAAATCGCAGCATCCAGAGAGACAATCCAAGAAAACACTATATCTCAAAGAATAAGAGGTCTCATCACGAGCCGGCTTATCATGATCACAGATATTATAACTTGCTGACTTTGCCACTACTGTCTACCAAAACTGGGCAACGACTCAAGATTGTGCAATCAAAAGACAAGGGGTCTCATCACGAGCCAGCTTGTTCAGCAAAAAGTATAAATCAAGTGAATGACTGTGTCATAATTTGGCCACCAAACCAAGACACTGTTCTTTAGAGAATAAAAAATCAAAAAAGAAAGAAAAAGTGTCCAAAGGATTTTTCTCTGGAATGTTGTAAATAACCTCAAGCAGGAAAAAGGATCATTGCTGGATAACATGGTAACCCTGTCGAGGCTATGGACGCTTGCGGGCAGCAGAGGCTCTACCTGCGACAAATGAGCATACTTTACAAAGCCAGTGCGCAGAGAAGACCTTATTTTGTCTTTGAGGAGACTGAGTAATGACTAGGTATGAATACAAAAAATAACCCAGGGGAAACAAACAATCAGAATCAAATAAGAAGTTGTGACGAAGCATCATCAACAGGATAAAAGGTAATACTCTATCTGTCCATAACAAAATTTAGGCATAAGAAAACTTTTCTATTTTGGAAGTGAAAATGCAATAGAACAAGCAGAGATAACTGGTTCTTCACAGTGAATCGCCATTGTTGTGGTCACCAACAACCCCCCTTTCTTCACTTGACATTAGCAATAACGTCAAGCGAAGAGGGGACCCTGAACGAAAATCCCAAAAAAATATTTTTTCTAAAGCTTTTGTATTTCTCTCCCTAAGGTTCAAATCGCATCGCAAGGAAAGTCCAAAGCATAACTCGAGCGCGAAAAACAAATACTGCGAAATTGCGATGCGAAGTTTATCGCATCTCATACTTCACACGCGCCCCTTAAAAGAAAAACCTTCGAGTAATGCGATCGCCGATATGCGATATCGCAAATCGCAAGCATTACGCTATATGACGTAACCATTAAATGAGAACTTGCGATATTTGCGATTTGCGATTTGCGATCTGCGATGGCAGCAATCTGGGATCTGCGATCTGAAAAGACTTACCACACGATAGACCCATGCATTAAGCGCGCGCCTTGAAAGAATTTAATGACCGCATGCTTAAGTATCTAGGAATTATTGCGTTACATTTATCGAAGAGTCAAGTGATGATGGATGTCAGAATTATGCATTCATTAGAGATTAATGCTTTCACGTCAAGTCTTTTCATTTCACTTCTCCTTTGCGTAGACTGCAAGACACGCAACTGATATAAGTTTATATGCAGGAAACATCTGAAGGAAAGAGGAAAGCGCCATTCAGCAAAGAGGGAATGCTTTCGCAAAATGGATGCCGCATGCAGCAGAACCGCGGATCCCAGGCTATCAGCCAACCGGCACTGATGAAATTAGACTATCCAGGACTCAAAGTCAAAGGCGCACAAAAGTAGCGTATTCAGAAAAGATCCTGAAGCTAAGACTTAGTGAAGCAAAGAAAGAAGCGCATGAGAAGGAGAACGCCTCAGGAAAACCTGGAACAAAGAACGGAAGAAATTCTCGAAACAGGGAGTTGCCCATGCAGCACGACTCTTAACCCACTCAATCCACTGCACGACCGAAAACCGAAAACGGCAACAGCAAAATCAGTTCGAGAAGAAACTCGGACGCGCTAAGTATACACGCGGCGAATACACCCAGCTAGAGAAAGGTTTTCGAAAATATCTTCTGGTCTGCCGGAAGGAAGTGCCAGCTCCTGCTATTTCCACTTTTATCTCCCGAGCGAAACAAGAAGGCGGCTAGCCGACTCTTCCTAGGAAAGCATTACACTGTTGACAGCACTAAAGAGAATATACAGAAACGGTCAGAAATTAGATTTTAAGTTTAGAAATAAAGTTGCTTTTAGTAAAAGGGCGGTCATTTGAGGCCGATTCCCTAATTTCATGTAATTAATATTGATTAGTTAGTAGTATTTAACCCTTCTCATGGTTTTTGGAGAAGGGTCCGGAAATCTGTCAAAAAACTTATCCTCAGAACATGCACTTCTGCACCCTCAGAGGAGGTTTTTGATGAATGGATGGATCGAGATTTATTTATGTTTGCATTTTAATATCTGTTACTGATGTTGCACTTCTGTACTCTTAGCAGATGTTAGAACAAGTAGAAATAAATCATTGTTACTTGAAGTTTATTAGTGAACTTAGTCATAAATGGCACTTTTATCTCTTTGCTAGATTCTGCTAGTATTCCTAAAGTGATATGTGGCTAAGTTCTTTGTATGTTATTGCATGAATGTCTGTATTACCATTTGGCACTTCTGTACGGTGGGGTCATTTATTTATGTTTAACATATAGAAAACTGATTATGCGATATGCTGTTCACAACTAATCTGCCTAACTTCTTATGCAGAATGGTTTATCTTTATTGATTTATATTCTGATATCAGTTGAATGATCTTTATTACCGGCTGCTGTTAGAAATCTTTCTAGATCGCATAAAAAAAGAAAAACACCCCGGGTTAGCGTAGATTAGATGTATTTTTCTTCATTAGATTACATTAGCATAGAGTTAATTTAGCAGTTAGAATTAAGACTAGATTAGAAGAATCCTCCCCCCCCCTTCCTTAGATTAATACCATCAGACTCTACGCACACACACACACCCATCACATTGGGAAACTGGTCCCA
Source organism: Pinus tabuliformis (assembly GCA_031772625.1). Lineage (NCBI taxonomy): Eukaryota > Viridiplantae > Streptophyta > Pinopsida > Pinales > Pinaceae > Pinus > Pinus tabuliformis. The sequence goes on from CM062804.1 coordinate 927,355,122, forward strand.
TTATCCCCAGTCGGACCCGCTACTCCAAACGGGCAAGGAGCCGCCAACCAGGTTCCGGACCGGGTGGGTATCCCCCTTGTTGTTGACCCGACCTCGGGGCCCTCAACAGGGCAGGAAACCTAGCGGGTAATTGAGAGTGTCTATGGAAGGAGGGTTGGCGATGGTGGTGTTATGGGGCTCATGGATGCATGGATGCCTATGTTGGGTCCTCTTTTGTCTTACCAGGCGGATAACAAAGGGCATGCTAGCCAGGTTGGACTGGTCCTCTTTACGAAACCTATCTGCAACCATGACGAGAATGATAGTGCAACTGATGAGGGGGGGGGTATGAAGCTGGTAGGATGGAGCGACACAACCCTACCACCTATGTGCATGCACCTTGTTGTAATACATTGAAGTTTAATCAGGTTATAGTTTGTTGAATTGTGCATGTTTAGGCTAGAGAGACCATGGAATGACCTGCAAAAACTTAATACCACCATAAGAAACCTCGGGTGAAGAGGTAAGACATGCAACCGGGACCTTCGGGTGGTCAACCGGGTCGAAACTCTGTCGAACGGTTAATTAGTGAAATGACAGTCACTTACCGAGAGGGAACCAATGAAGGAATTTGAAATTTTTTAGAAGGACGGGAAGCAAAAGTGAAGTAGGAGAGTGAGATGGATATGGAGTTTGAATACTGGAGAGTCCTCCTCCCGAATCCTAGAAATACAAGAGGCAAGATCACCCAATTCAAGGAGACCGTCTACCTATACTAGTTTATGAAAGGCCTACTCGGAAAGGAGATGGAGCATATCTTGGTATGCATGGCAATCACAGTTCAAGGAATGTCAAATTACAAGAAGGAATTTTAGAAGGTGTAGTTTCAACTGCACAAATAGGACGCCTGCCTCTGACAAATTGAGTAGCACTTGTCATGTATCTTGGTTCAGACAGAGTTGCCAAGTACAAATGTCAAAGATCCAACACCGATGGAATAAACGTCAGTTGAACAACATGATTAGCATGCCCACTTTCTGATAGTTTTGTTTATATATGCAGAGATATTTTAAATTTGTCTATGCAATTATATATGTATGTAGAACTCTAGAGTATGGAAGTGGACAAGAATCTAAAACTTATATTTCTTGGGTAAAGAGACTTAAGATTTCTTTTCTATTATATGACATATAATGTGGATAGGTGGCCAAGAGACTTGGTTTCCCACTGGACAAGTTGAGGCCACCTAGCTAGTTCTATGTGGTGTAAATTTTCTCTATATTAATGAAAAAGGAGGATCTACTAAGCTTAACAAAAAAAAATATTATAAACCCTAAGATTAATATTATAAATCCAAAAATTACACCTTCAATTTAATACATTAAATTCTAAGCTTAATATATTAATATTATAAAACCAAATATTATAAGCCCGATTATAAATCTTAAGATTATAAACTGTAATATTAATATATCAAATTCTAGGTTCAATATATTAAAGTTTAGGATTATAAATAGATTTTAACCACCAATATTAATATAATATTATAATATGGAAATATATTTTTTCTTAATAACCAAAAAAATTTATATACTAATTTTATGTCTAATCAAAATTTTACAATTCTACCCCCGATCAGGGTGTAACGGACCTTACAGGTTAGAGGGGAGAGAGGATGATCAGAGGTCATGATGGGCTGAGGACGGAGTAGCTGGCCAGATGGCATGGCAAGCAAAGGGAGGAGAGGCTGGTCAGGGGCCATGGGAGCCGGTAAATGGAAGTGGAGTAACGGGAAATAAAGGGCAACGAAAGTTGTCAAGGCAAGAAGAGGCAAGAGTAGTTGGTTAGATGGCAAGGCAAACAGAGGGATGAAGGCATGAACAGTTGGCATGAAAGCCAGCAAGTGGCGAGGGAGAAGCAAGAGACTCGCGACAAGAGCATTCAGTGGTAGGAAAGGATTAATGATCAGTATTTATGGGGAGGTTAGTGGAACCCCATCCCATGACCCTCACATGAGAGGAACGACAACAGACGACAAATTTGATCATGTAGCGGATTTCTTAGAAGGTATTCTGGGCAGGTGAACGAGAAAACAAAATGGAAAGAAGGCAAGGATGAGAAAGATTTGCATGCAGAAAGAAAAGGCGGGATGTTCGACTGAAGGTGGTAAGAGCCGAGTGTTGGGCAACATCGAGAAGCGTTCGAATTTTAACTGCAAAACCTAGTATGTGCTCCCTGCCTTCACTTGCATTGGTTTGGAAAATATGAATTGGCTCCCGCGAAGACTTTGGTTATAAAGAGGCATTGTAATGAATGTGGAAGAAGAACACTAGATAATTTTAATGGTGTTCCCCGTCGATTCGCCATCTCGGGTGGGAGGGTTGGGACTTCTAATTTTAGCCTCGGGGTAGATAGGTTCTAGGGCAAAAGAAGAAGGTTGAGTCGAATTGATCCCATAAGGGTCATCCTAAGCAGTTTCAACTGTGTTTGTAGGAAAGGTTTCTTTAAGTAGTAAAGTGTAGTAACTAGGCCCAAAACTGGGGTATTTGTCATTGATAGAAATCTTGTTCTTCATTAATATGGCTATTATGGCCACCTATTTCAGAGTTTAGCGATCTCATTATATTTGGTGGATCCGAGTCAGTTAATCCAGCTTCTTGATGTGGAATGTTAGAAAAGGGCACTAGAATTCTTGGCTTAAAAATAAAACCACACAAGAATCTACCAATGTCTTGCACTTTAAATGTCATGAAGTACCCACTACCAAATGAGCCTTCCACAAAACCATCAACTGTTTGGCCAATAAGTGAGTTGTCAGGAAATGATGAGCTTTAAGGAATTTCCCCGCTTCTTGCCATTGTTTGCAGGCCAAAAGACTTCTCGGCAAGGTGTGAAAGAGAAGACGTGATTTACTAAGCTTGGTCCCCCTCTTTTGTTTTATATACCTTCACTGAAAACACATACAAGCTTGATACAAGTTTCTCTATATGTAAAATGGATCAAGAACCTCGTAAGTAAAGAATCAGCGATGAAATATTAGGTAACAAGTCATTCAGAGTAAGTGCACTTTCCATAAATTAAAAAAAAAAAAAAGTATTTAAACATGGTACGTCATAGCTTATTCCTCTCAATGAAAATAAACTTAAACTAATTACATTTGACAGGAAGAATTTTTTTCATTTGGAAAAGACAATTGCAGTAGAATAAGAAATGGTCTGAACGATCACATGCCTACATCTAAGCATCCAAACAACCTCCCTGAACCTCCAAATGATTTGATAGATTAAGACAATATAAATTAAACTCCATTAGCATTATATAGTTATAAAAATTCAATAGTTAGTAACTGCAAATAAGTATCAATTAATGATAAGTATTTCTCTACATTTCATGTTTTTTAATAAAAAAAATATCATAAAAATTAACCGAATAGACATTGTTACAATACTATGGGTCAATGCCATCATTTTATCAATACCACTTGCCCAAAAATAATAACTCATTTACTTTGTTACAATACTATGGGTCAATACCATCGTTTTATCAATACCACTTGCCCAAAAAATATTAACTCATTTCATATGACACTTGTTCATACCATCTTTCTTTTATCGGAATTTAGCCTTTTTTTATCGATATCTTGATTACTAAAAGTTTTTCTTCTTCTTCTTCTTCTTCTTCCGAGATGATCACATTAGAATTCATTTGTCTACTTTTTTCTAACCATCTAGTGGGTATAACTACATTGGAGATATATCTCAACTTTTGATTTGTGAATACTACTAAAAATATTCTAGAATACTTTGTTGCCTAATAATTATTGCACCTAAAGGAACTTTCCATAAAAGTATTGTAGAGATGTAGTAATGTCATGTAAAGACTGCATCAAAATAAAATAAAAATAAACCCTAGGTTAAAATAAAAATAAATTAAATTAAAATAATAAAAATAAAATATCTACATCATCATTATTATTATTATTATTTGTTGAGGAGTTTAGCTAAATTTGACTTGGTCAGGTTACTAGTGGTTTTTGAGCTCCAAGTTTATGAGAACCCAAGGTATCGACCTATGGTATTCATGTGGAATATATCTTATTGAAATTGGGGAATTAAACCAATCTAAATGCATCTTAACTCCAGATTTACCAAGTGCCGAGAGGGATCAAATATTTTGAGATAAAAACCTCTTTTAGAGTGAAAAGAGATTTAAACCCTATAGGCACTTGGTAGATCCAAAGTTAAAATAGATATAGATTAATTAATATTTAAATTTAAATTTTATAAGTTATATTTCAAAATGGACACAACTATCAACATAACTAAAAGCTATATATATATATATATATATATATATATATATATAGAGAGAGAGAGAGAGAGAGAGAGAGAGAGAGAGAGAGAGAGAGAGAGAGAGAGAGAAACTATTAAATAAACTACAATAGAATAATGGATAATTAATGTATTTAACTTATAAAAAATAGATAAAAGAAAGATGCATATAATTACATGAATGAATGATAAATATATATGTCCAAGGCTTCCTATTTCAACTTAAGATGGATGAGGATCTATTAATTTTTTAATTTTTTTAATTGACGACCTAGATTGAGAGAGAGAGAGAGAGAGAGAGAGAGAGAGAGAGAGAGAGAAACTATTAAATAAACTACAATAGAATAATGGATAATTAATGTATTTAACTTATAAAAAATAGATAAAAGAAAGATGCATATAATTACATGAATGAATGATAAATATATATGTCCAAGGCTTCCTATTTCAACTTAAGATGGATGAGGATCTATTAATTTTTTAATTTTTTTAATTGACGACCTAGATTGGTTCTCAAGGGTTTATTTTTTTAATTTACGACCTAGATTGATTCTCAAGAGAATATGATCATCATATTTGGCCTGGATGGTTATCTACGATTGTACGGTGTTACAAAATTTGTTAGGTTGCACTGACTTTTAATAAATTAAAAAATTTATATTTGTGCCAAGTAGCTCATTGCCCACCAATTTCTTAGTGATTTGAGATTATTCCAATTCTAATAAATTCATATTCTACTTAGATGGGGAAAGTAATATATATAAGCAAATTTTATTTAAAAATTGTCCATTTTACAATAAGATGTGTAATTCTTTTTTTTTCTCTAGTGAAATTAGATTTGGGCTCTCGGCCCACCAATTTCCTAAGGATCTGAGATTATTTCAATTCTAATAAGTTCATATTCTAATAGATTGGTAAATGAATATATAAGAAGATTTTATTTAGCAAAATGGTTCATTTTACAATAAGTGTGTAATAACTTTTTTTTATCTCAAGTTAAAGTTGACCCATAACCTTTTTAAACATGGTTAATAGGTAAATGGGAGGTGCAATAGCTTTTTTGTTGCAATAATATTTTTATTTTTTATTTTTATTTTTATCTTTTATTTTTTTTATGTATTTAAGAAGCCTTCATTATATCAACCACATTAAAAATATTAATGTGGTTGTACTAGTTTATATGAAAATATCTATCACATTAACATGAGTGTAAACAGTCAAACAATTTAATAGGTTTGTGATAAAATTGATATTTATAAAATAAAGTAATGGATATATATTGTGTAAACATATAATTAAATCGTTTCTAAATGCCAATAAGAATCAAAATAGTTATCTTATAACACATTTCACATTAACAAGATTACAAAAAAAATACAAAAATTAACTAAACTATAATTTTATTTTGAATTATTATTAATTAAATGAATAAATAAATAATGTATGAGTTAAACATGATGAGATTGTTTTTAGGGCCCTTCTATAGGCCCAAAAACAACCACCTTGTTGTTGAACTTAATTCTCTGCAAAATCCATTTAAGAGAGACTTAGCTCTCTAAGGAAAAACATTGGATGGCAAGTTTATGGGCTTGTGACTGAATCCAAAAGTTGTTGAATCCTAGATCACTGAACAATAGGCCCCCAAGCTTCAAGGTCAGGTAACTTTCTTTGCAGTAGGTAGGGGATTCTATGTCTATTTATTTCTCAACAAAATGGAAATAGACTTTATTTTTAGATCAAGTGTTTCATGGGGTCCAAAATCTTTTTATTACTCCATGGACATTGGATGTCTGTCGAGATTATGGGATTACTATGGTGCCATTGTGGGTCCATCTTCCACACCTCCCTCCTTATCTCTACTACCTGATTCTCTAAAAGACATAGGAAACAAGCTTGGACACTATCTGGATGAACTAGAATCAAAAGAAGGCCAATTTTCTTGTGCTTGCATCTGTGTTTAAGTAAACCTCAATGAAGATTTATTAGAGGCCCTAAAGATAAATCTATGAGAATGGAGGCATATACAATAACTAAACTATGAGCAAATTCCTTTCAAGTTTAATGATTTTCATACTCAATGGCACTTTGCCCAAAACTTCCCCTAGTGAAAAATATATGAGCAAATCCAAGTCTTTGTCTCTAAAGAGGCTAGTTTCTAGCCAACACAAAAGCAATGAAGGAGTCAACTAAATAAGGTTGCATCCCAAAATAAACTTGTTGTAGTCGCTCTAGTACCAGAACCTTCAACAAAAATTCTTTTGAGGTTCTTTAAGATCTAGAAAAAGATGAATATACCCCCATGAATGAAACCCCACATGAAGATTAAGGAAATATAGAGGTGTCGATGGATAATTGGGTAGCTAGGCTACCTAAATCATAATGGTAGCATCTAATGAGGAAGGAAACATCTATCCTTAGGCAACTTGTATCAGGAAAGGCCATATCTAAATAATATATTTAACTTTTTCCTATTTGACAAATCACAACAAAGGAGACAAGTTCTAAAATATGTATTTGTAATCTATTTAAAAGGACATCATGCCTCATGATAATACAAGTGAATGTTAGATTCTCTTATCTTATCGCGTGTGATTGTGTGTGATCTATTTGGTTATGAGTAGAGTCTTTAGATGATCCAACTTAGATGTGAGGCTCTCTAAGCCTCAAATCCAATCAATTGTTGGTCAGTTGGTATCAAAGAAAGTTTCACCTTGGGGCTTGATCTAAAAAAACAAAGTATGCTCCAAAATTTTTTCTACTAGCATCCTCCCTATTTTCCAGCCACTACATGTTCTTATTTTCCATCCATTCTACATTCGCTTTCTTTCTTAATATTTCGCTCCCACTCCAGGATATGTAGGTACCCACTACTTCATCAATAACCAACATCACCTTATGTCAACACCAGAAACATCAACAAATCATTTCAACCATTAATTCACACTTAAACTGGGAGGCAAAAACTAGGGGACACTTTCCATCTAAACGAGAAAGAATTAGGAAACCAAGTTTCCTGGCTCATAATGGTAACGTCTAATGAGGAATGAAACATCTAGTCTTAGGAAAATTATATCAAGAAAGAAATATCTAAATAATGTATTTAACTTTTTCCTATTTGACAACTCACAAAAAAGGAAGAAAGTTCTAAAATATGTATTTGTAGTCTATTTAAAAGTCCATCAAACCTAATGACAATACAAGTGAATGTTAGAGTTTTTTTTTTTTTTTTAATCTTAGCTTGTGTGATTGTGTGTGATTCATTTGTTTCTGGGTCCAGTCCAATTGAGAGGTGAGGCTTAGAGCTCTCTAAGCCTCACCTCTGATCAATTGTAGATGAAGAATGCAGAGAAAAATCCTTCACGGGTCACCTCTCTAGATTCAGAGTCATATTTTGAGAAAAGAACATTGGCATGTAATCTCTCCAAGCCTGCAGAGAGGAAGATATATACTCCAAATCTTTACCAATAAGCTATGTTTGTTACAAGCGCTCATGAAAAATCATGTACGAGAGGCAATGCTAAAAATTCCCTCCTAAATGCAATAAAGCCACATCTAAAAAGAGGCAAGAAATCCATTAAGGAAAAGTGGGAACACGAAACAAATGCTAACTTGGCTTTAGGATCCCAATTTCATGTGGATGATTTATTCCAAAAGCCTCCTAAATAGCTCAATTTGTTGTTTTTTCATTCTTGTATGCTCGCAATATGTAAGGATTTACTCTTGTAAACATGTAGAAGGACTTATTTGTGGTATCTATGGAAGAAACTAGGATTTGTCTCCCATGAATTTAGTGAGTATCTTAGTGGAATATCCCATGGAAGAAAATTTAGTTGAACCAAGATGCCCATTCTACAAGTCCGTATGATAGGGATGTGTAATTTTGATTGTGCTCAACTTCGAGTTGACATGTGTCCCTCTTAAAAAAAAATAAAAAATTATTTATGTGGACATAAATGTCAACTATCAAAAAACGAAAATCAATATGTTATTTATGTTTAGTTAGTTGTCCATATTTCTTAACATAATTTCATGTAAAATATTTTAATTTCAAATATGTATATTATATATATATTTTTAAAAAGTATGTATATATCATTTGAAGTTATTGAAAAAAACAAGTCTTGTGGTTTAAACATTTGAAGTGCTCTTGTTATTTTATAGATTGGTGATTTTTTATGTATATGTTTTATGGTCAAAATTCAACTAAAAAAAATTAGACTTACAAATCTAAGTTATATAATCTAAATACAATTTAAAAAACAAAAAATTAAACATTGAAATTTTCCTTTAAAAGAAGTTTGCATCTAAAAAAAATTGATCCTTCTTGGCTCATGCTAGATCTATGCTTAAGATGGATCTATATTGGTTTTACAACCCAGTATAAGACAAATGTGTAATTTTTTCTCTGCTCAACTTGAATTTGACATGTGTCTCTTTTTTTAAATCTTTAAATTAAAAAAATAAAAATATAAAAAAATTCTGAAATAATTAAAAAGAAAAGATGAATATATGTGTTTGTTATATTTAATTAAAAGTATTATAAAACACCAATAATACCACTTTAAAAGACAATATTAAGGTGAAGTGGTAAAAATATTTCACTCTCACTCTCAACCATACATAAAATATTCCGATGTCGATATGAAACAACATAATCTTATATCAACTTTATAGAGATAAAGTTATTAAAAACATATATATATATATATATATATATATATATATATATATATATATATATATATATATATATATATATATATATATATATATATATATATATATATATATATATATATATATATATATATATATATATATATATATATACATATACATATACATATACATATATACATATACATATACATATACATATACATATATATTAAAAAATAATAATTTCTTATGGTTAAAACATTTTAAGCAATCTCACTATTTTATGCCTAAGTAAATTTTGAAGATGTTGAATCTATTTTATACATTCAAAAATGCAACTTAAACAATGAAAAATTACAAGTGGTATATTTTAGAGTGAAAAGCTTAAATAAAAAAAATTCACCTCACGAGATTATATATATATATATATATATATATATATATATATATATATATATATATATCAACGTGAAAAATTTATTCACATTTTACACATTAAAATAAGTTTACACCTTAAGAGTTTTGATCCCCAAGGGCTCTTGTTAGATTTGTGGTTAAGATGGATCTATACTGGTGTGATGAATCCTTTGTGTATTTGCTATGACTGAACATAGATTTAATATTATTGTTACTCAATTATGTCTAACAAAATATTAAACCCATTATTATAAACCTTAAAATTATAAACTCAATTTTAAACCATAATATTAAACACCAATTTTGTAATATCACAATGTGACATTCAATAAATTGCATGTAATGTAACATTACAACAATGATTGTTAGATTGATTATCGCATTAAGATAATATTTGTCACAATGCAATGTTAGATAAATTCATGTACCATTTCAACATCATAATACTAAACCCTAATATTAAAGAAAACATTATAAACCCTAACATTGTAAAACCCAAGATTATAAAACCTTTGATTAATATATTAAACCCTGAGTATAATAGATTAAACCCCGGGATTATAAACCCTAAGATTAATATTATAAACCTTAAGATTAATATTAATCCCAAGGATTGATATTATATACCCTAAAGATTAATATTATAAACCCTAGGGTTATATTATAAATCATATGGGGTAGACCCATGAAGGTGGGCTACACTTTTTGAAAAGCACGCAAAGTGGAAAAAGAAGCTTGATCGAGCAATTGTTCAGTGCTCGATAGAGAGATACTTTATCCCTCGATCAAGAAATTTGAACACTTAAATATTTCTTGATTGATCTATAAAACATATCCTCAGTGGACCTCCTATGTAAATGGTGGTTAATTAGGCACTCGATCAAGCAATTTTTTTCTTTTGGAAGGGTTTTCGAAATTGGAGTTTAATCAGGCTCTCTTTTCCAACACTCTAATCCTTTGATGCAGGAAGTCCATGGAATGTCATTATCACATGATGGTGTATTTAAAGAAATACCTGTAATAAATTTCACAATTTTATCAACTCTAAGGTCATAATAATAAAATAATGATTCTTATAAGAAGTTTTGCTTAATTTTATAAGATTTATAATATTTTTTTAATATAAGTAATTTTGGTAATTTGTGTTGATTAAATGTTAAACAAAATATTTAAGTGAATACATTTTTAATATAAAAATAACTATAACAAATTGATTCTTGTGATTGATAATGGATTTTGATTTTGATTTTAATCATGATAATATTTGAATACACTAATTTTTTTTAATAAAAAATTGAAATATCATTAATACTAAAAAGGAAATATTTCAATATTTTTTTTATTTATAATCATAGTTTGAAGAGGATATGAATGATAACAATACTTAAGGGAATAATGTGTTTAAGGTTCATACAAATAGAAAATAATATGACTTCCATATGAGCTTGATTTAGAGTTTCCTTAATGAAGGTCCTGTTTAAATTTTTTTGGTGGGTGTACCATGTAGAAAAATGGCTCAATCGAATAATTTTCTCATTTTAGCTACATTCCTCAATCGATACATTGTTTTTCTTAACCCGCCACTACTTCGATCAAGGGCTTACTAAATCCTCAATCAATTTATTTCAAATTTTATATAAAACTCTTGATCAAGCTTGTTAAGTGCTCGATCGAGTTGTTGAGGGCCTAAAAAACAAAGTTCTATATCCCATTCTATAGATTTCTCTACAACGACATCTTGTAGCATGGTATACTTAAGAAAATATTTGTTCTCGAATGGCATTGTTGATCACACGGGATTCATGAATGAATCCTCTATAGGAATCCTTTATGTAATGGCATATGAGTTTAAAATTTTCAAATCCTTATGATATTTTTCATCCAAATTCTTTGAAGCTTTATACTTGAAATTCTTTCGGACAGTTTCAAAAGAGATGAATAAAAAAATGACATAAAATATACAAAACAAAAAAAATTAAAAAAATAATATTCACTTCATATATGAGTGTTCTTTAAAGGTGCAGTCTTTGTTTTTGAATTTATTTAAATAGAACAAAAAAATCATACATGAATATGTGTTTGAAAAATACAGTTCTAATATTAATTAAGAAAGTGCAAAAACTAATAGAAAATATAATTTTGCATAGAAAAATAAAGTCTCAACTTGCATTGATTAGTTCTCTCTATATAGATTATATATATACACTCCAAAATATACATTTTAGACTAAGTTATCTCACATGGATACACTCATATTTGTTAAGATGCATGAAAATTTGCAAGGACGAGCATTTAATTTAATGTAAATTTGAAAAATCACATGAAACTAATATTTTTTTGAAAAAAATGTCATTAAGGCAATAAAATAATTCCCGAAAAATTGTTTATCTATTCCAAATAAAAATTCACAAAGCTTTTATGAATTTTGAGGGCTTCAATTCAATAAAAGAGTAAATTTTTGAAATTTCATCGCTACATTGGCCCAAAAGTGTAACACATCTTCATGGATTAACCTTAAGGTTAATATTATAAATAATAAACCCAATATTAAACCCTAATATTAAACCCCAATTTTGTAATGTTGCAATGCGACATTAAATAAATTGTAATGTAATATAACATTGCGATGACAATTGTCATATTCATTGTTGCATTGAGAGAATTTTGGCATAATGTGACACTGAATAGATTTATGTACCACTCCATCATCACAATATTAAAACCAAATATTAAACCAAAAATTATAAACCCTAACATTACAAAACCCAATATTATAAATCCTAATATTAATATTATAAACCCTAGATATATTAAATTTAAGTTTAAAATTTTAAACCTTAGGATTATGAACCTTAAAGTTAATGCTATAAAACCTAAAATTAGTATTATAAAACTAAACTTATAAACCTTAAATTTCATATATTAAATCCTAAGATTAGTAATATAAAACCTAAGATTATAAACCCTAAGATTGATATATTAATATTATAAACCCTAACTTTATAAATCTCAATATTATAAACCCTAACATTAATTTAATATATTAATCCCTCGGATTATAAACCCTAATACTAATATTATAAAACTTAAGATTACTTTAAACCCTAGGATTAATTTCATAAACCTTGAGATTAATATTATAAACCCTAGGATTAATATGAAACTTTAGGTTTAATACTATAAATCATGGGATTATAACTCCCATGATTTATATTATAAACTCTAAGATTAATATTATAAATGCTCCTATTAATATATTAAACCTTAGGTTTACAAACCCTAAGATTGATATTATAAACTGTCGATTAATATTAAAAGTCTTAGGATTATAAACCTTAGAATAAATATTATAAACTTTAATATTAATATTACAAATATTAAGATTAATATTAAACCCTAGGGTCAACATTATGAACCCTAAGATTAATATATTAAACTCTAAGTTTAATATATTAACTCCTAATATTAATAGTGTAGACCAACATATTAATATATTAATATTATAAAACCATAACATTATGTAAACTAATATTATAAAGCCTAATATAATAAAATTAAAATTAATCTATCAAATACTAAACTTAATATATTAAACCCTAGGATTATAAACTCTAAAATTAATATTATAAAATCTATGGTTAATATTATAAACCCTAAAATTATGATTTAAGACCCTAAGAACACAAACCATAAGTTTAATATGTTAAACACTAAGTTTAGTATATTGAACCCTAGGATTGTGAACCTTAATATTTACATTATAAACCCTAAGTTTAATATATTAAATTCTAGGATTATAAACCCTAATATAAATATTGTAGACCCTAAGATTAATATTATAAACCCTATGATTAATATATCAAAATCTTAGTTTAATATATTAAACCTTAACATTAATATTATAAAACTAAGGCTTCATATTATAAAAATTGATTATAAATAGTTAGATTAATATTATAAACCCTAGGACCCCCGATCGGGGTGCAAGCTAGTAGATCACCTATTTAAGATGGGATTAATGGTTAGTACTGCAAAGGTACGAACCACCACCCTTGAGGTGATGGGTACGGTGGCCCTTTGCATGATGTCAAACACTATATATAGGAAAGGTGGCAGGAGGAGGAAGGGAAGTGTTGGAGTTTGTAATTTCCATTGATAGAAGTATGGTGAGTATCAGAGCGATTGTGGGCAAGGAAATGAGAGCGTCGGGCTGGTTTTGTGGCTCCATGAGTAGCAACAACTCCATCGTCTCCACGAATAGGATTATAGGTACGTTATCGGCCATCTCATTTATCTCATTATGCTCCTTTATTTTGGGTTTTGTTTGAGGGAGAGAGAAGGAATTGTGGGGAAGGATCTTAAGGATGTGGGAGGCTGGTGTTATGTGTTTTCTTCTTCTTTTGTCTTTGGCACTCAATAGGCACCCTCTCCATCATTCTCTTCTTCAAGATTCTCCTTTCCCCTAAGGGAATTTTGATGGCTTGGGCAAGAGGGCATAGGGTAGAAGCATGTAGGTGCATCATTGGAGAAGCTGGGGGGTTTGGGCTATGGTGATAATGTCTGCTAGTACACCAACATTTTGAGAGTAAGCCTCTGTAACATGACCATGCACAACCAAAGGGGGGTTTGTAGAGACCTGGGAATGGGGGAGAAGGACGAGAATTGTTGTGTGCAGGAAACCTATCAGGGAATTGAGAGTGTCTATGGAAGGAGGGTTGGTGTTGGTGGTGTTATGGGGCTCGAGGATGGGTGGACACCTATGTTGGGTCCTCTCTTTTCTTACCAGGTGGATAACAAAGGGCATGCTAGCCAGGTTCGGCCGATCCTCTCTACGAAACCCACGTGCGACCATGATGAGAATGATAATGCAACCGACAAGGGGGTATGAAGCTGGTGGGATGGAGTAACACAACCCTACCACTTATGTGCATGGACCTTGTTGTAATAGATTAAAATTTAATCAGGTTACAGTTTGTCGAATTGTACAGGTCTGGGCCAAAGAGACCATGGAATGACCTGCAAAAAATCGAGGCCACAGTAAGAAACCTTGCGTTAATAGGCAAGGCATGGAACTAGGACCTTCGAGTGGTTGATGGGGTCAAAATTATATCAAAATTTTAATTAGTGAAGCGACAATGACTTATCGAGAGGGAACCAAATGAAGATATTTGAAATTTTTTAAAAGAATAGGAAGAAGATGTGAAGTAGGAGAGTGAGATGGATATGGAGTTGGAAGACTGGAGAGCCTTCATCTCGGATCCTAGAAATACAAGAGGTAGAATCACCCAATTCAAGGAGACCCTCTACCTATACTAGCTTATGAAAATCCCGCTGGGAAAGGCGATGGATCATATCTTGGTAGGCATGGCAATCACAGTGAAAGGAATGTGGAATTACAAGAAGGAATTTCAGAAGGTGTAGTTTCAACTATGCAAATAGGACATCTACCTCTGACGAATTGAGTAGCACTTGTCATGTATCTTGGTTCAGAGAGAGTTGCTAGGTACGAATGTCAAAGATCCAGCACCCGTGGAATCAACACGGGAGTCGATAAACGGAAGTGGAGTAATGGGCAACACAGGGCAAGGATAATTGTAAAGGTGGGCAGAGGCAAGAGCAGCTAGCTAGATGGCATGATAGGCTGAGCGATGAAGGCATGGATAGTTGGCATGAAAGCCGGCAAGTGGTGAGAGAGAAACAAGAAACTCGCGGTAAGAGTTGTCGGTGGCAGGTAAGGATTAATGATAAACATTTATAGCAAGGTTATTTGAACCCCATCTTGTGACCCTCACATGAGAGGAAGGGTGGCAGATAGCGGAGCTGATCACGTAGTAGATTTCTTGGAAGGATTCCGGGCAAGTGAATGAGAAAACAAAATGGAAAGAAGGCAAGGATGAGAATCATTTGCATGTAGAAAGAAAAGGCAAGACATGCATTTGAAGGTGGTAAGAGCCGAGTGTTGGGTGACGTCGAGAAGCATTCAACTTTCGACTGCAAAACCTGCCATGTGCTCCCTGCCTTCACTTGCGATGGTTTGGAAAATATGAAGTGGCTCCCACGAAGACTTCAGTTAGAAAGAGGCACTGTAATGAATCTGGAATAACACTGGTTACTTTTATTGGTGTTCTCCGTCACTTTAAAAGCTAAGGTCTCATGGTATTCTTGGGTAATTGGCATGTCAACCTCGGGTGGGATTGACTGGTTTGCCATCTCGGCAAGGGGGGTTTAGACTTCTGATTTTAGCCTCAGGGTAGATAGGTTTTTGGGAAAAAGAATAAGGTTGATTCGAATTGATACCATCAGGGTCATCCTAAGCGGTTTCAACTGTGTTTGTAGGAAAAAATTCTTTAAGTAGTTAAGAGTAGTAACTGGGCTCAAAACTGGGGAAGGGAGAACGCCCAAATTAGGCTTTTACTTAGCTCATTTAAGGGCACCCAATGGGGAAGGGTAGGAATTTTGTGGCCTGGGGATAGAATTGTAGTCTGGTGGGAAAGTGAGAAGCACTGTCTTGCCCTCTCGGGTGGCGAAACCCAAGGAAGAAAGAAACCTGGGAAACAGGGTTGCAGGCTTAGGATAATAGTATGTTGGAGGTGGAGGGTACTCATGCAGGAGCCAGAAAGAGGGGCTATTCAATTTCTCATGGGAAGCACCATGGAAGATGGTGTTGTTACTATTCTTCAAAACCTTGAGGGGAGCATGGGGAACCTGGGTTTCGATGGGGGTCAAAACAATGTTAAAGGCATGGAGTGGATGAAAGCACTCGCTCGTGAGAAGTTTCATCTGGATTGGGGGAAGTATGTGCGGAATAATGAAAGGATCGAGGCTAATTCTGAGGTTGAGCATCAAAACAAGAACATAAAGAATGATGTCAATTTCAAGACCAACTTATAGAGCACAAAAATTATGAGTTCACTATAGTAAATTTGATGATGATTCATAATGCTTCATTTCTAGTTTTTGTTATAGGTAGCTTAAAACCAGGGTTCATAGGACTCTGGTGACTCGACACTTGAACCATGCAAGTGAGCACCAAGCCCCATTCCAAGCAAGCTGCTTGGATAGGAAAGTAAAAACAAAAATAAGAATTGGATGGCAAAGGAGGGAAACTACCAAGGAAGGAAAGGAAACAAAAGACCAAGAAAGATGGATAAAACGATGAAAGGCCTGGAACCGAGTACAAGTAAAGGACCGAGAAAAAGAGGTAACAAAATAGGGAAGGAGAGTATGTAGAACCTTATCAGCGCATACTACGTAGGAACCCCGACTGAGGTGAAAGTCGTTATCTTCGAATGGGAAAGAGAACTAAACACAAACATCGAAAATGAAGAGATCGAGGAATGGGAGACAATTGTCAAAGATCTAGGTAATATCATAGGTTGCCAAACTTTATTTCACCAGACCATCCAGTAGTATTGGGTCATGAAAAACATCCTAGCCTGTGTTATGACAACCTATAAGGAAAGAGAAGACCTAGAAGAGGATAGACCATAAGAGCCAAGTCTGAAGGACCTAGTGTCAAAATGTAGCTGTATCACAACCTCTGTTTGAATAGGATTGAACAGAGTCTCTAGAATATGATGCGAAGTGAAGTTCTAGTATCAAGCGTGAAAGCCCTATCCCTAGTTGATTCTTTAGATGAATGAAGTAGCCCATCTAGTTCAGTTAGCATTTACTTTTTAGTAAGAATTATATAGATAATAAAGTCGCCAACGTAGCATGAATGATTAGAAAAAAATCTTTTTAAATTTTGGACAACGTTCAATGCATACAGGTGGCCAACAGACCTACTTTCGTATAGAAAAGTTGAGGCCACCTTCAATTTTGTTGAAATCAAACTTATTTTTATGAAATATTAATAGAAAAAAAGATCTACCAAGCTTACCCAAAAGGAAAAGAAAAAACCTATTAATATTATAATACAATTTAAATTTAATAATTAATAACTTATATTTCCTTAAAGGTTAATATAAATTTAAATAATAAAATTTAAATACTCCTTTAATAAATTTTAACATCTAAACAAACAAGAACAAAACATACTCCATAATTATAAGCTAAAACAATAAACCAAATGAGATCAAAAAAAGCATTTACCGGATGTTCAAAGAAACAAATAACACAGGTTTAAGCAACCCGTATTTCTAGCTAGAAACCTAATAGCCACAATACGAATAATTGAATTATATACAATAAAAAAACAGAATTTACCAGATGTTCAAAGAAATAAATAACCAGGTTTAACCATCCCATATTTCTATCTATAAATATAATAGCCACAATACCAATAATTGAGTTACATATAATAAAATTTAAGTATTATTGTCCTTTAAGAAAAATGTTATTGTTTAAATAATTTTTTAATTATTTTCAAGTAAAATTTATATAGCATCCAACATTGACACAATCAGGACCATCTAATTTTAAATTAATTTAAAGGTTGTTATAGACTTATGCAGAGCTGCTATTAATTTCAACTTTGATATAAATTTATGGATAACTGCTTTTGAATTCACCACGTTCACCTTTAGCATATATGGGTGCATAGGTCTAGATATGGTCACTAACAACTACTCACATTTGTTGATTTTTTTTTGAAGTCCCATATTGGTCTCCACCATTGCTCCTCTGACCTAACTCTTTCAAATCAAGGAGCCAAATCTCAATACACTCTGTCATGCAAAATATATTATTAACAAAATATATTATTCTCATTGTCATATCTGGTGAACTCTGAAGGATGTAGAAATCAAGGTAGCGGTAGTTGTAATACCTAGATTAATTGTAAGAGACCATTCCAGGCAACCAGAACTTTTCTGGATTGTTTGGAAAACTCCCAACACTTTTAGGCATTACCAAAATCAAATACAAACACATCAAACTTACTTTCTCCTTTTTGTTCTTACATAAAATCAAAAACTCAATAGTGTACACTATTTCAAAGGCCACACCTGTAAGTACAAGAATGTGGTTGGGATGAACAAAAGGCACGCCTTATAACACCCACAACATGCAGTTGAGTAGAGACACATGGGATAAGGAAACCAAGAAAACACTCAAGTCGATTTCCATTTCCACACCTTGAAAAACGTATGCTGGCATCATAACAACTAATTTACATAAATTTCATCACTAATCTAAATAACCAACTCCTACATTAATATCAACCAATATAAAACTCAAAACGATGAAAATTACTTAAATATTAACCCTAATCTAAATAACTAGTTTCCACATTAATTCTAACAAATATAAATGGTGTATGGGGTCTTGTAGGAAAACTACTTAAATTTTAATCTTAATTTAAATAACTAGCTTTTATATTAATATTAACTTCTATATTAATATTAATAAATATAAATAATGTAGGGGTCCTCGATAGAAACTAATCCTTATTTAGTTAAGGTGATACTGTACCTTACTGTGTTATGTGTGTTGTGTATGTGCTTGAACTCTTATACCAAATTGTTTGAGGTCTAGTTGGGACTTCTTACCGAGGAGATCCCCTCACATGCATGTGAGGATCTATTCGGGACTTCTTTTGGTTTTTTTCTTGCATGCATGTTTACTTCTTACTTTGCATGTTTGTTTGTTTTCCTTCTAGTTTGCTTACTCGCTTTGCTTACATGTTTACTTCTATTTTCGCTTTATTTTCTTGTTTGCTTGTTTTTTTACGTCCGTAGGATAGTTTCACATGACACCGTGTGCGACTCTTCAAACAAGCTAGGTAAAGTACAAGAGGAATTATGTAGTTATCAATACTTAGTTATCTTTCGTCCTCCCTCTGTATGAAGTACTTGTTGTCTTAAGTCCATGATACATCAAGGAAAAATACGTGTTGTTCACAGTGAATCTTGGTGAAAACACAATGCTTCCACACGAACTAGTGTCACCTACTCTAGTCAGATGTTTTGAGTTAACCCTTATGAGCTCTGTCAAGTAGAGTAAAGTGAAGGGAAAAACCTTAACAAGCACATTAGAGGTATATATAAACTACTTCTCTAAAGGAACAACCTTTTTTGCTCTCAATAAGTCGGGATCCCTCATGTGCCTTTGAAATGAATAAGTGCTATGCACATTTATGAAAATGAAAATGAAAAAATGAATATGTGAAAAAAAATTGAAAAAATGAAAACAAATAAGGAGAAAGAAGAGAAAAGCTTCATGTGCATAGAGATGATGCAAGTAACTCGGCCAGGGTACTGACCAGGCTCACTGGCAGAGATAGATGCTTGTGTTCGTGCATGACTCTGTTGGGGTATTGTCCAAGCCTGTTAACAATGGAGCAACACGAGAGATGAAACTAAAACTTTGACGACCATATGGCTTGTGCACCAATATGCCCCTCATCCCAATCGAAACAACTGTTTTGGCTTGGCTTGGAACGTGTGTCGACCGACCAAGATATTGGCAGATGCTACATCGTATAATCAAGAAGGTGTGGAAACCGAGATGAAAACAGAACTAAACAATATTTACAGAGGTGTTAGACTTGGTTTCACGAACAAGGCCCATTCAGAGAGCTGGATTTCTATTAGTGTGTCGCCAAGTGTTGTAGCGGCTACAAACACCCTCCAAATTTTTTCCTTAGCTTCGTTTGAGAGCCTCCCTACCAACCATCCTTAGAAGCATGCCTTGCACTATCAAGTACATAGGCTTGAGTTGAGTTTCAGTGGCATGCCAGTCTGTGCATGTCAGCTTGCTTGTCTCCCTCCCGCAGGCTGACATTCCAGAGTTGAGCTACTTGTTGGCTGAGCACCTCCCCCAGAAAATTACACAATTCTGAAGGGGAACCAGCCTTGCCTCCATAAATTGCGCAAATCTGTTGGAAAGCCTGTTGGGATCAGAAATTGTGCAATGGAGTGAGACAGGCTTTCTTGAGAAAACTATGCAATATGGCCTAGCACTTGGCCTCAACCCAGAAATTGTGCAATTCTGGGAGGCAGTGACCTGTTTAGCCCAGAAATTACACAATGCCTAATAGACAACGAGCTCTGCTCAGCTAGAAACTGCAGAATGTTTCATCCCAAGCTCGTAGACCGATGCATGTGCCTTTAGGTTGACCAGTTCCCTCTGGGACCGAGAAAAATTGATTTGCATGCATGAGCTACTTTTCCCGAAATAGAAAATGACAACATGCAAAAGTGCATCTCTATATTTAGGGATGTATTATTAAGCAACTAGAGGTTACATGTAAAGATCATTATGGAAACCTCCCACCAAGTGTCGCTTTTTCCTAGATTTGTGGCATTCGGGTTATAACCTTGATCTTATCAAAACTTATGAACCGGACATTGCAGAGATCATTCCTCATATCGATCTTGCACCTCTGACATCGCACATCGCATCGAGGAGTCTTTGGCACATTCATCTTAGTTGTTTCACGGTAAGTCTTTTCATGTCTTGCACTGCGTTTTTGTTTCTTTTTGTGTTTCAATTTGTGTGAGTGTTGTCTGCTTGATTTCAATGAGCACTTGTTGTCATTCTAATGTATGTTAGCTTGTAGAAGAATCATTTCAATTTTCATTTGCATCTTACTGTTGTCGCATGCGTGACATTGCTTTTGCAGCAAGGATCACTATTATGGTGACGTCTTTACACACATGCATGATTTACCATTTTTTGAATCCTGCACTTACTTTTTACATGCATGATCATTCACTCTTGTTTACAATCAGTATCACCATGCATTCAGACTTATCATGTTTTCAGTTGCCCCTCAGTGGGTCTAGGCTGCCTTGGCTCTAACCTTGCCTTACTCGACTAGCATTGCACATTTCTGGAAGTGAAGGCTCTACCTCCCCTCCATAAGTTGTGTAGTTCTTGCCTAGTACTGACCTTTAGGCTTGCATTGCACAATTCTGGGAGGAATTTCCTTGTTGGCCCCAGAAACTATGCAATGCAGTTTACTCCTTTGCATGTCACTATTGACTGAAATTGTGCATTGCGCAGTTTCAGTCCTCAGCAGGCCAGGCTAGACTATGAATTGAACAGTTCCAATAGTCAGTGAGCCTCCTGATAGCCCGACTTGTGCCTAGCATAGTTCTAGTAGTCAGTCTCCCAGCCTCCTAGTGAAAATTATGCAATCTTCACAGACAATCACATAGGTATGTTACATGTTCGCCCTTTAGTTTGTTTTGGTTTTCAACTGACATATTGTTTTCCATGAGTGTTACTATGTCTCTAGGTGGTATCACATGTGTTCGTCTTCCTCTCAACAGTAAGGGTACAATGGCTTCTAGGAGAGAAGAGTCAAAGACACCATTGAGAGTGCCACTGGGGATGCATATGATCAAGTGTTTATGAACTTGCATATATATGAAAACATCGAGTTGTTCATAACCAAGGATATCAAGATGAAATGGCAGTGGCATCACAGTGAGCAACACCATCAACAACAACAAAAGTTAGCACACTTGCATGTGGGAAATGCAAGTGGAAGGTTGTTGACAATGTAGAGGTGGAGCAAAGCATCAAGTTCAACCAGAAACACTTTTGATGAGAGCATCTTTGGAGATTGAGACTCTGAGGCAACGACACGATAAGAGGATCACGCGAAGGAAGAGAGGGAAATAGAGAAGGAGTTAAAGGTGATGAAGAAACAACTCGAGGAATAACAGGAGCTACAGAGAAGAGAGATGGTTTTGCAGCAGGAATAGGTATAGTAGGAGGTGCAACATCCACAAACTGATGAAACTGCACCCATATAGGTTATAGGCCCAGCCCAGCAGCTCGCACGGAGTAGACAAGGTGAGAATTATTGTTGATCACATGTAAGGGTGTTTAGGAGCATGGATGCCATTATGCACATGCATGCAATTCAACCCCTTGTAACACTCACTGAGGTGAAGATAAGAAGCAAGTTTGACTGGAGCTAAACATGTATTTCGACAAGTGGATGTGCATGGTCACCAGCACACACTTGGAGATCAACATAGAAACTATGCATTAGTATGTTGTTGGTCCAGCTGCACTCAAGATGATGATGCACATGTTATCAGACGAGTCGAAAAAAGTAGACATATCAGTGTACCCAGATACAACAAAGGCAAGATTTCATTTCTAGAAAGATGTCACCACAGAGTACACAGACACCATTGTGGACTACGAAGCTTGACATCTATTCACCATCGTTGACCATTGTGAGGATGTCAAAGAGTTGGTCTTCATATAGTTTTCCGAGTCATAGTGATGTCTTGCATGACTTTCTCAAGCCTATTTTGTCTCACATGGGTACATGTGCAGATTGTACGTAACTCTTTTAAATTGGAAGTTCAAGTTTTGCTAGTTGAATGTAACAGTCGTAAAGTAGTTGAATATTCATGAGCATAGATGAATAGCCAAAAAGGGGAATGTCAAGGGTCCCCCACCCTTTTCTATTAATAGTACCTCATAACACATTGAAGAGGCTTTTGGGGTAGCCAATATTTTGATAAGAGTATCTTAGAGAAACTTGGAGAGTATTGTAATGAGCTTTGACTTCTCCGCAGTGCAGAGCTAGTACATCTCTTTGGAGGAGCAGGCGACAGTGACTGTAAAATTCCGTTATCGAAACTAGTGGTTGGTCATGGTTGTATTGTATTATTGGAACTTTCACTTCTTAATATAACAAATCAAACACGTTTCATGCATATGCTATTATTGTATTTTAGTTAACTTGGTTACTATAATGATATATCTATCTATTTTCTTAGCATGTATTTATAGACTATTTATGTATATGTATGTATGAACCTTACTAAGATGTGTTGTTGGTTTAATCATCACTTTGGATTTTTGGTCCACCTTCCTTCTAGTTTGTGATGTATCTTTGCTCGTGTATTCTCTTTCAAGTTGCGTGTTTACACAGGTTTCCAAGGGGCACATTCATTCCACCTTCCTTGACTTGTTGCGCATGTCACACCCTTTCTACCAACAAGAACATCTTACTTGCCTCTACACACAACTGTAGTCAAGGCAATACTCTACGACCCACTGCTGGGACTCCTACACCAAACAGTTAGAGGTCTAGTTGGGAGTTCTTACTGGGGAGATGTTGTGACATGTTGGCGGGTCCAGCACCATCAACAATTCCATATGAGTTTGATCAAGAGTTTTCTTGATCAGTTTCATGTTTAAATTTTTTTGGTGGAACTATAGTGTAGAAAAATGGCAATCGAATAATTTTCTCAGTTGAGATACATTCCTCAATCAAGAAATTGTTTTTGTTAACCCGCTAGTTGTTCGATCGAGGGCATATCAAATCCTCAATCAAGCTATTTCAAATTTTATATAAAACTATTGATCAAGCATTTTTAGTGGTCAATCAAGCTATTGAGGGCCTGAAAAATAGAGTTTTATCTCCCATTCTATAGATTTCTCTACAACACCATCTTGTGGAATGGCATACTTAAGGAAATATTTTTCCTTGAATGGCGTTGTTGATCACACTGGGTTTATGAATGAATCCTCTATCTCATGGCATATGAGTTTAAAATTTTCAAATCTATATGATATCTTTCATCCAAATTCTTTTAAGCCTTATACTTGAAATTCTTTCTGACAATTTCAAAAGGGTGGAATGAAAAATATACAAAACGAAAATTTCAAAAAATAACATTCACTTAATTTAAGAGTTTTCTTGAAAGGGGCATTTTTGGTTTTTGAATTTGTTTAAATAGAAGAAAAAAATCATATATGAATGTGTTTGAAAAATACAATTCAAATATTAATTCACTTGCATTGATTAGTTCTCTCTCTCTCTCTCTCTCTCTCTCTCTCTCTCTATATATATATATATATATATATATATATATATATATATATATATATATATATATATATATATATATATATATATTATAAACAATACATTATAAGTTATCTCTCACGGACACACCCATATCTATTAAGATGCATGAAAAATCGGAAGGAAAAGTATTTAATTTAATGGAAATTTGAAAAAATATATGAAAATGATATTTTTTTGAAAAAAATGTCATTAAGACAATAACATAATTCCCCACATATTGTCTATTTAATTCAAATCAAAATTCACAAATCTTATATGAATTTTGAGGGCTTAAATTCAATAAAAGAGAAAAATTTTGAAATTTCATCGCCACAATGGCCCAAAAGTTTAACACATATTTATGGATTCACCCTAATATTAATATTATAAATCATAATATTATAAATAATAAACCCAATATTAAACCCTAATATTAGAAACCAAATATTATAAACCCTAATATTAAACCCAATTTTGTAATGTTGCAATTAAATGTTAAATAAATTGAAATTTAATGTAACATTGCAATGCAAATTGCTACATTCATTGTCGCATTGAGACAATTTTAGCACAACGCGACATTGAATAGATTAATGTACCATTCCATCATCACAATATTAAAACTAAATATTATAAACCCTAACGTTACAAAACCCAATATTATAAATCCTAATATAAACCGTAAGATTAATATATTGAATTTAAGTTTAATATTTTAAACCCTAGGATGTAATTCCCCTCTATGGTTCTGTAAATATTCTTTATTTAGAATGAACTATTTGTAGTAAGATGGCTACGAAACCATATGAAACTTAAATTTGAATATTGCATGGTGATGTATTGAATTAAATTGAATAATAAAAATAAACTGGACGATTACTTGGGAATGCATATGAGTTAATGAGATC
The DNA here is from genome assembly GCA_031772625.1 of Pinus tabuliformis. NCBI lineage: Eukaryota > Viridiplantae > Streptophyta > Pinopsida > Pinales > Pinaceae > Pinus > Pinus tabuliformis. Next base: position 927,380,183 of record CM062804.1, read on the forward strand.
TTTACCCAAAGAAATTTGAAAAGGATTAAATTCCCTTAATAACTCCTAAAAAACCTTAGGAGGAAATTAATGTGATTTGATTAGGATTAACTTCCCTTAATAACTCCTAAAAAGCCTTACGAGGAGATTAATGTGATTTGATTAGATTCAGAGAGAGAAACCTATAAAAACACTCAGTGTTGGGGAAAGAGCACTGAGAAAGGGCGAATAAAGCATCGTGGGGGGAAAGGTGGACTTTAAGGAAAAGGATACTTTTTTTGGAAGATTAAGAAAGGACTAGGCTAAGAGGCTAGAAGACCCTATAAAGAGGGATGTTGCTAAGGATACTCTGCTAGGGAAGTAGGCATAAAATTGCCTTGACCAGAATGACAAAAGGTTGTTGATTTTTGGAAAGGGAAGAGATAGATCTCAACTAGGAGGTGAACCTATGGGAGAAAGGTTCGTGTTTGGGTGGAAAATTATTTTTCCCAAGTAGATCTAGTGGTTACAATTAAACATTTTGATTACCAAACAATTGAATAGTTGACTATTTTATATATCAGTATTAAGATTTTATGTTTTTCCAATTGTGAATAGACTAAAGTGCGAGTTAAGTATGATTTTTATGAGATAAGTTCTTGCATGTTGATGCATGACTATTAGGTAAAATATTTACCTCATGCTGTGTAAATTATGTACTGTACAAATATGGACTCTAGCATTGCAAATAAGATGTCTCTGATTTCCTTAGTTAAACTACATACTAAAAAATAAAGAGATATTCCACAACATTGATTAATTTAATTGTTGGTAACACATTTGGACATACATTTAATAAAATCCTAGATAGTTTTGGGGGGTTTCTTTTTTTATACTTGAGTAAAACTAAAGGAAAGAAAAAGGTCTTGTGTCTTAAATATGCCTAAAAGTTTATTCGGTTAGTAAACCGGTTAATTATAACAGGTGGGTGTTATTAATAATATATCTATATATATATATATATATATATATATATATATATATATATATATATATATATATATACAACTTTAAGAAAGGTTTGAATCCAGATACAAAAGTAGTACATGCTTGAACATTTACATGTTTTGCAAATAGTTCCTTTGATCAATTTATTCAGACGATTTCCTGATAAGAGGATCTTTTATTATATGTATAATACTGAAAAAGAAGGAAATGTAAAAATTTATGAGAAATTGGATAAAATGAAAACTTCCCATTTTACAGGAGTGTCAAAGGTTCAATGGTCACACCAATTTTAATATCTATGTCAAGCATTATTACAAATTATACAAATTACTGTAGAAACCTCGTGAAGGCGCAATAAGGAAACATTGAGATCGATTCTTGTGAATCAACCTTAGGCTCTCAGAAAAAAATTTGAATGAGGATAAGCTCGATACATGGGCTAATTATTCGAAATGGTTCACGTAAAATTTAAGTGAGGATTGCAACATCCAATCGTAGAGTAACCTCTAGTGGTTATTTGGTTATAGATTTATTTGAGAAAAGGATGTATTCCTCTTCAAACTATGTATAATTACTATCTAAATGTAAGTATTGTAAGGTTCGGAAGTGCATGTTCCACACATAGTAATAACAAGAAAAACAAATGTCAAATTGTTTAGCAATAGAAACAAACCAAACTAAAACTCTATAGGAATTATTAAGCATTGGAAATCATAAGCGGTGATCATTTGAGACAGCAAAATTAGAGTAAAAATTTCCTGATTATTGTATTATAAACCATAAATGAGAAACAAATATATAAAGTAACCACATAGTGTACCCACAAGCCATAATATAATATCACAATGCATCACAACCTATATATAGAAAATCTTTAGCAAACTAATTAAGTGTATGGTGCATTGTGGAAACCTTCACATATCATTACATATTAGAATTTCCTGTCATTTCGACGACAACACACAAATCAAAGAACTAAACAAATGTATTTCTAATAATACAAAAATTACTCAATGATTTCTGTTGAGTTTATACATTAGCACCAAAAAGAGTGCATCTTATAAACATAACTTGAGTACAAGTAATTTCCATGAAACTATTAAGATAAAGATAAGTAACAAGGGTAATATAACCCTTGGGGAGACAGAAAAAAGGGCTTGTAATTATAGAACCTAGTCTACACTCTTTTTCATAAAAGGAAATATGTGAGTTGCAGGATGACATAGAAATCCAGCACCCAGGTGTATAGACGAATTGACCTGGAAATATGAAGTAGCAACGATATGAGAAAGAAGGCGATGTATTAATATTATAGTCGCATTATGATAAGTTGGGTAGGATGAGTTGATTATGGATACCGCTTGTCTTACATGTAGCTGACACATAAAATGGCAAAGAGTGAGCACTAGTAACAAAATACTAAAATTGTAGGATAATACGTTTATAACACAAAATTTCAGTAGGATAGAAACCCATTTACCCGTAGAAGGAAAGCTTGGAACATCTAGGTGTCGCTGAATAGAGGTGTCGCTGAATAGAAAACCCTAGGCATAATCATTGGTAATGAAATGTAATAATTCAAGAAAAAAATAAAAATAATTAACGACAGAGACAAACTAATTGAGATTGTACCTGTTAGGTTAAGACCTGGTTAACTGAATCAAAAACTAAAGTCATCTGAACAAGTTCAAACCTTTACATGTACCAAACATCAATAGCTGATTAAAGTTAAACCTTAAGTGGTATGAAGAGAGACATATCCACAAGAAAGTGTATATAAAATGCAGTAATAATCAATACCAGTGAATTTGAAAACTGAGCAAACCCTCGATGGACTAGTTTCCTGAGCAATAAATTTGTCCATGGGAACCTACGAGTAGAGTATTAACAAGAAATCCAAGACCATGGAGGGTAAATAAAGGCGTAACTATTCTCCAAACTTTGTACCGGCAGAGTAATAAGTTGAAATCCCATATAAAAATCGAGGGTTTACACCTGAAAATAAACCATTAAGGTACCATGTGTAAGGCCAAACACATCAAGTATATAGGGGGTCATCGCACTGATTAGAAGGTAGAACGAATGCATAAATATAATGTAATGGAACCAAAAATTTCAGATAGTTTAAGTGAATAACATCACTAAATTTCCACTTTACCAGGCCTAATCATGTCAAATTTGCATCTGAATGGAAAATTGCCTAGACATAAAGGGAAACCAAAAGGTGCCATTTATGCAGAGGTAGCATAGCATCCATGAAAAAGATTCATAGTCTTGAAGTTATGATTAAAGGCCATGTGTATCGAACAGTAAGGGGAAAGTGCCACATTTCCTCTATAGTGACACCACTTTCATCTCAAGGACTCCACTGAAAGCCATTCATCAAATGAAAACTAGAAAATAAACCATGGAGGAATGGGCATCATTAAAAAGAAATATTAAGGGTTAGGGTTTTTCCAAACCCATTTCCCATCATTTGAACATCTCGAGTGATATTCATCCTTCATTTTTATATGGTCTAACAACCCACATGAATCCCATGTGATCGGCAAGTGGGTGTGAACAAGTGGCAGTACAATATTTGTTACGCATCAACCCATGGTACCATCCTTAATATGAATATTGTAAAAATTTTAATATAAGGGGGTGCATTATAATATTGGAACCCAAAACAAATTAAAATGTTAATATAATTAATAAACTAGTGGGCCTGCATATGCACCCAAATAATACCATAAATAAATGATTACTAATCTATTACCATGTCCTATAGGAGTAATATGATGATTGATTATAAAGTTATAAATTAGCACAGTGAACATAAATAAATAATTAGTGATGATTAGGGTAAAGCATCTTAGCTACATGTTGTCTAGTAAAACTATGTGTAAAAAGCCTAAATAAAATTTTGAAGGTGTAACCCATTAATTATTCCATGTATAATATAAACGGAAGAAAAAAAAAAATTGAGGTGTGTGACATAGGATTATAAACCTTAAGGTTAATGTTATAAAACCTAAAATTATTATTATAAAACCTAAAATAATAAACCTTTAATTTAATATATTAAATCTTAAGATTAATATTATGAACACTAAGATTAATATATTAATATTATAAAACCCTAAAATTATAAATATCAATATTATAAACCCTAAAATTAATACTAATAACCCTAATATTAATATATTAAACCCTAGGATTATAAACCCTAAGACTAATATTATAAAACTTAAGATTAGTTTAAACCTTAGGATTAATGTTATAAACCTTAAGATTAATATTATAAACCCTAGGTTTAATATTATAAATCATGGGATTATAAAGCCTATGATTAATATTATAAAATCTAAGATTAATTTATTAAACCCTAAGATTACAAATCCTAAGATTGATATTATAAAACCTCGGATTAATATTAAAAGTCTCAAGATTATAAATCTTAAAATAGATATTATAAACTCTAATATTAATATTACAAATATTAAAATTAACATTAAACCCTAGGGTTAATATTATAAACCCTAAGATTAAACTCTAAGTTTAATATGTTAACTCTTAATACTAATATTATAGACCGTCATATTAATATATTAATATTATAAAACCCTAACATTATGTAAACCAATATCATAAAGGCTAAGATAATAAACATTAAAATTAATCTATCAAACACTAAATTTAATACATTAAACCTTGGCATTATAAACTCTAAGATTAATATTACAAACCCTAGGGTTAATATTATAAACCCTAAAATTCTTATTAAAAAATTTAAGAACACAAAACATAAGTTTAATAGGTTAAACTCTAAGTTTAATATATTGAACCCTAGGATTGTGAAACTTAATATTAATAATATAAACCATAAGTTTAATATATTAAATCCCAAGACTAATATTATATACTCTAATACTTTAAGGAGTTAAATTAATATATTACTATTATAAAACTCTAACATTATAAAACCCAATATTATAAACTCTAAGATTAATATATCAAACCCTATATTTTATATATTAAATCCTAGGATTATAAACCCTAATATTAATATTGTACAACCTACAATTAATATTTACTAGGTAAGGAATTTGTTTAGAAAGAACTCCCCTCACAGATTAAGTGTGCATTGGTGTGCCTTTGGTTTATGTGTTAGATGATTAAAATAGTTTGAACCACTCGATTGATTCGATGAGTATTAAGTTAGTTACAAATTATAATGGAAAAAGTCATCAAAGATAAGACTCATGATGCAACAAGTCGGCCTCGCCCTTGGTCGACACTAATTCCAAATGTTTCTCTTAACCATGGTAAGTGAATGGAGTGGAATTGATCATCTACGCTTAGAACAATTCAATCTTATTTGTGTAAAGATTGCATTGGGCAGAGCTCAAGCTTTAGAGTCAGTTGTATTTTATTGATCAGTAAATATTTCACTATTTGAGTTTGGCACTAGAATGAATCTTATGTTTGCACGCTTGAAATTGGTTGTCGAGGTATTTGCATGAATTTTTCTCTCACATAAAACAATTCAAGTCGTCTAATATTTTGCTTGATGATGATTTCAATTGTCATGCATCTAACTATGGAATTTCTACCCTCAATGCAAATTTTGAGCATCATGTGTGATTCATAACGGTGTAAAATGAACAATTTCCTTCTCTACCTTTTCATTGCGGTCAGCCTTACTGGAGAGGAAACTAAAAGCTAGAGGACTAAAATTATAATGATGTTTTGTTTTTAGGTTCAGGTTCTAGGCTCTTTTGGGTATAGTGCTCCTAAATATGTCATGTGAAGAATATATACAATGAAGAGTGATGTATATAGTTTTGGAGGGATAATGCTTGAGATTTTGACAGACTGAAAACCCTTGGATAGGTAACTCTCTTATTTTGAGAGAAACTTGTGGGATATACCAAAATAAATACCTTTCTAACTCAGTTTCTCCTTCTACAGTTCAAGAACAAGGTCAGAACAGTCATTAGAAATATGGGCCACTCCTCAACTTCATGATATTGATGCATTGGAAAAGATGGTTGATCTAGCTTTGAAGGGAAGCTATCCTACTAAATCTCTCTCGTGCTTGGTTGATATTATTTCTATCTGCATTCAGGTATAATCTAGAATATCTAAATTCAAACATAAATTATAAATTACATCCAAAGGTCAGAGATACTAATCTGTATTTGTAAGTTGAAGGAGAAAATGAACAATATAGGCACATGAAACATAATTTCTAACAATTTGTTATTTGGCATCGTATCTGAACTATAATTATGTCCTCCAATGTCTGAAGAGGCGCAAGCATTGATTTGTATGATGCAATGGGCTAGTCTCAATAAGAGGATGACAAGAGATGAAACTGCACACCACGGTCCTACAGATTATTAAATGCAACGATATTTCTTTACTTGTACTCTAGAAGAAAATATTTAATTCTAAAAAGCTCGTACTGCCTTCTTTAGACTTTCCACAATCTTTGAATAGTTGATAACTTCGTTACTTAGCTCTGAAGGCCTTCATTAGACTTCCACAACATTTGAAAGAGTTGATACCATCATTATTTTCATAAATTGAATTTATTCAAGATTTTCTTTATTCCATGTTGTGGTGAAAACAATGTAATTGGAAGATTAATAAAATATTAATATTGGTTTGCTCACTGTGTTTCTATGTTTACTTACCAAATTTCTCGAGGCCTTACGTGTGAGTAGAAACAGTAAGACTTGGGTTTCTCTCTTTTGTCATGATTAGAATAGGAATTTTCTTTATTTATAGAATGAATAGAAAGGTTGAAAGGTCTTTAAATCAAATAGTAGGGATTAGTAAGAAAAATACTTTGAAATAGACTCTTATAAAGAGTATTAGCTTTCTTGGTATTAGACAAAATGGTATTAGATTTCTTGGTCTTGATCTCTATGTATGCATTAGAGTATGGAAGAAAACCACTTGACTCTAGATAATGCAATTGGGTATATTGAAGGTGAACACTGGTAAAGACCCATTTGAAGTGGGTCCGGAGTTTAATAAATGAGCAATATGTCAAATATTGAAATTCATATATGCATATTTCGTTATGTTTGATATGTTTATACTAGAGTTGATGTGAATTTTTTAAGAACATGTAAACATTTTTGTTTAATTGGTGGGGAGCTATGAAATCCATCTTCGATGTTAAGTGATTGTAAATTCCTTTGTTTGATTGGTTGGAAAAAAGTAGAGAACCTAAGGGCCTCATCAATGTTATAATGTTATATTTTGGTACCTTAGTGGGGAAACAGATCCTCCATGAGATTTGAACATGAGTCTCCACAATGATACCCACAATATCTACTAATGTTAGTGTTATTATGTGTGTAGGCATTTTTAATTAGTTTGGTATGTAATTTTGATTGAGATATTCGATCTATGTAGACAGCATCTTGTGTTATAACTTATATGATTCCATAGGATAAGCAGCTTTTGTTTTCAAGAAGAAGTTCAGAGTTCAAACATAACTACAGATTTTATTGATTATCACCTTGGTTGGGAGGTTGACACAAGCCCCCCGATGACAGTGTATACACTGGACAAATTCCTATAAACAGTGTTTTACTTGTGAACTGAGTCTAACATAAAGTGCAAAAGAAATTCAACCTTCGCCCGTTAAAATTTCTGAGTGGATCTGTATGCCAAGTAGGTGAGCTATATTACAAAAAGGATGATGATATAATCATGGGACAAGAAAATACTCCCTAAAATGACCCATTTTTGATGCAGAAACTCAGAATGGAAACTAACTATATATATGTTTGGCCTCCTAAAGTTTTTGAAGAAAAATATTGGTAGAGCAATGTGTGTCAATATAAAAATATACCATTGGATTTTCTTGTTTAGCGTTCCTATGTCTATATTCGTAAGTGTTATTACTAGGAATTGTGAAAAAAATCAAGGTCCCTACACAGGGAAATCATCCAACTTGTGTATAAAATATAGATTTTAGTTGGGGATAGATGGCTTGATGAATACATAGATGAGATCTCAAAGCTATGTGATGTGTGTCACATACTAAAATGTGAGATTACAGGCCTAGTGCAATACCAAAATGTTGCAGAGAACATTTCCTTGACATTAAGTCAAGTGTGTAGGCAAGTGATGAGGAGCATATCAAGGTCTTGAAGACCATATTGGGCAAAAATGAAGTGAATCTCTCAAGATGAAAATAGTCACATGTGCCCCTAAGAGTCATTCCTTTGTGAGTGGGTCAGTCAAAACTCAATCTGGACTAGAAAACCCAATAAACCGGTAGCGAGACACCAAGAAAAGTAACACAACCTGCCTCTAGATTTGTTGAAAAATGAGTGGATCAATTTTTGATGTAATTCTCATGGATTCCTTCAATAGTGAATGAAGTAAGATTTGAAAGGAATGGGAATTCTACGCAATTGATCCCTTTGGACTGTCAAGTGGTATCAATATTGGTTGGAAGTCAAGTCTAGTCCTAACTAATTCATTCATTATGCTTTTAGGGTTATGCACAATGTTCTTTATCAAAATTTTGGGACAACCAGTTACAATGTTGAATGTGTATGGTCACTATGAGCATAAATAGGTCTTTTGGGATCAACTTTTTTCTTTACATTTTTCACAAATGGAAATGTGATTTTAGGTGGAAATGAAAACTTCACACTTTGTAGAAGGGAGGTGTGGGGTTCTACAGCTCAATTAGATCATCTAACTAACTTTCTTTCTTTTAAAATTGAGTCCCTTGGGTTGGTTGATGTGGAACCCATCTCCATGGGAGAATTCAATTGTTGTGGACAATCTGTGTTTTAGGTCTTCCTTTTTTGCCTCATCATCTCGCCTTCAAAAAAGAGTGGACGCTAAGATAAACTGGGTAAAGTCCTCTATCAAGACTACCATGTATAGTAGACCTGCATTTTTTTATATGAGTTTGGGAATACACAATCCTTGATGGGGGAGCTCTCGACCCAACTGGACCTTAGGTCCAAGGGTTCCCAATAGAGCAACAACAACATTATTGACTACGAGGAGAGCCTCATTGACAAAATTGAATAGTTTGAATAATGGCATTCTTTGTGGCAAGTTTTGATTGAAGAAGATTTCAAGGAATTAGGGAAGCATACTATGATCGAGTATCTATAAAAAGCAACCTAACCTTGATCATGGTCCAGTTCAATGTGTTGAATTGAAGGAGTCTGGTTTAATGAATGACTATAACCTTATAGCGTAGTAGTGTTATTTGTTGACTCTGTGGTTATCTAACTAGCGATCTTCACAAGGAAAAATGGTTGTGGAGCCACCAGAGAAAACCCACTTTTGTCTTGTCGAGTAATCAGATCATAATGAGTATGATTCAAAAATTCATAGTGTGATAGGGTTCAAGAGCGATTAGTGTCACTATTCTTTGTTGCTCTGAATCTGACGCTCTCCAACTGAAGCAACTCAAATCTTTCTCTTCGCCATAATCCCTATTTGTTCCCTATTTTTTCTCTCTGCACAAGCACTTTGGATTCTAAGATCACTGTGAGAAAAATATTTCTATACCAAAGTGCTGTCAAGTTTAGTCCCTGCATTTTAAGCACCACCACATAACTGCACATATTGTAGTTTTTGGCATAAAAATACTCAGCGAATAAGAAAACATATTATAAATATTGTAATAAAATACTCGTTGAATAAGCAGAGCAGGTGTTGAGAATTGCATATATTGATCATTGCTTCCTTACCAAACTTTAATTGTGTGCCTCTAATCTCCACTTTCCAAAAGTCGTTAGTTGGACAGAAGGAACTTGCTACACAATTGTATATAAGCTTTTAAATTGATTGTTGTGCAAGCATTGCACCTATAGCCAAACCCAAACTTTGTTTCTCTATCACTTTGACTTTTCCCCATAAGAATTACTGGAACAAGGCAATCCCATGTGCAAACAACATTAAACAGTGGAAATGTGTATGAAAGTGGATACAAAGACATAAAAGGATAACATTAATAAAAATATAAGATAAAGGAGATGATATCATAGCATTAATAAAAATATAAGATAAATGAGAAGATACCTCTTCAACCACTTTCCTAGCCTCAATAGACAATTCTTGTTGAATATAGTTTTATGTGCTACTCTTTCTTGTCCTATCTTATTATGACGTTTCCTTTGCAACATGTGGTGCAATTGCTAGTATAAACCCTAAGATTGATATATCAAACTCTTAGTTTAATATATTAAATTGGAACATTACTATTATAAAACTAAGGCTTCATATTATAAACATTGATTACAAATAGTAAGATTAATATTATAAACCCTAGGATTATAAACCCTAAGACTAATATTATAAATCTTAAGATTACACTCTAAATTTAATATATTAAATTCTAAGTTTAATATATTAATATTATAAATTAAATATTATAAACTTTATTTTAAATCTTAAGATCATAAACACTAAGATTAATATATCAAATTCTAGGTTTAATATATTAAACTTTAAGATTATAAACAAATTTTAACCACTAATATTAATATTAATATAATATTATAGTATTAAAATAGGTTTTTTCTTGATCAACCAAAAATTGTTTGATGTTTCTAGATTCATTGTGTAGTGGTGTAATTGGATGGATAGAAGTCTCCACTCACTCAAACCAAAAATTCTTATGTATTAATTTTATGTCTAACCAGATTAATTGTAAGAGACGATTCCAGGCAACCAGAATTTGTCTTGATTGTTTGGAAAACTCCTAACAGTTTTAAGCATTACGAAAATCAAATACAAACACAGCAAGTAAAGTTGCGACCCTGAAATCCAGTCAATGCAAAATTCCATATATTCAAAATTTGTCACCGGGTACTCATAGGTATGGTGAAATAAATTAACTTTGCCTTTAGTGGGCGTTAACTGCAACTTAAAAGACTAGCCGTTTCAGAGGCATAATTTCGAATACATGAAACAAAAAATAAAAATAGTCCTCACTGAAATCTCCCTCGAAGGTTGTATATTAAGAAGAATGTTCGGTCGAGTGAAACTTTTTCATTTCATTTAAAAACAGAAACTGTAAAATTATTTGGAAATAATTAATTGAAATATTTTAAAATTTCAAACTATCATAATTTTTATTATCTAATAAATATTATTATATCATTGGACTAAATTGAATTAATTTGCAATGCATTCTAACCATTTCATATAAATTTAATTAACTAGATATAAAAAGATTAATATTATATTAAAATTTTAAAAATAACTTTGTTTCTTATAATTTATTACATGTGTTATAACTTGAAACTAAATTAAATTAAAATTGATGAGAGTGTATTCTATGATCAATATCGATCTATCTTCACCATGGAATTACCAAACCTTGAGAGATGAAATCTCTTGAGATACAAACATTATTTAGTGTATAAAATTTGAAAAAAAATTGAACATAAAGCAATTTGATCCATCTACGAGGTTAATTTAAATTACATTTTTTTAATGTATAAATAGATTCAATGTCTTGAAAATTTAAGACCAGAATATTTTAACCATAAAGAAAAACTATTTTTTTCAATCTATATATATATATATATATATATATATATAGTGTTGATCACGTTTAACGTCCACTAAGACCAATGTGGGTTATAAGACCTTAAGAAGAAAAGGAATCTAGATGTGATTCTTCAAAATATTATTTCTATGATCAAAAAGAAGGGAAAGAAGCACTCCAATATTACTATAGTTGGGCTGACTTAACAAGTCATGAAGACGGGAAGTGTGGCAGATGTTAGGGAAATGAGAGAGGATGTGAGTAAGAGTTACGCGATCTAAAAGAAAGTGTTTTTGATCTTCAACCTTCTTTGTATCAAGAAAATGTACACACTTTTTGTTTTCATTTTATTGTTAGATTAAAAAATTTAAGTTGTTTTCTATGTTTTCCATTCTCACAAAGGTTATTTTTTTGTTGGAAGCAGAATCTGCTCACCTCTAACCAATGTAGAAGAATGGACTCTAATTCTTTTATGGAAAGAAATGATACAACCAATGTTCCAATTGGATCACATCGTCACCAGCCTATACTTGTATGTGGTAGAGAAAACGAAAGTGCTCCCTATCATTTTAGCAGAGAGATGGTCCAGGTCCATAAAAACTTTCAGTCTAGGATTGACAGTTTGTATGTTGTACATATGTTCCAAGTGTGCAATGAATGTTATCTTGGTATACAAGTTGTGAGATGGCATGTGTTAGTGTCGTATCTTCATCCCTCCATCAGTGATCAAATTCTCTTGTTGCATTACATGTTAGGTGTCTCATACGATCAGCTGCATTCCATTAGGATCATGGATCATCTTATTGTAGGGGCATATTATACATTTTCCCTCATGCTCTTTACCTGATGGCCCATTTTCATACATCTAGATCATCTGCAGTCATTTTTTGTCCTTAAATCCGCAAAAGTCATTGTTAGGGTTTTAGGTCTCACTAGGTCTAGGGTTTCGTCAATAAGGTATTGAAAACGCTCAATAATGGTCAACAAGCACATGAGGAGGTCAAATAAAGTCTCAGCAGAAATAATTTCAATAATCACATGCTCAGTGATTGATTTTTCCTCAAACCCCTCTGTTGAGGAAAAACAGAGTTTTTATATGTTTCATGTAATAAATTTCATGTAATTTCATTTTGTCAAATGTAATAATTTCAGAAGAAGCCTTTGTCACTTTGCCAAGCCTCTGCTACCTTAGTTCGTGCAAAAGAAACAAAATGCCAAAGTATTTAGTCCATCAAAGGCAAAAATAAAGCAAACTGCCCAAAACAGAGTTTCAAAAAGCAAGTGAAAATCAAACATTAGCAAAGTGGGTTTTCTTGAATGAAAAATTAAAATCCATGGTTATATAAAGTTTTTTCAAATCAAAGGAGGCTCATTTGTGTCCACAAAGTGAAGAGAGCAAGTGCATTACAATTTTTAAAGGCTAAGAGAGTGATTTTATGTTTGAAGGGTGAAAATCGGTGGCGCAATGAACCTGGGTTAGAGCGTGCATCCACCCAGCATGGCGCACCGGGCAGTAATTTGCAGTGTACTTTTATAATGGGTGCAACGGACCAAGATAGCACGGCGCACCTATGAGGTGGCAGGGCGCACAGGTTTCCAAAGCGTGAAATTTCTCATATCTCCCTCCAAAGCTTGTCAAATTGTAAATTCCTCATCCTACAAGTAAGTTGAGACCCCCTCATTGGCCAATGAATGATTTTTTCTTAGTATTTATGGTAATTCAATAGGGGAATATTGAAACCCTAGCTCCTTGCATTGCTTGTTAAAAAACACTGCCTAGGGTTTACAAAGTGCATTTTTGCTGCTAAATTCCCCCCCTACCATTTTCACTCCCTCACTCCCTTACTTCATTCTCTCCCTCCCTTGTCATTCATATTTACCTATTCCCTATTCCCCATATCCCTAAAATTACTAACCCTAAATCCCTAATCCCATTATCTCAAACCCTAGTCAAATACGCCCAAACCCTAATTGCTATTACCAAACCCTAAATATCAACCCTTAAACCCTTCTTTTCCCCAAAAACCTATCAGCAGCATTCCCAACCTCTCATACACAGTCCCTACACATTCCCCCTATAGTCCCTCATACATTCATATCTTTGGCAGCAAAAACCTATTGACACCATAAAATCTCTTCATACTCATCTAAGAAAATTCAAACAATTGCAAACATAGAGTCAGATTCTTCCTATGACAGAAATGAGGAAATAGTCAGTGATTCTTCTAAATAAATGCATGCACCAAGGAGACCTCACAAGAGTGGGAAACATAACCGGAATGAGCCTACTTCACTTACCGAGCTGTTGACCTGTCCTCTTGCTATCACATGCTTCCAACATCAATCTTGTTTCCAATTTTGTGAGATGGTGGCAAGAGTTAAATACCATCATGAGCTTGCCCGACTGTTTGTACTCCATCTTCACAATGGTCAAGTCAATTTGGCAGGTGTGACATTCACCTTGACACCTGAGCCTATATCTCAAGCAACCGGTATTCCAAATGTCGGTGAGCAGTGGAATAAGGGGCAGTTGGTGGACAAGAAACAGTATGAGCCTTATATCAAGGCTAGTTTTTAGAGGCAGATTAGTAGAGTTTTCCCTTTTAGATACCTTCAAGACACATATGCATCCTTGATGAAACTCATAATTAATATTTCAACTGTGAGGGTTGATTTTCTTGCCTATATGCCTACCACATCATATTGTTGATGCACTTGACTAGGGTGAGAATGATGAACCTCCCCTACTTTATTTTCCAGAATATTGAGAAGATTAACACCTTGGTTCAAAGGAAGCCTCCTCATCAACAGTATAATAGCATCTATCACTTTGCACTAATCAAAATTGTGGTTTTGCATCAACTTAGTCTATTGATTGTTTCATGGGAGGATTTCATTGCACATGAGTTCTTTACAGGTCCACAAGTTCCCCCATCAATTTTTCATGAGGAAGGAGATCCTTCACATCAGCTAGGGGTGCATGAGACACAAACCACTAGTGTGCCAGTGTTTGTTACATACCAAAAGGGCACAAGGAGATTGTTTGCAGCAGCAAAATGAGTACTATCTCCACCCGGGGTGGAAGGGGTCTCGTTTCCTTCAACAACAAAGTAGGTATAGGACAAGGGTAAGTAGACACTACATGATGAGGGGCCTTCAGGAGGACAAGAGACAGATTTCATTCTTATTGAGGATGATGACACCGATTTGGGCTCCCAAAGCTCAAAGCTCAAGGAGATCATTCAGGAACAACAAGCTGGCTTTCATGATTTGTCTCTCAACCTGGAAAGAGCCAAGTGGATAATCAAATATCTGGAGAAAAGGAGCAAACAACTAGAGGATCAGCAAACCATCATGGAGCTTCAAAACATAAGAGAAAACTGCCAAGCTGTTAAGAGGAGGAAAATCAAGTTGACACCACTTGAACAAGAAATTGATGCTGATCATGAATCTTGGTTTGAGAGGGTAAATATGCACTTGGAAAAGATGCTAGAGAATTCCAACAGAGAGAAAACGATGTTGAGGCACATGGCCTACCACTACTTGGCGAGAAACAAGGTGTACAAAGAAAGAATCAGGATTTTGAAGGCCAGGTTGAAGAAAGCATCGAGGAAGCGAAAAGAGCAAGATAGACTCCAGATCTTGGTTGAGGCTCCCTTAGCCCAACACAAAACTTGATGAAGGACACTCAGCCCAAATTTCAAGAAATTTGGGAAAATTTTTGCAAATTTTGAATTTTTGGCCTAAAAAACAGCTTTTTTTGCCTGGTGCGCCGCCCTACCTAGCACGTGCTTTTGCTTGGGACCTCCTTTGGAGGAAAACTCAACATTTTTGGATTCCTCATGGAAAAATATGAATGCCCTCACATGGCCAAGAAATTTTGACAAGTTTTGAGCTTCCAAAAGGGTCAAAAACACCCCAAAAATGACCTTTCTACCCCTTTTTGGCCACACAGGAAGCAGTGTTGGGAGAACTCATTTTTGAAGGGGCAAATGGATGGTAAATTTAGAAATTCCACTTTTTCTGGAAGGTAGACAGGCAGACCTTTCCAACAAGCCCACTTGTAGTAAATTTGGTGCGTGAGACGGCCTCCAAAATCAGATCCAAATTAGCGTAGTGCACAGGGACAAAAGTGCGGCGAACAAGATGAGATTTTGTCATTTTGGTCAAAAAACTATGTTTTTTCGCCTAGTTTCTTCAGATTTTGACTCTTCTCTTTCTAATAGTCAAACTCATGATGTAATTTGATGTGACTTGATGGATTATTATGTAAATATGTTAAATTTTTACTCATTGAGATAGATTCATCCATGAAAAGGTAGTTTGCAACTGAATGAATCAGTTTCCTAGTTTTTAGAGGCAAGTTGTTCCATTGCCTACTTTCTAGTTTTCAGTTTATATCTTGTTGAAACAGCTCCTAAACTTATGAACTTCACCCCTAAAGGCTAGGATGAGTTGTTTGTTGCCTATATCTACTAGCTTTTCAGTCATTGGCAAAGGTTGGACTCTTGTGAATGCTTTGAGCATTATTGTACACTCATATCAATAGTTTGGCAAAGGAATAGATCAGGGTTTGCAACACTTTATGGGATTCTTGTGGAAACTTGATTTGGTATTGTGTTTCCTTCTTTAATTGCAAGTTTACATGTGTTTTATGTATGACATTATCTCTCTATGTTCTTCTTAACTAAATGAAACAAGGATAAAGGTAGAATTCATTGATATTTGCAGTGCTCTACCTAGGGTTTGTTTAGTTATTTATATTTTCAGCTATTTGAAGAGGATCCCTGAGACTTTCATGCCCTCTTCAACTCCTCATCAGCCTAAAAGCTCTCCATCTCATTCAATTTGAAGTACCAAACCATTTGCATACCTCGCCCCATAGATATCTTTGCAAAACTGAGTCCATTCGCCAGACCCAAATCTTCCTTTCACATTTGAGGCAGCAAAACATCATCAAATTCAATCAAAACTCTTCTGAACACATACCTAGCCTAAAATCAGTCTTTACATCAGTCATCTCAAGCCTCATTGATCATATTTTACTGAGATTGACAAGAAGAGAGCCCTCTCCTGACGTGGTAGGGCTAGCTACCAGGTTAAGCGTGGTTTGATGTTACCCTAGATTCTGCCTTTCTCAGCCTGAGGTAGATTTAGGCTCTAACATAGTGACGGCCATACTAGGAAAGAGAATATTTGTTTGTTAGTGTTCTTTGTTTTATAAACTACAGACGGAGCCTGAAGTTAGGCCAGGTAGCCTTCTAACTGCAAATTGCTTTGCGAGTGCATAAGTAGATAAAAGTTGCTCCAGTCAATCTCTGGTCTAGTCTTATAAACGGAACATCTAACTTGCAAATTGCCCCAGTACATCAAATAATTCTAGACTATTGGATGATAAGTTTAGAATTTGATATTTTGAACAAGTTGATAATGTCCATTTGATTTTTGGGAATAATTCAACACACTGGCTTCCAAAAGATACACCAGACCAAATCCTGATCCTGATCCACCTCCTGTGTATGAAAATCCAAATCTTATTCTAAGAATTCTTCGCCAAGAAAGTTTTGTGATTCCTGTGTTTAGATTTCATTCATGCCCGGTTGTTTTTGAATTTCTTAAAGATCTTGAGTTTGATGAACATTTTGATTTGTCGTTGTTTGAGACTAAATCTGAAAGTGTTGTTGGTTCTACTGTCCTAAATCCGGAGTTTGTCAAAGACCTTGAAACTAAAAGGGAAACTAGATCAATTGACATTTATATATTGAATCTTCAGACTTCCATTGTGGCTTCAAATATTCCCGAGTTTTTAGAATCCGCATCAACAACTCTTGGTTCATCCGCTCTTGCAACTGGTTCAGAAATTCCTACCGAACCTCCTTTCATTCCCACCGTTCCCATGCAGCCTTCCATCTTTGATCAGAAATCTGTAGTGTTGTGACCTCCATCCACTCCTTCTACAGCTCAAACATCAAACATTTCTTCACCGCCTTCAACACCTCATACACTGGCCACATCAGCTACCCCAACTCCTCCTACATCCCGGAGTCCAGTTGTAAATCCACCTAGAGCAATGGCTACCCAATATGCACCTCTTGTGTTGCCTCAAAACTTGGATGCCATGCCCGCTGACTACCAAAGAAAAATCCCATTGTTTAATGGCACTCCTCAAAGTATCATAGCTCAGCAGCATGTTGATAGGATGGCAGATTTCTTTGACCTTCATGAGATTGATGCCGAAAAGGTGACTATGAGACTATTTGTGCAAATTTTTGGAGGTAAAGTGCGGAATTGGTTCAAAGCTTTGCCAACTGCAAGTATCACTACATTGTCTAATCTTCAGAGACAATTCTTGGATCGCTAGGAAGTAAATAAAAACCCTCTTCAAATCCTTTCCGAATATGAGAACATCAAGAGGAATGTTGGTGAGAGTGTCCATGATTATTGTATTAGATTTAATTCTGTTTACAATGCAATTACTGCTAATATAAAGCCACCTATGGGATTGGCATTGATTAAATTTCCTGATGGCTTAAATCCTAATATGGCCTATCAATTGAGAGAAAGAGATCCACACACATTAGAAGATATGCAGAAAATTGCAGTTAGCATTGAGGCAAATTTACTTACTAAGAGAGCTAGGACAAAGGCTGAGAAAAAGGTGACTATTAAGGAAGAAGCTTCCACTTCAGACCAAGTGCTCTGTAAGATTGAGAAAATGTTTGATAGATTAACCATTGATAAGCCTGAAGCACAATTCAAAAATCAAAACTTTCATGGTTAGCAGCAACCACAATTCAGAATCAAGCATGAGAGAAAAGAGCACAAGACCAAGCGGCACAGTAGCAGGTAAAGACACCCCTACAGTAGAATTTTGTACATGGTCCAGAATCAGATGATGAGGAGAACGTAATTGGAGAGGAGAATCATTCCTTTACACCTGATGATATGCCAATTTTTATTACCGAAGATGAGGAGTTTTCAAAAATCCCAGCTGTACAAAGGAATGAAGATTTCATCTTGGCAAATGACACAATTCTTGAAGAAGAGTCTGATGAATATCAGAGGGGATACATGAATGCTTTTACAGCCCAGCAGCGACAATATTCACTCAGGAGTAGAGATGTACCCATAAATCCAATTCAGAAGAGGAAGGAGGTGACACTGCTAAAGAATGATCCTCCCATTGTGCAGAAAAAGGGAAAGGAGACAACTGATCCTACCACCAGCAAAACACAATCAGCAAATGAAAGATCAAATCAGCCAAGTGTATCAAAGGAGAAAACTAAAAAGAAGGATGCTTCAGCCAAAGAGGTAGAGAAAACTTCAGTTTTTAGCTTAGAAAATGAAATTTCTAAGTTAAAAGTATCTATGCCTTTGACTGAGTTGATGAAGAATAGTAGCTATAAAGGTCAGGTGTTTAAGATTTTGAATTTGGATCCATTATCTGATATGGTAAATGTGGAGGACGACCAACCTAAGTTGATCTTTGGTCCAACATTAGAAGGTCAGTCCCAGGATAGTGATGTAGCTCCTTTTTACATCAGCCTTAGGGTGCATGACTATGTATTGCACAACATTATGTTTGATTCAGGGGCCTCTCATAATCTCATGCCTAAGGAAATCATGGAGAAATTGGGTTTGGACATCACAAGAAAGTATCATGACCATTCCTTTGATTCTAGTCGAGTGAGATGCAGTGGTCTTATTAAAGATTTGGTTGTCAGTTTGGGATCAAATTCGTGAAAAATGTTTTGATGGATGTGGTTGTGGTGGATATTCCTCCTAGATTTGGTATGCTTCTTTCCAGATCTTGGGTAGAAAAACTTAAAGGGACATTGCAGCTTGATTTCTCCTATGCTACTATTCATGTGTTCGGTCAGATGAGAAAATTATACTGGGAGCAAAATATGAAGTACATGATCACTAGCAAGGAGAAACTAGTAAATCATCCAATCAAATATGTACATAATGATTTAGAATCATTTGTTTTATATTCTGATAGTTTTAATGATGTAAATAGCCAATTAGTTGAAGTAGAAGACATTCCAGAGATACTGAAAATTTTAGAGATGTATTAAAGTAAGAAATACAAAGACTCGATAGTACCGCTGAGCAATCAGCCTTCCGACAGCAACAAAATATTGATGGATAGCAAGGAAAAGTAAAAGAGGAAATATAATTTCAGCATTTGGAAGAGGATGAAGCTAGTTTGTGGAGCATGGATTTCAATGGCATAGTAGGAAAGGAAGGTGCTAGAATTGGCATTTGGATACGCAGCCCTGTTTTCTCACCAAAAAAAGTGCCAAGTAATGTAAGGGTTTGTTCGTATAATTGGCTTTTGATTGTTCAAATAATGAGGCTGAATATGATGCTTTAATTTCTGGTTTGAAAATCCTTAGAAAGTTAAATGCTAAAAGAATTTCGGTATATGGTGACTCCGAGTTAGTTATCAAGCAAGTGAAAGAAGAATACAAAGCTAACCATCCTCGAATGCGGGCATACCATAATGCAGTATTAGATATCCTAAGATTGTTTCCAGATTACACTTTGACATGTGTCCCTTGTGTTCAGAATGTTATTGCAAATTCACTTTCAACAGCAGCAAGTAATTTGAAAATTCCAATGAATTCAAACAATAAGTTTGAAATTCGTGTGAAACATCACTTGGCTTTCCCTGATAATCAAAGGTATTGGCAGGTGTTTTAAGATGATAAAGAGATCGAAGAATTTCTGCAAAATGAAGGCAAATTCAAAGACACTTCTATAGATGGGGAGCATGATGATGGTGAAGCAAATGTAGAAGTCAATTAGATGGAAGTTTTGTAGCTGAAAGACAATGTCATTCCTAAAGGTTTAATACCTTTAGAGGAGTTGTTTGATCAAAATGATGTAGCCAGAAAACAGAGTTTGTTACCAATCCAAAAATGAGTTGAGGATGTGAACATTGGATCATCGGAAAATCCTAACATGGTGAAGTTATCAAAGGCATTGCCTTCACAGGTAAAGGCAAGGTACATCAGTTTATTATCCTCATTTTCTAATGTATTTGCATGGGACTATTCATATTTGAAGGCATATGATAAGAGCATAATTCAGCACATAATTCCGATCAAGCCAAATCAAAAGCCATTTCGACAGAAGCTGAGAAGGATAAATCCAAAGTTACTGTCCTCAATAGAGAAGGAAGTGAATCGATTGTACAAAGCTGGTATAATCATCCCTATAAGATTTTCAGATTGGATTTCTAATTTGGTGCCCGTGCGCAAGAAAATAGGTGAGATTCGATTACATTTCAGAAATCTGAATAAAGTATCTTTGAAAGATAAATATCCATTTCCCAAGATGGATCACATACTTCAAAGAGTAGTTGGAGCATCCCACATGTCGCTACCTGATGGGTATTTCGGTTATAACCAAATTCTGGTCCATGAGGATGACAAGGATAAAACAACATTCACCACTCCATGGGAAACTTTTCATTATGCCAAGATGTCGTTCAAATTAAATATTTCTAGTGCGACCTTCAACGAGCTATGGATATTGCATTTCCTAATGAAAAACATGTATTTTTAGTTGTTTATCTTGATGATTTGACAATTTTTTCTAATTCAGATGAAGAGCACCTTTATCATTTGAATATTGTATTTCAGTGATGTAGAAAGTATGGCATATCTCTCAATCCAAAGAAGAGCCTGTTTTCCATGGATGAAGGCAAGCTTTTCGGTCATATTATATCCAAGGAGGGCATTCACATTGATCCAGCTCAAGTGGAAGCCATTCAGAAGATTGATTTTCCACGAAGTAAAAAGGAGATCCAATCATTCAACAGTAAGATGAATTTCTTACGTCGCTTTGTGCCCAATCTTGCAGAACATTTAAGGGAAATCACAAACATGCTAAAGAAAGATAGTGTAGTGAAGTGGACCAAGGAAGCAATTAAGTCTTTCAATTTGGTAAAGTTGGCCCTTTCTTCAGCTCTGGTTTTGATCAGCCCAGATTATTCTCAATATTTCATTTTGTTTTCATTTGCTTCGGATCATATAATGGCAGTTGTCTTAATGCAGAAAAGAGACCAGCTTGAGAAACCAATTGTTGTTTTTAGTAGAACCATAAGGGATGCAGCTTTAAAGTATAATATTATTAAAAAGCAAGCTCTTGCTTTGGTAAAGGCATTGAAATATTTTCAAGTCTATATTCTTCATTCTCACATCCTTGCTTATGTCCCTAACGTTGTCGTTAAAGATGTTAGTGCAAACCGATCCAGAAGGGAGACGAGGCAAATGGATCGCTGCTTTGTTGGAATATGACGTGGAGATCAAACCAAAAAAGCTCATCAAAGGAAAGGGGTTGGCCAAGCTAATGGCAGAGTGAAATTTGCATGCCTTCGACATTAATCTCATCGGTGCTATGTTCGAGGAAGATGAAGAAAGTTTGCCTATTCAGGTATCAGAAATTTTGCTTCTTTCTCCTTGGTATTCGGACATTGTTTGTGTGCTCCAAAATCTATCATCACCACCTAGAATGGCTAAGAACAAAAGTAGGACCCTGAAATTAAAGGCTGCCAAGTTTTGTATAATGAATGATGCACTCTATTGGAAAGATCCCGGCGGTGTCTTGCTCAATTGTTTGGTTGAAGAAGAGGCAAATTAGGTTATGGAAGACTTTCACAAGGGAGATTATGGAGGTCATCTATTTTGGAAGACAACAGCCAATAAAATTTTGAGAGCGAGATATTATTGGCCAACCCTCTTTGCTAATGTGTACAAAACGGTTATAAGCTACCATGAATGTCAGATTTTTCAAGGTAGGAGAAAATTACAGCCTTTACTGCTCAAGCCAATTGAAGTAAGTGCTCCATTTCAGCAGTGAGGTTTGGACTTCATTGGCGAGATCCATCCTACTTCTTCAGCACAGCACAAGTGGATCCTCACAGCAACAACTATTTCACTAAATGGATTGAGGCAATTCCTACTAGGCAGGCCACTGATTCGGTAATCATTCCATTGCTTGAAAACAATATTTTGTCTCTTTTTAGATATCCAAACAAGATGATCACTGATAATGCAGCATCTTTTAAATATAAAAGAATGATTGACTTTTGTAATAAATATCAAATTACCTTGGGGCACTCAACTACATATTATCCACAAGGTAATGGATTGGCAGAATCCTCAAATAAATCATTGGTCAATATTATCGAAAAGCTGTTGGAAACGAACAAGAAGAGTTGGCACAAAAAGCTTGTTAATGCACTTTGGGTAGATAGATTAAGTCAAAAGAAATCTATAGGCATGTCCCCTTTCGAGCTCGTGTATGGTGTTGACATGGTATTCCTGACCTCTCTCGCAGTCCCGGTGGTTAAACTGCTGTAACAAGATGGCAGCAAGGATGATCACTTGCAATGAAGAATCAATCAAATGATTCATTTGTAGCAGACTAGAGAGGAGGTTTTTCAGAATACTTTCAAGCTACAAGAGAGAATCAAGAAAATATATGATCGAAAGGCAAAGGTGGACAAGTTTCAAATAGAAGACATAGTGTTGAAATGGGATGCGCGAAACAAAGACAAAGGTAAGCATGGAAAGTTTGAGAATCTATGGAAAGGTCCATTCAAAATTGCTACATATCGGGGCCAAAATGCTTTCCTGCTGAAAGAAATGAGCGGAGAAGATTGTCCTGGTGGGCCGGTCAATAGGCGGTCGCTCAAACGGTACTATTTCTGAAATGTTTTTTGCTGTCATATGTATCATTATACCTACCATTTTACTTCCTTCATTGCAAGTGTGTACTGTTATCATTCATTCAGTTTGGGGCCCGAAGTGAAGGCTATAAAACTGAAGGTTTTATTTTAGTTTTGTTTGGATTGTTTGAGTCGGGTATTTCAGTCGATTTCAGTCTTGAAATTGAGTCAGTTTTGAGTCAGATTTCAGTCTTGAAATTGTGTCAAGATATTGGTTTTGGTTTGTCAAAGTTATTGACTCCATATCCCAATGGACAAGGCACTGTCTGCTTTCCAGAGGTCTGTAGTTCTTGGCACCTCCAAGGAGCTACCATCCCCATTGGAGCCAATGTTAGTGTCAGTATCTTCATCCCTCCATCAATGATCAAATCCTCTTGTTGCATTACATGTTAGATGTCTCATCCGATTAGTTGCATTCCATTAGGATCATGGATCATCTAATGGTAGGGCATATTATACATTTTCCCTTATGCTCTTTACCTGCTAGCCCATTTTCATACATCTAGATCATCTGCAGTCATTTTTTGTCCTTAAATCCACAAAAGTCATTGTTAGGTTTTTAGGTCTCATTAGGTCTAGGGTTTCGTCAATAAGGTATTGAAATTGCTCAATAATGGTCAGCAGGCACATGACGAGGTCAAATAAAGTCTCAAATCAAAGGAGGCTCATTTGTGTCGACAAAGTGAAGAGAGCAAGTGCATAACAATTTTTAAAGGCCAAGAGAGCGATTTTATGTTTGAAGGGTGAAAATCGGTGGCGCAGCGCACCTGTATTAGAGCACGACATATCCATCCAGCACAACGCACTGGGCAGTAATTTATAGTGTAATTTTAAAATGGGTGTGATGCACCTGTGAGGTGGCGCGACACATAGGTTTCCAAAACCTGAAATTGCTCATATCTTCCTCCAAAGGCCCTCAAATTGTAAATTCCTCATCCTACAAGTAAGTGGAGACCCCCTCATGGCCAATGAATGAGTTTTTCTTAGTATTTATGGTAATTCAATAGGGAAATATTGAAACCCTTGCTCCTTGCATTGCTTGTTAAAAAACATTGCCTAGGGTTTACAAAGTGCATTTTGGCTACTAAATTCCACCCCTACCATTCTCACTCCCTCACTCCCTTACTTCATTCTCTCCCTCCCTTGTCATTCATATTTACCTATTCCCTATTCCCCATATCCCTAAAATTACTAACACTAAATCCCTAATCGCACTATCTCAAATCCTAGTCAAATACGCCCAAACCCTAATTGTTATTCTCGAACCCTAAATATCATCCCTTAAACCCTTCTATTCCCCAAAAACCTATCAGAAAAATTCCCAACCTCTCATACACAGTCCCTACACATTTCCCCTACAGTCCTTCATACATTCATATCTTTGGCAGCAAAAACCTATTGACACCATAAAATCTCTTCATACTCATCTAAGAAAACTTAAACATTAAAAAACATGGATTAAGATTCTTGCTATGATAGAAATGAGGAATCAGTCAGTGATTCTTCTAGAGAAATGCATGCACCAAGGAGACCTCACAAGAGTGGGAAACATAACTGGGAGGAGCCTACTTCACTTGTCAAGCTATTGACCTATCCTCTTGCTGTCACATGCTTCCAACATCAATCTTGTTACCAATTTTGTGAGATGGTCACAAGAGTTAAATACCATCATGAGCTTGCTCGACTATTTGTACTCCATCATCACAATTTTCAAGTCAATTTGGCAGGTGTGAAATTCACCTTGACACCTGAGACTATATCTCAAGCAACCGGTATTCCAAATGTAGGTGAGCAGTGGAATAAAGAGCAGCTGGTGGACAGGGAAGAGTATGAGCCTTATATCAAGATTGGTTCTCAGAGGCAGATCAGTAGAGTTTTCCATTTCAGGTACCTTTAGGACACATATGCATCCTTGATGAAACTCATAATTAAATATTTCAGCTATGAGGACAGATTTTCTCGCCTGTATGCCTACCACATCAGATTGTTGATGCACTTCACTAGGGTGAGAATGATGAACCTCCCCTATTTTATTTACTGGAATATTGAGAACATGACCACCTTGGTTCAAAGGAAGCCTCCTCGTCAGCAGTATAATAGCATCTATCACTTTGCACTAATCAAAATTGTGGTTTTGCATCAGCTTAGTCTACTGAATGTTTCATGGGAGGATTTCATTGCACATGAGGTCTTTACATGTCCACAAGTCCCCCCATCAGTTTTTCATGAGGTAGGAGAGCCTTCACATCAACAGGAGGTTCATGAGACACAAACCAGTAGTGTGCCAGTGTTTGTTACATAACAAAAGGGCACAAGGAGATTGTTTGCAGCAACAAAATGAGTACTATCTCCACCGAGGGTGGAAGGGGTCTTGTTTCCTTCAACAACAAAGTAGGTACAAAACAAGGGTAAGAAAACACTACATGATGAGGGGCCTTTAGGAGGACAAGAGACAGATTTCATTCTTATTCAGGATGATGACATTGATTTGGGCTCCCAAAGCTCAAAGCTCAAGGAGATCATTCAGGAACAGCAAGATGACTTTCATGATTTGTCTCTTAACCTGGAAAGAGCCAAGTGGATAATCAAATATCTAGAGCAAAGGAACAAACAACTAGAGGATCAGCAAACCATCATGGAGCTTCAAAACATAAGAGAAAACAAGCAAGCTGCTAAGAGGAGGAAAATCAAGTTGACACCACTTGAACAAGAAATTGATGCTGACCGTGAATCTTGGCTTGAGAGGTTAAATCTGTACTCAGAAAAGATGCTAGAGAAGGCCAACAGAGAGAAAAATATGTTAAGGCACATGGCCTACCACTACTTGGCGAGAAACAAGGTGTGTAAAGCAAGAATCAGGATTTTGAAGGCCAAGTTGAAGAAAGCATCGAGGAAGCGAAAAGAGCAAGATAGACTCCAGATGTTGGTAGAAGCTTCCTTAGGCCAACACAGCACTTGATGAAGGACACTCAGCCCAAATTTCAAGAAATTTGGGAAACTTTTTGCAAATTTTGAATTTTTGGCCTAAAAAAACAGGTTTTCTGCATGGTGCACTGCGCCACCTGGCGCGCGCTTTTGCTAGGGACCTCCTTTGGAAGAAAACTCAGCATTTTTGGATTCCTCATGGAAAACTATGAATTCCCTCACATGTCCAAAAAATTTTGACAAGTTTTGAGCTTCCAAAAGGGTCAAAAACACCCCAAAAATGACCTTTCTGCCCCTTTTTGGCCACACAGGAAGCAGTGTTGGGAGAACTCATTTTTGGAGGGGTAAATTTAGGCCAAATTCAAAAATTTCAATTGTTCTGGAAAGTAGACAGGCAGTCCTTTTGAAAAAGCCCACTAGGAGAAAATTTGGTGCATGGGAAGGCCTCCAAAATCAGCTCCAAGGTAGCGTGGTGCACAGGGACAGGAGCGTGGCACACAGGATGAAATTTTGTCATTTTGGTCAAAAAACTCTGTTTTTTCGCCTAGTTTCTTCACAGTTTGACTCTTCTCTTTCTAATAGTAAAACTCATGATGTAATTTGATGTGACTTGATGGATTTTGATGTAAATATGTTAAATTTTCACTCATAGAGGTAGATTCATCCATGAAAAGGTAGTTTGCAACTGAATGAATCAGTTTCCTAGTTTTTAGAGGCAAGCTGTTCCACTGCCTACTTTCTAGTTCTCAGTTTAGTTCTTGTTGAAACAGCTCCTAAACTTATGAACTCGACTCCTAAAGGCTAGGATGAGTTGTTTGTTGGCTATATCTACCAGCTTTTCAGTCATTGGCAAGGTTAGACTCTTGTGAATGCTTTGAGCATTATTATACACTCATATCAGTAGTTTGGCAAAGGAATAGATTACGGTTTGCAGCACTTTATGGGATTCTTGTGGCAACTTGATCTGTTATTGTGTTTCCTTTTGTAATTGCAAGTTTAAATTTGTTTTATGTATGCCATTATCTCTCTCTTTTCTTCTTAACTAAATGAAATAAGGATAAAGGTAGAATTCATTGATATTTGCAGTGCTCTACCTAGGGTTTGTTTAGTTATTTATGTTTTCAGCTATTTGAAGAGGATCCCTGATACTTTCATGCCCTCTTGAACTCCTCATCAGCCTAAAAGCTCTCCATCTCACTCAATTTGAAGTACCAAACCATTTTCCTACCTCGCCCCATAGAGATCTCTGCAAAATTGAGTCCATTCCCTGAACCCAAATCTACCTTTCACATTTGAGCCAGCAAAACATCATCAAATTCAATCAAAACTCTTCTGAACACATACCTAGCATAAAATCAGTCTTTACATCAGTCATCTCAAGCCTCATTGATCATATTTTACTAAGATTGACAAGGAGAGAGCCCTCTCCTAACCTGGTAGGGCTAGCTACCAGGTTAAGCGTGGTTTGATGTTACCCTAGATTCTGCCTTTCTCGGTCTGAGGTAGATTTAGGCTCTAACAGCATGAAGGGTCGATTTGTAAAAGATGTAGGAGCAAAAAAGGTGCTCGTTGATTTTCCCACTTTAAAAACATGGATCCAAGTGAGAAAATTGGGGTTCTAAGACTTTTGACACAAGTTGAGGAGATTTTAATAGCGTGGGTAAATCAAATATTGCATGTGTCACATTCTCATGGTGGTCAATAAAAATATAGTGGGCACACAATAAGCTCTGCACGGGATATATCTTTGATTACGAAGAATCTTCCATGGCGTGTTGAGCAGCTAGATTTTTTTATTGTTAGAAGATGAGGTGTTCAATCCAGATACTATGAGTGTTATGTGAAGAGAAAGTGTGTGGTGGATTCATTTCTTTACAAAATATATCTAGATAAGTACTGCAAGGATGTTGAAATTGACATGGATTCAGTTGTTTCTCTCACGTAAAGAGCTACTGATGTCTCTTGCAGGTTGCAATATGTTGATAGTAATCTTGATGAAATATCTAGGGCCCTTGCGAAGATTGAAAGAGAGGGGGCTCATTATTCACATTGGCACCCATCATCCTTTCTTTCTCACTTTCTTAATGAATCTAGGGAAGTTGATCAAATAAGAAGATTTATTGAGAATGCATAAACCATATCTTGTGAAACAATGGATTGGTCAGATATTGGCACATTTCCCATTAATGAATATAACACTGAAGGATTGCTAGACATGGAATTCCCCACTGTATTCCCTACAGGTGATGGTGATTGGTTGCATCCACATCTTTTCAATGTTGAGAAGCAAGAAAATGGTTTGCATCTATTGATATATTATGATCAAAAATTTGGAAGCTATACTTGGTTTCGATATTTCTTGTGTAATATGATTATGCGCCATCATAGTCAGGTCATAACGTATTTCTTTTTAAAGAATAATATCCATGAAAATGCAGCTACAACTATTTAGGAGTTGCATCAACAGCTTTGTGATCTTCCAAACAATAAATTGTCTGAGAAATTAATGCATTTTGGATCTTCTCTTAGGGGTACAAGGGCTTATTGGAAAAAGTGACATTCTGAACTCATAGACATGATCACCTAGTTGGGTTTCACTTCTTTTTTGTTTTACTTTAAGTGCAAATGAGACAAATTATACTAACTCGCATGCTATAATTCCTTCAAATAAAGATTCTCATCCGCAAAGTGAGCATGCCAAAAAAATGAAAATTTCATTTGGTACCCGCATTTAGTCGCTCTGTACATGCACCAAATATTCAATATCTTCCTTGAGATAGTATTCCCGGGATATATTGGCACTAAAGACTTTTGGTATAGGTTCGTTGTCGTTCCTTTTCGACTAATTTTTTAAAGATTTGAAGCAAAAGTTATGTTCTTATCATTGGCTAATATATGCTAACTACATGTTTCAAATTTTTCCAGGTACAAGTGGAAGCATAGAGGTTCATCTCACATCTATGGTTTCTTATGGTTACCTAAAGCATTGGATATGGAAACATTAGATTGTTCCAATGCCACTATTGTTGACGCAATAAAGTGCTTCTTTGACAAATATGTTACAACTTGGAATCCATGCGACATACGTCATCAACATCTCATGATCCCTCGAAGTCTGAATGACGATCCATGTCATTTAAATACCCAACAAATATTTTCTTGCAATCCCGAAGAGGATTATGAACATTTGGTCAACCGTGTCCAAAGGCGTTTGAAATGCAGTGTCGATTCCTATTTACGGAAAAAAGGGTTTGTCATTTTGTGTCTCTTTGATGCTCCATGGAAAGTTTGTGCCATTTCAACATTGTACATAGATGAAAAAGTGAAGAAAAAAGTATGAGCTGACTTGAAATTATGATCGTCTAAATGTACACAATGTGGATCTTTTAATAATGTGGTGAGAAAATGTTGATTACCAATCAGTTGTGTCTCACCGTGCAATTTTTAAGTATATTGCGAAATATGCTTCAATGGCAGAGAGAAGATCAAAGAGTTATTGCGAAATTTTGATAAGATTTACTTGTGGGAGTGGGTTTGAGGCTCCTGCAATATCTATGTATAGAAGGTTCCTTGTTGAGATGTTTGTTGAGTGTGACATTGGAGCACAAGAAACCTATCATTTATTGCTAAATCTCCCTCTTGTTTCTTGTAGTCATAAATTTTTCTTGTTGAATGTTTGAGGAAAGTGTACCAAAGGCTTTCACTGCATTTTGATGAAGTTTTGTTCGGAAAAGAATTCATTAAGGTTTATCAAAGCCAAACCATTTTTTTCGAGCATTTGTGCTTAATAGAAATAACAAAATCATGAAGTTTTGATGTGAAGAGTAGGAAAGAGCCATGGAAGGCACAAGATATCCATGTTATTGTCTGTGTTTGGCCATAGCTTTATGTTGTTTTTGATGAAGAGTTAGAAGAGTTTGAAACCCTTTTTTGGAGGGAATTTATTTTATACAAGCCATTTCGCTACATTACTTCAAATATCGGGTTTTCAACTAAAATCAACATTCATAATTGGAGGAATTTGAGGTACCACGCTTGGCATGTTCATCTAGACCCTTTGCAAGATGAAGGAAATGAAGAATATGTTGAGCCCCTTATACACGAAAAAAATGTTGATCAAGATTTGGAAGAGTGATAGGTTTTTTTGCGATTAGTTCCTCCAAGCAATGTATACATTTTAGACCTTGATAGTATTTCTAGAAGGGATTTTGGTATTAATCATAATTGGTAGGAAAGGATGGTATCGAATGATTTTTTAGAACAGGGGATCAATTTTATTAAATATGTGCAGTTTGCGGGTGTAGTCAGTGGTAGCTCTGTTAGGGTCACATATTTGTCGCCTTCATCTCTATCTGATAACCAGCGAACTACCTTTGAAATTGCTTTTCGACACTTTGTTAATGGAAGGAATGATGATGATTTGAAAATGATTATTCAAGGAACTATTGGAACTGGGAAGTGTTCTCTCATTCACTGTATTTCTCATGTTATTTCTAATTTGGCAATAAATGATAGAAGTCCTTTGTTACTGCTCGCACCAACTAGTATAGTTTCTTTTAACATATGTGGAAAAACAATACATTCTACTTTGAAAATTCCTATAAAATATATGAAACCACTCTCTAGTGAAGAAATGAAACATGTTCTATATATATATATATATATTGATTAATGATATGATCTTTATAGGTCCAAGTCTTTTCATATAGATATATTCTCGTTTGCAAGAAGCCTTTCCTGAAAACAAGGATTCTACTTTTCGTGGTAGGTCCATCATTCTTGAGGGTGACCTTGGGAAGCTACCCCATGTTAGGGACAAACCCTTATATGTAGGTAGAACAATAGGGAAAGTATTGTGGGAAAGCCTCAACATTGTTGGTACTTTGGACAAAATTTATAGGAAGCAAGGAGACGATCTGAGACAAGCATATTTTTGCAATCTTTTAACGAATATTAGAAATGCAGAGCCTTTCCTTTCTGATTGGGATATTCTTATGATGAGTGTCTATATTTGATTGGATCGAAAGGAAAAGAGTTTGTTTGTTTCTTTTATTCATTTTCTTGCGATAAAGAATCTGTCAATTTGCACAATCGAAAAATGCTTAAATCATTAAATTGTCCTATTACAAGATGTGTTTCTAAATGTAGTAGAAGAAGAGAATTAGGTGATAGCAATGATGATGTCTTGGAGTGTGAAGTTTTGCTATGTCGTGGAGAGCACATGATGTTAACGTGTAATTTGTGGGTTGAGGCTGGGTTGGTTAATGATGCACTTGGATATATTGAAGATATATTCTTTGCATCTAGTTCAAAATTGCCACAACTTCCACAATTTGCTATGGTTGTTTTTGAAAAGTATTGTGTTTTTATAGTTCATAGGGATTGTCCAAATGTTGTGCCTATTGCACCTGTCGTTAGCAGGGGTATTAGATAGATTCCATTGAAAATGGCATGGGCGTTGACAATATACAAATCATAGGGTATGACTTTGCAATGAGCCACTGTAGATATTGGAGATGGAGAGAGGCAAGGCTTGACATTTATAGCTATATCAAGAATGAAATCAATAGATACTTTGCAGATTTCATTTCCTTTCTCTTTTCAACATTATTCAAAAACATAAGATAATGTATATGTTACACTTAGAAAGAAAGAGGAGGAACAATTGAAGTCAATATCATTTAAGAGGTATTTGTGTTGATTATAGTTTACTATTTTGGCATGTCTTTGTTGTTGCTTGCAATTATTTGTTTGTGCATCAATTGGTTGTTTGTTATGCTTCTTGATCATTTGAATAGATTTTTTGAGTGGTAAAGTTAGTAAATTAAACATTTGGAAGAAGTTACATGGGTCAGTATTTTTTATGTGATTATGTTCTTTGATTGGTTTAAGTTTAGATATGTGTTCTTTCTTTTGTCCTTTTTTCCAATCCTATTACATCTATGACACCTTAAATTTTTTGTGAGTTTTTGTTTCACACATATATCTGTGTGTGTGTGTGTGTGTGTGTGTGTGTGTGTGTGTGTGTGTGTGTGTGTGTGTGTGTGTTTCTGCGTGTGTTTGTGTGTGTGTGTGTGTGTACTAAATTTAATTGTATCTTTCTATCATTGAAATGAATATATGGAGAGCAATGATGCAATTTATTATATCAAAGCATTTAAATCTATTAGAGGAGAAATAATTTTTGTTGGCTATATCCAAAACAGGATAGACTAAAAACATGGTTTCCATCCTTCTTTTGTTGATGAAGATTTTCGCGTCTTACATCAAATGAAATCAGATCTCGAATACTTGTATCATTTTCACCAACAAGAATATGGAAGTGAAACAAGAAGGGATGGGTCGGAAAGCGAGAAGCATCATGATAATTATCTTGTTGATTTGAATTGGTGTCACTATTGTCATCGGTTTTGGTGTGTTTTGGAAGAGTCTATCATTTAATAAGTGTTTTTTGTTGCACTGTTTAAAGTTGGAATTCATCCCTGAATTTGCTGATGTAAATAGAACCATCATATATCTCAAATACAAATTTTTGTTCTAGATGTCTTTTATATTAATCTTGAGGTTTATAGTATTAATATATTGATATGTTTATGTTGATGTACTCGTTGTTAGCAATGTTTTGATAGTTATAGTGTTGTCATATCAATGTAGAACTACCACGGCCACATAGTTAATGTGGTTGATATATGCCAATAGGCATATATCAACCACATTGTTAATGTTCTAATTTTTCACTAATAGATATAAACTCAAATCCCAAAAAATGTTATGCAACCAAAAGCCTGACCCTATTAGCTAAACGTTAATCTTTTTAACTTTTACCATTTAATTTTCACTAACATAATAATACAATACATTCCACTTGAAAAATACAATTTATAAAATAAGATATTAAATATATTCATAAATCATGTAACCATTTTATAACTCTTAAATTTATCCCATTTTACAACACTCTTCTCTCCATTTTACAAGATCCATCATTGGTGGGTGAGGGAAAAACATTGGACTATGTTGAAGATTTATGAACAATCATATGACCTTCCATCCTTTTTTGATGATGTAACATGTGGAACAAATATTATATGGAAAATTGGTAAGGTAAAATAGTTTTCTCTAAAACGTGAATAGTTGAATATAAAGAGAGAGACAATATTTTCCATAGAAAAATCTAAATGTAACAAATTAGAGCTATTTGGATTATGCAATCAAACAATGTAAATCCTATCTCTTAATTCTTTGCAACAACCCTAACTTGATTAGCATATCTCCACAATTCAATCCACTAATTGGAGTTACCAATTTTATATCTTTAGTTTATATTTCCTAAGGTTTTTGGTATTACTCCTTGGGGTTTATTGTTCCCTTGGGTTTATAATATCAATCTGTTAGGTTTATTAATCTAAGGGTTCATGTTGCTAGAGTGTAATATGGTTCATATTTGTAGGGTTCAATCTGAGGGTACATATTCTTATGGTTTATAACATAGATCCCTTGGGTTTATTGTTATTCCCTTGGGTTTATTATTTCCTTGGGTTTATAATATCAATCTATTGGGTTTAATAACATAAGTGTGCTTATTTTTAAGGTTCAATATTATCTGTATCATTTATAATATTGATCATTGGGTTTAATATAAATACCTTGGGTTTATAATCATGGTTAACAATGGTCAACCATGGCCCAATGTGTCATTGTAACAAAGATTTTCTCAATATGAGCCTTTGGGTTTATAATATTAATCCCTTGGGTTTAATATATTCCCTTTTGTTTAAAATACATTGGGCATTTTTCTAATATTATTCCCTTGGGTTTACAATATCTATTTGTTAAGTTTATTAACCTAATGGTTCATGTTGCTAGGGTGTATTATTGTTCATATTTGTAGGGTTCAATCTTGGGGTTCATATTGCTATGGTTTATAGCATAGATCCCTTGGGTTTATAATATCAATCCATTGGGTTTATTAATCTATGAGTTCTTATTTCTAGGGTTTAATATTATTGATAGGGTTTATAATATTGATCATTGGGTTTGATATAAATCCCTTGAGTTTATAATCATGGTTAACAATGGTCAACCATGGTCCAATGTTTCATTGTGACAAAGATTTTCTTAATATGAAAATCAAGCATGGTGCAACACTGTTTTGTGAAAACAATTGTCTCTATATGAAAAATAATCATGCTCATCCATGGTCAACAGTGATCCAACGTCACATTGTGACAAAAATTGTAAACCATGAGTCATGAATCATAGTTGACCATAGTAAACCATGTTTATTTTAGGGTTCATAATATTTATGTTAGGGTTTATATACCATGGGTTTATAGTACCTTAGAGTTTTAGAATTACATATAAACTTATAATACTATAGGGAATATTATAGGATCAAATATTAATGAAATAAATAATTAGTTAAATAGTTAGTTAATTTGATTGCTAAGTCTATTTATATGTAACCAAATAAGTATTATCTTTTTTTACAACTAAAACATGTCTCAAATATATTTTTTTTTTTGAAATTGAAACATTTTAACAAACATGAGCATTGGAATATTTTATTTGTTAATGATATTGTCATATTATGTTACTTTGTTATTAATATATTTTTAAATACACTTTAATATTGCTTAATCTGTATTTAGATATTTTGTTTATAATTAGCATTGATTTTTTTAATTATTATTAATAATTTTTCAATGAAACATGACAATTTTATCAATTTTATATTAAAAATTGAATGAATCACACATCTAATTTATTTATTTATTTTTTTTTTTTTTTTTTTTTGCAGTTACATTAAATATTGATATATTTTATTATGGTGAATATTTTTATTTAAACTCATATTGAAATATATTAATTAATATTAACATAGATGTATAAAATACCTTTAAAAATTATGAAACTAATATATCTTTCCAAATTTATATTTAGTTAATAAAAAATAATGGTTTTTATCATTGACATTGAAATAATTTATTAATGTGTAATAGTTAAAGTGAAATATTTTTATATTTATATACTTTATACTAGATTATAATATTAACAATAATGAATAAACTACATTAACAACATAATGCTTATACTACTTTGATATAATGAACAAAATATGTTATTTTTATTTTTAATTATATTCAACTTATATATATATATATATATATATATATATATATATATATATATATATATAATTCAAGATTGAGCACAAATATGGTTACACATTTCCCAGGAGAATGAAAAAATACTGTAATGGCTACCAAAACATTCCGCAAGTGGAATAAACCTATAGATTTATCTTCAACATCGCATATCTAAACTGATTTCATTCATCAGTGACATTTTACTCACTACTACACCAAGAGCACTTTTAAGACATTTTTTTAACACAAAAGAAATCTTTTGTCTTAAAATGTAAATTTTTATATTAATTATTTTACATTAAAATTCAATATCAATTGAATTATCTTAAATATAAAATTTAAGACAAAAAACAGTTTAAGACAAAATTATTTTAAGACAAAACTTTATATTTAATCCAAAACCAACTTAAGACAAATATATTTTAAGATACAATTTTAAATTTAAGACAAAAATATTTTAAGACAAAACTTTATATTTAAGACAAAAAAGTTTAAGACAAAAATATTTTAAGACAAAAACAATTTAAGACAAAATTATTTTAGGAAAAAACTTTATATTTAGGACAAAAACCTTTGAGACAAAAATATTTTAAGACAACTTTATATTTAAGATAATGGCCACTTAAGACAAAACTCATTTAGGACAGTTAACAATTAAGACAAAAACATGTCAATTTAAAAAAATATTATCTAACAACTACAAAATTGACTCTCACAGTGCACCCTAAGTCTACCAACTTGTAGGCTACTACTGTATTGTGCCTATACCAATGCTACTATTTCACTTTCCATTCACGTTATCTTATATAAAGACAACTAGTTGTTGGGCTCTTCATTTTGTGGGGGCAGCCGACTCTGAAGAATGCAAAAACTTTCTGTGGCAAGATTTCCAACACATTAATTACTCTTTTGTCCCTTCAATCTCTGTTGATACGATTAGAGACAACTTGTATGTCGTTGCATTCGACACTACTACATGGAGGGGAATTTTAAGACAATTTTTAAGACAAAATAAATCTTTTGTCTTAAAATTTTCAATATGAGGTGCTAGTAAAGAAGGTAAAGGATTAGGGGTTTGTCTGATGGGTTCTTCAAGAAGTAGAGTGATGGAGGCTGGCAACAACTAATGGGAATTTAGGGCAATGGAGGCCAACAATGGGGATGTGCATCATGAGAGGAGCGATGGAGGCATTTCAATGAATGTGGATAGGTGGTAACATAGCTGGAATACTTTTCGGGGTCTCCATCGATTGTATTTTAATATGTTATTTTCACTATCTTATTTATTTTGAATGCTACTTATATCCGTTGGTTGTTGTTATTAGCACATTGTTGTGCTAGATTGGCAACATAGATTAGATTCACTTCAAGGATTGTTGAAAAATGCAGCAAGAAATTCTCAATTTGATTTTTCCTTGATTAAATTGAGAAAATTTGAATTTCCGCATCAGGAGACAACTTGGATGCAATTAAATTGTATGACATGGCTTGTGTCACCCATTTTACTCAATAAATTTGAGTTGGAGGAGTTAGAGTTCAGTTAATCATGTGTGATTTCTAATTTGTAGCAATCAAAGTCAATTATCTCAAGTTGTTTTTAGTTAAACTAGTTCTAACTATTGGAGGAACTAGTGGAAGGCTAGTTGTGTAGTGGGACTTCAGTCAAATACAATGATCATCTAGATATCTAGTCAATCAGGCCAAAATAGCTAGTGCATGCAAATAATTCGAGTTCCCCAACTATGGTGGAGATTATAAGGAAGCGTAACATTGGTTGTAGACTAGTCTTGAGCATACAGGTGTTGCATGCAGTCACGTGATCTACCTTAGGAATTGCGCAATCCATTTTGGAAAAATTCCTAAATAATAAGGTTCTAATTTCTCAAGGAATTTCCCAAGGAAATAGGGGCTCAAGAAGAGGTAGGAATTGGCGAAGTTTGGGTTTTAGCTTCTCAGTGAGTAGAGAGATAGGTTATTCACTTACAGGTTGTGCACAGTTGAGTAAAGCAATTGTAGTACATCTATATTCATTAGATTGATGCAAGAAGTCATTAGATTTTTTAGAAAATTGCTTTCCCTTGGAAAAATATTGTGTGCATGTGTTTTATTTCTTATTGCATGCCTAAATTTTTTGTTCTAAATTGTGAATTAACTTCTGTAGAGCAGTAGAGTAGGTTTGTGTCTCGTGATTTTGAAAAAACATCATGACTAGTTGCAAATCTACACCATAATTTCTACATTGTATCATAGCAGGATTCACATTAGATCAGGAATTTCAAACTTGCTTCTCAAGAGGTTTTAATTTGCAGTTTAGTGTAGCAAGATCTCTTAACAGTTGATAAGATGACCTTCAACAGGTTGAGGCTAGAGTGTGCCTTGGAAGGAAACCTTAATTTCATTGAATGGAAGGATCACATGGAGAAGGTATTCAATGACAATGGATTTCTAGAGTACAACAAAAGAGATGTTACAAAGCCAGCAGAATCTGGTGCCCAAAACCTTTCTCAGTGCAAGAAAGATGTAGCCAAGGTGTGTAGAATAATATTGGAAGGAGTACAGGACCACATTATCAGAAATCTCCATGGGAAAGAAAATCCTTATGTAATGTGGTAGGCACTGAGAAATCTATTCTAGAATAGTAGTGACCACAAAAAGTTGGTGCTCAAGGATAAACTTTGAAATTCAAGATGTAGAAGAATGGCTTTATTTTGCAACAGCTGAGGAAGTTCACACAACTTTGTGATGAGCTTGCAGGAGTTTGTATTACTATTTTAAAGGATGACTTGGTAAGCATAGTCGTTTCGGGCCTTCCCAAGAGTTGGCATAACTATCAATATTAAGTGAATGGGAGGGAAAAACTACTGAATTGGAAAACCTTATGGTACGATTTGGTACAAGAGGAAATAAGGAATAATACCAGAGATGGGACCTCATCCAAGGGCAAGGATGAATAAAACTTTGCATTGGTTGGAAAGGGAAAGAAAGGAAAAGGGAAGAAATCTCAAACCAAACTAGAATCTAGCCAAGGGGGAAAGAAGAAAGATTTGTCAAAAAACAAATGCTTCCATTTTCATGAATATAGACATTATGCCATGAAGTGCCCATAGAGAAAGGCAAGAAAGATGACCTTAGGAGGAGTAATGGGTGAAACCTTGGTTTCAACCTTCAACCTTGACTTTACCCTTATTGCATGCGTGTCCAACACAATGATGGGGAGCATGTGGTAATTGGACTCAGGTGTATTTTTCCGCATGATAGGGTGTAGAGATTTTTTCAGTGACATGGAGGATAAAGATCTCTAGATGCACATCAAGCTAGGGGATGGAAAAAGGTACAACATGACCAGTATTGGTACAATCACCTTTCAGAGGGAGTCAGGCTCCCCTCTCAGGCTCAAGGATGTCATGTTTGTTCTAGGCCTAAAGAAAAATCTCATCTCTGTTGGAGTTTTGGAAGACTGTGGTTATGATGTGATCTTCAACAAAGGAAAATAATTCTTGAGACACATAGCCATGGGGCAACTGAAGAAGATCAGGATTTGTGTGAAGAATCTATATAATTTAGATGTGGAAGACTATGCTACATTAAGCACTAAGGAAGAGAAGGTGTAGGGTCATGATGCAGGTGAACTTTAGCATATGAGACTTCACCATTTGCATCATGGAACCTTGAATACTACACAACAAATAGCCAATAGCCTCCTGAAACGAGCACTTGAGTAGCAAGATGTATGCAAAGGATGTACCTTGGGGAAGTACATAAAATCCGCATTCCATGATCGGGACAATGAAGTGCATGCAGTCTAAGAAAGGATCCACTCTGATGTCTGTGGACCTTTATCGATAGCCTCCACTGCCAGAATAAGAAAAAAAAAAAAATTCCCTTCTATTGATGACTTCTCACATAAGTGTTGGATCTCTTCATGCGGAAGAAAGATGAGATGTTCTCCAAGTTTGTAGAATTCAAGGCATTGGTTGAGAAAGAAACCAGCAAGAAGGTGAAGGCTCTCGGGAGCAATAATGGAGGTGAGTATGTGTCAAATGAATTTAAAATTCTATGTGTGAAATAATACATTTGATGAGAGTTGACAACACCCAACCTATGAAGACAAGCTATATTCTATTGACGAAGCCTGTAATTAGTGGAAGAAATATATTATACCAAAGGAAATGGCCATCCACACCAATTGTAGGCCTTTTCTTGCTCTAGATAATCCTTGGGAGTTAGTGCCCTTGGATTTTATGTCATGTTTTCCCTCAACCAAGCATGGTAACGGATGTGTTTTTGTTGTTGTTGATTGCTTCCTTAGGATGGGAATTTTGGCACCTTGTAAGAAGATTGTTGCAACAAAATCCACTCATAAGTTCTTCTTCGAGCATATTTTGGTTCACTTTGGGTTTCCAAAGACCATATTTCTTGATAGGGATAATAGGTTCCTTAGTATTTTTTGGTTTAACCTTTGGTCCATGATGGACATCAAGCTTGACCAAATCCACTACCTTCCATCCCTAGATTGATAAATAAAAATTAGTAGTCAATAGGATTATTATAGATGTCTTTAGAGTATACAATTGTGAGCATCCATATACACGTGTTGAAAACCTCCATATTGTTAACATAAATTCGACATAGCTCTTCATATTTCTATTGGCCACAAGCCTTTTCAGGTGTGCTTGGGGTCCCAACAATTGGAACAAATTGATGTAGCTATATTCATGGTATAACACATGAACATACCTCCTATAATTGGAATGATATAAGTAAAACAATCAACTTTGAGTAATGTATCCAACAAATTCAATAATGAGTTCATGATATTTTGTAGGAAGTTTCCAACTCCAAGTACAAGTAATACACAAATCATTGGGTTCCAAATAAGTTTCAAGTTGTTGACGAGTTATGGTTGGAATTGCATAAAGTGAAATTGAAAAACTCCCATAAGAAGCACATACCACTTTGACACAAGCCTTAGACGTTACCTCTAAAAAACTATGCATATTTTTCTTCTTTCTGATGTTGCATACCTCTAGGTAGGCTAGCATACAATTCCAAAATTTTCTGGTAAAAATTTTAATTTTTGGGATCTGTCAAAAGGAAACCTTTTCTTTGATGTAAAGAATTGATTTAGCATTGGTCTAATAACCCATATGAGGAATTATGTGATGCCATAGTATTGGATCTTATAAAACATGCATTTCCCTGACCACATTTCAATGAAAAGCTCTATACTTATAAGGATGTAAGACATCATATCCTTTCTAAGAGAATGATAAGCAATCTACATTTTAAGGCTGTCAAAACATGTTGAAACATTTAATAAGATGTTGCATGCAATCTATAACATGAAAGGCACACATAACTTTCTTCTCTCTCCTAGTGTTCTACTCTATATGCATCTTGTATAAGTGTTGGA
Organism: Pinus tabuliformis; assembly: GCA_031772625.1. NCBI lineage: Eukaryota > Viridiplantae > Streptophyta > Pinopsida > Pinales > Pinaceae > Pinus > Pinus tabuliformis. The sequence continues at coordinate 927,420,910 of CM062804.1, forward strand.
TAAATGAATGAAATATGAAGTCAGTGTAGAGCTTTTGGTGAATGTCTTGTGTTGATTTTATAGTTGAGGCGTAATGCCAATAATGGTATCAATTTACGTGAAGCTATGTTCCCTTGTTGAGTGTGATAGTTTTTTTTTGTGCTTGTATATTGAACTCATGTTGAATGGTTACTTTGTTGATTATGCAATGTGTTTACACTTAACCAATGTGCATTGTAGTTCATTAGGGATATTATAACACGCAATATGAATGGGATTCCTTTTAAATGGTTATATCTACAATGTATGATGAATACCATAGTTTAGGTGTATCGTTTGGAATTGAAGTCACCTCTACGTGCCCTTTCCCCTAAAAAACCTTCAAATTTTCTTGCAAACCCATCAACATATCTTGGGTGAGACCTCACCTGTTTGCAAATTTTGAAAAATTCCAATGTCTAGGGGAGTTTTGTTGGCTTAGCGCTGAACCCTAGGTCACCCCTATGTGCCAACTAGTGTTTGCGAGCCTTCAATTAAGACTAAGAAGTCTTTGTTTACTTAGTCCTTTATTCTTAGGGACCTGGCTATTGGTAGCATATTGGTGCACTTTGGCATCCTATAACCCAATGTCCTTTGTATGGTTGCCTTAAATCTTAAGCTTCTATTTTAAATTTATGCATATGTTGAGTCACTTTGGAATTAGGTTACTCAATTTCACAACCAATTTCTTTCAAATCTCCATTACTTGGAAAGTTTCCCTTTTAAGTGATACATTTGCACCTTAGCAACTTACTATAATTGAACCATTATTTCTTTAATAGAAAAACCACAATGAATTTATATTAACTATGCTCAACTTGATGGGAGCTTTTCATGAATTGATAATTCGCTATTTTTCACAAACTTTTACATGTAAATTTTTGGACTAAGTATAAAAAGTGGGGTTCAATGTGACACATTTTCACTAGAGCATTGGACATATGCTCCTTTCACTATGATGATGGGGGCTTTAGTTAAATATTCTTGCTCTAGGAAATCTTAATACTACAAACATATATTAAGATGTAAAGTAAAGTGAGTTGTTTGGGAGATCTAAGGACCCATTCCTCTGTCCTCAAACTATGACAAAATTTCTACAATTTCACAACATATAAAAAAAGATTTTATTTAACAAAGAAATATATTTGACACAACATATTAAAAGCTTATTAAAAACCTACTTATGAGTAATTTATATAACTTAGCCAAACAACAAGAAAAATACCTAGTTATGGTGCCTCAATTGCAGTGCTCCTTCAGGGACCACCCAACTGAATATGCCACCCTGCCAACTAGGAAAGTCTATTCAACTTCGCAGCCTAGGAAACCTCCACAAGTTCCCTAGCCCTCTAAGACCAAGTCGAAACCACAACCATAGTGTGCCTGAGTTTCCCATGTCAACACCCTTCTAGTGTCCAACACCAAAATCCACCATTATTTGTGATAACCCAAAACCTCTCCAACCCACAACTTCCCCAAAGACAAAATTCATCCCCCTCCACCTCAAAAGAATCCCTTTGACAAAAGTAAACCCTTCTACTTATCTCCCCCCTCTTGAATGTTGCCAACCCCCTCGTTAATGTTACCAACCCTGTCATTCTATTGACGGCACCTATCATCCCCCAACCTATTCCCCTATCCATAAATTAATTTGAAGAAGCTAAACTTGTCAAGTCATAAATAATGATAAAATAATAAAATAATTTCCATAACAATATTAATAAAATAATAATATTTACTTAAGGGTCAATCAAATCAAATGGTTTTGTGAGAATCCTAAATAATCTAGTATTAAATTAATCATAATAATTATAAATCATGAATTATTTATTAATAAGGATTAATGGTTAATCATTTACTTAACCACTAATCAAACTTAACTATCAATCAAGTTTAAGACTAATTCAAGCTCAACTATTAATCGATCTCAAGACCAATCATAGAATACTAATGTATCATGCAAGGTGTGGGTATGTAGCTAGAATACACATACCTTATATGTATACTACCCATCCCAGATCCATTTTAAATCCAGATCTACCAAGCAATGAGAGAGATTAAGTTCGAAGTTAATATGGATCTAAGCTAGTACTTTTGCATTCCACAATTCATTTCCTCAAGCCTTTAAATATGCTTCATCATAACAAATACCACAAACAAATATGATGGACCATGCAATACCATGGGTTTGAAACCAACATGAGAAAACCCATCAAATGACCAACCTAAACATTTAATTTTATTTTTCTTTAATGTGATGTTATGTTGATGAGTCAACATAACTGTTATGCTCTTAACCTACAAGACGATACGAGCATACCAAATATGCGAAGAAATATACCTAGAACATAGAATAGTGAGAAATAACATCAAGTATTTTATTATTCAGAAAGCAATGTTCACTTGCCTCTTCAAAGGGGCAACCTCCAATAGAGCAGAGCTCGATTACAAAACAAGACATGATGCTCTTCGAGGGGAGTCTCTATCCTTTATATAGGATTCATACATGCAATACCATGGGGCAATACCATGGTTCTTATTAATACCATCTATCTAATACTATGGCCCATTTGCAACTAATTGTGGTCCCTTCATCAAATGCGGGTTAACCACTAACAATTATTAATATGGGCTTTATTGACTCTTTACTTAACTATAACTATGACTCGATCCTATTACATAAATAAGGGGGTTAGGGTGGGACCCTAACATGCCCTCCCCCATAAGAGTAGCCTTGTCCTCAAGGCTGAAGCTATAGAAACTGCTAAATAATAGTGGTTGGTTCCCAGGTTGCATCTTCCGGAGAGGTGTCTTTCCACTTGACGAGGACTTCCTTGATCATGCAGCCACACAGGTGCCTTTCTCGTGTATCAAGAACTTGTTCAGGCTAGAGCCAGATTGACCCTTCTTCATCCAGTTCAGGGAGATTGGTTTGAATTCTGAAATTGTTCCCAATCACTTTCTTGAGGCATGAGACATGGAAAACTAGATGGATTTTTGCAGTGGGTGGCAAAGCTAGCTTGTAGGCAACTTCTCCAATGTGTTGAAGTACTTGATACGGTCCGTAGAATTTTGGAGATAGTTTCTGACAACCCTTGTCTTTGAGTGATGTTTGCTTATATGGTTGTAGCCTCAAAAATACCTGATCCCCTTCTTGAAATTGGCATTCTGAGCAATGTTGATCTACCTGTTTCTTCATGTGTTTTTGAGCTTGATGAAGATTCTCTCTACGGTGAGCCATCATGGTGGTGTGGTTCTGTAGGAGTTGATCCAACACTTGTACCTTCGAGCATCACTTGATATAAGAAGTAGGGGAAGGAGGGAGTTGACCATAAACTGCTTCATATGGAGTCATTTTGGTGGTGGCATGATAGTTGGTTTTATACCACCATTCAGCCAGAGGTAACCACTGTACCTAGATATGTTGCTTTTCTGAAATGAAACATCTAAGGTATGTTTCTAGACATTTGTTGACTGCTTCAGTTTGACCATCAGTTTGTGGATGATAGGAAGTACTAAGTTGTAGTTGGGTACCTTGTAGCCAGAAGAGTTCTTGCCAAAAGTTACTGGTGAAGACCAGGTCACGATCAGACATAATGGAAGTGGGCATGCCATGCAATTTGAAGATCTGATCCATGAAAGATTGAGTGACCAAAGTCAGTGTAAAAGGGTGGGGTAGGGCGCAAAAATGAGCATACTTAGAAAGTTTGTCCACAACCACCATGATGACTGACTTGTTTCCTAACTTTGGAAGACCCGTAATGAAATCCATAGAAACCTCCATCCAGATTGAGGTCGGGATGGGAAATGGTTGTAATGTGCCTGGGGATTTGATTGTTTCTCCTTTGTGGCACTGACAGACGTCACATTCAGCTACAAAAGTAAGAATGTCCTTTTTCATGCCTATCCAAAAAAAATATCTTCGAGTGCGAGCATATGTCTTCTAAAAGCCTGAATGTCCTGCAGTGGGAGATGAGTGCAACTCCGCCAAAATGCGGCTTTTGAGGGTGGATGTCGGTGATATTACAACTCTCTCCTTGTACCGAAGAATCTCATCATGCCACGAGTAGCCTGCTGTGGAATTTGGATCCGCCTACAATTGATTAATGATTTGGGAGAGACAGGGATGTGAAAACCATTCTTTGTGGGCCTCTTCAATCCATTCTGGAATGGGAAGGGAAATTGCGAGCAGGGTACCTTCCTCCTCAAATTGGCGAGATAACACATCTGCTACAATTTTTTTTGCACCCTTTCTTGTAAATTATCTCATAATCATATCCCAACATTTTGGCGAGCCATTTAATTTTTTGTGGTGAGGATAGGCGTTTCTCCAAAAAATATTTAAGGCTTTGATGGTCAGTGCGGATTTCGAAATGTCGCCCCAATAAGTATGGTCACCAAGTATCTACTGCATGTAATATGGCCATCATCTCCTTCTCATTGGTAGATTGTCCCAGATTCTTCCCACTTAGTTGTTGGCTCGTGAAGGCCAAGGGCCGACCTTCTTGCATTAAGACTGCCCCAATACCTATACCCGAAGCATCACATTCAATCACAAAAGATTTGGTGAAGTTGGGTAGTGCTAAGACTGGAGTGGAACACATGGCATGTTTGAGAGCTGTAAAGGCCTGTTGTGCTTCATCATTCCAGAGGAATGACTTTTTCTTGAGGAGTTGAGTGAGGGGCCTGGCAATGCAACCATAATTGCGGAAAAATTTGCGATAGTAGCCTGTGAGACCCAAAAATCCTCTCAGGCTCTTCAATGTCTTAGGTTAACGCCAATCCTACATGGCCTGGATCTTTTTGGGGTCCACCCTGACACCTTCATGCCCCACAATGTGGCCCAAATACTCAACTTCTTCCATGCCAAAAGAACACTTGGACATCTTGACAAATAATTTATGCTTGCGGAGCAGTTGCAAGAGCATATCTACATGTTGAAGATATGCGGCCCAGCTGCGACTGTAGATGAGGATGTCATTAAAGAAAACAAGGACAAATTTTCTAAGATATGGTTTGAGCAGGTGGTTCATAAGGCTCTAAAAAGTGGATGGGGCATTACAAAGACCGAATGGCATGACCAGGAACTCATAATGGCCTTCATGAGTTCAGAAAGCAGTCTTTGGGATGTCTACTTCTTTCATGCGGATTTGGTGGTAGCCTGAGTGAAGGTCAGCTTAGTAAAGAATTGAGCCCCATTTAGTTAATCCAACAAATCATCAACAACCGGGATGGGAAATTTGTCTTTGACTGTCAACTTATTAAGGGCCCTGAAGTCTAGACACATACTCCATTCCCCATCTTTCTTGAGTACCATGACCATCGGCGATGAATAATGACTAATGCTAGAACAAATGACGCCTTCTTCCAAGAGTTCCTTGATTATTTTTTCTATTTCATTCTTTTGGGCAAACGGATATCTATATGTGCACACATATGGTGGTTGGGCCCTTGGGACCAAAGTAATGCTATGATCATGTTCCCCCCTCGAGGGTGGAAGCTCATGAGGCTTGTCAAAGACTGGCAGATGGTTGTTTAAGATCTGTTGTATCTTAGGATGAATATGAACAGGATTGGGTTCGCAGGCTTGGATGGCATTAAATTGAGCTATGACTCCATGGTGGCCCTTTTTTAACAATTTTTCCATCCGATGTGAGCTAATGATAGAGGGAGCTCCCACCTGGAGTCCGCGGAGGGTATGTGTGTGGTTGTTCTACTTAAATCTCATATATAACTCCTGGAAATCCATTGTGATTGGGCCAAGTGTGCGAAGCCATTTAGCACCGAGGATAATGTCGCACCCTCCCATGTGTATGGAAAACATGTGGGTCTTTAATTTATAATCCCCCATTTGAAGTTTGACATTTTCACAACGACCTTCACATTTCATTTTTCCCCCATCAGCAATTTGGACATGGAAGTTAGAAACTGCTCAGACAAAACAATGCACTGCTTCAAAAACTCTTTGATGGATAAAATTATGTGTACTTCCACTATCAATCAAGACTACTACTGGTTGATGCTTAATAAAACCTCTAATTTTGAGACTTTGAGGCGAATAAATCCTTGCCAAAGCATGCAGCGAGATAACTAGTTCTTCAGGTACATTGTCCTGCTGGTTGTCCTCTTCTTCCTCTTCTGGTTGCTCAAGTGGTGGGGCTTCCTCCGATGCACTATGATCAGTAGCATCAATTTGAAAAAGATTGGGCTCCTTGCATTTATGCCCAGGGGAGTATTTCTCATCACAGTAGTAACATAATCCTTGCTTTCTTCTTTCTTCCATTTCTGTTGGTGACACCTTTTCAATCTTGAGTGTTTGGGTAGTTCTTTGAGCCTGTGGGGGGTGACCCTTGGCAATGAAATTTGGGTGATTGGACTGGGCCGCCAACGCACATTTGACTTCACGAGCTATCCTTCAAGCATGCAACCATGAGCTAGGGTGGTGCAGTCGGACGTGGGCTTGTATGGCTTCTTTGAGACCACTGAAAAAACATTCCATGTAGAACTCATCATGTAGACCTCCCATGCAGAAAGCTAAGGCTTCAAAGGCTACAATATATTAATTCAATGTTCCTGTCTGTCTGAGCTTAGTGAGACGACCCAAAAAGTTAGATTCATGGTCAAATAAATCCATAAGATCTTTTTTAAATGTATCCCACGTCAAGGGCCTTCCATAGAAACGTTGATGCCATTGCCACCATTGCCATCTTTCATTGTCCAAGTACATGATACCCACACTAAGCTGAGTCACATTATCCAGGATGTAATTCAGTGTGAAATATTGGTCCATTTGTGTTATCCATGCAGCTGGATGAGAGCCATCAAATTTATACATGTCCAACTTGGGTGGTCGCAGATGGGATTGTTGGGGGGTGCCAAAGAGGTGAAGAGACTGGCTAGACTCACCCTCACTGTTTTCATTGCCAATATATACCTCCTCGCGCGCCTCCACCTTGCCCTCAGAGAGTGATGCAGTTAATTCCTTCAGCTGCGATTGGATCAGGGAAAATTTTAAGAACCCCCCCTAAACTTATAAATATAATAATTGGGCGAATCTCCATGGTATATAGGAAAAATGGAAGGCGATTTTATCAATAATATAATATGTATATATAATTTTTTGGCGAATCTCTCACCAGGCATGGCGAATATTTTACTCAATTATAAAATATTGTAAAATCTTGGCGAGTCTTTCACTAAATAATAAAAATTTGTAAAGTCCTAGTGAATCTTAGCATAGGCTACATGCTGGTTTAATTCCCCCATTTAAATAGGCTACATTCCACGTGAAGACCATGGGTCAATACCATGTGCCATTTTGGTGAATACCATGGGTCAATACCATGTGCCATTTTTATTTTTATTAATTCTAATATTAGGGTTAATAATGGTTTTTTGCATGGTACTAATAACAATCTAGTCCATGGTATTTGTCCCATAGTATTTTGGGCATAGGTTTCACCTAAATATAACCCATTTTTTGAGTGTTCGTAAATATAAGGTGACTTATGGAGTAAATATAAAAAAATGTTTTATTTGTTTACCATGCCTCTCGTTTATTTATATTTTTATTAATTTACCATACCTCTTTTACAAATATGGTATTTGGCCCATAGGATTCACTTAAATAAAACCTCTTTCTTGAGCCTTCATAAATAGAATGAGGGTTGTGGACTAAATATACAAAGAGGTTTTATTTATTTACGATACGTCTAGTTTATTTATATTTTTATTTATTTACCATACCTTTTGAGTAAGTATAAAAAGACGTTTTATTTATTTACCATACCTCCACTTTACTTATATTTTTATTTGTTTACACCCTTACATGTATGTAAGGTGACTTATGGAGTAAATATAAAAAATGTTTTATTTATTTACCATACCTCTTTTATAAATATGGTATTTGGCCCATAGGATTCACTTAAATAAAACCTATTCTTGAAAATGGGCGAATGGATTCACTTAAATAAAACATATTCTTGAAAATGGGCGAATGGAAGGTTGTAAGTCCTAATTTCAAGGGCTAAATTTACCTTTTTTACCATCTCCCTTAAAATAAGGTGGGCTATTTGAGGTGATTTGTAAAAATGTACTATGATACAAAATATTCGCCCACTAAAAATTTAAAACCCCTTAATTTCGCCAAAGGGCGAACATTCGCCCCTAAAATTATCCTTGGATTGGATGTCTTTCAAGGATCATTCAATGTTGTCCATCCTCTCATTCGCCATAGCTTGAGCTCTAGTTTGTACCATGGACTGAGCCAATTTACTTGAAATTTAGGACCGCCCAAATTTTTTGGCCCTAACAATTGAATGGTACCACCTTGCTCAGCTCGTCGTCTTGATTCTTATGGGCTAAGTCACCAATAAGCGCCCCGGGGGGTCTCAGACTCTTTTTTTTTTAAATCCTAACGGATTTTACTCCTTTCTTAGGAATACTGCAGTAGCCGAATCCTAGAAATGTCAATGCTGCAAAAAGTCCTGCGAAAATCACACCCAGGTATAGGAACCCACACAACTACTCAGATCTGGATGGTGGATCTGATGGATCTAAGAGATATGAATGGCTGATCAGATAGATCTGAACGACGGAACTAATTGTTGCTGCGGATCTGATGGATCGAATAGATCTGAATGGTTTTTCTAATAAATATGAATGGCAGCACTGATTGCTGCTGCTACTGTAAAACCCCACTTGCGAGATCTGATCTGGTAGAGATTATGTGTGATCCAGAGATAGAGAAGGGAACTATGGTCTCTAGGAGTGTCAGGTGCTACAGATCGCAATATACATAAGGGTCTGACAGTAGTACTCGGCCCAATTTTTCAGGGCACTAACCAAGGAGGATCAACCGTACCCTTAGCCGTACAACCTGACTACCCTATCGTATGGGCGAGTAATCTCTCCAAGTGATGTTCCCGGTGTATTGTAGCAGCAAGATGGCCGACAGTTTATCTATGGCGAGGTTTCAAGGGAGCTAGGGGGCTAGGGGGCTTCCGATATACCTAGAGGGTACTTGGAAGATAGTCCGTGCATGGTTCTGTCTAATGCGCTACTACTCGAAGGGGTACCCACAGGGGTTACAAGGGAGTCCAACAAGCGTGACCACCTCTTGTATTTCCTGTGTGCATGCCTCCCCAAATCCACAGGTTTATGTGCTCAATGATAGATCTCGTGGTTTAAAGACGCGGGAACACGTCTCTAGCCAAAAACATTTTTGCTAAAAATGGAGATCCCACCGGCCCTAGAAAACACTCTGATACCACTTGTTATGCTCTTAAATTGCAAGACGGTACCAAAATACCAAATATGCGAAGAAATATACCCAGAACATAGAACAGTGAGAAATAACAGCAAGTATTTTATTATTCAGGAAGCAATGTTCACTTGCCTCTTCGAGGGGGCAACCTCCAATAGAGCAGAGCTCGATTACAAAACAAGAAACAATGCTCCTCGAGGGGAGTCTCTATCCTTTATATAGGATTCATACATGCAATACCATGGTTCTTATTAATACCATCTATCTAATACCATGGCCCATTTGCAACTAATTGTGGTCCCTTCATTAAATGCATGTTAACCACTTACAATTATTAATATGGGCTTTATTGACTTTTTACTTAACTATAACTATCACTCAATCCTATTAGATAAATAAGGGGGTTAGGGTGGGACCCTAACAATAACATTACATTACATTTTACAACATTGTTGCCATATTAAACTATATAATACCTCTTGGCATAATAATATTTATAAAAATTAATCATATGAATCAGTGACTTAATAAGTAAATTAATAACCTAACATAAAAAAATAAACATTAAAAAATAAACACTAGAAAAAACATAAAAACATTGAAAAAATTAACTTAAAAATCCATTAAAACTCTAAAATGACAAATTCTTAACACTAACCCTAACTATTCTTTTAATATAAAACCAAAAAAATCAAGCTTAACAAGTTAATTATAGTTGCAGCTTGCAATATTTGATCCTAAACTTACTAATGATGGTTTGGGACCATCCCATGATGAACCCTTGTTGAATGCTAGCCTTATCCAAGCAATGATTGAATTTATAATCATTGTTATGCATTGTTTTTGCTTTGTGTGCATTAATGTCAAATCATTATGGCTTCTATGATTATGTGCCATGTGGTTTGTGTCATGTTTGTGGGGCTTAGTGGCCTTGATGTATGCCCAAGCAATTATTCTAACTTTATGATTATGGACAAATTTGATAGGTTATAGGGCTTTACCAACCTCTTTTTCACTGAGGGTGGCTAATAAATTATTCACTTTGAAAGATCTATGATTTTCTTAAAAAAATTTAGGTAATTGGTATAAAAAATTGTAAAGGAAAACAAATTCATAATTTAAAAACCAAAAAACTTTGAAATAAATAAATTAACATAAATTTACTTTTGTAATTTTTTATTTTAAGTATAAGAGAGATTTCTGCTATTTCCTTGAATTTAATTATATACCATAAAGGTCTATGTAGGGTTAACATCAACTAGTGTTGTAAAGCCCAAGTCAATTGTCTTTTTGTTAAAACGTGATCTATAGATAGGTGGGCATATTTTCGTGCCCCAATTTCAGCCATTCTTTTGTGGACGCGTATTCCATACTTCGTGAGTTGTGCAATGGTATTTTTGATAGACATGTGGCTACCTGGGAGATGATTCAATATTGTGACGGTGAAGGAAGACCCTATTTTCATTTGTTCTTGGGCTTTATCATATCATTCATTGACAGGGTAGCAATTCTATTTCTTCTTTGTTCTTTTCTTTGTGTACGACAGAAGCTAGGGGAGTTTCGTCTATTTCAACAGCTTCATGGGAAAAATTATATTTCTTCTTCATTCTTTACTTTGTCTGCGACAGAAGCTGGGGGAGTTTCGTCTATTTCAACAGCTTCACGGGAAAAAGGGACATTAAGGCCACACTCTTAGCCATCTCATATATCCCAAAGATTTGAAAATTGTTAATAGTGGTAAGGTAATATTCTTTCCAATATTTTTGCAGCATTTTGAAACCCTAAGGGGTTTTGAGTTTGCGAAGTAATGGTTTTTTGATCTGCTGTATCCATGGAAAATATTATGCTGGTTCTGTTTGTCTACAATGCTCAGAGTTTACTAAGTTTCAGAGTGAAAGCGGAGTCATTTTGATGGGGTTTTAATTTTTTGTTCCTGTCGTTTTTGAGGGAAAATCTTTCGGGTTTTGGGTGCCTCAAATATTAAAGAAAATGGTAATCTTTGGATACAGGGTTTGTGGAAAAGAAAGTTTTGCCCATTTGCGGAAAGTGTAGGATCAGAGGCACCAGGGTTTTCTTCGAAAGGTACGTTCATTTTCCACTCCCCTCTCTTAAGATAATAGGGAATTTGTATTGAATGAAGCTCTAGATAGTTTACTTAATTGAGTTTCTTTATGGGAGGTGTTGTGGTGTTAATCAAACAAAGTCATCCTTGCAACTGTTTTTAGAAGTCAGGGTTGGAGAGTAAGGAGTAACTAGGAGGAGTATGTAGGTAATGAAAATTTCGGAAATTTAAATATGATACGATGGTTGGACATTCTACTGTAGGTTTTATGGGGTTAATTAAATTTGTTCTGCAAAATGTGAGGATTTTTAGAGGTACTGGTTTGGTAGCATTAAGTGGGTATTCGAAAAGTAAGAAGTAATTATGAGGGAGTTTTGGAAAACAATGAAGATATTAGAAATATTAATATGAAATTATGAATAGTCTACTACACTGAAATTCTTTGCACATGATATTATTATGCTAGTAAGACTAATTCTGCAGAATGTGAGGGTTTTAATAATCCATGGTTGGAAAAAATTTAGATGGGTATGGGACAGTAATAAGTTATTGAGGGGGATTTTTAGATTGCTGAAATATGAATTTTAAACATTCTGGGTTCGTGGTCATAGCTAGTAAATCATCAGGAAATCGAATTTTGAGAACTGCATTCTAAGGATAGAACCGTGACAATGTATTTGATTTTAAATTCACGAGTTCTGCTAGAAATTGATTAAAAGGTCATTGTTTTCTTATGCCTAGAGTAAGGAAAGCTGAACCAAGAGTGATTTACGAAACACAATTAATCACATTTTTCTATATTTTAAGGAATTAGAGGAGTCTGGGTTTTGTGTTTTGTAGCATTGAAAGAATATGGTTGCTTGGGCTGATGTATTCTCATGTTTTTATTTCTTAATGTTGGATTTGGATTTTTTGTAGAAAAAAGTGGATATAAGTGGGAGTCAAATGAGTTGGAGCTACTGCTACTCTCTGTGTTTTTATTGTGGGATATTCCTCTACCGACTTCATTAGGTAAGTGTTGGATTATAAGGTGCATTGTTTGCATGAATGTTAAAAATGAGCAGTTGATATGCCACGTTTCATTAGTCTTTCAATAATTAAGAAAGATGTATTAACCTTTCAGTAAATTTGAAGTGCTTGGTTCTAATGCTTAAATAAGTTTAGTGATCTATTTAAGTGTTAAGCTTCTTACAGAAAATTTAGGGCTGTCGATCCTAGAATTTGAAGTCTTTTTTATGTACACAACATTGCCTGCCATAGGAATTTGCAGTAAGTCAAATATTTTGAGATCAGAATGGCAAACTTTTCAGGGACAGTTTATAATATGAATAGTTTTAAGAAAGCCTTTCCATGTGGTAGGCATTGCCTTGTCTAGGAATTTCAATTTACAATAATGTGGTCTATTGATGTTGAAATATAGGGGTCTTAGAATGGACCAGTTTATGTTGTACATGTAATGCATGTTTCTCTTGGATTTTTAATGTGGGTTGTGGGGTTTTTTTTGGATTTAAAAGAAACAAGAGTCGGAATTGAGAGGAGAAAGAGGTAGTGAACAAGGGCTTTGTGGATATCTCACATGAGAAAATGGACCAGCAAGCCCTAGGCCAGTAGCAGCTAGTTGCGGGGGTTTTCATTGGTCCATCTCAGATGCCCTGTGGTACAACACCTTATTAAACAACTCATTTGGTTGCACCTATTGCTCCAGCCTCTGTTATTGGAACTGTTCAGTTTCCTAGCCTAGAAAAATTACTATATATTGAGCCTATTCCTCTCCTCCAAGGCAATTCAGATCTCTTATCTAAGGCAAGATAGCTCACTGACCTGAGGCAAGATAGCTTGATGATCTGAGGCAGATAGATGGCATTTTCTGAGGCATACTCTCTGGGGAACAGTGTGGATCTGAGGCACACTATATTTGTAAAACATGCAGATCTTATCTCTGTGAATAGTGCAAGCTTTGAGGCTAAAGAAAAGGCTGAAGTTTGACCCTCTTGGAGACCTATGGCAAACAAAATTGAAAGGATCTTTGTATTGGATATTGGAGGGTTGGCTTGACAATTGTGGGAGGTTATCTTGCTTGTCAGTATTTGTCTACGTAATCTTGTCAAAGATATGTTATTTTTTATGTAAAAATTGGATTGAATTGGACATTCTTTCATAAGGAAAGGTTGTTGGGTTTTTCCCCTTGGAGTGGGGTTTTCCCAAGGTAATTTTTGGTGTCTCTTGTTCATTGTCTTACTTTGATTTTTACTGTTCTATGGATCTTAATGATGGTTGAAATTTTCATGTATAACTGCTTAATGATTGTCAAATTATATCATTGGAAGCAGTTATCTCTTTGAAAATTGCTCTAGTCTTATATGATACTAGAAAAATCAACACTTCTTTCAACCTCAGGTGTTAGGAGTAGGTAGCCAGGCTCCTCAATGGTTGCAGAAGACTCTGACAGGGAACCAGTGCCCAGTTTTCCCATGTCGCCCTTGGCTATCAGACTTAGGAGACCTTGAGATCATTGGCCCCATTGTCTGATCTCCCTTACGCTCTCTCTCTCTCTTTACAGGTTCTTCTGTTGTGTTGTCCACCTTTCGACAAACTCACTTAGTGTTTTATATCACTGTACTTTTCTCATAGTTCTAAGCAAGGTATATATATATATATATATATATATATATATGTATATATATATATATATATGTATATATATATATATATATATACATCTACATATATACATATATATATATATATATATACATATATATATATACATACATATATATATACATATATACATATATATATATATATATATATATATATGTATATATATATATAGATATATATATATATATATATATATATATATATATATATATATATATATATATATATATATGTATATGTATATGTATATATATATATGTGTATATATATATATATATATATATATATATATATATATATATATATATATATATATATATATATATATATATATATATATATATATATATATATATATATATATATATATATATATATATGTTTCTTTCCTTGTATTATTTTCTTTTCATATTGTTTTGTACTCTTCAATCCCATTGACCTACTTTTGTTGTCTTTTGTCAAACATCAATACAATTATATTAGCTTATACTAGAATTAAAATGATAGGCGGTTGTGATTTACTATGCTTTTAGAATTTTTGGGTGGGTTGTATCTCTAAGTCTCACTGGTCACTTTTGTCCAAACTAGACATAAATCAAATCTATTGATCTATTACCTCTAACAACATTTTCCAGGAGTTTCTAGATAGGTAATCCTATGAAGTAGATGGAAATATTTTTCATGGTAGTATGATTACTTCCTTTTTCATCTGTATGATGGGATTTTAATTTTTCTGTTTGATGTTTTATAAGGTTGTGCTCGAGGATAAAGAGTGGTTTTTTTTATTGATTCAAAATTGTATTTCAGTGGTGAAAGTGGCACAGGCAAAACAGAAACTGCAAAAATTGCAATGCAATACCTGGCAGCACAAGGAGGTGACTAGAGTAGGTGATAAAATATTGTAGAAAAATCTTATTCTGGAGTCATTTTGTAATGCAAAGACACTAAAAAATGACAACTCTAGTAGATTTGTAAGTTGTAATCCTTTTAATTCTCATATTTAAACAATTTTAGTACATGGGAGATAGAATTGTGATACTTGTGAGTTTGCCATTGCAATCGTGTCTGACTGAATATTTGTGATTCTGGGTAGACAAACATGTTTGTAGTGAAGTCATTTTGTTTCTAGACATGTAAATCCAAAATAAGGAATTGCAAAATTTTAAGGATATTGTGTGAAATTATATGCAGGGCAAGTTGATTGACATGCATTTTGACAACAATGGAAAAATTTGGGGTGCACATATTCAAACATGTGAGGAAATTTTAAGCTTATGTTTTAGTTTTGACTGTTTTACATCTGTATAATTGACTTCACAATTCCTTTTGCCCCTATTTAATTTGAAATAGGTTTGTGTCAGATACTGGGATAATGAAGAGAGGTCATTTAGTGGGATTATACCCTAATGTGTGAACTGTGATTTAACATAATCCTTTTTTCTGCTCTACAGGTTTTCTCGAGAAGGTGAGGAGCACATGATCATATTATTTGAGTTTGGTCGAATTTATTTGATTTGATATTGTATGTTCTAGAAGCTACAATGCGATAAACTACCTATTTGTATTGTACAGTCAAGAGTAGTGCAACAGTTACAAGGCGAACGATCTTATCATATATTTTATCAGCTTTGTGCTGGGGCTTCTCCTACTCTTAGAGGTATACGAATAGAAGGCTATTTTTTAATGTAGTTTTGCTTCTCATCAATTTGTTTTAGCAATAACTTTGTTCCATATATAAGCTGCCTTTTCTTTTCATAGCTTGTATTGTAATAACTTTCTTAATTTTTATTTTTCACTGGATATTAGGCAAGTTGCATAGTAACCTCACTCTACATGACACTAAAGTAGGAGGCATGCATTCATTCAATATGATGGCATCATTTTTATACAGTAGAAAGTTTTCCATCAATAATTCATGAATTGCATCTACCAACCTTCAACATCCTCTATGAATTCTAAATATCTTCGCTTCTTTGCAGAACTTTTCATTCTTATCTATGCTTTACTCTTCTCAAGACTCCATTGTGTTTCTAAAGCTAGCACTTTGTTTGCACCATCTTGGCTTGATTTACTTACTAGACACTACTGCAAGATGATGTATTTTCTTTCACATATGATTAGATTGACATTATGTTGATTGAAAGCAATTAGGAAAAAATCTTAGTTGCTTAAGTGTTCATCTAATTCACAGTCTCCAAGACCAGCTAAAATTAGTTCTGAAAGGTGCTCCTCACAAACATATCTACCATAGTTTTTGACTTAGATATTTAATTTTTAGATGTCCCTACTATTTCTGATCTGTCCAATTAACAGCCAGTTGGAGAAGTTGTTGAAACTGATTATCTACAGACTACAATTGAATACTTAAAACATGGCATAGGTTTCTTGTTTTGTTAATAGTAAATTTTATTGAATGAGGTGGCATGCCTCAGTTTTCAAGTGACACAGAGTTCACATTCTATACATTTTGTTTCCAAATCAAGAGATATGACATGCCTTGGTAAATCATGAAATCATCATGACAAGCTCTACTCTGACATTTTGGATGTATATTTCTAAGAAGAAATACATGGATCTTGTTAGTGTCAAAGGATTTTGCAGCTTTTCACCCAAGCCTCTGGACATAGAATGCCCTTATGTATATATAATTTTTCATGAACTGTATACATATTCACTATCTTCCAAAGTTACAGTTCCTTCTTTTGCAGGCACTGTTTGCCTTGGTCTTGATATCAAGGCAGATCAAAGAGTAGGTGAACCACAGTGACCGAAAATTTGTTAATGTTATCTCATCTTTTAGTAGTTTTCTACCCCATTTTACTTCATCTAAAATTTTCTGATGAATTTTTTAGTTTGTGATGCTTGGACGTCATTTGAAGCTCATCCTCCTAAAGATTTGAGTTAGAAATGCAATCCAAAATTATTTTCAGAGTCAATATTTTGTAGGTGAGGTAAGCACTTCTTTCCAAAACTCTATTTGCATATATATATATATATATATATATATATATATATATATATATATATATATATATATATATATAGATATAGATATACAATTTTAAAATGAGGGACTCTTTCTGGAATATGATTAAAGTGATTTGAGCTATTACTGTCAAGTGTTT
This sequence comes from Pinus tabuliformis, assembly GCA_031772625.1. Classification (NCBI taxonomy): domain Eukaryota; kingdom Viridiplantae; phylum Streptophyta; class Pinopsida; order Pinales; family Pinaceae; genus Pinus; species Pinus tabuliformis. The sequence continues at coordinate 927,438,044 of CM062804.1, forward strand.
CATAAAAGTTCAGACATCATGCGGGCATGTTGAGCCAAGTATACTGAGCTTCCTGACAAAATAATTCCTAATCTGTCCATTTCAGAAGTGTGTGCATTTTCTCCTTGTTAGGCAGCAGTTTCACCTTTCAAGTTAATACATTATAAATCAAAGAAGGGCACATTCTTTATTAAAATTTCTATTGCTTCTTTAGGCAATAGATACAAAAATTGCACTACAAGATAGTTTTAGCACCCTAGCAAAATAGACGACACCCTATGTTAGAAAATCAAAGGTAAAGTAGATTTTCTTACTTGTTAATTACTTGTGATAATTAATCTTCTTTTCTTTGTTAGTTAATATTTATTTTTCATCAAGTAATTACACAAAATATTCTTCCAAGAACACAAAGAAGTACGAGACATGGAGATTTAGGCTTTCAAGCGAAGGAAAAACCTCTCAATAGGGGAAAACCCAACAATCCTCCTCTTATTGAATTTCTTGAAAATGAGACATCCAACACAAGACCAAAGACTCCCTCCAAGTTAGCCCTCCTCTTTAAATCAAGGTCAATAGTTGAATCTCTGCCTATTCAAAGCTAGAAGCAGCTTCCAAATTTTTGTCCTTATTGTAGGTTTACTCTCCTATTATAATACATTGACTTCCAATTACATACTCTTTGCCTTCTATTACTGACCTTCGGGTACTATAGCAAACCCTCAACTCTTTACCACAAATATTTGGCTCCTACTATAGATAGATAGTTTTAGATTGAGATTCAACTTAGTCACAAAGTTCAGTTCCTTCAAGTGTTGTAGACTTATTTTTATCCTTGGTTTTTCTTCTCTTGTTGGAGTACAGACTTCAAGCCTTTTCAAGCTAGGACAAAACCCCTCAACTGGGGAAACCCAACAATCCACCTGTTATTGAATTTATTTAAAATTAGATATCCAAAACAATACCAAAGACTCCCTCCAAGTCAGCCCTCCTCTTTAAGTCAAGGTCGATAGTTGAATCTCTGCCTAGTCAAAATCAGAAGCAACGTCCAATTTTCTGTCCTTATTGTAGGTTTAGTCTCTTATCATAATACTTTGGCTTCCAATTACAAACTATTTTCCTTCTATTACTGATCTTTAGCTACTACAGGAAACCCATGACTCTTTACCACAGATATTCAGATCCTACTACAAATAGATAGCTTTAGATTGAGATTCAGCGCAGTCACAAACTTTGGTTTATTCAAGTTTTGTAGACTTCTTTTTATCCTCAGCTTTTCTTCTCACGTTGGATTACAGACTTCGAGCTTTTTCACTTTCTTGGTTGATACCCAAAAGAGGTTGAATATAGGCTAAAATGCCTGGATATCATTCTCCATGAGCTTTGACTTAACTAAACAAAGAGTGACTATGCATGGATTAGTGCCTTTGTAATGTTGAAATGTCCTGCAATCTTTTCCTATGACAAGATGCAGTAGCTCTAATTGGACAACACTGAGACTAGCTCAATCAGTGTTTAACTGCCATGATCGATTCCTTCATTTTCCCATAGCAATTATGTTGCAATAGTCTCGCATGGATCTAGGTTCAATTTGCACATGGACATCTCTCTTTTGACAATGAAAGCAATGTGTTAGGCTCTCATCTAATATATGTTGCTAAGATATAATAAACTTATGGTGTATGAGTTATCATCATTCCTAGTCCTTAGTTATAGTATATGTGCTCCTTGTCTTTGTGCTCATGGCTGAAATAAATAATTCTCCATTGAATTTATATTAACATCATTCAGAAACTATTTATTGATTGATTCTCTATGAAATGCATCAGCTCTGAGTTACTCATCATCCACTATCTTGCTGAGTTAGAGATCAACTGCCACAATTCTGGAGCTATTGCATTTCCTCAAGGAGTTGCTAATTTCATTTCTGTACGACTGTTAAGAATTTCTCTCTCCTTACCTGGAGTGTTCTTAAGCATTATTGGGTGGATTTCTAGTTACTAGAGTCATTTCCCTCTCCCCTGAGCATTATTTTCATTTGCTGGAGTGAGTTTGAGCTCGATCTTGGTTGTCTAAGAGGCCATAGGTACTATACAAGGCCATACATAACTGTAGGAGATCATTGGCTTTCCAATTTCCCTTCATTCCCATAAATCCATCGAATACATGGGTGTTGAAATCTACAAGACAGAGCATTCTTGACGTGTATTTATGGTAGAATGTAATTATATTATAATGTTGTTAAACTGAGATTCATTACTTGAGTGATTCAAATTATATGTTGTTCCATTGGTATTGGGAATCGTTACATGAGAACCCATTAACTATCATTATTCACCAATAATATCCAGAGGTTGTTCTATACAAGAATGATGATTGTCCAGTATGATGTCTAATGAGGATAAGGTTGAAGAAATGAATGAGGAGAAATCTCATTCAGGGGGTAGTGTGGATGAAGGTTGTATTGTAGAAAAAGAAAATACAGTAGTATGGACAAATATGGACAAATTCTGATGAAGAACATGAAACATCAGCCAACTTCGATGAAAACACAAAATGTGAATAGTTTGGGTTGTTTGATTTCGCAGTTATTGCATATTCAACTGGTGGATTTGTATCTTCTTGTATTGAAAATATGAAAGATCAAGATTACATACAACAATGTATACACACTTTTACCTTAAGGCAAAGTGTTGCGCAAAACACCCTCAAGGAAAACTCCCTTGAGACAAATATCAAGTCAGTGAGCAAAAATTGTTGTAAAGATGCTAGCAATCAATTGTACAAGGGTGATCTTTGGATGCCCTCGCAAGAAATTAAGATTTTATCCCATTATCCAAAGGATCTTCTCTCAACTACAAAGGGTATCTTAATAAATGCTTCTGGGAAAAAGGCACAACACATTTATCTTTGGTTGGGAGTTTATCCATATTGCCAATGATGTAAATAGTTACAATGTCATGTTGAGTAGATTTTTGGCACACCTTTAAGAAGGTATCACTATCTAATGGGGGCTAGAAATCTAAAATGTTATCCATTGAATTAGATATAGGAATATATTTGTCTAGATGGGAAGGTTGATATAGTTTGAGCTTGTAGGAATTAATTATTGGAGAATACCCTATTGCGGAGGAAGCTTTGGGTTGATTGAAATTTCATGAACCTACTGTACAATCTGTGAGCTCAATTTTTTATTTTTAATATATTTTTTCGTTGTACTATCTCTTATGATGGATGGCATATGATATGTAGGAAGATTTTCACTCTATAGAATATATTCATGGCCTTGTGTATGGTCATGAAGATTCCTAAACCTCAAAAGATGACAATCTGCTATTCAAAGTTAACAAAGATATTTTGTATATTAGAAAGTCATTTGTATCATGCTTATGCATGGTACAAGCTCTATATCCTCTAGAAAAGCTACAATAAATACTTAGCATAGAAGGATTTGCAGCTGATGGTGTTATCACTTAGATTTTCCTTTAGAAGTTATCAAAAGAAAGGACACTCCGAGGTAACCAAAACCAATCTTTTAAGTACAGAATCTAGCCACTATGTACTCAGAGAGGGCTCTCTCTTTATGATTTAGCTTTGTTTTGTGAGATATTAGGCTAGTTATGAAAGCTTGGGGGTTTTGATTTTGTTTGGTGGTGGAATTCGAGAGTAGATGGATAGAACAAGTTATTTCAGGCCATTGAGCTATGGAGTCAACTGAAGGATGGCTTAACTGGATCAGGTTGATTTAACAAAGGAGAAATTTCACAGGGCAAGATAGCCAAGCAAAAGACAAATGATAGTTTCAAATGGGTGAAATGGTCTTGAAAAGGGAGGAAGGGCAACTAAGAATCCTTCAACATGGTCCAAGATGAGGGAAAGTTGGTGCTCATTACCAAAAAGTAATTAAGTATTCTTTGTTAAATGATCACAATGATAAACTATGAAAGCATGGAGCAATTAAGAATTTTCTACCCATAATAGCCTGGAAGAAAACATTAAGAATATAAACGATTTTAAAGACAAAATGCAGTAAAGCTCTTTCCGAAATATAACTTTTTGTTTATCATTCAGATATGAAACACATGAATATTTATTAAACCAGAAAAACTGTAAAACACAAGATATAGAATACTTATTTGTTTCTCCTTTGACACAGGTATCCTGTAAAAGTCCTCTGCTTTATTACTTTGTTCCAGCCAACCATACAAAATTTGTTCAACAACACTTCAATTCAAAAAGTAAATTGTCTACAGAAATGTCTAAGAATCCACCCCTAATACTTTGAATGAAGAAGTATTTATACAAATGTTTACATCAAAATATCTCCTAACTAAGAGAGATATATTCTAGGGAAACTAAATATATTTTACATGAATATAGAGACAGATGGTCTCGAATGTAGAAATTGAATGTGAACTGATTGTTGTTGTCCCTGTTTTTGCTGAAGGAGCTAGAGGCAGGTCGTATGAATATGCATCTTGTTGTCGTTCTAGTAACTCTATGCTGGACATCTGATTTTATCTTTTCATTGATACTCTTTCACCTGTATCTGATACTCTTTACATGTTCACCATTTTTCACCCTTTTTACAAAAATTTACTGTGGTAATTATTTCTCTTTACCTCACTTAAGTCATGGTAATTTATATGATGTCATTCATGCTAGACTACCAATCATCTTTTGGTATCCTTGTTCTTGTTAGCTTCCTATAGATTTCATTTGCTTTAGTATATTTCACAAAATTGGGTTGCACTGGGAATAGGTGCTTCACTTCATGTTCTATGTAAAAAAGGTTCTCCAAACCATCATAGAGAACTTTCCCTATGGGAAATGCCTTGACTGCAGATGAACTGGCCAGACTGTCAACTTGCTTATGCAACTTGTTGATGTAGTCTATCTGAACCATTAGATTGTCATTGATGTCTAAAGGACTTGGGATTCCTTTACTTTGTAAGATGCCAAATTTACTCATGAACTCACTGATGTCTTCCTACATACTTTGACATCTGCATTCCAAGCCTTGCATTAGATTCATTTTGGTCAACACTTTCTTTATTTCGAGGATGGTAGCAGTCCTATCCTCAATGTCTAATTGTTCCAACTATTGCTTGTTTCTACTATTTAGGAAATTGATTAACTAGATTGCCTCTTCAGGCTTTCTACCCAATTCCTCTCTAGTTCTTTGAACTTCTTCAAGAGCAGGCTTAACCAAATCAATTTGTTCAAAAATAATTTGATTTGATGATCACATATCATTGACGGAATCAATGATATTGGTCCACAATATCCTTATGATCTCTGTCAGGGGCTTTTCAAATGTAAGGTCCTTCTCTTGTGCTCTAATCTATTGGGTTAAGCCTTTGTTTTTCCTCATCTCTTCTAAAAAACTGATTTTTGATACATCATATTTCTACTCCAATGTAGTGAATTTCTCTTTCACTTTCTGCAGCTCTGTGACTTGGAGCTTCATCTCCTCCATCGACTTAATCAAGTATTCTGTACTTCGTCTTGGTGTACCTGTTTGTGTTGTACTTGTTACTTCTATAGGTGAAGCTATTGCCAAAGGAATATTTGGTGCTAAAGCTAATGCCAATGTAGAAGGGACTGTTGTTAAAACTATAGGCACTACAGTTTGGGGCTATGTGGTCGACTCACTCTGCCTTGACAGTACTGCTTTCTCGAATTCCTACTCTATTTCTTTTAATTTCTCATTTAGCTTAAGGACCATTTCCATAAGCTCTTCTTCATTTTTCTTCTCTATCACTTTAGCAGTTTGAGGGTGAATGAGTGGTGGCAATTTCAATTGTTTCCTAAGTGCAACTATATCTTCATTCTTCTTCTTTATTAAGCTTTATGCTGCCTTGATATCCTTTGGGTCATGACCCAACTCAATAATCAACTCCTCCAGTGATTTGATTATGTTGTATTTTGCCTGTGAGGAGGCATTTTTTAGTTGCAATTGGGCAGTAGTGTTGCTCAGTGAATTTTGCAACCTATGTGCCATCATTGCCTTGCTAGTCAGTGTAGAATAGACCATCTCTCCTGTTTGTTTGTGAAGTTCTATCTGGTCTATTGGATGGATGTCTTTAGCCATGACTTCAAAGTCAGTTTTGAGATAATCTACCAAGGATTTTGGCTGCAACACTATGGGTCTTAAGAAAATCATTTGCATTTTTCCCTCTTTGATGTCAAAAGCTGACATCAATCTATTTTGATTTGTATGGGTCATCTTTAAATATTGAGCATAGGCTTGGGCCTTCAGCTGCTCATTCCTAGTCTTTACTTCTTTGAATTTTCCCTTTATGTCTATAATCTTCTCAGATGAAGACCTGAGAGATGAAACTTCTATACTTTGTTGCCTTTCTAGTTCTTGCTTCTATGAGCTTGAAGGTGTCCCACCTATTGGGGATATATGTAGACTGTATGCTCCTTCCTTCCTCGTACTTTCTATAGTTTCATCTATGAACTCCTCCTCTGAATAAGGATTCAACCTTTGCCTCTTAGCAAAGGTTTGATCTGTAGGTCTGTTAGAAGGGGTAGCTACTTCCCTATCTCTTTTTAAATTCTTTTCCTCATTCAGAGGAGTCTACACAACTGGGGGATTTCCCATATTTGTAGGAGCTAGGTGTGGTTGTGGTGGAGCTCTTTCTTCAGAGATTTCAGGCTTCTCTGATACCTCTAGTTGTTTTGTTTGTTCTAATGTAGGAACACTAGTTTCCTGTGTTTGTCCCTGTGATTGCTCTGCTATGGGAGCACTGGTTTCCTGGGCTGGCCTTTGGGAAGATTCGGTATGCACCTGTACAAAAGAGTCCAGGTCAAGTCTCTTCGCCAAATATTTCATTACATTCTCAACTTCGACTTTATCACTATCTTCCTCTATAAATGTCCCTTCCCTCCATTCATTCATATTGGCATATTGTTCTATCTCGGGAATTTTGTGATAGATGTAAAGTGAAATCTTATGTTTTGTCCTCCTGTCACTAATGAAACCATGAGGGTCATAAACCCAAGCAAAGCTTTTCTTTAGTCTAATTGTTGTTTCTATGATTTCTTCTGCTCTTTTCCCTGCTTCTTTATTGTTGCACACAAATGGGCCTAAGTGGTCTTTAATACTCAATTGGGCTTTCTTCTTGCCTTGGTGAAATGAATTTGGTCAAAGTTTAACATTTGCCTATAATATTCCATGGAAAAAAATCTTATAGGAACATACTTAGGCAGCTTGAAAAGAGGGAGTTCACAACCATAGATTCGGATCTCAGTGTGATTTTGGTACAAGTACCAGTCACCTATCTTGTACTGCTTTGACAGTTGAAGGATTCTCTTGATATCATCACTGATTCTTGGGGGAGAATGTCATGTCAACATGGTGGTTACAAGATAGACAAATTGATCTATGAATTCATTGTATGAATAGGGAGAAATGTATGAGTAGTGGAAGATGGAAGTCTAGAAAATGACTGATCTCAGATTACCTCTAGTATCAAGCTTATTCACAGAGAATAGGAATTTGTCAGTTTGGTAATACAAGAAAAGGTGATACAGGACTGTGGAATACTTGAATACTCTCTCATTTTCCAATCTCATGAACTGATCATGGATTTTGTCAGCTATGAATGTAGCATAGTCATACTTGGCAGTAGGGGGCTAGCCAGGGGTGAAGATAGTCATATAGGCAAAGGTCATTTCATCCACATATTCATTACTTGAGAAACCAAGAACACAGGTAATCATGGTAATAATATCCCTCCCTAAACTTGTAAAAGCAGTTGTCATGTAAGGTGGAGGGTTTTCTGAAATGTATTCCTCTAGCATGAACATTTGGCAAACCCTGGCAATCTCTGAGCTAGAAAGTTTGGAAGATTTGTCAAGCAAAATAGTAATAGACAGAGGGTTAAGGTTCTGACTAGGTTGCAACTGCAATATTTCATTGATGGAGTCTGCTGTAATGGTAAAAAGGATTTTTTGTTCAGGGGACATTATAGCTCTAAGATTAGGGTTATAATTGGCATGGCACTAGTGAACAATGTCTGGGAAAATGTGCAAAGAAGGGAATTGATACTTTCGGAGATTTGATTCCCACATACCAATATCGTCAACATTATTGAGGTAAAATTTCTGGTATTTACAATGCAATCTCAAGGGGGAATCATCAAATGTGAGGTCTTTGATTTGGAAATATTTATCTGCTAAGGGCAGATAATCTGAATCTCTATGAGGAGTAGTGATAGAAGGTACATTGAGGGCTATGGGGGCTTCCATTTCTCGTTCTTGTGGATTCAGAGATGGAAATGGGGTTTTTGAGTGGAATAGGTGAAATAGAGGGTCCTCGGAGCCTTTAATTTTAAGTTTCACAACTGAATTACACTGAATTTTGGGTTTTTCAATGTAATTATAGAGGAAATTAAGTATTTACAGGGTTTCTGGAAGGAAACTGGTAAATACTTGTTTATGGAGTGATTGGCAATGGAGTACTGGTTCACTGGGTGCAAATGGTGGACTGGAGTGGCGTCAGACTGCAATTTTCGGGGCAGTTGATGGTTGGAGTTCGAGCTGGTCGAATTCACATTCTGGTTGCATGCATGATTTTTTAGAATAATAATGGAGAAACAAATTAACTTTGTTTTTTATGCAAAGTCAAATTTTTTGGCAGGTTTCATGATACAGATAGGTGGTGTCAGCAGGGAGGCGACTTGACGTTTTGTTGTTAGTGGGAGGTGGTAAGCGGGTTTCATCAAAGCACTTTTGGAGGGTAAGTGGTATTTGGGGGGAGAAATGCAATGCCATACATCTTTCGACACATAGCATTGGCGTTGTACATGAAACCGCTCACATCACGCGCTAAAGGTCGACCAAAAGGCCCGTGCGATATGAGCGTAGGCCGTCGGATCTGAAGGATCTGATCGGACGGTGGTCGGGGTAATGACGTGATTGATGGATAACAAGGGCAAGCCTAATATTAATTAAAGGATTTAATAGTATTGGGGGTGATTTGATTGGTTGGGAGAGTTATTAATTAGTCCAGATAACTAAATTAATCCTCATTAAATGGTGGCGGGGTTGGTTTTTTAATTAACTACAGATTAGTTAATTAATCACATATATTATTTGTTTTATGTTTATACGTAACCACTGGGGCAGGATATGTAATATTTTGGGGTTTTGCATAATATAGTAACACGGGCGTGGGTAATTTTCTTTTATTTGTCCACAAAGTAAGTAGCAGCTAGAGGATGGCTCACAGATTAGAGTCACTTAATCACTGGCTCTCTAAGAACCAAGCCATTACGTTTAAGCACACCAAAAGAGAAGGGAATAGGCTGGCGGATCTACTGGCCAACTTTGGAGTGGAGGCAAAAAGCAATCACTTTGAAGGAACACTAGACAGCTTACCTTCCAGAGTACAAAGGGATCAGCTCAGAGAGATAATCTCTCAGGACATAGCTCAATTTGAGGAAATGCACCCGGATGCGGGTGTCCTTACGTGCCATTAAGGCAAGCCCGCGCCTCAACACCTGTGGAAAGGCCGAGGCAACAAGCCAGGACAAGCCAGCGATGAAGACAGGGATATATTCAATGCTCAAGGCAAACGGAATTAAGGAGATGCAGAACACGTTAGAGGGTGCATTCAAGCCAAACGAGGCTGCTCTGGTCTCGAGGAGCTCTGGTGTAATGGAGTCACGTCCGCGGCATACGGTGATTGCAAAGTCTTGGTTATATAACAGCACTGCCCAGACCTGCAATGTCCAGAGAATGTTGTTTGACACGGGAGGTGGGCAAGAAAATTCTCTGCAGTGTTGTCTCCAGGCAATAGAGCAGAGTCTCAAATCGCTTAAACTGGGAGTCGTGATGCGTCGCAGAGGAGTGCCTCGTCGATGCGGTCGTTTAGGGGTTCGAAATGTGAAAGAAGAGGAGGAGCCGCATCCAATCGCTCCCATGGCAACAATCCCCCCCCGTCTTCCAGCTCTAAGGAGGAATTTCCGATGCTGCCGGATTCCTATCAGCAATTCCACCTCAGAATTCCCAGAAGGATCCTTCAATCGGATGTAATCATCAATTTCTCTGTTTATCTTTCAGAAGCGGCACCTGTTAATCCCTCATGGTCCTCTCCTGCTTCAGCAAGTTTCCAGGGCAGTGATATCCTTCTGGGGGACATGCAAGGAAGAGTTTATCATGTGCCCCGCCCTTTGACTGCCACAGAACAAATCGGCCGGCCTCAGCAAGCTCGGGATCAGAAGAACTCAACCCATGAAGAGTCAGTGCAAGAAATTCTGCCAACAAACAACCGTGCTCAGGGCAGAAATGAGGGCCCGGATTCAGTTCATCCGGGTTCGAAGGGGCAACTTCAGGATGGTGAGGAGTCAATCATTTGGCTTGATCCGCCCAGTTCGCTGCAGAGGCAGTCGCCAACGTCGCCCAGTCACCTAACCTGATCCTGTTCGGAGGCGTTTCTCAAGGTTTTTTGTATACTTGTTCATGTCTTTTTTGGTCAAAAGTTCGGTTTCGCTCATATCTAGTTCTCAGTCTTATCGTGGCTATTTGTTAAAGGTTAGAGGCAGCAAATGAATAGAGTCTGTTTTTCGGCTTTCCAAGCACAAAACTATCTGTTGTCCAAGAAACTCATACTGACAATTTTGTGTATTTTTGTATCACTGGTTCGAAAGTCTGTCCCAGATGTCACTGTTAGAGGGCGGCCACAGCCCCCTTGGATGATGTAATCTATGTAAATATTTATCTTCCTTTAATATAGAAGTAGCCTTTACCTAGAAAAAAAAAAAAAAAAATTCTTTTATTTGGGAATTATATAATAAAACATTAATAGTTAATATGACCAAATGAATGGGAAAGCGCTAAGTCCAACGTTTTCCGAAAGCTTTTCATCGTACACATTTAAAACTTAGGCTACGTGAATGAGAGGGTTTTTATATAAGAAATGTGTTAATTTCCCTAAGTAAAATAAGATTTTACTTAGGAAAAGCTTTATCAAGGGAATGAATGAGTTTGTGGAGGGATAAATTTTGACGAAGGGATTAAGTACTTTAGGCATTTCCAATAATTGGGCCGAGGGTCTGGTCCCTCCAAAAGTTAGGGAAATGCTCTGAGCCCCTCTAACTATGGAAATTACCTTTAGCACTTAGGGAATTAGTGAAAATTTTAGGGGAAATGAATGTGGAGGTTAATTATTATGACTTTGAATGTTGATGTGCCTTTCCATGTGAAACATGCCTTTGCTTAGTGATGAAAGTAAAATATTTAAGCATTTAAACTTAACATTCACCACACATTTATTCTGCAACCATAATCTACTTACCCTACCTACTTAACCCTAGCATTTTCACTTCTTTATTAGGGTGCACTTAGACTGGCAAACCCTTTTCAAACTTTTTTTTCTTTTACATGGTGATACCTATCTAAATCTACACTTATTACATCCAAGGGCTCAGATTAAATTGTTGAGCTCCTTTTATTCACTCTACCTATCTACTTATCTACCAAGATTAAACTGTTTGGTTAGATCTTTATCCTCTATATCTAAACATGAAATTGAAAATATGAACTAGCCAAGCTTAAACTATTTGACTATTCATGAATTGTGGCATAGGTGACAAGTTGCACACAATTTTTTATTATACAAAAGTAAAAAAGTAGTGGCATTTAGACTTTCACACTTTCATGGTCTTTTCTTTTTGTTGGGGTTCATTGTCTTTTGTTTTTTGACCTTTTCTCTATTCTTTTTACCCTTTTATTCTTTTTCTAGGGTATACCTTCTTTACATTTTTTAATTTTAATTTTTATTTTTCACAAATATGGAAAACCTTTGCAACAAGTGAAGGTATGAACATATTTCAAAGCTAAACCAAGTTAATCATGATATATGACACCTATTGGTATAGGGGCATAACAGATGGCATCGTCTAGATTGTTGGTTGCCATTGTGAAATGGGATGAGGGAAATGTGTAGCAAAATCATATTCTAGAAACCATTTATCTTTGGTTGGGAATTTACCCATATTGACCATGATGTAAATAGTTAAAATGTCATGTTGAGTAGATTTTTGGCACACCTTTAAGAAGGTATCATTATCGAATGGGGGCTAGAAATCTAAAATGTTATCCATTGAATTAGATATAGGATTATATTTGTCTAGATGAGAAGGTTGATATAGTTTGATCTTGTAGGAATTAGTTATTGGAGAATACCCTATTGTAGAGGAAGCTTTGGGTTGAATGAAATTTCATGGACCTACTATAGAATCAGTGAGATAAATTATTTTTATTTTTAATATATTTTTGCCTTATACTATTTCTTATGACAGATGGCATATGATATGTAGGAAGCTTTTCACTCTATAGAAGATATTCATGGCCTTGTGTATGGTCAAGAAGATTCCTAAACCTCAAATGATAACAATCTACTTTTCAAAGTTAACAAAGATATTTTAGATATTAGAAAGTCATTTGTATCATTCTTATGCATGTTACAAGTTCTATATCCTTTAGAAAAGCTACAGTAAATACTTAGGATAGAAGGATTTGCAGTTGATGGCTTCATCTGGATTGTTGGCTACCATTTCTATTATGCCCTATGATCACAAGCACGAGGCTCACCATTTTGATCTTGAGAATGAGAAGGAAAGAAGTTCAAAAATGGCCAGTCTTTTAAGTTTTTGGATATAGTTTGGATTATAAAATGGATACCAGAGAAGTGGTAAGTTATTTCAATGAAAAGGCTTAAGTTCATCTGTCACTGTTTGATGTGCTTTCATTTGTATAGTGTTTTCTAGTATAAGTATTATATTTTATGCTTACTTCAAGGAGTTTTCTTCCAATATGTCTAATAATACTATGTTTTTTTGGCAGTTGTCACGCTCAACATTTCTATCTGAAGTGGTAAGTAATAGGTATAGAGCCCATTAAAGAATTTATTTTTGAAATTAAGTCTTTCCTTGATGTTGCTGAGAAGTCAGAGCACATATATATTCTTCTAAGCACCTTTTATGCTTGTACAGGTTACCTCCCATATGTCTTTTGATATGTACCTTGTACCTTGTTACCTCCCAATGTACCTTGTTACCTCCAAACTTGCAAGTAAACTGCTACCTTCCATATGAAGAATTATCAACCACTGAGACAGAAATCAATGTTTCACTTACCAAAGGTCCCAATGTTCAATCAAAAGAAGTACCTATAGCAGCAACTCCACCTCCTGTCCTAGATCGTCTTGGTTATCTGATAGGTTTAGGCAATGCACTTGTCCCTAGAGATTAGTGAATAGTAGGCTCTGTGTGGATATTAGATAGTCAATTCCATTTCAATTTGTAAAGAACAAATGGAAAAAAATGGCTTTATTATTGTTAGATGTGAATTGTATTTACTATGATAAGTGTCAACCTAATTAAAGCAACTTGTGATATTTGGTTAATGCTTTGTGCATGCCTCGATTCCCTGTTTTACTTGCATCATCAGTATGTCAAGGCCTTTAGATCAATGGGAAACTTATATGGCATGATGGTCAAATTTTTTATAGCTTGAAGTTTTAGAATAACTCTTTTGGTCTTGCAGCTACTAGAACTCTACAGGTGCAGTTCATAAAATGTGAAAATAGTTGAGATATTAGTTCTATTTTTTGTAAATATTGCTAGTTTAATAGGATGTAGATGCACATCTATTTTGAGTCCTTTTTCTAAGTTTCATTCGTGGTAAATTAGGTGCCACCATTGCAGCCTAGTAGCTTATCACACACACTACTGCCAATGGTATTATTTCAAAACATATCTCCTACACGGGCAAAAACTCTTTTGTAGGTGGAAGTAAAAAATAATCAACAACTTGTTTGGTATTATAATGATAATGTTCCATTTTAAGTTTTCTTCACTGAGGATGGTAGGATGGAGCGTGCAACATTTCTGGAGCTATTAATGAATGCTAAGATCTAAATTTTAAGCTTTGGAAGTTTTCTTCATTGAGGATGGCATGATGGAGAGTGCAAAGCTTCTAGAGGTAATAATGAATGCTAGGACCATTCCCTCTCTGCCACTCTGCCTGTGCCTTTGACGCTATTGGATTTTTATGACTTTTGGGTCAGAACGACTGGGCAGGATGGACAAGTCCAAGAGATCAAAAGGGGAAGAGGAAGAGCACATAGACGGTGACCTTGTTCTCTCCATTGAAAAGATGCGAAATCCAGGATGAGCTTGAGAGGGTAAGTTCTCATGCACTCTAAAAGCTACTTTTTGGGGTTATTTTATTTTATTTATTTATTTTTAAATTGGTTTTTTTCTTATCTTTTATGAAAACCTTTTGCTCATTCCTTTCTATGTATTATTTTTTTTATTTATTGGTGCATTTGTGGATTGATTGAATTTTTGCTTGTCCGTGGGCTACTTGAGAATGATTTGTTACAGCCCTTAAGAGCGGGTTTGAGGAAAAGAGCGATTTTTTAGTAAACCCACACTTCATCTTCATATTCTTTCAGTCTTTTGGATATGGACATTTTGATTTGTTTACATATGTTGTTTTTCCAATAGTGTCGGGGAAATTGTTTCAAGGAAAATTTGAAACTAGAACATCCTCAAATTAGTTATTTCATTTCTTTTGCCATATCCATTTATTGTTTGGGCATGAGTAGGTAAAGCTCAGGGTTCAACAAATGTAATATTTTTTGCGGCATTTCTTGATCAGTTAGAGTCTTCCTATTTACGATTAGGTTCATAATGACCTGGTGACCTAAGGCTCTCTCAAGGTAGTATGCCGCACTCCTAAATCCCTTTTAGTCTCAATTACAGTCTTCACATTTATGATAAATTCATAGTTGCTTAGTCACCTAGGATACTCTTAGCCTAGTCACTGGCCCCAAAGGTTCTAACAAGATTGTTGGACTTAATGGAAAAAGCTCGCAATTATATTTGGCAACTGCCCTTAGGAAAGGGTAGGCCTACCTTACCTACAGTTGGCTTATTCTTACATTCATTTTTTTATTAGTTGCTGGAAAGCTTGCTTGGAGGAATTATTGGATAGAGTTTAAGTTGGATTCCAAATTACAAGCAGAGTATTCCTACATTAAGTATTTGTAATTTCATAGTTTCATTCACATTGAGGAAGAACCAGATTCATTGTATCATTTTTTTTTCCCTTTCCCCACTTATATAGCGATGTTGCAGCTCTCGATTTATTTCTTCCTTCTACATTTGCTCTCTGACATTGAATCTAAAGTTTTCAGTACCTAGCAGAGCCTTTTCTCTTCTATCATAAGATGCATGTGTGTGTAAACCTATGTAGTTGATGAAATAAGTTTGGAGTGGATTGAAACAATGAGATTTTGCTGTGGTGGTGGTGATGAATCATTTTTTCAACTGAGCATAACATGTCTATATGATATAATGCAAAAAAATGGAAAAAAAAGTGAAATTTTCATAGGGTGCATTTAGCTGCTCTCTTTTGGATATTCATCTCCAATTGTGTTGAATGTTAGAAATGGGTTTCAACTGCAAAACGTTTTTTCCTTCATGAGACTACAGAAATGGGTCTCCAAATGAATTGAAAATGTCCTGGTGCACTATGGGTTGTTCTATCACTAGTCTTACATGGGATGTTTGTACTCAAGTCATTATTTTTTTTAGTTATTATATGATGTCCAACTATGTGGGGCCTTCTACATAGGTAAATTGCACTTGGGTATTATGGAAAATTAAGTCCTCAATTAGTTTTTGTGCTTTGCCTTTCACAACAGGGTCTTTAACATTCATTACTGTTTGATACGTGGAGCATTAAATATCATCTGCCATTCACCATAAACCATAAAAAATAAATCTTTCTTTATATATAATTTATTTGAATGAAAAGAAGGGAGAGAGCTGTTGTTTCAATTTCTCTAGCGTGGCATACACCAAACTATGAAAGACATCATCTCTATTTTAATAGAATAATCATGCAATTCATTGAATTAAAAATCAAATTATATCAAAGCTACAAATCAGAACACCATTTTAAAAAATCCCCCTATCAAGGAACAAGATGGAAATATGCTTATTTCCATTAGAATTGAGTGTCAAGGTTATGATACACAGCTTAATGTTATGAACAGTGTAGCCTGTTTACATGAGATCGCCATTGTGAACTAATGGCATTCTAGGAAGGGGTGTCTTCCTTGTGTACAATATGAAATGAGTTCTTCGTTAGATATATTAAATTTTTTGATAATACAACATTCAATAATCATGTGATTCTGGATCCTATGAATAGTAATAATGGGATACATAGGATTGAGAATTTACCATGGTTGGCAATGTCTAATCTCAGTAATTAAGTACGGAAGACTGCAACTGAAGAAGGTGATGATAGAAATCTGCAACAGAAGGCCTCTGATCTAGGTCTTGTTCCAAGAATCTATTCTGTAAATTCCTCAACAGCTCAGACACATTCAACCCACTTGTCCTGATAAGGTGCCCAATACTCCACACATCAACTTTAACCCCATGAACACCCCTAGACATCTCAAGAGCATGGTTCAAGCCACTAAGATTATGAGGGTAAATCTGAGGTGCACCAATGGAATCCTCAAAGTCTATTATAAACCACTCATCTGATTCAATGTTCTTCATCACGTTATCCCACGTTGAGATCCATGTGCATAAACAAAAGGGTGTGCAAAGACACTAGTGCCTTGGTCACAAATTCAGAGCTGCCACAAGCTATTCCACAATCGAAGGTTTGGTTGCACAACCCCTCGGGTTGAACACCAATGCTAACTCTTGTTCTACAGATTTATGGATGTATTCAACATGGAGAATTCTGTTGTCTAGAAAATCATAGATTTCCTTAACAGTGGCCCATTTCCTTATATTAAGAAATATTATTTTAACATGAGTTGGCATTATCTCAATAATCTTCCCACTTCCTCCATCCATTCTTTGATAGTCACTATAAAAACAGTTAGATTTCTGCCCATGACAAGTGTTTACAAGCAATGGAAAAATTTTGGATACACGCCAGCAAGGGACTAGAGCTTTCAACCTCTGAGCGAGATTTGATAGATTCATCGACACAAGATCAATCCTTATGACCCTCTCATATGATTTTCTCAAGGCACAGAACGTAATAGTGTCACCAACAGCATAATACCCTAAAACGTAGGGCAAATCTCCATAAGTCCATAAGAGCTTTTCCACAATCTTGACTGTAGGATCATCACCCTCCCTCACTACATTAGTCTCTTCACCTCTCCATAAACACAAGTTCTTCATGAATCCACATAAGTTTTGCCATTGTTCTTGAGATCCCAAGCCTTGGTACCCTGATTTTAGAATCAGCTCAATCTCCACTGCACAAAACTTATTAATGATACTATTAATGCAATCATCCCACAACCCAATAAAAGATTCTCTGTCATATATTCTACTATAAGGCCTCAGGAGGGGTCCTACCACCTCATATATAAATTCCCTGCAATATGTATCGGAGGACGAATAGAAAAAAATCTCCTTGCCTATTGGGAGATCCTCGTATACATTGTGCCTAACAGGAAAACACATGTCCTTAGAAGGGGGCTCCTGCAAATGTGAGGAGAGCTCGAATATACTCGGCAGAGTGAACGCAAGAGCCCTTAGACATCTGACAAAATAATCTGTCCGATTTGTAGAATATGAAATTACTTATTTCCAGCCAAATGATAAGCCAACAATACTATGAAGAAAAATACATATAAAAAAAAATAAAACATAGTTACTATGTGAGCTAAAAACTGCTACAAATCTCATATATTGAACCATTAACTACATTCTTATATAGTAAAATTATTACTAAAATGTTTATCAATCAACTCTGAAATAAATCTACTGGCATTACAACTAATTCTAGCACTGACCACCCAAACAATTTGATACCTTAATTTTGCAGAGAACACAAAATCTGCTAACTAATTTGTCAGCAATTTACATAACTAATTAAGAATTATTCCCAACACTCCCTCTTCATGATTAATGAGGATTTACTATCTTATCTCGTAGTGCCAAAAACTGATCTTTTGCAACTGCTTTGGTGAAGATATCTTCTAGTTGATGTCGAGTATTTATATGCTTCAATTCAATATCCTTCTTCTGCACCAAATCTCTAATGAAGTGATATTTTAGGTCAAAATGTTTTGTCCTGTTGTGATGAACTGGATTCTTTGCTAACTTGATGGCACTTACATTATCACAACAAATCACTGTAGGCTGAATTTGTTTTTCTCCAATTTCTTCCAAAAAATTTCTGAGCCAAAGAGCTTGTGTACCTGCTAAGGTAACTGCAACATACTCTGCTTCTGTGGATGAGAGGGCAACAATGCTTTGCTTTTTGGAGCTCCAACTAGAACCAAAAGAGAAACAATTTCCAGATGTGGACTTACGGTCATCAAGACTACCTCCCCAATCTGAATCACTAAATCCAACAAGATGAACTTTTCAGAAGAGTAGTAATGAATACCAAAATTTAGAGTGCCTTTCACATACCTTAAAATCCTATTGCCTGCCTTCATATGTGTTTCAGATGGATTTTTCATATACCTTGAAACAAATGAAATTGAATATGTAATATTAGGCCTTATGTGGGTTAGAAATATCGAGCTCCCCACAATACTTCTGTAAGTTTTCTCATCAACTAAATCAGCACCATCATCTCTACATAACACCTCTCCATGAGCACTTGGAGTAGGGGATGGATTACAATCAAGCATATCAAATTTATTTAGCATGTCATGTGCATACTTCGTCTAACAAATGAAAATTTCATCCTTACTTTGATAAACCTCCATTCCTAGAAAATATTTCATGATGCCTAGATCTTTCATCTCAAATTCATTCATCACGGCAACTTTGAATTTATCATTCATCTTAGAACTACTACCCATATACAATAGATCGTCAACATACAAACTTATGATTAGAATATCAATACCTTCTTGTTTGTAGTAAAGGCTAGGATCACTCTTACTTCTCTTGAAGCCATTTTCCTGAAAGTATCCATCAATCCTTGCATACCATGCTCTTGGTGGTTGCTTGAGACCATACAAAGCCTTCTTCAACTTGTAGACATTATTCTCCTTTCCTTCCACTTCAAAGCCTTGTGGCTACTCCACATATACTTCCTCTTCTAAGTACCCATTCAAGAAGGAATTTTTCAAACCCATATGATGTATGCTCCACTTTTTCTGAGCTGCTAATGAAATCAACATTCTAATGGTATCTTGTCTTGCTACTGGTGCAACTGTCTCTTCATAATCAATTCCATACTTTTGTGTGAATCCTTTAGCAACTAATTTTGCTTTGTGTCTTTCAACACTCCCATCACTGTTATATTTAGTCTTATAGACCCATCTGGTGCCAATCTTTTTCTTGTTATGTGGAAGCTCTGTCAACTTCCAAGTGTCATTCCTTTGTATGGAATCCATCTCTTCTTGCATGTCTTGCATCCAAATCTCATTAGCACATGCATCTTCAAAACATGATGGTTCAAATTCATCCTTGGGTAATAAAGAAAAATTGACTATCTCACCTTTTAGGCTTTCTTCATGTGCTTGATTTTCACTCCTCTAGTAAATATCACTCAATGTTCTTACCTTCCTTGTATAACTTGGAGAAGAAGTTGGACTTGAAATTGATGTTGAAGAAATTGATGAAGGGCTACTTAGTGGAGTTAAGCCACTAGTTACATAAACGTTAGTTGGCTACTCATGATCATTATCAACAATTACATCATCATTCAAAACAAATTTTGTCTTCTCAACATGGCCTTTTTTATTACCATAAACTCCCCCTTCATCAAAAATTACATCTCTTGAGACAATAAGCTTGTTATTTAGAGGATTATACAATTTATAAGCCTTACTTGTCTCACTATACCCAATAAAAATACATAACTAACTCTTTGCATCTAACTTTTTTCTATTTTGATTAGGAACATGCGCATAAGCCAAACAACCAAAAACTTTGAAATGATTAAAATTAAGCCTTTTTCCATACCAAGCTTCATAAGGAGTCATCTTTTCCAGTGCACTTATGGGGCTACAATTGAGGATGTACATTGTTGTAGCAACTGCATCTCCCCAATAAGAGTTGCTCAATCCCTTAGTTTGTAACATGCATCTTGCCATTTCAACCACAGTACGATTTTTTTCTTTCAGTTATGCCATTCTGTTGGGGTGTGTATGTTGTAGTATGCTGCCTCCTGATGCCATTCATATCATAATAAAATCTAGAAAGATTTTGAGCAAAATTCTCCTCCACGGTCAGCCTGCAAACATTTGATCTTTCACCCTCTCTCATTTTCTACAAGGGCTTTGAACTTCTTGAATGTATCTAGGGCTTCACTTTTGGCCTTCAAAAAATATACCCAACAATTTTGTGAGTAATCATCAATAAAAGTGATAAAATATGATGAATTACCCAAACTCTTAGTCTGCATAGGACCACATATGTCTGAATGAACAAGTTGAAGTCGGTGATGAGCCCTCCATGCATTGCCCTTTGGAAACCTTTCCCTTGCATGATTTCCTTTAGCACATCCTTCACAAACCTCCTTATGCTCTTCTACCTTGGGCAAACCAGAAGCTAATGCATGTGAGGTTAGAAACTTCAAACTCTGAAAATTTAAATGCCCATACCTAAGATGCCATAACCAACTCGAATCCTCATAAGCCATATTTGCAAGATTATTGTTATGTTCATCAATCCTCATTGGAAACATCCTATTTCTTGTCATAGGCACAATAGTGATCACCCTATTTCCCTTATTCTTATCATAGATAGTACATGTCTTATTTTCAAAGACTACTTAATAATTTTTCTCACATAGCTGCCCAACACTCAACAAATTATGCTTCAATTGTGGAGTATAATAAATGTCATGAATACTCTTTATACCTTCTTTTGTTTGGACCTCCATAGCTCCTTTGGCAGCAACCTCCAATGATTTATCATCACCAAGCTGGATTTTCGATTTGAAATTTCCATCCTTTGCTGAAAACAACTTCTCATTCTCTGTCATATGGTTAGAGCATCCAGAATCTAGGTACCAAATATTTTTACTAGTATTTTCACCTTTGGCATAAGATAAGAATACGTGATCTGGAGGATACTCACCACTTTCTTAAGCATAATTAGCATTTTTACCTTCTTTCAATCTGCATTCTTTTTCAAAGTGGCCATACCTGTTACAATAGTAACATTGAACATTTCTCTTATCAAATCTACTTCTACCTCTTCCTCTGAAACTACCTCTTCCACTTGAGCCACCTCTCCCTCTACCTCTTGAACAATTTTGGCTTTGCCATTTACCTTGACCTTCATTTCTTTTGGCAATGTTGCTACTTGCGTATTCATTCTTTGTAATTTGTAATTTAGAGGAAAAAGCTTTCTCTACACCTTCAAAAGTGTCCTTCAATCTTTCTTCATGACACATCAAAGATCCAACCAATTGATCAAACTGTAGTTTTTTCAAATCCTTACTTTCTTCCATGATTATTGCAACATGATTCCATCTATGTGTTAAAGATCTCAATACTTTTTTAATTAAAACTTCATTACTTATAGTTTCTCCAACTGTAGCCATTTTATTGACCACATCTTTGACTCTCACACAATAGTCACTCACACTTTTAGCTTCTTGCATCTTCAAATTCTCGAACTCTCACTTCAATGTCTAAAGCTTGACCACCTTAACTTGATCACTACCTTGGTAAGCTTCTTGTAGAGTCTCTCAAGCAGCTTTGGCAGTTTTTGCTCTTGATATTCTTGGAAATAAGCTCTTATCAAGAGCTATGTGAATGTGAAACAAAGCTTGAGCATTTTTCTTCCTTGCTTCCTTTCTTGTTGTTCTTTCATTGGCTGTAAGGGCATTCCAATCAGCTCACTCCTCATATCCTGATTCAACAATCTCCCCCAAATATTTTCTAATCAAAAAGGTTAGCATCTTAATGCACCAATAATCATAATCATTCCCATCAAATTCTCGAACTAGCATCTGGTTAGAATTCGACATGATTAACTTTGGCGAAATTCCAACAATACAACTTTAACCCAAATCAATTTCACCTGCTCTGATACCACTTGTAGAATACGAAATGACTTATTTCCATCCAACTGATAAGCCAACAATACTATGAAGAACAATACATATAAAAGAAATAAAACAAATAAAACACAATTACTATGTGAGCTAAAAACTGCTGCAAATATCATATATTAATTGAACCAGTAACTACATTCTTATATAGTAAAATTATTACTAAAATGTTTATCAATCAACTTTGAAATAAATCTACTAGCATTACAGCTCATTTCTAGCACTAACCACCCTAGAAATTTGTTGCCTTAATTTTGCAGAGAACACAAAATCTGATGACTAATTTGTGAGCAATTTACATAACTAATTAAGCATGTCCTTAGAAGGGGGCTCGTGTAGATGTGAGGAGAGCTCAAATGTACTCGCCAGAGTGAATGTAGGAACCCTTAGACATGTGACAAAATAATCTGTCCGATCTCGAAGCCCAAGAGGAGGAAAAGATACGTAATATATACATAACAGCACATTACACTTTATTTATTTAAAGTTGAAATGATCAAAATTCAAAGCTCTAACAGCAAATATTTCCAATGTTCTCCACTCTAGGAACTCAGGTATTAAGTCCTTGAGATTTTTTATTTCAACAGTGGATATTGAAACTACTATTTAGCATCCCTATATCATTGAGTTTTTCTGTTGATATAGAAAGATGAACTTAACGTCCCTATGACATTGAAATTTTCTATTTATAGCAGTAGATATGGAAGAGAGCAAGTTTTAGTTCTTTTTCTATATAAAAAGCAATAGCATGTAAATCAGTCTACTATTCGTCCTTACAAGAAATATCAAGTAATTTAAACTTTTAATTGATTATTTCAATAGCAAAATTTAGTTTTTTTTTTATATAAAAAACAATAGCATGTAAATCAGTGTACTATTCCTCCTTACAAGAAATATCAAGTAATTTAAACTTTTAATTGATTATGTCAGTAAAAGAGGTTATGTTTGTCCATGATTTTCTTGAGAAACAAGGTGCTCTATGGTCTTGGGTGGGTAGATATGGGTGTAAGATGTGGAAATGTATGTTCATTTCTATTATTATAAATTTAAAATTTTCATAATGTTAATTTCCTTAAAAATTTTAAGCCAAAATCTTGAATTTAAGTTTCTATAATAATTGATGGTGTTTGTGATGAGAGTAAAGTGCACCATAGTATAAAATAATAAAATTCTTGAACTCTATTTAGCAAGCAAAATGCATCTTTTAAGATGGCCTTCCTTAAGAATTTTGCAAAACAAAACCTTATCAGTCTTATCTGTTGAGTGGGAAACCCAACGAAATCCTTGGGCATGATAAAACAACTAGTGAAACAATCATGTAGGGTAGCCAAAATCCTTAACCAATTATGATTTGCACTGGAATCATAGTTTTACTTTTGTTTGCAATTTATAACATACACCAATAGATTTATTTTCAATCCATAATTTTATTACATAAAATAGTTTTCAAATTGAAAAACAAATGAAGTTGAAATGAATCACGCAACACTTTAATTTTATTATTAGGTTGGAAAGATGATAACAGAAATTTAAAGCTTTTTTCTAATTCTTCTGAACTTACACGTGGAGGAGAGTTCTAACTACTGAAGTTGAGCAAAAGATCCTACACAACCAAACTAACAAATTTAATTTCTAACATCACTTCACAAGATTAGCATGGAAGATCATACTACTCAGCCTTCCATAAATTCTAAGTTAAAATATATACAGTGAATGCATGTTAGCTGAGATGTTGGTTCATTCAATTATCCAACTAAATTTATTTAAAATCCACTCAATTATCCAGCAAAATGCATTTCAAAAGATAAAAAGTAATTTGTCCTGAAAAGGAGATCTACCTTGTCCCCAAAAAAACAAAAACTGTACCCAATGTCTTACCAGCCTTACCTCTAACAAACACCTGCTGACCACACATGACTCTATCAGTTGAGAATCTTTTAAGGCACCTCCTTCAAAGGTTTCAATGGTACTTGCAGTTCAGGTCTCTTCACATAATTTTAAGGATTTCCATAATTCTTCATATAATTTTTTAAAGTATGCTAGCTCAATGGAAGAGCTTTGTAAAGCAAGAGGTTGGTGGTTCAATTCTTTGTGGGCTAACATGAATTAATCAATGATTTTGTAGTTCATTTTTAATTAAATGTTTTTTATATCCATATATTTCAATGGTGAGATATTTCTGGATTCATTGTTTTATAATAAAGAGACAAAAGTGATTTGTAATTAAAATTTTATCATCTCTAGAGAGACAATAGCTAGTATTAAAGACATATTATCTCTAATCCGAGTGTTGTCTTTAAAGAGCCAAAGATGAAATTGTCTCCAGTGAGACAAAAATGAAATTGTCTCCTAAGAGACAATAATGGTTGTGTTATATATTGTCTTTATAGAGACAATATTTTTTAAGACAATAATCTTTAAAACAATAATCTTTAAGACAATATTTTTTAAGACGACAATATTTAATAAAATACATAATTTTTTATCTTAAATTAAGACAATTTACCCAAAAATTATCTCAAATATTGTCTTAAACCCCTGTTTTATATAATAGTGACTACACTGAATTGACAAACCATAATTTATTTCAAAATTGTCTAGTTTCCAGAAAAATTCCAATTTCATTTATCAATGACAATCTACTGTGGATAACACTAATTCAACAAACCTTAATTTATTAGAAAATTGTCCAGTTGCCGAAAAATTCACAATTCCAATTTCATTTATCGATGACAATCTATTGTGGATAACATTGATTCGACAAGCCTTAATTTATTTGAAAATTGTCCAGTTGCCGTAAAAATTCACATTGATCAGCACATTTTGTTAAAAGTTATTATGATTTATTTTTTTAATTGATCATTATTTTATAATATAATTAGGAATTCATATATGTGTTTACAATTGTGTTGACAGGTATTTTATGGCTAAGTATAAGGGAGGTATAATTTCTTTAGTGCTCAAACTTTTTAAGTTTACAGATATGATATATCCATTTTAAAATAAAAATGAAATTATCATTAAATAAAATAACTATGTATAAATATACATGTTCAAAAATCTTACTAATTATATTTGTTTTCATATGAAAAAGTAGTAAAAATATTTCTCTCAATTTTAACTATAAATAATTTCTACATATATAATTCTTATATTTTTTAAAAAAATTTAATATAATTTTTATTTTTTTAAATAACATAAATATATAATTTATGTAGGTTTTAAACAGTTTATTGTAATTATTTTCATTTAAAATATTTAAAAAAATACAAATTATAACTATAAATTTTTAATCAATATAATATATCAAATAATTTTCTATAAATTAAATAATCAAACTATTTATAACTGAAAAAAACCTGATTTATAACTGAAAAAAACCTAATTTATAAATTCACAATATCATTATCACCAATAATATAATAACATCATTTCATTTAACAACATAAACAAAGCTATTACCAAAACAAACCATGGAAGACACCAACAATGACAACATTCCAGAGAACAACCAGCTAGCAGAGCTTGCAGATCACGCAATTTCCAAGTAATGGACATACACCGAACTTTCACATAATAAAATAATGAGTCAAATTGCACAAAATACTAGTTTTATTGTGACATCTAAACTAGTTTCGACTTAAAAAGTGCATACAACAGCGAGACTATTATGCATCCACAACAACTAGATCTAACCATCTCCCTGGCCAGTGAGAGAACAAGTGCCGTGCCTCAACAGCTCTCTATGCCTCCTCAACATTTTGAGCGTCGTTCACCTTTGACTCATGCTGATCTCCAGAGTCGGGGATTGGTTCTTCATCGTTTAACACAGTGCCAGAGGATCCGGGAATGGGCTGCAGTGGAGAAAATAGAGGTTCATTAATATCTATGTAAGGTAGTGGTTTGGGTATGTATGGTTCCTGTTCAATGGGATTTCGTATTTCTTGCTGAGAGAAAGCATGGTCTTCATTAATCTGGCCAAGATGGCAACGTGTTTCAGAGTTTATCGATCTCCTATCTGGTGGATCTGAGCCAGACTCAGCTCCTCGATGCTCAATGTTCAGCTCTGACTCATGATGATCTCCAGGGTCGGGGAATGGCTCTTCATGGTTTAGCACAGTGCCAAAGGGTGCGGAAATGGACTGCAGCAGAGAAAAGGGAGGTTCATTAAGATCTATGTAAGGTAGTGGTTCGGGTACGTATGGTTCGGGTATGTATGGTTCCTGTTCAATGGGATTTCGTATTTCTTGCTGAGAGAAAGCATGGTCTTCATTAATCTGGCCAAGATGGCAACGTGTTTCAGAGTTTATCGATCTCCTATCTGGTGGATCTGAGCCAGTCTCAGCTCCTCGATGCTCAATGTTCAGCTCTGACTCATGATGATCTCCAGGGTCGGGGAATGGCTCTTCATGGTTTAGCACAGTGCCAAAGGGTGCGGAAATGGACTGCAGCAGAGAAAAGGGAGGTTCATTAAGATCTATGTAAGGTAGTGGTTCGGGTACGTATGGTTCGGGTACGTATGGTTCGGGTATGTATGGTTCCTGTTCAATGGGATTTGGTATTTGTTGCTGAGAAAAAGCATGGTCTTCATTAATCTGGCCAAGACTGCGAGGTGTTTCAGAGTTTATCGATCTCCTGTTTGGTGGATCTGAGCCAGTCCCAGCTCCTCGACGTGCAATGTTCGAAAACGGCACTGGCGTTCCTGGCTTAAAAATAAAACCACGCAAGACTCTACCAGTGTCTTGCACTTTCAATGTCACGAAGTACCCATTACCAAATGAGCCTTCCACAACACCATCAACTGTTTGGCCAATAAGAGAGTTGTCAGGAAACGACGAGCTTGAAGGAATTTCCCCGCGTCCCTCCATTCTTTGCAGATCAAAAGACTTCCCGCCCAGATCTAAAAGACAGGAGTGATTTACGAAGCCTATTTCCTCCTTTGTTTCAAATACCTGCACTGAAAACACATATGAGCAAGTTTCTCTATATGTGAAGTGGATCGAGAACCTGGTAAGTACAGAATCAGTGATTCCAAAACTTTCTCTTTAATGAATGAAAGTTCCGTCTTTTCTTCCGAAAAAAATGAACAAAATCAGCGATGAAATATTAGGGTATAAGTCTTTCCCAGTAAGTGCTCTTTCAACACCAGAGCATTTAAACATGCTACTTCATAATGTATTCGTCACAATGAAAAGAAAGTTAAACTAATTAAGAAGATTTTACATTTGGAAAACACCATTGCATTAAAACAAAAAATGATGGAGGGAATGGTCACATGCCTGCGTTAACCTCTAAACAACCTCAACCATGTGAGGGAATGATCACATGCCTGCATGAGCATCCAAACTACCAGGTAAGTTAAGATGATAAGAACTAAATAGAGGAAGCTAAACTAATTACATTGATATGAAGAAAGAAGACTTTTCGCCTAAACCTCCAAATAACCAGGTAAGTTAAGATGATAAGAACTAAACAGAGGAAGCTAAACTAATTACATTGATGGGAAGAAAGAAGATTTTTCATTGGCAAAACACCATTGCATTAAAACAAAAAATGGAGGGAATCATTACATTGTTAGACCAGAGCATAGATAACACACAACGGATTCATCCTCAGAGATAAACAAATGGAGAAACAACAAGATTACTCAATCAGAAACAGGGGAATAGATAAAACAATCACTGGAGAACAGAAATCACTTTGCATTAGGTAATAGGACCTTGGCTTGCAATACCTGACCAGAGAAATTACAAATTTATAGAGTCAGAAGAAGAAGGATCTAGAATCCTGTATCTGATTCAGATGGAGATGTGGAATGATCTAGAAACTAATGGCGGTGTAAAAAGATCTAGAATTCTAGAGATCTAGAAACTAATGGCGGTGTTGAAGAATCTAGCGATGTGTCTGTTTAGGTTTTGGTGTAACGACATCTGGAATGATCTAGAAACTAATGGCGGTGTAAAAAGATCTAGAATTCTACAGATCTAGAAACTAATGGCGGTGTTGAAGAATCTAGCGATGTGTTTGTTTACTAACACCTGGGGGTTTTGGTGTAACGACAATCGTGACTCTAAGACACACACCTGCCTGAGCATCCAAAGAACCTGCCTAAACCTCCGAACAACGTGTTAAGTTAAGATGATAATAACTAAACACAAGTAGCACGGGTGAAGTTATATAGATGTAATTGTTAGTAAATGTGGACAAGCATTATTTAAAGATAAGCATTAAAATATTGACGTATTCATACATGTCCCAGGTTGCTAGACTTAAAAAATAATAAAAATTAACTAAAAACAATTCTTTACAATACCATGGGTCAATAACATGATTTATCAATACAATATGCTAAAAAAAGCATAACTCATTTCATATAATTTTTTGAATAGTCAATTTCAATTAAAACTACGAAAATATAATAATTATTTTTTCAATAATATATTATAAAAATTAAATAAAAAAATTCATACTATATATTTTCTATATAATTCATGATTTTTGAGATACCAAGCAAGGGTTGGAATTTCAAAAAGGATACACCCATCAAATTTGACAGTTTCTGATACCAAGCCAGCGTTGGAATTTCAAAACGATACATCTGTCCACACCTCCCCACCAACAAAATATAATAATTATTTTTTCATAATATATTATAAAAATTAAATAAAAAAATTCATACTATATATTTTCTATATAATTCATCATTTTTTAGATACCAAGCTACGGTTGGAATTTCAAAACCGATACGCGGGTCAAATTTGACAGTTTGTCAAATTTGACAGTTTGAGATACCAAGCAAGGGTTAGAATTTCAAAACAGATACACCTGTCAAATTTGATAGTTTCCACACCTCCCCACCAATATTCACACTTTCAACAAAGAAACGTGAAAGTTTTGCAAATTTTCCGCACCTCCCCACCAATATTCACACTTTCAACAAATAAACTTCACGCTTTTGCAAATTTTCCACACCACCAATATTCACAGTTTCAATGAAGAAACTTGACCGTTTTGCAAATTTCTTACCTGTATTTGATGGGCAAATCACCCCATGATATCCAATTTGCCCGTCAAATTCCATCCTTGTACTAGGCATATGTATTCATCCAATTATATAAATGAATAATAAATATATTTTATATGAAAATGACTATCACATAAAGATGAGTATAAAAATACACATAATCTAAAAGGTTTGTACTAAAATTGATATTTATAAGAGAAAAAAATGAATATATATAAAATGAATAAAATTATACAGACTAAATTAAATTAAATAGTACATTTTTGAGAATGTAAACTTCTTTGATTCACACTGATTAAGAGCTAAATCTTCAAATCACATTTCAATTTCATGAGTCAACCCCTTTCAAACTATTAAGTGTGGTTCATCATGAGGACTCTATATTGATAAACAACAAAACACTTATCTTACATGCTAGAGATTTAAAAAAAAACATATAGGTTAACTAAACTGTGATTTTATTTTAAATTATTATTAATTATAAAAAAATTAATACATGAGTTAGATATATATAAATTTAAGAAAAATTTAACAATATTTTTGATGATGTCACAGAGATTATTTAAACAAACTTTGTTACAATACAATGAACCAATATCATGGGTTACTAACACCAAGTGCAGAAAATATAAGTTGTCATATTCATATATTTTTTATATTTTTTTTTAAATTAATCAATTTATTTAAAAGGTTCGAAAGACCATAACTGCCTTTGAGATAAGTCTCAACCTTTGATTTGTTACAACAACTAAGAATAAAATATTATGTGAAAGTTAAATATGTGTCATCTACCTAATAATTGTTGATGATGAAACTAGAATAGTTAAACCTCTATTCCAAAATAGACACATGTATCTACATAATTATTAAATAACCTAGCATGGTCATATAAATTAAATGGCTAGTAAGTTTTGGTTAGCATCAATCCATAATAAACATGAAAACACTTAGTTCATGATACATGTCACATTACTAAAATTTAAAAAATCATAAAAATAAATTAAATTATAACTTTTTTTAAAATTATTATTACTATTATTAAATGTATACACCTATATGATTATTATATTTAATTAATATATTTCAAATGACATAACTCACTTACTCTTGGTATAAAAGTGATTGATTCAAAATTTGTTGGATAAAAAATTCACCGATGTTAAAGACTAGTATAGCCAAATTGGGTATGATCTTCTCATAATTTTAACAACCTCTACAAACCATACAATAACCATGTGAGTTATCTCAAAACATCCATGAATTAACAAAAACTAAAATTAACAAAATTCTAAATATAAATAATAAAAATCTAATTAATATAACTATTTTTATAGCACAATATTATTACTCTTTTATTAATGTAACAATATTTATAAACATACTATAAGAGTTATCAATGTAACATTATATTATAAACATACGATAAGAGTTATATGATTAATAAATTTAATATATGTATTGAGTATTATAGTAATAAATTATAAATATTGTGATTAATTAATAACTTATAATAATATTTACATTTTACACTATCATAATGGTGTATAACAAAACTGGGATAAGAAAAGCATGTATCTTAGTAGGCATTACAAAATTTAGATGGGAAAAGCATGTATCTTAGTAAACAAAGACAACTTAGTATTAAATAAGAAAGAATTATAATATTAGATATAAAAAATATGGACATTCACTAACAAACATCTCACATCATATCTATAATAATGAAGTGTTTAGTAGTTTCTAAGTGTGGTTTTTTTATTAATTTTTTATAGATAGTTTTTGAAAAAAATTGCGGTTAAGTTTTGATTTTTATTGTTTAAATTGGTTTTTTTATTATATACATGAATTAATATTTTAAAAAATTAGAGGCACTCCAATTGCGAAGAGTTTACTAGTTAAACTTGTAATTACTTAATTCTAAACAAATTAGTAAACTTTCCAAAAATTACTATTTAAAAACTACTCAAAATGTATATATGAATTATATAACAAACAAACTCACTGAATAAATGAAAAATGTGGAAAAACAAAATTGAAAATTATTAATTAGTATAAATAATCGATAATGTTCAATAATATGTCATAAAATTGAAAATAAATGCAATGGAACAATGAAAAACCCAATACTAAATAGGTAATAATAATATTGCAACTACTAATAAATTTGTTAGGGTGATCCTACACATTGAAGCCCTATCGGATAAACGAATAGCCTAGTGAAAAACACGAAGTAGTTTTGATGGAGAAAAAATGGATAAACGAAAAATAGAAGTATGATTACAATCTAGATAAGTGTTATTATGGAAGAAATTGATTCACGGGACAAACCATAAGGATATGACAAAGATATCATTCTATGAAGTGTATAATGCTCCATATGTTCAGCACCGATTAAAGTAGGTAGAAAGTCAAAACTAGATACTTCAAGATGCTTATAATGCTAATAAATGGAGGCGAATAATATACATTGAATCCCTTGAGTGTATCATGTTTAAATTGCAAACAAATTTCCTTTTAATTTAATTATGCATTGTTAAGTACATCCAAGGATAATAGATAGCTCAATATTGTTGGTATTTGAGCATTCAATAAAAATAAACTGTTTCATCTTAGTTGAAACTACTCATTGTGCTTATGTTATTGCTTCAATTTCATTGAATAGGTTGTATTGCATGTGGTATATTAAAGGAAATTATGATAACCATGATCTGAAGTTACTTTTGAAGTTTAGTTGAATAGATAGGGTAATAAAAGTGTAAAAGAGTAGGAGTAGTAAGTCCCTTAAATTTCACTGATAAAAATTATTCTCAAAATAAAGTTGTAATGAGAAAATAATGATATTTCATTCATGTTTATCACTTATTTAAAAATGTGTAACATAATTCTCATTGGATGTGGTTTTTTAGCAATTTTATTTATTTATGTGAGTAGCTAAAAAAATTTAGTTTATAATAAAACTAAGTGTAAGAACATATTCATTAAACTACCATGTAACAAAGTTGTTAGGAACTTACTTTTTATAGTATTTACTTATTTTTCAAGAAGATAGTTGAACAATTTTTATAGTATTTATAAGTTACTCGGTTGCATAATAGTGTCAATAAAATCAATCATGGATAATTATATTCAACCATAGTTTACCTCATTTAACTATATTTATCCATAATAGTTATGGATTCAATTGGCTAGTGATAATGACACATTAGTTGGTTGGTTTATCAATGATTCAAAGGATTGTGAATTAGTGGATTAACATTTAGAGGTTGTGTTGGTTAGTGGGTCAATGTGAGCATGTAAGTAAATTAGTGGTTGGGATTATTTTATATTATTTATTTAAGGGGTAATGAGATAGGTATTAAGGGGTTTATAGTGACGGTGTTAATGCCTAGTCTAAAGGTGGCATAAATTTTCCCAGAAAACAATGGAAATTATAGCAAGATTTTGGCAAAACCCAACCATTTTTTTTTGAAATCCTAGTTACAGTTGTCAAGCTTCAAGATTTTGAATGTCGCTCTGCTTTTTTTATAGTGATGAATCCATTCCCATCATAAAAAAAAAAAAAAGATTCAAATACTCCTACCATCAAATCTTTTAGGAAAAAATGATAGCATTCCTCCACGTTTTTATAGTGTTCAATCCATTTCCATCATGAAAAGAAAGATTCAAATACTCTTACCATCAGATCTTTTAGGAAAAAATGGCAGGATTGCGACATGTTTTGGCCTTCCGGCTTTCCGGGAAAATTTACTCCCTAGGTAGACAACTTCGAGATGTTAATGAGTTAGTGATTCATGCTTAATTTGGATTTATGGAGTTAGTATAATAGAAAACTACATTAAGTTTACCAAGCTATTAACTATTTTTAAGAGCATTACTAAGATAAAATTAAGAGTTAACATAATAATGTGAAACATTTTTACTAGTGAGGCCTCTTCAAATTAACAAAGATAATCTAAATGGCAATGAGTGGCCTAAAAAAACTATATCTCTTCAAATTATCAAGGATAATATAATTGACATACACTAACCTAAGAAAAATAATATAAAATAAACATAGACGAGAATGTAATGTAGATGGTAAAATCTTATTAGTCAAATCTTTCCAATCTATCTTTTACATTCCGTTAATTTTTCATTTTGTAGAGTCCAATATGTTTGTAAAAAAATATAAGAATTAAAGCTAAAATTAAAATAAATAATTATAATTATCAATAAAACATTTTGATTTTTTCAAATTATATGAAAATAAAAATAAAATAAAATTAATATTATATTTATAATTAACATTATAATTAATAATTAAACCATTATAAATTCATCTTAATTATAAATTTATTAAACATCCTGAGATATCAAATTTTTTAAAATACAAACTCCTTTTAAAATGAAAAGATATTTGATCCCTCTAAACTAATTATATAAATAAAAATTATTAAAAAATCATCTTTATTAAATTATTCCACTATAAATAATAGTGAAACTAATATTTAACTTATTAGTCCCTGCCTCCGGGACTCTAGCGATCGATACGGCGTTGACCAGCCATTAATCGGTCCTTTGACTAACAAAAATTGTGCGCTATCAGAATTTAACCAAAGTTTACTTCTGGAAATATCAGTGTAAGAAAGTTATAACCAAACTTTTGAAATCGAAGTCTTATTGCAAGCCTCACGTGCCCCGATGTTTTTTTTTTTTGTAAGCTTCGGTAGGACCCACTCATATTCCACATTACAACATTTTACAACCTCTCCGCAGGATTCGAACTTGGCTGGGCGGTGTGAAAGCCATCCGCCCCAACCATTACATCTTGCACGTCATGTACATCACGTGCCCCCGATGTTATTTCAGCCGTGACAAGTTATTTTATCCTAAGTTTGTTTCTCAGTTTCTCAAAACAAATGTTTTGCACAGGTAAAGTATTATATGCAAAGTTTTTAAGCGTCCACTTCCCGGGGAAAGCGGGCTGCCATCTGCCATAAAGCAAGCTGCCATCTGCCATTTCTTTTGGGCACCCGTCAGCTCTTCTATGCTCCCGCCTCCTCTTCGTTCCACCATTCATATATGCTCTGCCTCCTCTTCATTCCCTATTGTATTCTCCGTGAAAGATTTACCTGGGAAGCCAGGTACCATTGGAGACCTTGCTTTACGCATTGGCCAGTTACTGTTAGCGTCATTTTCCTTAGAAAGTTGTTCAGAACGAAGTGCAAGCACAAGAGATATGAGAGAATGCCAATTTCCCTATAAAGTTTTCAGAAGTAAGTACAAACATAAGAGCTAAGAAAGAGTATCGAATATGTAAGATTTCTTCAGAATGTGCACGAAAAACAGTGGCAATGTCTGCGACAAATCCGAAAAGGGATGCAGCATGACGGATTTCCCCGCTACCGTCGACACTTTTCTGTCAGAGCTGGAACAGGCCATTTCCCAACGCCTATCTTATCCAGTTAATCTGCGCTTGGAGGTGCAATTTCGAAATTTAATTATTTTTTTGTCAGCCTAAAAAACCCGTAACTTTTCATTATAAAAATGATTACAGTAGCTTGTTTTTGTTATGCTTCTTCAAAAAACAATTTTGAATTTCCGCACCGTTACTAAAATTCTTCTTACAGTGCTCTGTAAATTACCTTATTTTAGTGTCATTTTCCATAGAAATCCGTTCAGAAAGAAGTGCAAGCATAAGAGATAAGAGAGAATTTCAATTTCCGTATAAAGTTTTCAGAAGGAAGTACAAACATAAGAGCTAAAAAAGAGTACCGAATATGTAAGATTGCTTCAGAGTGCAAAACTCTTTACAGTGGCAAACAGATGCAATGCAAAACTCTTTACGTCTAAATCATATTGATGTTTAGATGCAAACAGATGCAATGCAAAACTCTTTAGGTCTAAATGATCTTCCTGTGCAAAAATCTCAGGTTCCTTCTCTACCAGAGAATAACGTCTTATCCAGCAACAACACATCCCCTTCCTCCCACCTTAAATTTACGCACTCTTCATCAGCAATGGCCTTGAATGCCTCTGCTGCTTCACCATAAATATGACACCCATCTCCAAAAGACAGTGACAGGTTTCTTTTGCCATAGCCAGTTATGGTGTTAAACCAGACTCGCCTCCCTTATTCGAAGAAGTTTAATTCCCAACAAATTTATATTCTCAACCCTTCCCAGGAAGTTTGAACCTATAATATAAACTGAGGCCAAACCCATTGAAACCAACTGGTATACACAATATGAATTTAAATGGACTTATGCTAATTAATACCTGCTAGCAGCTACATTGCACTTACCTCTTTTTTGCCTCATTTGGGTTGTTCGCTTCCAGAAAAGTCTGCCAGTTTCCAGCAGAGAAGGAAGCAAATGTGTTTTGGGTTGGAGCCATTACTTTAGACATGACCAACCTTGTATCCTTCACTCTTGTTACAAATTCAGGCCAACCCTGTATCCTTCACTCTTGTTACAAATTCAGGCATTCTGTCTTCCATGCGCTGCACAATGTGTTGGCTGAGAGCTATGGCAGTCTCTCCATCCGTGGTAAGAGACGGACAACAGTGGCTTTTGTTCTCTGAATAATATAATTAAGAGTTTATTGATTAGCAGGGAGATGAAAATCGGGCGTCCTGGTTCTGGGTGAAAGTTATTCCAAATAAAACATTAATGGAAAGCTTCCACACGTAGTACGATGAACAGGCTCCATTTGACCAACTTGGTTCATGCAGTTGATAACGTGTCTATAGTAAGAAACACGTGTCAAACTTTTTCATCCATTCCCGTAACATGTCTAGCATACTCTGGACTGGCCAAGACTTCCCAGACTTGACACAGACTTGTCTCAGGCTTGCCTACTTCAACTTAGACTTGGCTCTGGCTCAGATTGCTAACTATTTGTTTTATATTTCAACTTTCAGTTGATTGTTTATATCAAGTGTCAAATTTAATGAGATGATATGACGAGTTTGTGGATAAACTGTGTTTTATGCACAATTTACTATATTTTGTATTTTGGTTTTTCTTTCTATTGCCAAGTTTGGTGAATCTTGAACTGAATTTTGTTGAACTGCCAAGCTTTGTTTATTTCCAGGCCAGCTGAGTCTGTATCGATTACATTGGACCAAACTCATATCAGCTTATTAGAAAAATTCATTCAGTATACCCAAGTTTTTACATATGCGGCATATGATATTGTTGTGTTATTTGAGGGTTTTTTTTAGGTCTGCATTGGGACCAATAGTTAAATATCTGGAGAATGTTCACTGGTGATTGTTTATAGATTTTATCTTTTAGTATTTATAGTCTGGTTTACCTGCGTGGGGAGTCTGACTGGTAATCCAATCCCTGGACAGAGGTTTCATTATATTTCTTTAGAAAAATAATTTCAGCATTCCCTTTCAATTTCATTTTGGTCATGACCTATCTCTTAGCATTTATATTCACATGTTCCCATGTTTATGAGATAATATTATTGCATGCTTTGGAAAATTGTAATCTTAGCCTAAGTGCAAATCATTTGTTGTTTCATTTTTCTTTTTTGTTCATAATTGGGAAGCACATATGAATAAGATACATCCCAAATTGAACTTATTTGCAATTCTGATGCAGTTGTTTATAATTGATTACAGGATGTAGGTGCAACACTTGTAATCTGTCAATGGGGTTTTGACGATGAGGCCAATCATTTATTGATGCACCATGGTTTGCCAGCAGTCCGATGGGTTGGTGGGGTCGAGCTGGAGTTGATCGCAATTGCCACAGTTCTGACTTGTAGAAACTTCAATATCTGTTGTTTCCTGTTGTATTTTGTGATGTATGCTTTCTATCAGGTATTCCACAATTTAATAGCCCAATAACATCTCAGTCAATGCATTTGATTTCTATCTCTTAAGAAATTTTTCATGGCATCATTCCAGGTGGACGGATAGTACCACGATTTCAGGAATTGACACCTGAGAAGCTAGGGAAGGTAATGTAACATGTTGCTTTGAAGCATGTCCTGGAATCATTTAATACTTGGGGGTTCAGGCTGAGAAGTCTAGAAGTGTGTAGTTGTATCTGAATCCAACCAAGAGTCATTGCAGCAACCCATTACTTGGGGAAAATTTTATGTGCAGTCTGAAATCTTGTTTGGTCTTTCTTAAGAAGCAATATTTACTTTCTGCAACTAGTTTGATGGGTTAGTAGTTTTTGATTCAGTTTTATCCTTAAAGCTTCTCAGATCCAATTTAAGTGGTATGTGTTTTACAATTGAATATTTATTTATTGAAGTGCTAAGTTCGTTCAGTGAAGTCGGCTGGTATTGAATGCGACAACACATGGTTATTTTTGAAGGTGGAAAGCATGGCGTGGGATTCTGAAGCTATTGTTATACTCCCGAGAAAACATTAAGTTTCCTGCGCCATAAGGTAATATGAACAAATGCAGGATGAAATGCACTATTTTCTTTTTATCTGCACTTCATTCTCCTTTCTAAGCGAGCATGAGCCATCAATTCAGAAGTTGTATACAAAAGATTGTTTGGCTT
The DNA here is from genome assembly GCA_031772625.1 of Pinus tabuliformis. NCBI lineage: Eukaryota > Viridiplantae > Streptophyta > Pinopsida > Pinales > Pinaceae > Pinus > Pinus tabuliformis. Next base: position 927,475,650 of record CM062804.1, read on the forward strand.
TTGATCATAGTTAGCAAGATTGAATTAAAAAAAAAACAAAAACCAAAAAAAAAATATACATTTTATAAATATTACCCTACACCAGAGATGATGATGTTGACTGCGAGTGGTTTTGTAAAAACCAGATGTGTTGTGCCTCCTGATATTTCTGTCTCTCTGGTATTCACATGTTCAAGAGCAAACATGCCATCATAGCAAACATGGCGTAGCAGAGAAATACGAGGACTCTGAAGCAACATGCCATTACAGCCATATATCTGTATTCACATTCGTTTATTTCTACCATCATACACCGCACCGCACCGTAGATTGATACCTATTATTTCAATTCTCATCAGATCGTGACTATGTATATTCCAAAATCATTTTTAAAGAATTTAAATTCCCATCGCAGGTTATAGATGAGATACCAACTTGTACACAAACCACCGTTTGTCTGTCTGGTTTTAATATAAATAATTTTAACGCATAAAATCGACAAAAAAACTATTCTTGCACTCTAGCGAGGTTCTTGCACTCTAGCGAGGTTGGTTAAGATTGAGATGTGTATAGTTAGTTGAGATAATAATAAATTTGTTGATGATTTTTATTATGAAATTATTTATTATGATATTTGGTTTTTATGGTTTAACAATGTTACATTCACTAAAATCATGCACATTACCAAGATTGAGGTATTATGTAAACTTTGCTTCAAGTAACCAATAAGAATTAATATACATTTCATACTTTTATTATTCTAAATGCATACTCAAATTACTCACATCATTAACTTTGTTGTGCTTCCTGTTGGTGGTTTTGCTGGTAGCCGTTCAGGGCGATGAATAGCATAGTACGCCCACCCACGAGACTACTAAATCCCAAGTTCTCGCCACTCATTCTGCAAAAATAACTACGTTAGTTCAAATCAATTCATCCGGCATCATTTAAAAAAAACCATAAACCATAAACAAAATCCAACTCCATCTTAAAAAAAAGAAAAGCGTCGCCCAATAAAATGATTTGTATAATAAACTCAGAAGATAAAATAGGATATCCGAGAAAAGTAAACAGTAATTGGGTAGCTAAACTAAATATAACACAAAACACAAATAAGAGGTAAAATAAGCGCCCACTTAATACAGAAAATAAGAGTCCAAATACTATGAGCGAAAATAAGAGCCCTCTCACTTCAGAAAAGCCCACAATAAATTGCAAAAGCCAAAACACAAATAAGAGGTAAAATAAGCGCCCACTTAGTACAGAAAATAAGAGTCCAAATACTATGAGCTAAAATAAGAGCCCTCTCACTTCAGAAAAGCCCACAATAAATTGCAAAAGCCAACCACTTATGCAAGAGCTAAAATTGCATAATATTTGGAGAGTTTCATTTGTGGGTACTTTCCACCAAGTATTTCTACATCTAACTGAAAAAATAAAATAAATTGTAGAGTTAAATTTGTCAAAGAATTTTAGCTCTAGTCCACTGATGCCAAGGAAATCAAATACCAGTCATCACCCTGAACTCCCTGTCTTGCACCGGAATTTTTGCAAAAACATGTTTTTTGGCATGTGGATAAAGATAGGCAGGGACTGCCGCTAGGCAGTTGCCCTTGTTTTATATGTGAGGAAAAAAATCTGAATGATAAACAATTTAATTTTCTCACGCGATTAGTATCCCTAATGTTTAGGTTTTAGTGTTTAGGTATGGACATGCAATTATAACAAAAAAAAAAATTGCAATTTGAGCAAAAAGTCATGTGCAAAAAGTCATGTCGTTGGAATTTCAACTCATGAGATATTCAGCCGTCGTCTTATATTTGCCTCACAAATTTACAAAATACCCACACATATTATGTTTTATTTGTCCAATACCCTATTTTATTATAGAAATTTGTTTATATTGACAATATTTTTTTAACCTGCCTTAGGTTTCTTTAAAATTATTTAACTCTTTTTTTTGAAAATTTAAACTCAGTTATCACTATGCTTTTACAGCATGGTCCGTTTGCTTTGTAGCGCAAGGGTTTCTCTCAACTTCCTTAGAGTTTGCTCCCATACCTTTTGGATCACCATCTTTGTAAAAAGCATCCTATTTATTAAATTTATTTTTAAAATATAAGATTAACGATCATTTTATATTTAATCAAAATAATATGTATTTAATTTAATTCTATTATATTTAAATAAATTTTTTAAATTTAATTCTATTATATTTAAATAAATTTTAAATTAATTATTTATCATATTGAAATAAATTTTAAATTAATATTTTATCATGTTTAAATAAAATTTACTTTGAACGAGGTTAGTTTTATACCCAACTAACATCGATTAATTTGGGAACTAACCTTGGGATCTTGTACTTTACACAACATTCCATATCACCAATTGAATTCTCATAAAATTATATTTAAAGAAATTATTTTTAGTATTATTTTATTATTTCTCTTTATTAAAAAAAAATTTATGTTATATTTAAAATTTTTTAAATAAATATTTTTAATAAGTTATCAAATAAGAATTTTAAGTTGAACATATATTAGTTTCATTTATGTATAATTAATTATATAAAACTACACAATTTTAGTCTCAAAGGTTAGCTTAATTGTTTAAGATTTTGTTGCTAAAACACTTTGTTATTGGGAGGTCACGTTAAAACACTTTGCCATTGAGAGGTCATAGGTTCAATTTTCCTCAATGCCCTTGGGGTTAGGTTTGGATTAGTTTCGCTGGTTGTGTGGACATACCCTAATTTTCAACTAAAAAAAAAGATACACATCTTTCTGAAATTGATAATAAAAAAGATCCATTTAAATCATGGAAAAGATCAAGAGTTGAGAGGAATTAAGTGCCTTGAGGTGCGAATCTCTTTTAGAATTCAAAAATTGAAAAAAAATGCACACCAACTTAAAAAAATATTTTCACATCAAGCTAGTTGATCCCTTGATCATTGATAAATCCATGGTTAAGATGGTTATGTGTGTGTTTGTTCTTAGGCAAGTGTAATTTTTCATTGTTTAAATTGCATTTTTGAATCCATAAACAGATTGAATGCTTTGAAAATCACTTTGGGTATTGAGATTGTGTAAACTAAAGAAATGTTTGTTGGATTTCAAACAAATAATTGGCCAAAACTTAAACCTAATTTATTTTTCTCAATGACTTTATGTAATATACATATATTTTTATAACCATCAATTATATATATAAACTAACATTATATATAGAAACTAACATGGACCTTGAAATATTTTATTTATAATCCACATTGAATTTTTAATTATTATTAATAAATTTTAACTATTGTTAATAAATTTTAAATGACACTGTGATACCCCTCAATGAAAAGTAAATATTTAGTTACTTTACTGCAGTAACATGGTAAACTATGAACTATGTGGAAAGCTTAGTGGGAAATTTCAATGTTAAAGTATTTTAATTTTATTTAAAAGTTAGTTGTGGCAAGCAATAGAATTTACAAGGAAAATATCCTAGATGAATTTTTTTATTTATGGGAACGGTTAGATAGGTACTCTCGTTGCCATAGATAAATCATCTCAGTTGGGAACAAAATCTAGGAGGTAGGAGAGGAAAATATAAAAGAGGAAAATCCAGGAGGTAGGACAGGAAAATATAGAAGAGGAAAATACCAAAGGCATTGTAGAAGGCAGACTAAAGAGTATTTGATTCCTCGAAGAGGACGTTGTTGGGGAAGGGAAAGACGCTTCCAATTAGAGTATTTTTGAGTTGGTGGGTGGCTATTGGAATCCCTAAGATAGAATTGCGAGTCTACAAGATTCTAGGCTGGATTGTAGAGTCTTGATGCATGAGAAAATACCCTACTGAGTCATTGTCAACTCTCTTCTAGAAATGAAAAAGCTCATAGGGATAAATGGACATGATTTCCTTTCTTGTTGGTAGAAAGGAGTGGTCTTCTCCTTAGTAAATTTATGTGGCAACCTAAAATAATCAAATAAGTAATATGTATTGCTATGTTTTCTTTCAAGAATAGAGAATATTGTTGTAAATGTAAGTAATGTATGGGAACTTTATAAAGACTTTGTGATAAATTACTTGTTGTAAAACAGTGATGAAACTTGGGTAAACCTAGTGGAATATGAGATTATGTGAAGATTTTTGTTACAATTACACTAACAATTTATGCTAAAGAGTAGTAAAGTTTTGGGTTAAGAAATTTTCATAGAATGGCTGGGACATGTGAAGGAGAATGTTTTAAGTCTATATACATTTATTACTATACACTACTATGAGGAATTTAATGAATTGATTATTGTTCATTTTCTAAAGAGTCTATGACCGAAAGAAATGAGGAAAAACTAGTAATAATGAAATCCATGTCTAACCCTATGAAAGAGTTGGCTTAGTCCCGGAGTCAAACCAATAGAATTGACAACTCAAAATCACTCCCTAACCTATTAAAACAACATTCAAGATGGAACAATAACATTCAATAAGAATTTCACCCAGAGAAGACACGTCAATGAATACATTATATAATTAGAATAGACTTCCAGAAATGATTTGTTAACCTTAGATAAAGTGTACATGAGAAATATGTAATTAAGCTCATCAAAATAAAATTGTCACAATAAAGGAACATCTCCTTGTATAGACCATACAGTCCCCTTACCCGATGTGGAATAATGGTAATTGTATACAATTACATATAAATTAGAGCTAATAAAACTTTTATTGAAATTTGTAACAATAGATATAAATGATTACTACACATTCATAACTAGTGTGGAGAAGTAAAACTAAACTTCAAAGACCAGGTACTTAAGAACAACACACGCTTACTCGGTGTGGATTAATGGTAATTGTATACAATTACATTTAAGTTGGAGCTGAGTAACAATAAAGCTTTTATTGAAAGTTGTAACACTAGATATAAATGATTACTACACATTCATAAATAGTGCAGAGAACTAAAACTAAACTTCAAAGACTAGGTACTTAAGAACAACACACGCTCAACGAGTTGTAGTATGCAGTGGCTTAATTTTTGTCATATACAAGAAAGTATTTCTTTATTAAACGCCCCCAAAACATTAACTTTATTACATATAATTCATTCAATATAGAACTAGAAATGTACAATGAGACTTTTAACTCACCAAGAGTATATGCTTATATATATATATATATATATATATATATATATATATATATATATATATGTTCAGTTCCATACAAGTATAGTGGCCATAGGCCATGCCATTTAATCAAAGAAGACAATATGTATAAAAATCGTTTAATAGTGAAATGTAAAAACCCAAACCAATCCAATATAAGGACAATAAACCAGTCCAATATTAGAACAATACACCACTCAATAATGGAGGGAAAATTTAGCTTAAAAAATGAATATATATAAAATAAAAAAAACAAAAAAACAAAAAACAAAAAACAAAAAACAAAAAAACAAAACAAAAAAAAAACAAAACTAATCCAAAGAGATTTCGACACGTGGAAAAAATGAAGGATGAATTTTTAGAAGCAAAAATGATTAGAAGCTCTTAATATTGACAAGATTCATACGAGGTTATAGCTTAATTCCTCACTTGCAAGGGAAGAGAAAGCATTAATAGTTAGGATTAAGCTTCTCAATCCAAGTGAAATGTACAAACTAATCATCCGAAGAAAGGGGTTACCCATAAGAGTGTCTCCCCCTTTGCAGATTTCCAATGACAATGCCAAATGAAAGAAGAAAAGACCTATATTATATTAGAATATATGGTGGCATAGTGAGAAAAACTAAATCTATTTATAGAAGGAAAAGCTAATAGTAAAAGTATAATTATCATAGGAAAGGCCCTTGACAACTCTTGTAATTTGCTAGCTTGACAGTTCCATAGTAGATGGTTTGGAAAAGAATTATGAAAAGAATTCACATGGGTTTCGGATAAAATTTGAGGTTCAGCACCAAGTCTCCACGGAAGATGTGGAAAAGAAATTTAATTAGTGATCAATAATCGAATTCCACAATGGGTTGGAGAATTTTCAAGAAAAAATTAGTTTGATACCTTTACATGGCTAAGCAAGCATGGAATAGATATCTCCTTGACACCATTGCATGATAGCAGCTGCAATAACCTCCAAAATTTTGACCTACACTCAAATTTTGGAGCTTACTGTGGATCATGTGATCGGTCATTCCTTAGTCACTTATTGGTAAGCTAATGATTTCAATCTCCCTTCTTGATCCAATCTCAAGAGTCATTCACGCTTTTATCTTTATATAGAAAGTATCATCTTCGGGCATGGGAGTTATTGCTTATCATGCAAAGGGAAGTTTTGGTTTGCTTCAAGGGGCAATCTTTCTGGAAATGAGGTGTTCTCATCATATAGACATGTTTCACACTCATTTCCAAAGTTTCATGCATTATTACAAAAGTTTCATCATTATCCTCACAAAGTCTATCATTGGAGCTGCACTTTTCATAAGTTTCCACAAAGGTTGTTGCATTAAGCGAAGTATGTTTTCATATGTTCTAGATGATCTATGTTGTATCACTAAGTGTCTAAGTGTGTGGTCATAGTCAATTTATATCACTGTTCACATCGGTTCTGCTCATCCCACACTTAGTCAAATTCCAAAGGATTCCTAAAACCCTAGCCTCATCCAGCCTTCCTAAACTGCCAACTTCGCATTTGCAACCCTTGAGGTTTTCTTTTCCTCTTGGAACTGTGCAATCCGCAGAAATCCCAGCATCCCTGGGCATCCAAAACTACGTAGAGGGTACCTCAAGTGACCTTCCCTTAGTCGAAGCTAACTGCCCTTAAGAACTGTGCATATTTGTCCCCGAGACCTCTCTGCTTCCCAACCCCCCTTGCCTATGAAAAATACACAAATTTATCCTCTAGGGCCTCATTCCACAGTAGCCACTTCCTGCGTGAACTGTGTAATTATGTCCCTCAATCGACACTACACAAATATTTCCCTCAGTGGGCACTGTGCAGTCTTATCCCTCATTCCAACCTAGTCATTTAGCCTTCTCCCCCCTGACCTTATACCAGTTTTATCATATTTAGTGGATTATCTTGCAACATATTAGACTAAGGGTTTATCAGATTGATGTCATCTTGTCAGGAGTCGATTAAACATACATTAATTCTACCAGGTTATGGAAAGATGATTAAGAAGGAGATGAATAAGGAGGACATGTTAAATGATACTTGAGCTGAGGAGAAAATGTAACTATCAAATAAGAAAACCAAGGAACCCAAGGTATGATAGAAGATTGGGACTGCATGATGACTCCATCTAATTCACAACCCTTTGGAGGATAGGTATGAAAAACAAATCACATATTTCATGAATTTGAAATACACCTCTTATTATATGATGAATGACAACTTATCATTGTCATATCATTATGTCTTCAATGACATGTATGGTTTCAAATCTCTAACTATTTTGCTCCCTTTCGCTGGTTGGATCAACTGTCATCTATTGGCATGTTTGACTATTATGACATGTTTGTGAGCCTTCTCTGATGGTTTTGATGGTCGACCCCTGTGCATATGAGTTTTCGTAACCATGTAAACACATGTCACGCTCATACACAATGTCTTGAGCATTGTCACACAAGTGTCATCACAGTTGCCGTAAAGTCTATCTCAAGTGTCGTACCTATCGCTTCTTGACCTGAGATAGTCACACAGAGGGTAATTATTTATTTCTTATCCTGGTGGTCAATGTTGTCATGTCATCGATATATGTTAAGTGTGTGATCACATTTCATTTTCTTCACAAGTAAATCTCCCTCTCGCACTTAGCCATTTTCAAAAAATCTTCTTGACCACACAACTCAGCTTCACCAAGCCTTTTTTGAGTTATGTTTTGCACAGTCGCAGCCCTCAATGATGTGACCTTTCTTCTTGGAATTACGTAGTGCATAGTCACTTTCCTTCAGGTAAATTGTACTATGCAATTCCATACGGAGCAACGTTCCTTGACCCCCACAATTGTGCAATTTTCCCTCCTAGTCTGCCACTTCGCACTTTGAGTCCTCCAGATTTTCCCTTTCCTATTGGAGCCCCATAGTGTGCAGAGATCCCAACCTCCCTTGGCCGCCAAAACTACGCATATGTGTCCTCCAGTAACCTTCCCTCATTCGGAGCTCATTATCCTTAAGAACTATGTAGGTTGGTCCTCCAAGACTCTCTGCTAACTAGTCCTCCTTGCCTCTAGAAACTACGTATATTTGTCTCCCAAGGTCTCATCGCACATTAGCCATTGTCTTCTTGAACTATGCAATCCTAATTCTTAGTGGCCACTGCACAATTTTTCTCTCCAATGGGAAATGTGTTGAAAAGTTCCTCAATCAAGCCTGAGTTGTGCTCTGCACAATCTTAATGATCAATCCCTCTCCTTGTCACCTAGAACTACGCAATCAGTAGTTATTGATCCCTCTCTCCAATATTGTCACATGTCCTAGGCTCAATTCATTTATAATAATGCATCATCTTAGGATAGGGAGTTTTTGGATTGATGTAATCTTGTCATAAGTGAATTGCATAAATAGGTACACTATGAAGCCATGGCGGGATGATGAATAAGGAGAAGAAGGAGGGAAGCATGCCTAGACACTCACTTGTATTTGAACGAACAAGTGAACCTATCAAGAGCAAGAAAAGGGATACAAGTTTGCAACAACCTCCCAAGAGCGAAGATCATTGAAGACCCTGCATCATCAAGCTATGTGGATGAGAAGAGAAGACATATCCAAGAACACATCCAACACTCAACAGCAATAGTGGCTTGACATTTCCATATCACCGAGACAATATATGTTAGCAGTGTCATGTGAAGTCGTGTCATGAGTTTCCATGTGCCACGTCACTATTGTGGACCATGTATATTGTAAATCAAATGTATTGTAAAGTGAAAGTCCAATGGACACACAAGAATATGAATAGTCATGTAAGTTGAAAAGTCATAGGAAGTTGAACAATCATGAGTGTATTCAAAGATTCACAAAGGGGAAGGCATCACCCTTGGTTATATCTACCCCTTCATTGTATGAGAAAAGGAATTTTCACCTTGGCTACTCACACAAGGCATTAGAGAGACTAACTAGTTTTTTGAGGAGCAAGGAGTGGCTCTAATGTCCCACTACTGGGGCTAGTGATGTAAAATGTAAATATGTGTCTTGGAACTTTTTCTTAATAACAAAAGCCTTTTAAGGCCAGCACGTTCTTCATGATGGACTTATGAATGTTTGTAAGACTATTATGTGGACGTTTTTATTTCATGTTTGCTTTCACATGTACTAAGATAATTGAACTATTTTGGTTATTTTAGTGCTTATCTTGTTGATAATGTGTTGTAATGGTTGTTATTGTCGTCTCTTCCTTGTGGACTATTCCATGAGATTCTAGATAGACACCTTTTCTCATTTATTGGTTTTAACGATTTTCATGTCCACTGGATGTTAGAAGAATATTCCCTTGACCATTGGTTGTAACTAATATTGCATTCGTTGTGGACTATTCCGCTGGATGTTAGACAATTTCTTTTGGTTCATGTGTGTCTCTTCTGTGTGGTACTATTACCTCTCACTTAGAGGCTCACTTTTCTCCCCCATTTTGTAGTAAGAGAACCTAGACATAGTTGCACTGCACACTGACCAAGCACGCTCACCTTAATTTTCGAACACACCATTGTATCACTCTCTTGTGCTGACATCTAGATCTAAGGAAGATCTTTGAGGTTTTGGCAAACGAGCCTTTATACTAGATGGGACTCCTACACTAAACAATGTGAGGTCTAATTAGGACTTCATATCGGGGAGATCCCCTTGGTTGACAAATTTCCAACACCATCAACAAAGTGGCACTATAAGGAGGGCCATATGACAAGTTGATCCCATTGCATTTGGTTTGAATCTCTTATCTAAAATGGCTCATACATAAAGCATACTCCCGAGGTGTTTCTCCAATTTTTTCCTTTATAAATTTTCACTCCGTGATGAGCCTCTCAATCACTTGTAGTAGTTAAAGTTTGTTGGTGAGGATGGAACATCCATAACTGAGCACATTTCCAATTTTCTTCAATTTCGTGAATCTTACAAAATCGATGATGAAGAGTTTATATGTGTGTTTTTCTTCCTCACCCTTGAAGGTCATGTTAATTGGTGGTGTCATACCTTTCCACCTTCTTTCTTCCATTACCTTCATCATTTCCTCAGGGAGCTCCATCAAGCCTTTCATAAGTATAACTACCAAGATATTTTTGGGAGAACCAATCATTTAAGAATGAAGCCTAATGAATTGGTTGATGATTTTTTTGATCGGTTCCTTCACTTCTCTTGTGAAATGCCTGAAAAACATTTGAACTTGGATTTCTTGAAACAAGAGTTTGAGCACTTGGTTCATGTCTCTTGATACGGTGAGCCTAATCCTCCTAATTTTCCTTCTTCCCCAACTCTTGCGAATCATGAGGCACCTCAAATCTCAAAGGAGGATTTTACTAGCCCTTTTTTCTTTGTCCTCCTCATTTTATGGTCCCAATGAGGGTGCCTCCTTGCGGTGACTATAAAATTGGGAAATCTGTGAATCAAATCGCCAGTCCATATTCTCATTATTATTTTGCTTCAATGGAGGAAACTCCAAAATGAATCATGAAGCCTACGGTGAAGACTCACTCCTCCATTCCACAAGGTGATGTCACCATTCACAACTTTGGTCACAAAGCTAATCTAGATTTCTATTGTCCTCTATCATCTGCATATCCTAACTCTTTCTACCATGACTCGAATGATCAGTATGCTTCACAAGATAGTTATTCACATTCTATTGATTCTAAAGCTGCTGGCCTAAATTTTGATTACGTACAAAGTAGCTGCAGTACACAGGTAGAGGAGCAATAAGGTGAAGATGATTCCAATATTTCCTCTCTTTTTCATAATCTTTTGTGTCAAAACAATGAGTTTCCATTCTTGAATGATTCTCAATTTTCTAATGTCAGTAAAAAAATCCAATACAATCAATTCTTTCTATCAACCCCCAGCCTTTGGAAGTAATCATTCCAATGATGATGACTCTATTTATGTATGTCATGATGAATTTCAAAGCACATCATATGATTTTTTGGTTTCTCCTGAAGATTTTGATTTAGATATAGAATCTGGTTCGGTCAAAGAAGATGTTCGTATCGAAACTTCTTCACCTCACTACCCCTTGTGTCATACCATTTTCAACACATATTCTTGCGATGGAGATACTCCATGCTCTTTAGTTTCTTCATCCAATGAGTTATCCCCTCGATTGACACAAGGCAGTGAGGTTGTCCGTGATGAAATTGAAAATAGTCAAATCATGGAGTACCTTTCCCATCCCTCATCATATATTATCCTGCATGAAGACAACTCTTCAAATTATATTGCTCATGAGATCTCGTCAATTCATTTCTCTTTGAGTTTGTGATCAGAAGAGCCTCTCCAATTGAGAAATCTGGTTGTTGAAATTGAAAAATATGGTAAAATTTGTGACATAGATGGATGCTATCCAATAAGAAGTGGTATTACTAAAACCAGCAATAACAGTTATCCTCAAGCCCTTTGTGATTTGGTTCAAGATTCAAAAGTGATTCTATAATCCTGGGAAGTTTTGGGACCTACTAGGGAGTCAAGGCACTTCAACTTCCATTGATGGTTATGTTAAGATAATGCTACTCTACTAAACCCCCTGAACTAAACCAGATCTAGTTTCTCTCAAACAATATGTCTATGTGCATGGTTTCACTCGATGAGAATTTATGTGTAAAAAATATTTGGTATTCTAGGTGTGACCTTTAAAATCATCAAGATGTTACTTATGACTGAATTCCACTATTTGTTGTAGTTCGTTTGTCTTCATGCAAATATCTTACATGAAACTCTATTGGGGAATGTGAATCTTTCATAGAATCATGGAATTGTGAAGTTGACTATCTCAAGGACTATCTTTTCCCAAAGGGATCATACTTATCGAATTTATCCCTTAATGGTCAACTCCTCAATCTTCTTGTGAATTTCATATTGCAAATTTGTCCTCTCATCACACCAGAAATATCATTGAGTGATGATGGATGCACAAGTTGTCACACAAATCAAGTTCTTCTCCATTCACCATGTCCCAACTGGTCTCATGCATTCACAGTGCTAACATCCTTTTTAAACTCTTTTGATGACTACAATGCTTGTACAACTTGTCACCTATTGCAGGAAGGTGGTATGTCATATCTTTCTTGTAAGGAACTTGGTCTAATTGTTCAAAGCATTCACAACATTGTTCAAATTGATTTTTCTTCATTTACTGCAAATTAGGAATATAATGCTTCAATTAGCTCATCTAATCATTTCTCTGTCTTTGGTTATTGTCATTTAGCTTATCTTTTTCCCATAATCACATCCAATGACATTTGTTTCACCCCCTTTGATCTTCATTGTTCAACATCGCTCTATTCAAATTTTTGTTAAGTAGGTGAGGCACTTCAGCCTTCACTGATGGTTATAGCACGTCCTCACTGACTTGACATGATTGTTGAGTATCAGTTCTATTTTTACTCAAAATATTCTCATCATGATGCCATGATTTTAATTGAAAACTCATATTTTCAATGTTTTCAAGAAGGCCATCATGAATTTTACAATCCAATCGTTGAATGGTTGGAACAATATTAGTCGGCAAGATTTGTAGCAAACAACATGTTTCAATATTTCTCCGCGCTTGCTAAGGAGCTTGGTGTAGATGAGGTCACATATGCAAGAGGCTTCTGAGGTTTGTTGAAAAATGATATTCATCGAAAAGGTAAGCATGTGGATTGAATGAAAGTATTGGTTGTAACACACCTTTCTGCCCATAGGAAAGACCTTCCTTTTCTTGTGCAAGTTATTAATTTTTTTATCTTTTCCATTGCACAATGCTTTATATCCATATACTTTTGTGGATGCAAGTCTTGAAAAATTATGTTGGCTTCACTAGAAATTTTGTTTCACGTGACCCAACATTTTAGCTGTTAGGTTAGCAGTAGGATTATTTGCATCCTAGATTTCCCTTTCTTGCACTCATTCTGCACTCGTCCCTTGTAGTATGTACTCGTTTTCTTATTCTAGTTCTACACCATGTTTTCGTTAGCCATTTTGTTCTCTTCTCTTCTGGTTTTGTTTCATGGTTCTGTGTTTTCTTTATTTTTGTCTTCTTTTATTTCTTGCTGAGTGTTTCCTTTTTGTTTCATTATGCAAAGAAGTGTTGTGCCTATACCTATTTTGGCTTCTTAGTATGTGTGTGGCCAAGCTATAAAGTGACTTGTGACACTTCAGCGTTTGGCTAGCCATCTGTCTGTCTTCCTTATCATGGTTACACCTTTTGGCAGATGAAGTTCGACAAAAAATACGATCCATCTGTAAGGAGAGATTTGGTCCAACCATGAACCTATGTCTAGTCCAAAAACCTCATGCCTATAATTGATTTTTCTAATTTGGTCTTATGAAGCTTATCCAAGTAGTAAAAACGGACAAAGGGAAAAATCTAAACTAACAAACCTAAATAAGAGGTCTCTATATGCTTCTATGAAGGAACGACCTCTTCTTCTCTCAATAAGTCAGGATCCCTCTTGCAACCCAAAATAAATAAGTGCCAATGCATAAGTCTCTTTAAATAAATAAATAGATGTGAAAGAAGAGAAAGGATTCCTGTGCAAAGAGGTGAAGCAAGAAACTCTTTCGGGGTATTGTCTAGGCTCTCTGCAGCAAGCAATGTTTGTGTTCCTACATGACTCCCTTGGGTTACTATCCAAGCCTTCTAGTAGTGAATAAACACTAGAGATGAATTATATTTTGGAAATCTTAATCTCGCGAGCTATACTACCCTTCCCAACTCGAAACATTCTGATTATGTTGAATTTTATGTTGTGTTTGACCAAGAAGGTATAGAGGGAACTCTGGTTGTTTTTGGGGTAAGTGGTAAAGGAAACATAATATTCACAATGCATCAATAATCCCTGAAGAACCAATTCCATGCACGGAAGGATCTAATAAAAACGGAGAAGCTAGATTCAACCAGTTTGTCGCGAAGTGTTGTAGCGATTGCAACACCCTTCAAAATTTTGGACTCAAATTTTGGAGGCTACTGTGGATCCTATGATGAGTCGTTCCTTAGTCACTTATTTGTAAGCTAATGATTTCAAGCTCTCTTCTCTGATTTCAAGAGTCGTTCATGCTTTTATCGTTAAATAGCAAGTGTCATCTTCATGATCCAGGTGGATTTTGGTGGCCACCCACCTATCCCATTTGGACCCCCACAACTTTCTCTTTTAGTTCTTCAGTTTCCTTAATTATAGTGCAGTTTACTATTTTTAGCAGTTTTTTGGGTCCTAAACTTACGGAGCTGTTTTGAGGCCCTAAACGACGATTTTTGGGAAATCTACCTCCGCGATTTTTTTAGACAAAAAATCGTCTTTTCTGTCGTAGTCCTCAGAGAGAAATTTCCAACGGGCTATCATGCACGTCAAATGGAGATCATATGCCAAAGTTACGACCCCGGGAAGTTGATGTACCAATTTACCCAAACGGGGCCCATAGTTTGGTGTTTCATCTTCCAAGGTTAGGTTTTGGAATATTAATGGTTTTCCATCGCTTCTAAATAATAAATAGGCCTTCGAGCCTCATTGTAAACACAGTTCAAAATAGTTCAGAGGCATGTAGCGGACACATCTCTTCTCAGAGATAAGCTACCATCGCCCTAGCTGGGTTATTTCTATTTGTAAGCATATTTCAGTATTCTCCATTAATGAAATGAAGTATTATTTCCGCTGCATCTCTGTTTTTATGGTTATCGCATCTCTGTATTTATGGTTATCTCTGTAATCTATTGCGTTCCTGCTTAAATCCGGATCAGTGGTATCAGAGAGGTCTGCTTTTTCTCTGTTTTTCTTTGCATGTCCCCAACGAGGTCGGGATATAAGGAGTTAGGGCTTGAATTGGTAGAACCTTTTCAAGACCAGCCTCGCAAATCTCGACGACCTCCCATGGTGGATGAGAAGAAAGATGAGGGGGCAGGAGATCCTATCAGAATCTTGCTCGAAGAAGCCCTCGAGCGGCAAAGGAATGCAATGATGGATAGCTTTGCGCAAATCCTTCAGTGGCTACCCAAAGGCAATGCATCGGATTCCAACAACTACTCTGGAAACGCCCCACCGTTTAAGGTACAAGTTAATTTTGAAATCCCCATCTTCGAGGGTCAAATAGACGTAAATGCCATAGATAAATGGTTAAATCTGCTAGATGGGTATTTTTCTGTTCATGAATTTTCAAGTCGAGAAAAGATTGTTTTCGCTCTTCTCAAAGTATCCCCCCACATCAAGGACTGGTAGGAAACATACTGCGAGCAGAAGGATGAAAGTACAGGCTCACTGTTTTCAGCTGCCCCCACTTGGAATGACTTCTGGGATGCTATCAAGGAGTAGTACTACCCTGTTAAAAGCTATGAGGACAAATACATCAAAAGGACCACACTACGGCAGGGACGAGACCAAGATGTACTAGAGTTAACAAATATTTTTCATACCCTTCGCACATAGTTGGGTATCAAAGATTCTGAGCTGCATCTGGTACTCAAATACCATGGCTGCCTACACAGATACATCCAGGAAGAGATGGAGTTCTTGAACATCTCCTCACTCGGCACAGCATACCGATACGCTGTCAAAATCGAGCAAAAGTTCAAACAGAAGAAGCGAGACTTTGGATTTGCAAATCCGAAGCCCAAAGGACAAAGCCAAGGCGAGGTGACCCAAGACAACCCCTCTAAGCTGCAAGAAAAGATCAACACCACGAAGCTGAAGAAGGACATAGGAAAGTGGTGTGAGTTCCACAAGAGTCCCACTCATAACACAAGTGAGTGTCAGACCAAGCAGTCGATGGTGGTCGAGTTGAAGGCTTCCGAATCAGATGCATGTTCTGACTCTGAGCCGGAACCCGACAAGGGGGATGGAAAAGGGAAGAAAATCATTCATGCGGATCCTAGTGCCATTGTTGCCACTGCCAAGATCCATAAGAATGAGCCCGAAGAGCCAGAGGAGGGGGAACGTCTTTTCCACTCACAGATGTGGGTGAAGGGTTCGCCGCTGCAATTCATTGTCGATAGTGGCAGCCAAAAGAACCTCGTTTCAGCAGAGGTCGTGAAGCAGTTGGGCCTACCAATTACGCCACACCCACAACCGTATAGTATCGGGTGGCTTCACGAAGGATGAGATCTCAAAGTTCACCAGCAGTGCCGCCTTCCCTACAGCATCAAGCCCTTCATAGATGAGGTATTGTGTGATGTTACACCTCTAGATGTTTGTGATGTACTATTAGGCCAGCCATACTTGTGGAGGCGACATGCTTTGTATGAGTCAAGGCCTCGTGTTGTCATTATTTCTTTGGATAATTCATTATACAGGATACCAGAGGTAGCTCCATGATGAGCCCCAATTTTGGTACAATTTGGGCTCATTTTGGCCTATTCTACTTGCTCAAACCATTCATTTTTATTGCTTATGCATGCATTTCTTAGTTTATTCATGTTGTTTTTAGGAAGAAGGGTAGGCACTTTCTCTACGTGACTGATGCATGTTGATTCCAGGTTTTGGCATTAAAAGGGAGCAAAAGACAACGAAAAAGGAGTTAAGGAGACAACGAGGTGGCACTGCGGGTTTTGGGAGAGGATGTCCACGGTTCTAGGGACATCCCTCGTGATTCCCATCAAGAACTCCGAGCTCTAATCCATCTCCCCTCCGAGCTTAAAAAGCGGCCAGCTGTTCTACAGGAACAGCAGTTATAAACTGCTCTACAGGAACAGCAATTATGTCTATCCTACAGGATCAGCAGTTAAACTCTAGTTGGACACCCGAGCTCCTAAAATGTAGGACACTTGTTGGATCATCGTTTTTGTATAAGTATGAAGGCTTTAGCCTTAGATAGGTTGTTGAAACTCTCGTATTGCTATTGTAGCTTTGGAGCACAGTTCAGTTTTCGTTCCTTTTTGTAAGCCAATTTGGCATGATATCAGTTATGAATAAAGAAGGCAGTTTGTGATCTGGTTCTGAGTTTTTCTTAAGGAGACTATAGCTCTCAGGTTAGGGCCCAACCTGAGAGCCATAGATCCCCTCTGCTGTAGTGTTGTTTCCATTTCCTTTCAGCACTGTGAGCTTTCCATTTACACATGCAATTCGAATTACAGGTTGATGAGTTGGTCTTTTTCATGAAGTAGATAGGAGTTTGCTTATAGTGAATTTTTTCCCATTTGCTTAGTGTAGCAGAGGATAAATATAATCGATTGGAGCTCCAACAAAAAGGTTGTTAAGGCTCACTGCCGTCTCATCTGGGATTGGAGTGAAGTCCATGAATAACCACCAAAAATACGCATTTCTTGATTCCATGATTGCTGCCAACACAGACACGTTAAGTTAGATGCTTTTACATGATTCACACAGGCACCACACTTCCTTACCACAGCTTCATGCACGTTCTCTTTCACATTTCGATTGCTGCTCATTGAATTTACAAGCACAAGTAGTTTAGGTTGATGCATTTTTGGTTAAGTAACAGTCATAATCATTTGTTTCACTTACACTACTCTCTCTCTCTCATTCCATCACTTTGTCCTCCATCTTGATCACGCATGCAGACATCTCTTTGACCCCTACTCCGCTCTATTACCTCACCAAGTCTTTCATTCCTCACGTGTTCCCATTCTCTAGCCTTTCGTTGACATAGCCCTTCACCTTCCATCCTCCTCCCTACACTCACTTCCCATCCTAATCTTTCACTTCTACAGCCATCACCAGCCTCATCCCTACCTTACACATCTCCCTCTACCATTTCATCATCCCTCCATCACTCCAAACACTCACGGTAGGTCATCCTGTAGCCATTTATAGACATCCTGTAGAAAACAGAGTATCCTGTAGGATTCTCCACAGCCATCCTGTAGGAGGCCACTCTCTCGGTTTCTGAGCATTCGAATGCGAGGAACCTCTGTGGATGGGTGCTAAGGATCCCTAGGGACCTCTCCTAGCCTCCCCAACCTATCTCACGCTTTCCTTCCTTCTCCATCCCATCTGCACAACCAAACCCTAGTTAGCTCAAGATCACCATCATTCCACACACACTTAAAAGAAAATACAAAAACATAACTTTCATGATGCAAGTAGTTTAGAATGACGCATTCTCATTTATCAAAGGTAGTGACAGCATTGGTAGAAGTTGCATTTACATTCCATGCATTGTAGAGGTCAGACTAGTTAAATTAGGGTTTCCTAGGTTTACATGCTTTGATTTGCTTTCAGTTCATTTTTGTCAAGTAGAATAGCTTTCCTTTGAGATTAGCTTTCGTCCATCAATTAGCAAGCTTCTTCTGAAAGCCTATAGAAGTTGGCTTGAGCCCTAGCGGACTTGTGCCAGCTGACCAAGTGACAGCTGCGACAAGAGCTAGTACTTGTGCATATAGCACCGTCGCTTCCAAGTTTGTACGAACTACTGGGTTGATAAAATGAGAGACAGGAAGCCCCAAGAGTTGTAGCATTATTGCTACAATACTGGAGCTCACCATCTTTTTGGCGCCATTGCCGGGGAAGCGTCAGAGTATTAGTAATTGTTGCTTTTCTTCTACTTCCATACTCTTACTTCTGCTCAGTAGTTTACTTCATTTCCCTTTTTGCAAAAGTAGCTTAGCATTTCTTGCTTTCCTAGATTAGCATTTCCTGCTTTCCTAGATTAATATTTCCTGCTTTCCTAGATTAGCTTTCCAATTTTGCAATTTCATTTGAGCAATATAGTTAGTTGTAGATCACTTTGTTTCAGTTTTGCAGGTACCAAAGAAAAAGAAAAATCACTCAAAACAAAAGAAAAAAAAAGTCCTTTCCATTTCATGCCTCGTAGGAACCGTGATAGATCAGGCAAATTCCTACCAAACACCCCCACCACATCACTGAGTCACCCTTCACTCTTCTTTGGTGACCGTGACCTAGAGGAACCTATAGGTGAACATCCGAAGACACATCAAGACCCTCTAGAAGAAGAAGAGTTAGATACCACTCCATCTGTAGCCATGGCTGATAATAGGAGAGAAGATGAGAGAATAGAAGGAGCTTTCCCCATCCGAGAGACCAATGGAGAGATGAGAATGAAAAACATTAGCCCCTCTGCTTTGCCTCACTTCCATGGACTAACCACTGAGGATCCTGATACCTTCTTATTTGAGTTTGCTGTCCTTTGTAGAACCTATGACTATACTGAAGATGAGCAAAAGCTGAAGCTTTTCCCTTCCACCCTTAAGGATGCAGCCCTACGCTGGTTCATGGGATTACCTGGGAATAGCATAGCTACTTGGGCTCAGATGCAGCAAGCCTTCAATACCAAGTATAGGGATTATTGTAGGTCCAAGGAAACTAAGGGAGAGATCTTTCGAATGACCATGGGGAATGATGAGTCTTTAGAGGATTATGAGGAGAGGTTCCAACTTAGTTATAAACGGGCCAGGTGCACACTTGACCCTGAATCCCTCAAGTTGGTTCTACTCCGAGGAGTCCCTGAAGATCTCTTAGACACCCTTCACATGTTAGCTGGGGGGGACATTTACCAACTGCCTTATGAGGACATCAAGACTGTGTTCCGAAATCATTCTAGGGCAGCTAGGAAAAGAGGTAGAGGAAATCTCCTCTCCACTGGTGTCCCCTTCTCCAAACATGAGTTTACAAACCAATTAGAAGATCTTAAGAGTGAGGTGAGATAGACCATTGCCATACAGCTGGACACATTCAGGATCCAGCAGAAGAAAGAAGAAGCTGAGAGAGCCTTGGCTATCTTCTGTCCTAGGTGCACCAGAAGACACCCTAAGAACGAATGCCCATTGCATTCGGTTGAAGTGTGTTTTGTTTGTGAGGAAGACCATCCTACCAATCAGTGTCCCACCTTACCTGGGTTTAAAGCCATGTACCAAGGGACTGAAGCCCCCACTGAACCTCTCTACTTCATCAATCAAAGGAGGCCTCAAGGATCTAGACCTTATCAGCAGGGGATGCAAGGGGCATCTCAAGCCTATTACAACCCCAACCAATCGACTCCTATGCCTTCCTGGGGTCCCCCTGCTCATCCTTCTTGGTCCATGCCTCCTCCATGGTCTTATCCACCTCAGTATCCTACTCAACCTCCCTCTCATCCATATCACTCACATACCCAGTTGCAGCCTCAATGGAGTGCTCCTCAGTCGGGGTGGAGGCCCCAATACAACACTCCTCCTGCCATTTTGCCTCCACCACCAGTCCAACCTCAGCCTTTACCTCCTGCTCCTCCTAGGCAACCTCAGATGCC
The DNA here is from genome assembly GCA_031772625.1 of Pinus tabuliformis. NCBI lineage: Eukaryota > Viridiplantae > Streptophyta > Pinopsida > Pinales > Pinaceae > Pinus > Pinus tabuliformis. The sequence continues at coordinate 927,495,995 of CM062804.1, forward strand.
TGCTCAACCGAACCCGAACCCCAACAATAGACAGGCTCAGCAGGTATATACTGGGGAGACCTCATGCCCTACCTATGCTGTGGAGATCCAGGAGATCAATCTTAGATCTGGAAAGACTCTTCCAGATCGCGAACCTCCTCCCCCAGAGGATGAGGAAAACCATCAGGAGAGTGAACCAAAGCCTATTCCACCCTTTCCTGAGAGACTAACAGCCACCACACAACCTAACCCAGAAGAAGATGAGCTTTTGGGTGAGCTCAAGCAGTTGTGTGTGAAAATCCCACTTCTCCAAGCCATCAAGGATGTGCATATATATAACAAGTTGGTTAAGGAGAAGTGTTTCAAACACCCAGGCAGACGGAAGAAAGATGCCTCAACTATCAATGTCATAGGACAACTGTCTGACCTGATGCTAGGACAAGTCATCTGCCCAATGTACCTAGATCCTGGAAGCCCTGTAGTAGATGTTCACATCAATGGCACCATTATCCCCCACACCTTGATTGATCTGGGGGCAGCCATCAATGTGATGACCAGAGATACCATGCTTAAACTCAATCTTCAGGGTTCCTTGAGGAAGACCTCGACAGTACTGCAATTAGCAGATCACTCCACCGTGACTCCCGAAGGGATTGTGGAGGATGTCTTGGTCTCTATTGATTCTTGGGAATACCCTGCAGACTTCCTGGTTCTGCAACCAAAGGCCAAGCTTACTGGATACCCTCTCATCTTGGGAAGGCCTTGGTTAGCTACTGCAGATGCTTACATAAGTTGTCGGGCAGGAAACATGACCATCAAGAATGCTCCCATGTCCAAGCAACTTGTCCTATACCCTCCTGCCCAACCTTCTTTAGAGCATGATTTACCCCTCTGGTTGGAAGAAGGAGAAGAAGACGAGGTGTATTCAGCACCTCTGTGTACCATAGAAGCCAATAGAAGAGACCCTCCTACCGAGGATGATCTGATTGAGACCCTGATCCAGAATCCACCTTCCAGTGCACTATCTTTAGAGAAGTTGGTGGAGGATGCCCAAGCTAGCACCTCAATGGACCTCTGTACAACCGACCCTGTCACTCCCAGAATCAAAAGTGTGGAGTTTGGCCCTGAGAGAGCATTAAAGATCAGCTCCTCCCTATCTCCTTCCCAGGAGAAGGAGTTGTGTAGCCTATTGGCCAGCCACTTAGATGCCTTTGCTTGGAGCTATAAGGAGATGAAAGGAGTCCATCCCTCGGTCTGTACCCATCATATATACATCAAAGAGGATTGTAAACCAGTTAGGCAACCCCAGAGGAGGATGAATCCAGCCCTCAAGGACATTGTCAAGGAAGAGTTGCAAAAACTGTTGGATGCCGGATTCATCTACCCCATTTCAGATAGTGAATGGGTGTCCCCTCTAGTGTTGGTTCCGAAGAAGAATGGGAAGTGGAGGATCTGTGTAGATTACCGTGAGCTGAACAAAGCTACCAAGAAAGACCATTTCCCCCTACCCTTCATAGATCAAGTGTTGGATGGACTGGCAGGAAAGAAGTTCTTCTCTTTCCTGGATGGGTTTAGCGGGTACAATCAAATCCAAATCAGCCCGGAAGACCAAGATAAGACCACCTTCACCTGTCCTTGGGGTACCTTTGCCTACAGAGTCCTTCCCTTTGGGCTATGCAATGCTCCTGCTACTTTTCAGAGAGCTGTCTTAAGCATCTTCTCGGAGTTGGTCCATGATGCAGTGGAAATATACATGGATGACTTTACCCCTTATGGGGCCAACTTCCAGGAAGCATTGTCCAACTTGGGAAAGGTCCTCACCAAGTGCACTGAGATGAACTTGTCCCTTAGTCCTGAAAAGTGTGAATTCCTAATGATTGAGGGGACCGTGCTAGGCCATACTATTTCTTCCCAAGGATTGCAGGTGGATCCCAACAAAATCGCCCTCATCAAAAGGGTTCCACCTCCTCAAAAAGTAAGGGATGTCCGGAGTTTCTTGGGATTAGCAGGATACTACCGGAGATTCATTAAGGACTTCAGCAAGTTAGCCTCACCATTGTTTGGTCTGTTGGCAAAAGATGTGGAGTTTAAGTGGACTGACGATTGTCAGAAGAGTTTGAATAAGAGAAAGGACAAGTTGGTGTCTGCACCAATCTTGAGAGGCCCAAACTGGGCCCTACCTTTCCACATCCACACTGATGCCTCAAACAAAGCCATAGGTGCAGCCTTAGGACAAGTTGAGGAAAAACTTCCATATGCCATTTACTTCGTTAGCAAAAACTTGTCCAAAGCCGAGCTGAACTACACTGTAACCGAGAAGGAATTCTTAGCTGTGGTCCATGCACTGAACAAGTTCCGTCATTATATTACCGGTTACCAGACTTTTGTACATACTGACCATGCTGCTATTAGATACTTGATGAATAAACCAGATGTGAATGCTCGTATTATTAGATGGTTACTTTTATTGCAGCAGTTTGATCTAACCATTTTTGATAAACCAGGGAGAGAAAATGTTGTTGCTGACTTCTTGTCTAGATTGGATTTGTCTGCAGATGAAGATGGGACGGTGGATGATCAGATGCCTGATGAGCATCTGTTTGCTATATCAGTACTCTCTCCATGGTTTGCTGATATAGCAAACTACCTTGTTTCAGCTCAGTTCCCTCCGCACCTCTCTTCAAAAGAGAAGAGCAAAATCATCAGAAAGAGTGCCTCATTTACATGGATTGGTGGCAACCTGTTCAAGCTTGGCCCCGATCAGATCTTAAGGCGTTGTGTAAGGGAAGAGGAAGTCTTTGACATCCTCCTCACCTGTCATGATGGGCCTTGTGGAGGACACTTTGCAGCAAAGAGAACTGCCTTCAAGATTCTGCAGGCAGGCTACTATTGGCCCACACTGCATCAAGATGTCAGAAGATATGTCAGCCAGTGCGACCAATGCCAAAGAATGGGAAAACCAACCCAAAGGGATGAGATGCCTCTCCAACCTCAAGTGACTCTTGAGCCATTTTAGAAGTGGGGCATGGACTTTGTGGGTCCAATCAATCCCTCTTCGAGGAAAAGATCCTACATCATTGTATGCACTGACTACCTGACGAAGTGGGCAGAGACCAAAGCCATCAAAGCAGCAACAGAAGAAAAAGTGGTCGAGTTCTTGAGAGAGAACATCTTCTATAAGTTTGGCTATCCAAGAGAGCTGGTCACCGATCAAGGGAGCCAGTTCACCTCCCACTTGGTTGAAGATCTCCTAGCTCATCACAAGATCAAGCATAGAACCTCCACTCCCTATCATCCTCAAGCAAATGGGCAGGTGGAGGTCACCAATAGAGCATTAGAGGGGATCTTGACCAAAGTGGTGAGCAGCAGCAGAAAGGACTGGGTAGATCGCCTGGTTGAAGCCACTTGGGCTTACAACACCACTTGGAAGACCACCACCGGCTTCACACCTTATAAGCTGGTCTATGGGAAGAAAGCTTTGCTGTCCATTGAGTTTGAGTATAACACTTTGAGGATGGCAGCTCAGCTAGACTTAGATCTCAGCCATGCACAGCAAGAAAGGTTGTTGCAGCTGAATGGACTGGATGAGCACCGCATGCAGGCCCTCCTTCACTCAGAAGTGGTTCAACTTCAGAGGAAGGTGTGGCATGACCAACATCTCCATGACAAGCAATTTCAGCCGGGAGATTGGGCTTTGTTGTATGACTCCAGATTCAAAGATTTCAAGGGGAAGTTGAGAACCAGATGGCTAGGGCCATATGTAGTGGAGCAGTGCCATGACAATGGATCTGTCATCATTCGAACCATTGATGAGGAATCCATTCCCATGCTTGTCAATGGGCACCGATTGAAGATCTACAGGAAGCCTCCCTCAAGACAAGAGTTTATCAGCACTATGGAGAAATCTGTTTTGGTCATAGAGAAGGGTTCTGCCTCCATTTTGGGCATACCCTGAAGAAAAAAAAAAAGAAAAAAAAAGAAAAAAAGAAAAAAGAAAAAAAAAGGGAAAAATTAATAAAGATCCTTGGGTGAAAACCTCTCTGAGGCGCCCAAGGCAGGCAGTAGGGGTGAAAACCTCATTGAGGCGCTCCTATTGTCTTCCGAAAAAAAAGAGAAAGTTTAAGAAAAAAGATCCTTGAGTGAAAACCTCCCTGAGGCGCTCAGGGCAGGTAGCAAGGGTGAAAACCTCTCTGGGGCGCCCCTGCTATCTTTCCAAAAAAAAAGAAAAAAAAAAAAGAGAGAAAAAAAATAAGAAAAAAACAATAAGCACAATAAAAGTTTTACATGCAGATGTTCTATGGAGGAGAAGAAGCCTCTCCACTCCAAGCCAGGGGCCTTCATCATGCTATCAAAGGATGTCATCAACACCTCCTCCAAGAATGACAATGTTTTTCAAGGTATGTGCAATTTTCATCATGATTTGGATCTTCTACAGGAAGATACAATTTTCTACAGGAACAGACAGTCTTCCTACAGGAAGACGCAGATCTTCTACAGGAAAGTGCAAAGTTTCTACAGGAAGCTCTGTGTTCTACAGGAAACTTCCTGTAGAAGGTTGCGACGGCCGAAATGTGTTTCAAATGAAGATCTAGCGACTGAGGAATGGATTGAATGCATGCAAGTCACCGATGGCATCCCTGAACATTGCTATTATCTGGCTCGACCATCCTCGTTGCCATGCAAACAAGATCCCTGCAGCAGCACAACAAAGCAGTGAGTTCTCGTGGAAAAAAATGTCTGTTAAAGAAAAACCAAGCACTGAGAGCCATACCACATCCACGTTATGCATCAGAAGCACTGGGGTCGTGATCGAGAAGCCAGAACCGCCAGCATGCAGCATGCACCCAAGGAGGTGAGACTGTTGCAAGGCTCCCACGGGAATCCTGTGGCAGTCAAACCTGCAGTAGTGGATGCCATTCATCGCCCAGCTATCTGAAAGCAAAACGCGGGTGCATGCAACCAGAACGTCCACTACAGCGCCGGCATCCCGTGACCACGAGCCTCTGGACTGTGTGAGCCACATGCAGCAGGTAGATCCGTCGTCCAAAAACCCGAAAATCATATGCAGACGCGCGCAGGTAAGGGTTCTAATCCTTCTCTCCATCAAATTGCATGGATATTGCTTTGATTTGTTTTGCATGGCATAAAGGTGAATGGTTGACGGCCGTAAGGCCAGTTGACTGGCCACATCGGCTAGTAAAGGGATAGTAGGATGATGAGGTGGCAGTCACAACAAAGGACACACGCAGCACACACGTGAAGATCAGTCCCGTCAACCGTGAAACGAGTCTAACCGAAAAGGGCGGCGGCAGATCTGTGGGAATGAATGCGGCAGCAAGCGAATATGCAGGCGGATGATGGGTGACGTCACCCAACGGTCCGGCGGGGCCAACTCACCCCCCGCGCCACGAGCTGCACCGATTCAAAATCTAATCGGCTCGATTAAGCTTGTATATCCATCAACTTCACTTCAAGGCTCGAGTAGCTCCTCTGTTACCTCTGCATGTTGATACGCCAAGCTCTCGGCTACCTGAACGCTGGTAAGGCACCTCTCGACCGCTGTCCAACTATAGCTCCCTCCGAAGTCTGCGCACTGCTCCTACAGGAACAGTTTCTACAGGAAGCAGTATCTACAGGGAAGACGTATCTATAGGAAGGTGAAGTCTTCACGTGAAAAAGGTGGCGAAAAAGAGGTAACCCTGAAACTCCTTCCGCAATTGGCTTTCAAAGGTGGCAAGGTTATTATTCACAGTCTGGTCATAAAAGATATTGGATTACCGTGCCTATACTATCGCTTCTACAGGATAGCAGCATAATTAGACTGTGGTTTTGTGAATTCATTGCATACTCTGTCTATAAGACCGAATTTCCTTTGTGTCTACCGCCTTTTGTCAATACCACTGTGTTCGCCATGCCTGGTGGGTTTATCAGGCGAGAACCCACAGATCCCGCCAAATTAAGGAGAAACCCAGCAGTGGTTGAGCTCTTCACTAGAGCACAATGGATGCCTTTTTGTGATAAGCTACGAGGCTACGATGATGAAGTAGCCGAGGAATTCTTGCAGGCCTTGAAGCCTAAATCACCGACACTAGCCACGGTAAGCTTCCGAGGCCTCAGCCTCCAACTCACCCCAGAGCACATAAGTCGAGTCACGGAACTGCCCATGGGTCTGCCGTGGGATAAAGAAGAGCGGAAGCAGAGCCAACAAGCAAAGAAGGAGTTCTTCCCGCCTGAAGAATCATTCACAGAGGACAAAAATGGGGTGAAAAGGACAAGCCTGTTGCCACCGTGGAACGAAGTCAGTTTGCAAATTATGAAATATATCACCTGTGAGGGTCGTTACAGCATCATATATGCGTATCACTTCAGGCTGCTCAATGAACTAAGACACCAAATTGACCTCCCTGCGGCACAGAGGCTGAGCATTCCTTACTTTTTACTGCAGTCCTTGATAGAGTGCTCTACAAAGCTCAAGGACGGAATCCCTGATCAGATAGCCCATCATGGGCTGATAAAATTACTTGTGGAGGACGCTCTCCACTCATATAAAGTCCCCCTCGCATGGGAATCATTTAGGAACTTAACAAGAGACGGGGACATAAAAATGTTGCTTGAAGAAACGTGGTCCTCTAGCGGTGAAGAAGAAGAGCCCGTAGCCAAGAATAAGAAAGGGAAAATAAAAAAGGTCCCGACTCCAGCATAGAAGAAAGAACGAAAAGAGAAGGAGGAGGGAAAGGACGACAGAGCAAAGGAAGACACCCCCATCCTGTCAGCAAGAGAACAGAGGTTGAAAAGCAGGGCAGTCAAAACTGAGGTGGTCCCTACCAGCCCAAGCACCTCGTCAGCTCCTGCAGGCAAAGCCAAAAGAAAAATCCATGCAGCCAAGAAAGAAAAGGTGGCGGAAGTTTCATCTACAGGAACGCAAGCACAGGCTTCTACAGGAAGCCCAAAAACACAAAAACAGGCTTCTACAGGAAGCCCGAAAACAAAGACAAAGGCTTCTACAGGAAGCCCGAAGATCATTAAGGAGCAGGCTTCTACAGGAAGCCCAAGAGCAACAACCAAGGCTTCTACAGGAAGCCCGAAAATCATTGGAGGACAGGCTTCTACAGGAGGCCCAAAAACGGAGACAGAGGCTTCTACAGGAAGCCCGAAAGTGCAACCACAGGCTTCTATAGGAAGCCCGAAGACAGAGACAGGGGCTTCTACAAGAAGCCCGAGATTGGAAAGAGGGGCTTCTACTAGAGGCTCGAAGGTCATTGAGAAACAGCCTCCTACAGGGAGTCAGAAGACAAAGAAAGAGTCTTCTACAAGAAGCCCGGAAGTGGGCAAAGCAGGGTCTTCCACAGGAAGCCCGAAGTCTAAAAAGGAAAGGCCCTCTACAAGGAGCTCCGAGAGAGCAAATCGCAAGAAAGAGAAGGCTGGCATTCTTGAGAAGGAGGCAGCAGTGGCACTAACTGCCCTCAGCACACCTCCAAAACCGAAAGAGAAAAGGGAGAGGGAGACCCCTCTACCACCTGAAGTCAGGAGGAGCAAGAGGATGACCACGGGCAAACCACAGCCTCCACCCAGCAGCCAAACCACTTCAGGGGATGTACCTACTTCACCCAGTCCAAGGACTCCCTCTAAAACATCAGCCACCCCAGAAAAAGGGAGCCCAAAAATAACCTCCTGGACTCGAAAGATAGGCCAGTCACCTTCCGAAGCCCGACTCAAGGAAATGGAAAAGGGGAAGGAAGCGTCACCTTCATCACCACCAGGGGCAGAGAAGGCAGGGCCATCAAAAGCAGAAAAGAAAGAGCCTGTTCCGGCCCCGAGTCCTCAGCCAAGGACGAGAAGCAGGAGCAAGGTTGCTCAAGGATGAGCAAATGGTTCAGCTGGGGGGTGATGATGAGCCCCAATTTTGGTACAATTTGGGCTCATTTTGGCCTATTCTACTTGCTCAAACCATTCATTTTTATTGCTTATGCATGCATTTCTTAGTTTATTCATGTTGTTTGTAGGAAGAAGGGTAGGCACTTTCTCTACGTGACTGATGCATGTTGATTCCAGGTTTTGGCATTAAAAGGGAGCAAAAGACAACAAAAAAGGAGTTAAGGAGACAACGAGGTGGCACTGCGGGTTTTGGGAGAGGATGTCCACGGTTCTAGGGACATCCCTCGTGATTCCCATCAAGAACTCCGAGCTCTAATCCATCTCCCCTCTAAGCTTAAAAAGCGGCTAGCTGTTCTACAGGAACAGCAGTTATAAACTGCTCTACAGGAACAGCAATTATGTCTATCCTACAGTATCAGCAGTTAAACTCTAGTTGGATAGCCGAGATCCTAAAATGTAGGACACTTGTTGGATCATCGTTTTTGTATAACTATGAAGGCTTTAGCCTTAGATAGGTTGTTGAAACTCTCGTATTGCTATTGTAGCTTTGGAGCACAGTTTAGTTTTCGTTCCTTTTTGTAAGCCAATTTGGCATGATATCAGTTATGAATAAAGAAGGCAGTTTGTGATCTAGTTCTGAGTTTTTCTTAAGGAGACTATAGCTCTCAGGTTAGGGCCCAACCTGAGAGCCATAGATCCCCTCTGCTGTAGTGTTGTTTCCATTTCCTTTCAGCACTGTGAGCTTTCCATTTACACATGCAATTCGAATTATAGGTTGATGAGTTGGTCTTTTTCATGAAGTAGATAGGAGTTTGCTTATAGTGAATTTGTTCCCATTTGCTTAGTGTAGCAGAGGATAAATATAATCGATTGGAGCTCCAACAAAAAGGTTGTTAAGGCTCACTGCCGTCTCATCTGGGATTGGAGTGAAGTCCATGAATAACCACCAAAAATACGCATTTCTTGATTCCATGATTGTTGCCAACACAGACACGTTAAGTTAGTTGCTTTTACATGATTCACACAGGCACCACACTTCCTTACCACAGCTTCATGCACGTTCTCTTTCACATTTCGATTGCTGCTCATTGAATTTACAAGCACAAGTAGTTTAGGTTGATGCATTTTTGGTTAAGTAACAGTCATAATCATTTGTTTCACTTACACTCCTCTCTCTCTCTCATTCCATCACTTTGTCCTCCACCTTGATCACGCATGCAGACATCTCTTTGACCCTTGCTCCGCTCTGTTACCTCACCAAGTCTTTCATTCCTCACGTGTTCCCATTCTCTAGCCTTTCGTTGACATAGCCCTTCACCTTCCATCCTCCTCCCTACACTCACTTCCCATCCTAAACTTTCACTTCTACAGCCATCACCAGCCTCATCCCTACCTTACACATCTCCCTCTACCATTTCATCATCCCTCCATCACTCCAAACACTCACGGTAGGTCATCCTGTAGCCATTTATAGACATCCTGTATAAAACAGAGTATCCTGTAGGATTCTCCACAGCCATCCTGTAGGAGGCCACTCTCTCGGTTGTTGAGCATCTGAATGCGAGGAACCTCTGTGGATGGGTGCTAAGGATCCCTAGGGACCTCTCCTAGCCTCCCCAACCTATCCCACGCTTTCCTTCCTTCTCCATCCCATCTGCACAACCAAACCCTAGTTAGCTCAAGATCACCATCATTCCACACACACTTAAAAGAAAATACAAAAACATAACTTTCATGATGCAAGTAGTTTAGAATGATGCATTCTCATTTATCAAAGGTAGTGATAGCATTGGTAGAAGTTGCATTTACATTCCATGCATTGTAGAGGTCAGACTAGTTAAATTAGGGTTTCCTAGGTTTACATGCTTTGATTTGCTTTCAGTTCATTTTTGTCAAGTAGAATAGCTTTCCTTTGAGATTAGCTTTCGTCCATCAATTAGCAAGCTTCTTCTGAAAGCCTATAGAAGTTGGCTTGAGCCCTAGCGGACTTGTGCCAGCTGACCAAGTGACAGCTGCGACAAGAGCTAGTACTTGTGCATATAGCATCGTCGCTTCCAAGTTTGTACGAACTACCGGGTTGATAAAATGAGAGACAGGAAGCCCCAGGAGTTGTAGCATTATCGCTACAATACTGGAGCTCACCACTCCACCTACCATCACCTCTTTGATCACTGCTAATAAAGGCAGCAAGCTCATCTCATAGACTAGGAAATTTATTTTCTGTCTGGTTCTCTCCCAAAGTAAGGGGAAGATCGTTGCTACATCCATGACCCCCGCAAAGGGTTCCTCCACACAGCAATAGCAACATAAGGATACAGTCATAACAGAACATAGGAACAACTTCTCCTTACCCAGAGGGGTACCACACAAGTTTCAGGTGGGCGAAAAAGTTTGGTTACATCCGCAGAGAGAACGCCTTACCAGAACCCATCAGAAACTCAGACCGCTTCGACATGGTTCTTACACCAGTAACAAAGTTGTGGGCAACAATGCTTTGAAGCACAACATTCCTCCATTCCTTCGCTTGCACCGATTGTTCAATGTGGATCATCGCCGACCATGCTTCTCACCATTTCTGGACACATCAGAGATTGCAAAACAGCTCACTGGAGACCCAGCTCAGCAGAAGCTTCCTCATCTCAAGGAGGAACTCAACGCAATGGGACCATTGCTTCCTAAGGGGGGAGGAATGATCCAGGTGGATGTTGGTGGCCACCCACCTATCCCATTTGGACTCCCACAAGTGTCTCTTTCAGTTTTTCAGTTTCCTTAATTATAGCGCAGTTTACTATTTTTAGCAGTTTTTCGGGTCCTAAACGTCCAGAGCCGTTTTGAGGCCCTAAACGACTTTTTTTGGGAAATCTACCTGCCATGATTTTTTAGATAAAAAATCATCTTTTTCGTTGTATTCCTCGGAGATATCTTTCCAACGAGCTATCATGCGCGTCAAACAGAGATCGTATGCCAAAGTTACGACCCCGGGAAGTTGATGTACCAATTTACCCAAACGGGGCCCATAGTTTAGTGTTTCATCTTCTAGGGTTAGGTTTTGGAATGTTAAGGGTTTTCCATTGTTTCTCAATAATAAATAGACCTTTGAGCCTCATTTTAAACACAGTTCGAAACAGTTCAGAGGCATGTAGCCGACACATCTCTTCTCAGAGATAAGCTACCATCGCCCTAGCTGGGTTATTTCTATTTGTAAGCATATTTCAGTATTCTCCATTAATGAAATGAAGTATTATTTCCACTTCATCTCTGTTTTTATGGTTATCACATCTCTGTATTTATGGTTATCTCTGTAATCTATTGCGTTCCTGCTTAAATCTGGATCACTTCGGGCATGGGAGTTATCCATTTTCATGCAAAGGGAATTTTTTGTTTTCTTCAAGGGGGGGTCCCCCTGGAAATGAGTTGTTCTGATCATATAGACATGTTTCACATTCATTTCCAAATTTTCACGCATTATTTCACAAGTGTCATCATTATCCTCAAAAACTATATCGTCGGAGCCGCACTTTTCATAAGCGGGCACAAAGGTTGTTGTCTTAAGTGAAATATTTTTTCATATGTTTTGGATGATATATGGTGTATCACTAAGTGTCCAAGTGTGTGATCATAGTCAATTTCAATCACTGTTCACATCGGTTCCACTGATTCCACAATTAGCCAAATTCTAGAGGATTCCTAGCAACCTAACCTCATTCGGCCTTCCTAAACTACGCACTTCGCATCTACAACCCTTAATATTTTCCTTGCCTATTGGAACTGTGCAATGTGTAGAAAGCACAACATCCCTGGGCATCCAAAACTATGTAGAGTCTACCTCGAGTGACCTTCCCTCAGTTGCAGCTCACTGCTCTCAAGAACTATGCAGATTTGTCCTGAATGCCTCTCTACTGCCCAATCCCCTTGCCTTTGAAAATTGCATAGATTTGTCCTCCAGGGCCTCATTCTGGAGCAACCACTACTTTCTTGAACTACTCAATTTTGTCCCTAACTATGCACCACACAAGTATTTCCCTCAATGGGCATTTTGCATTATTATCCCTCAGTATAGCCTACTCATTGAGCCTTCTCCCCCTTGACCATATACCAGTTCTGACTCAAGCAGTGGATTATCATGCAACATCTTAGACTAGGGGTTTATCAAACTAATATCATCTTGTCATGAGTGGATTATAGATACACAAATTGTAGAAAGCTATGGAGAGATGATTAAGAAGGAGATTAAGAAGGAGGACATGTTATATGATACTTAAGGAGATGAGGAGAAAAGATAACTATCAGATAATAAGACCAAGGAACCCAAGGTATGATAGAAGATCAGGACTGCATGATGAATCCATCTGATTCACAACCCTTTTCACAGTAGGTATGAAAAACAAAGCACATATTTCATGAAGTTGAAACACACCTCTTGGCATAGGATTAATGACATAATATCATTGTCATATCATTACGTCTTCAATGGCATGTATGGTCGCAAACACTAAAATTCATTCCATGTGTTTTCTCTAAGTGTTATTCTCCCTTTCTCTAGTTGGATCAATTATCATCTCTTGGCATGTTTGACTATTATCACATGTTTCCGAACCTTTTATGGTGGTTTCAAAGGCCGACCCCTGTATATGAGTTTTCTAACCATATAAACAGTTGTTGCACTCATACACAAAGTCTTGAGTATTGTCACACAAGTGTCGTCACAGTCACCCTAAATTTTTTCTCAAGTGTCGCACTTGTCACTTCTTGCCTTGAGATAGTCACATAGAGGGTAATGCTTTGTTTTCTATCCTAGTGGTCTATGTTGTCGTGTCGTCAAAGTATGCTAAGTTTTTTATCACATTTCAAGTTCATCACGGGTCAATCTCCCTCTTGCACTTAGCCATTTTCAGAAAATCTTCTCGACCAAGCAACTCAACTTCACTGAGCCTTGCCTGAGTAGCACACCATGTAGTCTCATTCCTCAATGATGTGACCTTATTTCTGGAACTGTGGATTTCACAGTCACTGTCCTCTAGGGCAGTTGTATTGTGCACTTCTAGAGCCCAACATCCTTCCTTGTCCCCTAAAATTGTGCAGTTGTCCCCCTAGTCATTAAGTTTTTCCCTTGCATTATGGAACCTCGTAGTGTGCAAAGATCCCAGTCTCCCTTGACCTCCAAAACTATGAAAATGTGTCATCCAGTGACCTTCCCTCATCTGGATCCCATTTTCCTCAACAACTACATAGATTGGTCCTCTAAGCCTCTCTACTGACCAATCCTTCTTACCTCTAGAAATTTCATAGATCTGTCTCCCACGGTCTCATCCCACAACAACTACTTTCCTCCTAAACTACGTAATCCTAACTCCCATAACCCACTATGCAATTTTTCTCCCTAGTTGTGATTGTGCTGAAACGTTCCTCAGTCAAGCTTGAGATATGCTATGCGTAGTCTCAATGATCAAGCCCTCTCTGTGTCATGTGGAGTTGCGTAATGCATAGTTTCTTAGCCCTCTCTCCTATCCTGTCACATGTCATAGGCTTAGTTCATGGATAATAATACATCATACTAGGATAGGGATTTTTTAGATTGATGTCGTCCCATCGTAAGTGAATTGCAGAAACAGGTACACTATCAAGCCATGGTGAGATGACAAAGAAGGAGAAGAAGGATGGAAGCATGCCTAGAGACTCACTTGTAGCTAAACAGATGAGTGAATCTATCAAGAGCAAGTAAAGAGACACAAATTTTCAACCACCTATAAAGACCAAAGATCATTGAAGACCCTGCATCATCAAGCTATGTGGAGGAGAAGAGAAAGCATATCCAAGAACACATATATCACTCAATAGTGATAGTGACTTGACATTTCCATATCATCAAGACATTCTATATTAGCAGTGTCATGTCAAGTCATGTCATGAGTTTCCATGTTCCACATCACTATTGTGGGCCATGTATATTGTAAATCAAATGTACTTTAAAGTCAAAGTCCAATGGACACACAAGAATATGAAGTGTCATGTGATTTTAAAAAATCATACGAAGTTGAATAGTCGTGAGGGTATTTAAAGATTCACAAAGGGGAAGGTATCACCCTTGGTTATATATACCCCTTCATTGTATGATAAAACGACTTTCACTTTAGCTCCTCTTGCAATGAATTAGAGAGACTAGCTAGTTCTTTGAGGAGCAAGGAGTGGCTCCAATGTCCCACTACTGGGGCTAGTGATGTACAATCTAAATATGTGTCTTGGAACTTTTCCTTAATAAAAGAATCCTTTTAAGGCCAACACGTTCTTCATGCATGAATTATGGATTTTTGTAATACTATTCCATGGACATTTGTATTTCATGTTTGATTTCACATGTACTAAGATAGTTGAACTATTTCGGTTATTTTGTGCTTATCTTGTTGAGAATGTATTGTAATAGTTGTTATTGTTGTTTCATCCTTGTGGACAATTTCGAGGGATACTAGACACAACTTTCCTCACTTATTGGTTTTAACAACCATTATGTCCATTGTGGACTATTCCAGTAGATGTTGGACATATATTCCCTTGATCATTGGTTGTAACGACTATTGCATTCGATTTGGACTATTCCATTGGATGTTAGACAAGTATTTCTGGTTCATGCGTGTCTCTTCCTATGTGGTAATATTACCTCTCACTCAGAAGCTTGCTTTTCACCCCCATTTTATAGTACGAGAACCTAGACATAGTTGCACTACACACTTGCCAAGAACACTCAACTTGTTGTTCAAAGTCACCATTGCATCACTCTCCTGTGCTGAGAGCTAGAGCCAAGGCAGATCTATGAGGTTTTGGCAACTGGGCCTTTATACCAAATGGGACTCCTACACAAAACAATGTGAGGTCTAATTGCGACTTCATATCGGGGAGATCCCCTTGGTTGATGAATTTCCACTACCGTCAACACATTGTGGAGCTTGCCCTAGTTAAGGGAAAGAAGCGAGTCAGTTTCATACGGTGCATGCCAGTAACTACAAGCATTCTCGTTTACTGAAGGAAAGAAAGGTAGTCAAATTTTATTGAATAGCATGGGCCAAATGGAGATAGGTGGTTATGTTATAACAAGAACAAATCCACCAAAGCTATAGAGCTAATACTGGAAGAAAAGAGGGGAGAATGAGTGACTATAGCACCAAATAGGTAGGGTGGTTACCCTATAATCACCACCTCCCCTTTCCACTGTTGGATTATCCCTAATGCATCGCAGTCTTAGATCCCTCACATCTATCGATGCAATTTTCAAATTGTCTGTATGGTGGCGAAAGAACAAACACCTTCATGATAGTTCAATCATATTATTTCATCAAGATTTAAATTCTTAGGTTATTCGAACCCCCAATCCTAAGTTTGGAGTATTTAAATCATAAATCACCGTGAATCACAACCTTTACTAGATGACAAAACCATTAACTAAGACATTTTATATTATTATAAGGTGTGATGTTAACATCTGCCATGTCGCCATCAGACTCCATTGATTAAAGTCACAATATGTATCGAGTGATAAGAAGGTTAGGATTGTGTGTGTGTGTGTGAATCTATAATAATCAATAGAATCCAAACTAATTTATATAGCCTACCATATCTTATGGATGATATTGACATAGACTAGTAGAAGGAAGGATGTTGATAAAATAAAATAAAATAAATTAGTGTCACAAGTGTTGGGTTATTTATAAGTGGGATCAAAGCTCAAGGATTCAAGATTGTGGCTTGTTTAAGGGAAAATAGTAACAAATTATGTTTTGGCCCACAAAAAAAAAATGGGAATATAGAAACTTCGCTTACAGGGCCAAACTCCACACACGTACTTAAAACAAATCTTGATATATGGGTGAAGAACTTCGGTCCATACCCACTATGTTGTTTTAAGTAGTGGAGTATGGAGGGAAAAAATCACTAATTAATAATTGGCAACAATAGATGAGAAATCAAATAAGTTTTTATGTTATATGGCCAAGGCAAAAGAAGTGCATAATCCAGTTATGAGTATATTGAAATAAGTTCGATGATGCAAGTTATTCAAAATACCAATCAAAGTATTGTTGAGGTATCCTTACCTACAAGATGTTGAGTGCCTAGGAGACCAAATAATTGTTTGCAATATTTACTTAGTAACACATGATAACTAGTAAATCATATACCATCACTATCTGATAGTGAGTAGAGAGAGAGAATTTGTGATCTATGCTGATGAGGAAATGTGTGCATAGATAAATTAGGAGACGTATTCAATTGTAAACTAAGCACAGTAACATTTCTTATATTACATAAATGTCTGAAAGGAAGGTTTGGGGTGTTTCTTGTGAAATTGCGTTGATGAAATTATCTAAATAATGACTAAGATACATAATTTAATGAGACCAAAAGCCATAAAGATGTTCTTAAATAAAATCTACTATGGATTGTTAAAGAAGCAGACAAATACAAAGGGGTAAATATTTTACTGGTAAGTAACACTTAATTTTTAGGTACAGAGGGGAAGTAACTACATGTAGGGTATAAATTACTTCCTCACACATATACTAGATGAGTACCAAGGACCTAGATGAGGTAGTGAATGAAGGATTAGTTGTAAGTATTGAAGGAATCTAAATCCTATTGGTATTATTGAGAACTAAAGCTCATTGTGGAAATTGTTAATGTTGAAATTATTATCCAACCTATAAGAGGTGTCTAACTAGTTGTAAAAGGTTTTGATTGGAATTTCAACTGAAACTTGTGTGCTTAGATTGTTTGGTTGGAATTTTTTTAAAAACTAAGCTTTAACAAATAATATATTAAATATTAATAGTGACGACAACAATATTATTATATGTATAAATTGGGAATAAATATTTCTAATATAGTAATATTCAATGGGTACAAATCAGTTTATAACTGATGAGAACAAATTGGTATGAGAATTAATAAACTCCCTACTAAAAATATTCTTCATAAATAGAGTCACAAAAGATGAGTTACTACAATGGGATAAATGGTGCAACAGATAAATAATTGAGAATTGGTTCTTGTTTAAAACCAGAGAATTGGAGCCTTAAAATATCATAACAACTTGCAAAGGAAGGAGACTAATTTCAGAATTAGTGAAGTAGCAAAATGAAAATAACCAAAAAGGATTTTTGACAAGGACTTTCT
The DNA here is from genome assembly GCA_031772625.1 of Pinus tabuliformis. NCBI lineage: Eukaryota > Viridiplantae > Streptophyta > Pinopsida > Pinales > Pinaceae > Pinus > Pinus tabuliformis. Next base: position 927,513,011 of record CM062804.1, read on the forward strand.
ATCTATCTATCTCCATATCCCTATCTATATATCTCCAACTCCCTATCTATATTTTATTCTTTCTTTGTTCCTTAATAATCATTTTTTCTCTAGATTAGATGGTAGTAGATGGATAAGGTAGAAGGATAATCGTCTTTTCTGGATAATAATATTTCTTATAGAACTATTTTCTGGTTAATTTATTGTAGAATGAGCAAAGGAAACGAGCTAAGGTAGGGGTCAGAAGGATCTAAGGTAATTGGTTGGGTAAGTGTTTTGATATTCATTACAATAAGTGATTCTTTAGGCTATAGATTATGCCGTGAAATCAACCATATATTGGGGAGGAGGGTGGACATATAGGATTGAAAGCATGTAGAGATGAGAGCACGTAGTGGGGTCCAATGAGAAAAAAACAGAGTGGAATGGGCTACAGTTCGACTACTTAATAATCATTCAAGGTTTCTTAATGGTTATGGATCAATCACAAATGGGACCTACTGTTGAGCCTCAAACTTGCACTCATTTACCCATCCTCCCAATAGCCTTTTCCTACTCATTTCCTTCTTTTATCATCATTTCCTTCATCAACTTGTTCAATTCATTGCATTATAGGACTTTTTAACATGATTTGCTAATCGTGCTAATGATTGACTGTTGGTTTAGATTTTTGGTTTAAGTGCTGCAATTCCGCAGCTTATACAGGGTTTCCGCAGCCGATCTTTGATTCCGCAGCCGAACTTTGATTCCGCAGCCGATCCCAGATTCCGCAGCCATTTTCTTGTTTGCTATACTTCAGGTGTCCTCTAGAGGAAAGAGCCACATGGGCAAGTTTGTATGACTGTGTACATGGTGCGTGTGCTGTCAGCTCAGCCAAACTGGCCGTCTACACCCCTGGTCAACGCGGAAGTAACTCTGGTCAAACGGCAAGGTTGCAAACGGTGGCACGGCTCTGCGTGTTCAGGTGGAGCACGGAACTCACAGTTGGCCTCCTCTTTAGCCACGAAGACTGCAGGGGACAAGAATCCAACAACGGATTTATCATCCATGATGACCGTTTCCTAAATCCATGCACGGTGCTGCTGAACGTGTCTTTTGCATAGCTCTTAGTTAGCTTAGTTTACGCACAGAACAGTTTGTGTTCCTGCTATAAATAAAGCATTTGCACACGCTGATTAGTTAGCTTGGAAGTTAGTCTTTTGTTGTTGTTATTCAGTCTGTAAAACTCTGTTTTAAATAGCGTTTACGCTCCCCACTGTATTTTGTTATGTGCTGATTTAATACCAAGAAGACTGTTCTGTTCCTACCTGCGTAGCTGATCTTTTTAATTGGTTGAGTGGATGGAGGGCCCTTGTCTGCTACAACCATTGTACAGTAGCTTTTAGATTTATTTTCTTGCATTTCTCTTTTCTGATTTAGCATGTATATTAATGTACAGTTTGATTTCTGCAATTTCGATTTCTTTTGACATGTATATTAATGTACAGTTTGAATTATGCTGCTTTACGTTTCTGTACTTTTCATGACTGATTAGTGTATGTTTTTGCAGGTTTGTTAGGAGCCCGGGACAGTGTGCTTTTCCTTCTTTTTATCACTAGTGGCATTTGAAGTTGTCTTATCTAAACTACTGACTTTTGCATTGATTTTCATTAGTTTCCTTGTTTAGTTAGTTTCCTTGCCTAGTTACTTTATCAGGTTTTGTCAAGTTTCTAATCTCTTGATGGTTCTTTTTATCATAATTCACTAACTTTTATGGGACCAAAACATCATTTAATTGCAGCTTGGTTTATTTAGTTTTAGACTCATATTGCTAATTCACTCCTAACTCTTTTTCACATGATCAATTTGGCTAAAGGCAGAATGTTAAGGGAGAATTAAGTAGTGTGATTTGTTACTTAATTTTTGGATTTCTATAGAGGAGTTAGAGTAGTGTTCTTGCTTTGAATTGAGTTAATGTAGATGTCATTTTCATTCTTATCAGCAGTAAAGGTATTGGACTAGTGCCATTTGTCTTCTTGTTTGATGCTTTACTTTCATTTGAAGCTTTAATTTCATTCCACGTTATTGTTCAAGTTTTTCCTTTAAATTTCAAGAAGCATTTAGAAATCGCCACATACACACACATTCACTCACTTGTTTATAACTCCATCATATCACATTAGGAAGATAAGTCAAACATGAACTAAAAATGACAAAAAGAACTAGGAAAGGCTGCTTAAGTATATATTGTACACTTCACTTCATCAGCTTACGAGCCCTGGGTTGACAATTTATGATAGCAATTTAGACAACACTAAATTGACCGAACATTTTGGCGCCGTTGCCGAGGAAGTGAAATTAGGTAGCCAATTTCTAAAAAAAAATTAAGAAAATTTCAAGAAAGGGAAATTGATAACCTCTCAAAGTATGCTCTCCTCTTGCACCTAGAGTGATCTGGAGGATCAGAAAAGAGAAAGTTATTGGTTTAATAGTTTCTTAAGTATGCTCTCTTCTTGCACCTAGAGTGACCTGGAAGATCAGAAAGAGAATTATTAGCCTGACTTGAAGAAAAATAAACAAAAAAATGACATGCATAGAGCTAGAGATTCTAGGGGAAGGTTTTTAGCTAGAGCCAAGAGTTCGATTTTTACAAGTCCATCTACTTCAAGGAACAGACAAGAGACACCTCCCTCATCTCCAACTGACACTCCTAGCCCTAGGATTCCTGGAATTCAAGAGGCAAGAATTGACTCTCCCACACCTTCTATTGAATTTGAATCAGAAAGAGATCCTTTCCTTCCTTCTACAGAAAGACCAATTGTAATTGAAGAAGTAGAATCACTGAAGAAGAGGGAGAAATTCCTTCTCATTCACCCTTTGTAGAAGAACCAGAAGACTCTGAAGTCTCTAGGGAAACCATTATGACAGAGGAAGAAGGTGGTAGAGGTAGAGGTAGAGGAGGAGGAGGAGGAAACAATGGAGGAGGTAGAGGTCACATTGGAGGAAATAGAGATGGGGATAACTCATTTGGGTTTCCTATCGTCGATGAGGATTCCTGAGCCACTATGAAAAACATATCACCATCTGTCCTCCCAAACTTCCATGGGTTAAGAACTGAGGACCCTGAAACATTTCTATTCGAGTTTGAAGTCATGTGTCGAACTTATGACTATCTGGATGACTCTCAAAAACTCAAATTGTTCCCTTCAAGATTGAAAGGACAAGCTTTGAAATGGTTCATGGGGTTACTCACTCAATCCATTAGGTTTTGGAATGATATGAAACAGACATTTTTGGATAGGTACCTGGACTATTGTATGCCTACCAATCACAAGGATGAGGTATTTAAAATGGTACAAAGAGAAGATGATAATTTAGAGGATTTACACGAAAGATTTCAATATAACCTGAAAAGAGAAAAAATGAGTAACTTGGATGAGGAGACCTTGAAAGCCCTCTTATAAAATCCATTAGAGATGAATGGATAGACATTCTGAACATGATGGGGAAAGGAGATATATCTCAACTTTCACTCAATGATATAGCAGAGCTATGTATCCATCTCTCAAGGGGCAAATCAAAAACTCAAAAAGGGCCTAGAGATCCTTCTCTCCTTAGAGCAAATAAATCTGCAACTGGATCGGTAAGTAGGGTTGAGATCGGCAATATTCTTGATGAATTCAAAACTGACATCTTAGGGAGTCTTAGTGAACAATTAGACACCCTTAAGATTCACAATAAACAGAAAGCAGAAGTCGAGGCTTTGGCCATCTTTTGCCCGAAATGTAGGAAGAAACAAGCTTTAAGGGAATGTCCCTTGGATGCACAAGTTATGGAAACATGTGTAATTTGCTCAGAAAACCATGAGACCAAGGATTGTCCTTCAATCCTTGGGCTCAAAGCAGTCTTTCAAGAAGATCAAAATACACTTGAATCTCTCTGTTTTGTTGCAAGGAGACCTTGGCAGGGGCAACAAAATCAAGGGTTTAACAACTCTATGAATTTTCAACCCCAACCAAATTGGAATCCTTGGCAACAACCTTGGTCCCAACCTCAAAATCCTTTTCAATCATGGATGCAAAGCATGCAAAATCCTTATGGGAGATTTGCTCAATTCTATCAATATCCTCCATCTTTTCAAAACCAACAAGCTCCACAAATTCCAAATGAAAGTCCACAACTATCATTACCATTCCCTCAACAACAACAACCTTCTCCACAAAATCAAAATTCTCAACTCTTGCTTCCATCCCAACAGAAGTCAAATCAACTTCTTTCTCAGCCATTGCCAAACCCCAATAATAGGAACCCTCAAAATTCTTACATGATGGAAGGTCAACCATTCCCTACCTATACGATTATTCCTCTCAATGAAGTACAACTCAGATCAGGTAGAATCCTAGATCAACCTTCTATAAATGTTCAACAGCCAAGCATTTCTGAGGAAGAGTCTCTTAAAGCTAATAAGGGTTATGAAGCATCCCTTCAAAACCCAAACACTCAAAAAGAAAAAGAAAAAGAATCAACCCCCACAACTCCCATAGTTGAACAACCTACATCTTTGGCCACACCTCCTTTTCCTGAAAGGTTACAAATTGACAAAGGAGTGGAAAAACAAATTTGGTTGCCTGACTATAATTTTCTAGATGAATTGAAGAATTTCTGTATCAAGATTCCCTTGTTACAAGCCATTAAAGAGATTCCTATTCTAGCAAAAACAATAAAGGAGTTGAGCCTTAAAAGACTAGGAAGGAAACCAAGAGATACCAGAAGAATCCACCTGGTAGGGAAAATTGCAGATATCATGATGGGAAAGATTACCATGCAGAAATATGTAGATCTCGGTAGTCCAATTGTCAAAACACATATCAATGGGGTAGAAATACCAAATACTTTGATTGATTTAGGGGCTGCTATCAACATTATGAGTAGACAGACCATGGACTAGTTAAAACTTCCTATCCTTCTCTTTACACCTACTTTACTGCAACTTGCAGATAGATCAATCATTAAACCTGATGGTGTATTGGAAGACATTCCAGTCTCCCTAGAATCTTGTGAATATCCAGTTGATTTTATGATTTTAACTCCCAAGAACAATCTAGGAGGACATCCTCTTATTTTAGGAAGACCTTGGCTAGCCACAGCTGATGCTTTCATAAGTTGTAGGTATGGGGATATGTATATTTTTTATGGCAATTCAACAAAGAAGTTCAATTTGTATCCTCCAACGAAAGCAATTACAGAAATAGGAGATAATGAGTGGGTTGATGATGAAGATACTATACAACCTGTCTTTACCATTTCTGAGATTAGTGAAGATAGTAAAATTCTGAACACATTAGAAAATTTTGAACCATCTTCAAAATATGACTCTACACAATTTCAGTTGGATTCTGACATAGAGTGTCTATCATCTAGAAAAATGTCTCTTTTCTCTATGGAAGAATTTGGTAGTTCTGCCATTGAGATCTTTCCAGGAAAAACATTAAACATTAACAAAAACTTGGAAAAATCCCAACAGGAAGAGCTAACCAAAGTCTTGCAAAGACATTCTACTGCATTTGCATGGGAGTATACCGACATGAAAGGTATTGACCCTAAGACTTGCATTCATCACATCTACATTGAGGAAAACAGTAGACCAATCAGACAACCTCAAAGAAGGATGAATCCAAACCTTAGGGAGATAGTGAAAGAAGAGCTCCAAAAGTTACTCAATGTAAACTTCATTTACCCCATTTCAGATAGCCGATGGGTTTCTCCCTTGGTTATAGTACCTAAAAAGAATGGTAAATGGAGGGTTTGCATTGATTACAGAGAATTGAACAAAGCAACCTTGAAGGATCATTTTCCTTTTCCCTTTATTGATCAAGTATTAGATACTTTAGCAGACAAAAAGTATTTCTCATTTTTGGATGGTTTTAGTGGTTACAATTAAATTCAGGTAGCACCTGAAGATCAGGACAAAACCACATTTACTTGTCCATGGGGAACTTTTGCTTACCGAGTACTTCCTTTTGGATTATGCAATGCACCCGCTACATTTCAAAGGTCTGTACTAGGAATCTTTTCATATCTAATTCATGATTGTGTAGAGGTCTACATGGATGATTTCATAGTTTATGGTAACACATTTGAAGAAGCATTAGAAAATTTGGAAAAAGTCCTAATTAGATGTAAAGAAACAAATCTTTCATTAAGTCATGAAAAATGTTTTATGATGTTTACTGAAGGGATTGTTTTAGTACATCATATTTCAGGAGATGGAATTAAAGTTGATAGATCCAAAGTTGAAGTCATCTCCAAGTTACCTGTTCCAAATTGTCAGAAAGATGTTAGAAGTTTTCTTGGGTTTACTGGATATTATAGAAGATTTATTGAAAACTTCACCAAGATAGCATCTCCGCTCTTCAAATTACTTACAAAAGACTGTGAATTCAAGTGGGATCCTGAATGTCAGTCTGCATTTGAAACTTTAAAGACTAGAATATCTGAAGCACCCATTTTGAGAGGGCCAAATTTGAAACTCCCTTTCCACATTTCTACTGATGCTTCAGATACAGCTCTAGGAGCTGTCTTGGGACAAAAGGATTTGGTCCCTTACGCCATTTATTACACCAGTAAAAATTTGACTCCCACTGAGTTAAATTATACTGTGACTGAAAAAGAATTCTTAGCCGTTGTTCATGCAATCAACAAGTTTAGACATTATATAACCGGCTATGAAACTTTTGTCCATACTGATCATTCTGCAATTAGATATCTTATGAACAAACCTGTTACTAATGGCATAGTTACAAGATGGCTTTTACTTTTACAAGAATTCAATATTACTGTGTTAGATAGACCAGGGAAACAAAACACAGTAGCTGATTTCTTGTCTAGAATCCAAAATACTAACGAAGATTCTCCTGTAGAGGATAAGTTTCCGGATGAATACTTGTTTGCAGTAACTACCAAAACTCCTTGGTATGCAGATATTGCCAACTATTTAGTTACAGGGAAGCTACCTCCACACCTATTTCCTAATGAGAAAATGAAAATCATTCAGGAGAGTTCACATTATTCTTGGATTTCTAATGAATTATTCAAAACAGGGCCAGATTGTATGATCAGAAGATGTGTTCGGGAAGATGAAATGCCTGACATCCTTAAGGCATGTCATGATGAACCGTGCGGCGGACACTTTGCTGACAAGAGGACGGCCTATAAAATCCTTTCTTTAGGATATTATTGGCCTTCTCTCTTTAAAGATGCAAAGCAATATGTTAGAAGGTGTGACAGTTGCCAAAGAGTTGGGAGACCAACTCCTTCAAATGAAATGCCACTACAGCCACAGGTATGCATCGAACCCTTTGAGAAATGGGCTCTAGATTTCGTTGGACCTATTAATCCACCATCTAAGCAAAAGAAGTATATATTGGTTTGCACTGATTATGTTACTAAGTGGGTAGAAGCCAAGCCATTGCCTTCTGCCATTGAAAATTCAGTTGTTCAATTTCTTTTTGAGGATATTTTTACTCGTTTTGGTGTCCCAAGAGAAATTGTGACAGATCAGGGAAGTCAATTTACATCTAAATTGATGGAGAAGCTGATGGAGGAATACAAAATCAAGCATAGAACATCTACTCCATACCATCCGCAAGCAAATGGTCAAGTGGAATCTACAAATAATGTTCTTGAAAGCATCCTCACCAAGATTGTTCATCTTCATAGAAGAGATTGGGCAGAAAGGCTTCCTGAAGCCTTATGGGCCTATAGAACTGCATGGAGGAACACAACCGGACATTCTCCCTATGAACTTGTTTATGGGAAAGAAGTCCTGCTCCCCATTGAGTTCCAAGTCAAGACCTTCAAGATGGCAGTTCAATTGGGGATGAGCCTATCAGAAGCCCAAAAGCACAAAATGGACCAGCTAAATGAGCTAGATGAAATAAGACAAGATGCAATTCTAAGGACCGATCTAGTTCAGCACCAAAGAACTAAGTGGCATGATCGACACATCAAAGAAAGAAAGTTTCAAAAGGGAGATTGGGCACTATTGTTTGATTCCAAGTTTAAGGACTTCAAAGGAAAATTTCAAACTCATTAGCTTGGGCCATATGAGATTGATGAAGTCTTTAACAATGGAGCAGTTCGAGTGAATACGATTGATGAGCTTCAGACTCCTCTCATTGTGAATGGCCATCGATTGAAAGTCTACCACAAGCCACTCTCAAAGGAGGAATTTGTTAAAATGTTCCAAGAAGATTCTGCAATGAGGCTGGTGGAGAAGAATTCTTCTCCTCCATCAACCTAGTCTTTGTTCCTTTCAGTTGAAAAAAAAAAAAGAAAAAAAAAGTCTCTTGTATAATCCTGAAAACCAATCTTGGATTGGCAGTCTTATGCAGAAAATATAAAGTGAAAATCAGGGTCACCTGACACTTTATATTTTCCAAATAAAAAAAATCTCTCTCTCTTTCTCTTTCCATCTCATCCGCCATTTTTTCCATCTCATCCGCCATTTCATCCATCTCATCATCTCCATTCCACTTCATTTTTCTTCCAGATCATTCATTCCATCTCATTTCCGCCAATAAAGTCCCTATCAGGACTATTCCATTCAGTTAAGTTTGTTCTAATCATCTTTATGCAGGCAGACAAGTGTTGTTGCAGTTTCCATAGCTCATACACTTTGTCTCTGCAATCAAAGCAATTCTGTTTCAAAAAGGAAAATTTACAGTCAGAGGTATCATCATCAAAGAGCAGCAAGGATACAGAGCACCTACAAGGCCAGAGAGCAATCAAGAGTTAGCCACCATAATCAACAAAGGGATCAAATGCAAACGTATGAAGGTATATTCCAAATTTTTAACCAACAGTTTAATGTCATTTATGCATGGTTTTCAAATCGTGGTAGGAATCACTTAATGCAATGATTGATAAGATTATCCCACTTCTCATCCACTCCTCGTCCACGATCACACCTAATCCACCTCATCACCCTCTTAACGGTCCCCTAATTACTATTGATTCGAACTTAATACGAGCTGCTCTTCCATTAATTACTCGTACCTCAGTGACGTATACCAGTGTACTATGGCTCTACATATGATCATTTCCGCAGCCAAATGTATGTAGCCACCTGACGCTTATGGATTTGGCCGTTGCTTCATCTATTCATATCTCCATTTCCCGCATGCATAAACTCATTGCCGTATTGTTCTCTACACTCTCGTTTTTACTGTAGATCTCTCTCTGTTCTTTTTCCTCACTTCTCTGTTCAAAACCCCGATCACAAGTTTTGTACCATACTGTTTATTACATTACGGTTACTCTGTTACAACCGTAATTCCTCTGTTTTCCCCGTGAGCATTCTCCTCAAGCGTCCATATCCCACTGTCATAGCTTCAAGAAAAACTGAGAGCCGAAAATGGGGAAATTATTAAGAGCAGAACCGGAGGGTTCGAAATTTTTAGAGGGTTACCCACAGATAAAGGAAGTACTGCAGAAAGCCAAATGGTTGAAGTTCATCCAGAAATTTAAAGGGTACAATAAAGAGGTGACAAAGGCATTTTCCCGGTCATTTAATGGAAATACCGTGGAGGTAGGAGACCTGCAGTTCACCATAATAGAGAGCACCTTGGCCACAGCAACCGATTTGCCTCAAAAAGGAGAACGCTGGTTCAAAAACAGAAAAGTTGAAGATCAAGAGTGGAAAAATATGCTCAAGAATCCAGGTATGGATACCTCCATTTTCACTAAGGGAATCCATGTACGTGTCATTAAGGAAGAGTGGACTTCATTACTGTTGCTTGTTCAAAAACTTTTAACATGTGAAGGCCGCTTCGGTGTCATGTATGTATACCATGCAAGAATCATGATGCACTTTATGGATGACCATGCTATCAACCTACCTTATTTCTTGTTAGCTAGTCTAAAGAATATGAGTGACACTATTCAGAAACACGTGGGAAACATTGAACCCCACTTGTCTCATCATGGACTCATTAGAATTTTAATTGAGGAGCAGTTGAAAATTAAAAATGATACGTGGGAGAAGTTTCTAGTTAGAAACCATTTTCAAGAGGTAGCTGAAGCCTCTAGCAGCTCTCCTAGGATACCAAAGAGAAGTAGGAGAAGAGGGAAAGGAATTACTGCCCAAGAGACTGCTGAAGAAACTATTGAAGAAATTGCCCAAGAAATTGCTCAAGAAGAAAGGAAAAAGGGAGGAAGAACTAAAAGACAAAAGAGGGATAAAGGGAAAGCCATTGTGCAAGAGTCATACCCTTCACCTGAGCCCTCAATGGAAGAAGACTCCCAAACACTAGCTGATAGACTTGCTCAACTCCATGCTATTGCCCTCTCAAAGAAGAAACAAAAGCAAAAACAAAGTACCTTGCAAAAGCAAAAGAGCACTAGTGCCGTGAGAAGGAGCAGCAGACTACAAAGGAAAATGAGGGTCACTGAAGACAAACAGCCAAATTTTATTGACTTGGGAGGAAGTACACCTGAAAGGGTTGCTACCCAGCTTTATTTTGAATCAAGTTCCCCATGTGCTGAGGTCACTCCTCCACGTGAAGAAAGCCCATTGCAGCAAGACCCTCAAACAGAGTTTGAATATGAACCAAGTCCAAGAAGATCACCTGACATTGACCCTGACCAGCAGAAGGTGTACAATTATTTGGAAAACTTAGAGCAATCAGCTGCCAGTCCTAGCTCTATCTTGCCTCTTGATCAACAGGTTCAATCTCTAAAACAAGAAGTGTTCGAACTAGAAGTCCTGAATCGCCATATTAAACAGGAAAATGAAGCATTGAGAGAACAGAGCAAGGTGGACAAAATTGTCCACGACAACACAATGCTTCACTTGGGTCTTTGGCAGAAAAAGAATAGGAAATTGAAGAGGAAATGCAAGAAATTGAGCAAGGCCTTGATTAACTTGAAATTTAGGTGTTTGGTTAGAAAACCAAAAACAAATTTGCAGCAAGAAGAAAAAGGAGAAGGTTGGATGTCTTGGGAGAGGCATCTGAGCATATGGACTGAAAAATCATGACAAAGTTTTGGTTGCATGAGGACATGCAACACCTTCACAGTGGGGGTATGTTGAGCCTCAAACTTGCACTCATTTACCCATCCTCCCAATAGCCTTTTCCTACTCATTTCCTTCTTTTATCATCATTTCCTTCATCAACTTGTTCAATTCATTGCATTATAGGACTTTTTAACATGATTTGCTAATCATGCTAATGATTGACTGTTGGTTTAGATTTTTGGTTTAAGTGTTGCAATTCCGCTGCTTATACAGGGTTTCCACAGCCGATCTCTGATTCCGCAGCCGATCCCAGATTCCGCAGCCATTTTCTTGTATGGTATACTCCAGGTGTCCTTCAGAGGAAAGAGCCACATGGGCAAGTTTGTATGACTGTGTACATGGTGCGTGTGTTGTCAGCTCAGCCAAACTGGCCATCTACACCCCTGGTCAACGCGGAAGTAACTCTGGTCAAACGGCAAGGTTGCAAACGGTGGCACGACTCTGCGTGTTCAGGTGGAGCATGGAACTCACAGTTGGGCTCCTCTTTAGCCACGAAGACTACAGGGGACAAGAATCCAACAGCGGATTTATCATCCACGATGACCGTTTCCTAAATCCGTGCACGGTGCTGCTGAACGTGTCTTTTGCATAGCTCTTAGTTAGCTTAGTTTACGCACAGAACAGTTTGTGTTCCTGCTATAAATAAAGTGTTTGCACACGCTGATTAGTTAGCTTGGAAGTTAGTCTTTTTCTGTTGTTATTCAGTCTGTAAAACTCTGTTTTAAATAGCATTTACGCTCCCCACTGTATTTTGTTATGTGCTGATTTAATACCAAGAAGACAGTTTTGTTCCTACCTGCGTAGCTGATCTTTTTAATTGGTTGAGTGGATGGAGGGCCCCTGTCTGCTACAACCATTGTAAAGTAGCTTTTAGATTTATTTTCCTGCATTTCTCTTTTCTGATTTACCATGTATATTAATGTACAGTTTGATTTCTGCAATTTCGATTTCTTTTGACATGTATATTAATGTACAGTTTGAATTATGCTGCTTTACGTTTCTGTACTTTTGATGACTGATCAGTGTATGTTTTTGCAGCTTTGTTAGGAGCCCGAGACAGTGTGCTTTTCCTTATTTTTATCACTAGTGGCATTTGAAGTTTTCTTATCTAAACTGCTGACTTTTGCTTTGATTTTCATTAGTTTCCTTGCTTAGTTAGTTTCCTTGCCTAGTTACTTTATCAGGTTTTGTCAAGTTTCTAATCTCTTGATGGTTCTTTTTATCATAATTCACTAAATTTTATGGGACAAAAACATCATTTAATTGCAGCTTGGTTTATTTAGTTTTAGACTCATATTGCTAATTCACTCCTAACTCTTTTTCACATGATCAATTTGGCTAAAGGCAGAATGTTAAGGGAGAATTAAGTAGTGTGATTTTTCACTTAATTTTTACATTGCTTTAGAGGAGTTAGAGTAGTGTTCTTGCTTTCAATTGAGTTAATTTAGATTTCATTTTCATTCTTATTAGCAGTAAAGGTATTGGACTAGTGCCATTGGTCTTCTTGTTTGATGCTTTACTTTCATTTGAAGCTTTAATTTCATTCCAAGTTATTGTTCAAGTTTTTCCTTTAAATTTCAAGAAGCATTTATAAATCGCCAAATACACACACATTCACTCACTTGTTTATAACTCCATCATATCACATTAGGAAGATAAGTTAAACATGAACTAAAAACGACAAAAAGAACTAGGAAAGGTTGCTTAAGTATATATTGTACACTTCACTTCATCAGCTTACGAGCCCCGGGTTGACAATTTATGATAGAAATTTAGACAACACTAAATTGATCAAACACCTACCTACCTGTAGGGTGGATGGTGTGTCTCAAACTACCCCTATAGCTAGACACATCTTAAACTAGGAAGAGCCATAAGATATGTATTTGGGTCATTTCAAGACACAAAATAAAAGTGGAACCACTTCATAACAATGTTGTTGGTACTCCAAAATATCATCTTCATACTAAATTAACAAGCATCAATTGAGCAAGAATAGAGTTAATTACAAATATGGAAGAATAATTAGGAAGGAAATGAAATAAAATTTGCCCATTTTTGGTCTGATGTTTTTTTTTTAAGTATTGGAAACGAAGAATAATTTGGAAAAGGACAGTCTAAGAAATACACATGATAAAATACACATAATGATGGATGTGTATATTAAATACTTTGAGGTGTATACTTCCCTAATGAAGCTTGAAATGTTAATGGTAGATTTAGGTTAAAAAAAGACTAGAAATAAACAGAGGATTGAGTAAGGAAACTAAGGAAATGTGACATGTAAATTTTAAAAAACTTGAAGCTACGATAAAATATGCTAGTAGTCTATTGGAAGAAGTGTTACCTATTCCTATTGAAATCAAAGGGCAGCATGCCACTAGCCAATGATGCTATAGATATGTTTTTAAGGAACTTTAATTTGAATTTTATAGACACAAGTAAAGTTTGTTCAAATGATTGATTGGAATGAACATATTCCTATAAATTCATTATGTCAATATAAATACTCTAACATTATGTGATCTGAAAATGAAACTACCTGTATTTGTTGTTCAGGGTATTCATTTCCATTAAATTATATGTGCAAACTATTACTCATGTCTTGCAATTGAAACAAAGTGTTTTTGGTAAATTTCTGAGTCTTATGTTTGAAGGAGTGTTATTTCATTTTACTTTTTAGCATATTAAATCTAAAAACATAGCAAGATAAAATCACATAATATAACACAATAGCTGATGAGGCAGTTCACCCCTCCTGGGCTACATTTGTTGGGTCGAAGGCCCCCAAATGGGCATGTCCTTTCTCTTATTAGATGCTCAAATTGGTTATATAGTGATATGAAAGCCCAAACGGGAAAAATAATCTATAGAAATGAGTTCAGAACACATAAAACAGTAAAGATTGGCTTTTGTTTCACCTCCAATGGTTAACCATAGCTCAACATAACTCCAACACTCCTTAGGCCCTGATGGCTCTCCAAGCTTCTCTACTGAAAAAGTACCTGAAGATCAGCTCTGTTGACTCTGAAACCTGTACCATTAGCTCTGGAATGCTTAGAATACTCGAAATCAAGAAAAAAATCTCCAAAAGGTTCTATCTAGTGAATGTTATGACCAACAGAAGATTTTTCCAATCTGGCCTAAAGAAACTCCACCAAAAGTGGATTAACTGGAGTTAGGCCCGCCAATTTGGCCAACTCTGCCCAGAATAGCACGCTCCACCTAATCTATCAGATCTATTGGAGATAACATTTATTGTTAGGTTTAGTGGTCACATGGACCATCTAAACCCCCGCCGGCGGAACCGTTTGAACCAACGGTTTGAGAACCGTGGCATAAAAACTATGCATAACCTCCGTCGAAGAACATGTGACCCTATCCACTTTGACCGCAAGTTTAATGTAACCATCAGTGCTAGGTTTGTGGTCACCGAGTTCTGGTCATATTATTCGGGGGCTGGCCCCCTTTTTCTGCTACCCATACGTTTGCCAAAACTTAAATATGAGTAATGACCCATAGTGGTTAAGAACCACTCGTAGCCTGCCCGGTCAGGCCGCTTGGCTGGCAGCGCGGAGATCTGCAGTCGAATCCTGCGGAAAGCCATAAAATTTTACATAGCCACTATTTCTCCAACCAAGGGCCACGTGGCAGCCTCCTGGTAGGCCACGTGGCGCCCATTGATTGTTCTTCAATATACACAGTCAATCTCATATCCAGCAACAGAATGCCAAATGTCAAAACATGATTGGCCAGCAGGGAATATTCTTTGGAATATTTTGTGGAATATTCCCAAAATATTTTTTTAATATTTGCCACAATCAAAAGTCAACCCTGGGAAAACTAATTTTTGAAGGAAATTGTAAACTTCAAACTTGCATAACTTCCACATGCAGTGTCGGATTTGAGTGTCATTCACAGCTACAAGATCATATCGATGAGGCTTGTCCTGTCATTCTAGTTTCAACCAATTCTAAGAAGTTCCAATTTTGAGCATTTTCTTCAATTAGAACATGATCACCTGATCACACCTCCCAAATGGGAAGGTTTTGGACTCTAGAAGCCTTCAATTAGCTGTTAAGAAGGTGAGGGCATAGCTCCCTCATCTTTTCCACCTCCATCCACTTTTCCTTACTCAGTTTGCTGCCTTTAATACCATCCTGAACATAATCAACATTTCCCCTCCTCGAAGTGTTTGTCCTTCGGTTAAGGATAGCATCCTCTTTCAGTTCATCCAAAAATTTTGGCGAAAAATCATCTATGGACGGCAGCTGAATGTCACTTTCATGATTAGCAATTAAAGGAGGTTCATACAAACATAAGTTTTCCACATTCACAACGGAATTCATTTGCATATATGAAGGCAAATCTAATTGAAAAGCATTATTTCCAACTTGTTTAAGGATCTTGAATGGACCACAATGAATAGGATTCAGTTTTTTACCTTCTCCTTGCATTCTTTCCTTACTAATATGCAACCATATCTCATCTCCTTCTTGAAACTTATGATCAACTCTATATTTATCATGTCTCTCCTTGTACTTACCTTGAATTTTTTCAAGTTGTTCTTGAATTTGCTGATGTATGAGCTGAATTCTTTCAATGAACATGCGAGCTTTGTCAATGTCACTATGCCCATCAATGGCAACATCATTCTCAAGAATGAAATCTAAAGGGGACTTAGGCGAATACCCAAAACAAGCTTCAAAAGGTGAAGTATTTGTAGAAGAGTGCTTGGCCCGGTTGTAAGCATGCTGATTGTAATGCAAGTGCTCATCCCAAAGCTTGGGATGCTTGCTGCAATAACCTCTCAAAAGATGTACAATGGTTCTATTCACTACCTTAGTTTGGCCATCTGTTTGCAGATGGAAAGCAATACTCTTCTTCAACTTGGTGTCCATCATCTTCTATAGATTTGACCAAAAATTCCCAACAAATCTGGAATCCCTGTCACTAACAATAGAAGTAGGCAAGCCATAATGAACCCATACATGTTGAAAATATAAATCAACAATTTTTTCAGTAGTTATAGTTTTCTTACATGGCATAAGAATACACATCTTGTTGAATCTATTAACTACTACATAAAGATAATCATGCTACTTTCTAGATAATGGTAGACCTCCTACAAAATCCATAGAAACACTTTCCCATGGTCTAGAAGGTACTGCCAATGGCATATATAATCCAAGATTCCTATTTGTAGGCTTGCTTGTAGCACATAATGAACAACCTCTAATGAAACGTGAAACACTATCTACCATGCGAGGCCAATAACAATACCTCTGTAAATGTGCCACCGTTTTGCTTACCCCGAAATGTCTAGTAATAAGAGAATAATGAGCTTCTCTCATGATACTTAGTCTCTCTCCCTGTGGTATACATAACTTGCCCATATGAAACAAAAAATTATTATGCAAATGATAATCATTCTCCCCAACATGATTCCCTTCACTCAAGTCAGCATACACATCCTTAAAATCAACATCTGATGCATACTATTCTCTGTAGCTTTCATGTAAAATAGAATCATTCTTAAGTAAAGTAGTAGCACTAATAATAGTCCTTGAAATCATATTAGCAAATTTATTGAAAATACATTTCTTGTACCTTATTACCAACTGAAATTCTTGTAGGAAGCCCATCCATCTGAAATGTCGTGACTGCTACAATTTACTTTGTGATTGCAAGTACTGTAAAGGTTGATGGTCGGTATGAACAAATGTTTCTTTTCCCGTCAAATAGTGTTTCCACTTTTTGACACTTTGTACCAACGCATGCAACTCCTTATCATATGTAGGATAATTCACAAAAGCACCATTAAATGTCTCAGAATGAAATGCGATAGGGTTACCATGTTGTAAGAGAATTGCACCCATGGCATAATCACTAGCATCGGTCTGAATCTTGAATGGCTATCTCAGGTCCAGTAATGCAAGGACTGGAGCTGAACTTATCTTTTCTTTCAAAGACTCGAAAACTTTTTGTTTCTTTCCTCCCCATTGGAAAGCACGCTTCACACTTGTCATTGTATGCATAGGAGCTGCTATGGCAGAGACGTTAGAAATAAACTTCCTCCAATACTAAGCTGCACCCAAAAAACTTCTTACCTCTGTAATGGATTTGGGAGTTGGCCAATTCAAAATAGCTTCTACCTTAGAAGGATCAATTCTCAAATCACCTCCTCCTACTATGTGTCCCAAATAAACCAAAGAAGTCTTTCCAAGTTCACACTTTGACATTTTAAGAAATAACTGATTTTTCTTCAAAATATCAAGTACTTCCTTAACATGCATGACATGCTCTTCTCTAGTCTTGCTGAAAATTAAGTTTTCATATAAGTAGACAATAACAAAATCATCAAGGAAAGGACGTAAGACATCATCCATTACCCACATGAAAGTTTCAGGTGAATTGCATAAACCAAACGGCATAACAAGCCACTCAAAGAGGCCTTATTTGGTTTTAAAAGTTGTCTTCCAAATGTCACTTTCTTCGATTCTAACTTGATGATAACCACTACGTAAGTCTAACTTAGTGAAATATTTAGCATCTTTCAGCTGATCTAACAAATCATCTATCCTTGGGAGTGGGTAACGATTCTTTACCATTATTTTGTTCAGTGCCCTGAAGTCCACACACATGTGCCAAGTTCCATATTTCTTTGGAATCAACACTATCGATGACCCCCATGGTGAAGTTCTTGGTCTTATGAAACCTTTGTCCAACAAGTCTATAATTTGCTTCTTTATTTCAGCATTCTCCATGATAGACATGTGGTACATACCTATATTAGGAAGAGGACAATCTGGATGTAAATGGATTTCATGTTGAATCTCCCTTTTAGGAGGCAAACTTGTTGGTTCCTAAAGCATCTCATGATGTGCATCAACTACATCATATAAATCTGATTTAATCTTGGAATCACAATTTTCACATGACTCGTGATTCACATCAACCTTAGGTTTGATAATAAGAAGTACAAAACTAACAATGTACTCCTTGCCATCTTTGAAAAGATGATATTTATTTTCATGGCGATGGAAGATCACTTTCCTGTCAAATAAGTAAGGACTTCCCAAAACAATTCCTGATATATCAAGCGGTACTACATCAAGTTCAACAGTGTCAATAAAGTGTGCAGTAATTGCAAAGTGCAATATGCACTTTCTTGAGACTTGTAAGTTTTCATCCTTGCATATCTACCCAAGTGGATAAGGCTTTGGATGTGGAATGGTCTCAAGTTTAAGCTGTTTGACCAAGTCTTCTGATATGAGATTTTCTTGTGACCCACTGTTAAACAGTGTGTCAATTTTTGTATGTTTTGAGACTACCCTCACATGGAACAATTCAATTCTTTCTTCCTCATTAGGAGCTTGTACATGAAAATTTGAAGTACTAGTGCTTGCTTTAGTTTCAATTTCATTTCCCTTCAAACTTTTCAAACCCATGGCTGCAATTTTGGTTTCATCCCCTGACTCGACACCTAAATCTTGAGGTGTAGTTGTAGTAGCTGTAGTTTTCTTCTTTCATTTGTTTTTGTTAAACTAATTTCTTTTTTAAGGATAAAGTTTCCAATATTTTTTCTCTTCATGGCCTTCTCTTGAATAGTGTTTACATATCAATTTCTCACCCTCCTTTTTGATAGATGCATTCTTTTTGCCTTTTCCCTTGAAGGTTTTCTCTTTTTCTTCCCCTTAAAAGGCTTGTTTCTACCCTCATCAAAAGTTTTTTTCCCTCTAGCCTCTAAATGCGTAACTTGTACACAAACTTCATCTAGATTAGTAGAATTGAACACAAGGATGGTATGTTTAAGGTAGTTGTGCAAACCACCTATATATTTCATCACAGTGCCTTGACTTTGTAATTCTACCCCTAATAAGAGTGCTCTTATCCTAAACCCTTGGGTGTAGTCTTGAACATTTTGTCCCTTTAGTTGTCTAAAGTTTTGCCAGTTGATTATAGCCTTTTGTAATTGTGCAAGAGGATAAAATTTCTTCTTAGTTATGGAAATAAATTCAGCCCATGTTAAAATAATCTTACCATGTTTCTTAATTTCATCCTTGGTCTTGGCTTACATACATACCAATGCTGCTCCATCCATTCTTAAAGAGGCTAACTAAATCTTGGTGTCGTCATCCTGTAAGTTATGTATCCTCAAATAAACTGTTGGAAATACTGGTGGGGGGGGGGGGGGGGTGAATCAGTATTTCTTACTATTTATTTTTAATTGTTCTAGTGATTTCCAACAACCTATATAGATATGTATATGTATACACAGAACACAAAAATCACCAGCTGAATTTAATGTTTTTATTAAAACTCAAGACAGTGCAAAGAAATAAATTCAATATAAGTATAAATCTGATTGTGAATAGTTTCCAAGCTCCAACTTGAAATTCAGTGAGGCTCCAACCTCTAGAGCACCAGCTCTGTTTTGCAGTGGTTCTGCACTTAGGAGAACCTACCCCAATGACTTTAGTCCTGTTCAGTTATGAGGCTTCAGCCTCTTGGGCTCCAACCCAACCTTCGTATAAACAGTTATGCTGCTACACTCTATTCAGCTGAGGTTGTCTCACTCCTACTCTCCTGCCTCTACTACTTATGCTGCTTCTACAGCCTCCGCTGCTTTTTTTTCCTATTTTTCCTCTACTGCTTCTACTATCTCACCCTCGGGTTCTTCACCACCATAACCGCACCAATAGTTCTTTGTTTCTACTGTTTTATACATTCCCATGACTTTGTCCATTCGTTTCTGCTTACACCGTCTCTTAGGCTTCCTCCTCAATCGCTGTCGTTTGCTCTGACTCGGTTGATTTTTCAGCTTCCCTCCTTTATCGTTGTGACTAACTATTCCATCCTGCTTGTATCCACTCCCGTATTGGAATTATCATCATCTTCAGGTAATTTGGAAGGAACGCCAGCCTCCAATTTAGAATCCTGTTTATGATCCGGATCTAAGGTAGTTTCCATCGATGTTACCTCTGCATAACTTTTAGGTTTATCTGAAGACTTAGTATGGCTTCCTTTATTCTGTTTCTTCTCCCTGAATTCCCCAAGTCTTTTTTTTTATTTTACCAGCGGCTCACAAATCAACCTTTCTCTTCTGCTTATGCATTGCTTCGAATCAAGCCTTCGAAGTGTTTCACCCACCCACTTCACAGGAAAAACGAGGCACTGGATCCTTACAAAAGAAATGACCAATATGGACAATCATGCCTTCTGCTTAGCCAAATAAATAAATTAAATGTGATCCCGACACCGCAACTGTGTTCCAAATGGATCATAAACTGTGCATTTGAAATCATAGTCGTTGATTGTCGTGATCCAATGTTCACAATGATTTTTTCCCACACGTTAAACATCGTGCATATTCCTTGCTGTCTGACCATCCTTCACCTGATTAGATGGCAGTCGCAAGCCTCAATCGCGCAACATGCATACGCATTAACCTGTGGGGGTGGCAGTTTTTATCTGCCACGCGTCGTATTGTGACTGGATCGCTGGCCCTTGTACGTATACCATCGAACCTCGGTGGGCGGTGCGGGGAATACAACTTATCGCCTACCTGTATGTCTCCCACGCATTATCATCCGCGCATCTTTCACGTGCGATGACCATTGGATCCGCTACTCTTTGATCCGACGGCTCACATTCATCATCACTGGATTCTTCTTTTTCCACCAGTTTCTTGCCAAGAAGTGATTTTATTTACCCCGACTTAGCCTTTGCAGCTGCTTTATCAATTATCACAGGTTCAGGCTTCACTTGTTTCACACCATCTTTCATTAACTCAGGCTTGGCAAGCCTCGCTTCTCTTTGGCCATTTTCCTTAACACGATGCATCAGAGCCTAAGCTTGTCTATCATCATCAGAATCAGAGTCTAATTCATCATATCCTCCCATTCCACCATCTGTTTCTTCTGCAACTGTGCTATGACCAATGAAGAAGACGCTTCTTGTCGTTAAATTGTGTGAAAGCTTGAAAGGTTTAGAAAACATAATATCCAACGAAAACGGGTCACACTTCCCATATGTAAGCGCACCAAGCACAACTTTCTTGTTATCAACATGAACATTGAGGAGAGCTCTCTCAATTTTCTTTGCATTTTGAATCTCACCCAGGGCTGCCTGCAATAAGTGGAGATATTTACCATCTCCAGGATCACAGCTCTGGACCTCCCTAGGTTTTACCTCCACAGCCCAAAACTCCATTTGATCTGAAACCCTCTGCTCAATTGTTTAGGTTCAAATCCTAACAAATGAGGAACTCTATTATAACTTTGTCTGCTTCTCTTGTCTCCATATGCTCCTCTGGTGGCTCTGTCTACTCCTTGAATATTTCCATATTGACATCAATGATAATCCATGTCCAACAATCTCCCCCTTTGTTATTAATGGAAATATTCTTCTACTCTCTCCCCCTTTGACATTAATGGCAAAGGAATGCATATGGACTGCCCCTGTCAAACTGCTCCCCTTGTCCTGCTGCATCTTTATGAATGAACTTGAGTGATGATAAAGAAATAACCCCCATCTTTTGACGTAGATGTTCGAATGCTTCTCGAGGAAGAGGTTTTGTGAAAATATCAGCTATCTTCTCCTTTGTACTAATATATTCTAGGATGATTTTTTGTTTAGCTACTTGCTCACGAAGGAAATGATACTTGATTGGTATGTGTTTGGTTCTTGAGTGCATCACAGGATTTTTGCTGAGACTGATAGCACTTGTGTTGTCACAATAGACGGAAATTGGTTGATCGGTACATATGTCAAGATCTTTTAGAGCTTCCTTCATCCATAGTATCTGAGAACAACAGTTTGTTGCAGCAATATACTCAGCTTCGGCTGTAGATAATGATATGGATGACTGTTTTTTGCTGAGCCAGGATACCAAATAGTCTCCTAGGAAGAATGCATTTCCACTAGTGCTTTTTCGATCATCTATACTTCCAACCCAATCAGCATCAGTGTATGCAGTTACAGTCAATGTTGAGTCCTTTGGGTACCAATGACCGAAATTAGAAGTTCCCTTCAGATATCTGAGAGTTCTTTTTACAGCTAATAAATGGGATTGTTTGGGAGAAAATTGAAATCTTCCCACCATTCCTACTGCTTGCATTATGTCTAGTCATGTAGCTGTTAAGTATTGAAGGGCTCCAATAGGTGACCTGTAATGAGTTGCATCTACTAGAGGGGAGTCATCATCTTTTCTGAGTTTGCAGTTTGTGGTCATAGGTGTGCTCATGGGTGCACAATCCTCCATTACATATTTTTTGAGCATGTCTTTTAGATATTTGGTTTGATATATACACAATGCTGCTCTAATTTGAGATATTTGAAGTCCACGGAAGTCGGACAACTCTCCTATCATTGACATCTAAAACTCTTTTGACATGTTTTCAGAAAATTCATGGCTCATTTCATCATTACTACTAGCAAAAATCAGATCATCGACATAAACAAAAGCAACTAGTAACTTACCTTGATCTGTCTTTATGTATAGATTGCTTCCAACCACTCCCTTTTTGAAGCCTTGTTGTTGTATATAGTGATCCAGTCTTGCATATCAAGCTCTAGGAGCTTGTTTCAACCCATATAAAGCCTTTTTCAACTTACAAACTAAGTCCTTTCCTACTATTAGATCAAAACCTTCTGGCTGCTCCATGTAGACTTCCTCCTTGAGTTCCCCATTTAGAAATGTTGATTTCACATCCATTTGATAGATTTTGAATCCTTTTGAGCAAGCAAATGCCAAGAACATCCCGATAGCTTCCATACAGGCCACTGTTGCAAATGTCTCTTCAAAATCAATTCCATCAATTTGTGAATAGCCTTTGCAGACAAGTCTTGCCTTGTTTCTGATAACTTGTCCCTCTTCATTCATTTTATTTTTGAACACCCATTTGGTTCCTATTATGTTTTTGTCCTTTGGATTAGGTACCAGCTCCCATGTCTTGTTCTTCTCAATTTCGGTCATTTCTTCTTCCATGGCTTTTACCCAATGAGGATCCTTACTTGCTTCTGCAAATGTTTCTGGTTCTATCATAGATAGGAGGGCAATGACTTTTCTCTTGGATGTGATTGTTATCCTTCTTCGGGTCTGCACACCTTCATCTCTATCACCAATGATCTGCTCTTCTGGATGATGTCTTTGGACATACTTCATCTTTGAAGGGGTATTAGGTGGTTCTCTTTCCTCTTCTTCTTCTTCTTCTTCCTCATCTATTTCTTCTTCTTTAGGTTCTTCTTCTTCAATGAGAGAGTCATGTTCATGTTCTTCAATTTCCCTCTCTAGAATATCTTCATCAACCTTTACATCAATGCTTTCCACTATTTTCTTCAGTTGATAATTGTAGCACTTGCAAGCCTTGCTCCGTGTAGAGTATCCAAGAAATATCCCTTCATCCACCCGAGAATCAAAACTTCCTGGTGAACCATCATTTATTTTTATGAAGCACTTGCTTCCAAATATATTGAAGTACTTCACCGAAGTAGGTCTTCCTTTCCATATCTCATAACGAGTTTTATCACAATTTGGTCTTAATTGAGTTTGATTCAGTGTGTAGACAGTTGTTCCTACTGCTTCTCTTTAGAATTTAGGTTGTAATTCTACTACTAATATCATAGTTCTTGCAATTTCTTGGACTGTTCAGTTTCTTCTTTCAACTACCCCATTTTTCTGAGGTGTTCTAGCAGCCGAGAATTCCCTTTTAATTCCATGAATATTATAGAACTCACTAATCTCATTAGATGTGAATTCTCCTCCTCTGTCTGTTCTAAGGAACTTAATTTTTGAATCTTTTTCATTTTCTACAATGGCTTTTAGATTCTTAAAACACTCAAAAGTTTTAGATTTATACTTTATGAAATATATCCACATCATTCTAGTATAATCATCAACAAATAACACAAAGTACCTTTCTCCTTGGAGTGCTTGATTTATAGTTGGCCCACACACATCAACATGGATGATCTCCAAGCGCTTCGATGTATAGAGCTCCTTTGTCTTGTGGCTGGTTCTGGTCTATTTTCCATGTTGACATGGACCACACATTGCTTTATTTGGTTTGGACAGCCTTTGGATGTCTCGTACAGCTTTGATCTTGCTAATATTGATCATATTTTTGAAGCTTGTATGTCCAAGTCGCTTCTGCCACAGTCAACTCTCATATGTCGGACTTAAGTAGCATTTATTTTCTTGAATCTTGTTCAGAATGTAAATGTTGTCTGATGTTCTCACCCCTTTTCCCACAAGTTTCCCTGAAGAAAAGTTCCTTATTTCACTGTCTTTGGAGCTGAAAACGACCTTATGTCCTTTATCACAGATTTGGCTAACACTTAGGAGGTTGTGTTTGAGCCCGTCAACTAGCAGAGCATCTTAATCTTTTCCTTTCCCATTGATCAGAGTAACTGTTCCTTTTCCTACAATTCTGCCTAATCCGCTTCCAAAGGACACATTCCCTTCCTTTTTACTCAGCGAGACAAACTTCCTTCTGTCTCCTCTCATGTGTCTAGAGCAACCACTATCTACAAACCACTGGTTTTCATTATTTTCAGCATATAGAGCTAGGCTGCATTTTTCCATGCTGGAGTTCTTGCTACTCATATTTCTTCCTTTGAGTGGGAAATCTTGTTCATAGTGTCCATTATTGTAGCAGAAAGATCAAAATAGATCAAATTTGGTCAAGGGATCAAATGAATTGAGCTTTTTGATTTGTCCCTTCCTTTTGGGGGCATATGAGTTGATTATTTGGTCCTTTAGATTTGTCTTTTCACTTCCACGAGCCATACAATGTCTGGCTTGACGACCAAATTTTTTACAGTGAAAGCAGTGTCCAAGAAAGATGGTTTTGTACTTGTTGAAGCAACCACAATTTGAGTCAATTTCCATACTCGGAATTACTCCTCCCTCATTCTTCAGATTTGCGATAGGCCTTTTGTGGAGTACAGGTTTGTATTTGTTGTAGTGTCCATGATTCGACTCCACATTCTTCTTTGGAGTAATTCTCTCTTCATTCTTGGGATCTAGGGTGCACTTTTCATCTTTTGGATTGCAGGAAAGTTCATCGACATAGCTTTTCACATTATTCTTAGTGCTTGAGGATTCTCCTTTGAAACCTATTCCAAACTTGTCATGTTGAGGTTTTTGATTTTTCAAAATAGTCTCAAGTATTTGAGAGCTTTTACAGCCCTTTTTAATTTGCTCCAACTCCTTTCTTAGAGACACTATTTCGGTCTCGCGTTCTTCACAAGTCTCTTCCTTTTCTTTAAGCTTTGCTTCCAAGATATCTTCTCTCCTTCTTATTTCCTCGTTTTCCACTTTGAGAGAAATGATTTGTTCCGTAGTTTCTCATTTTCTTCAATGGCACTTATTAACAGTTCATCTACATTTCCTTCTAGCCCTGAGTCATCATCATCTGCAAGTGCCATGAATAATGCTTCTTGGCTTTCATCATGATCTCTTTCCTCATCTGATTTCCTTTTGATGACCATAAACTCATCCTCATCAGAGTCATCTTGCTTGGAGAATAATTTTTTCTTATTGAACCCTTTCTTTTTATGTGCCATTCTTTTAGAATTTCCTTCATCATCACTGTCATGTTTATGAGGACATTTTGCTGCATAATGACATATTTTACCACATTTAAAACAAATAAGAGGATACTTGCCTTTAAGCTTAGATCCTTTCTTCATATTTCGTACAAATTGAGCCAATTCGGATTCCACATATGACTCATCACTACAGTCATTCCTTTCTTTCCCCTTCTTTGACCTTGAGGCCTTGAATGTTGCATCTTTGGAGCTTGGGCCACCCTTCCTCATTTCATAGGCAATGAGAATTCCATGGAGTTCATCCATTTTGAGGGTATCTAGATCCTTTGCTTCTTCTATAGTGCTTATTTTGGAGTCAAATCTGTTTGGAAGAGACCTTAATACCTTTTGAACAATGGTACTTTCTTCAACTTTTTCGTCCAATCCTTTTAGGGAATTTACCACTTCAGCTACTTGAAGGAGGTATGCTGCAATATCTTCTTCGTCTTCCATCCTCAAACTTTCAAATTGTCTTCTGTGAGTTTGAAGCTTTGCCTTTTTTACTTTTGAGTCTCCATCATACAAGCCAACTAGCTTCTCCCACATTTCTTTGGCCAGGGTACAGTGCATGATTTTTGTAAACTCTAAATTAGTGATTCCACTAGTGATGGAGTTCATAGCCTTTGAATTTGCGATGTAGCCTTTCCTATTGTCTTGGTCTGTTGGAAGAGTGGAAGTAGTTTTGTATTCATTTTGAACAAAATTCCAGACTTCAGGTCCAAGGGACATTAAGTAGTAAGTCATTCTTTTCTTCCAGAAACCAAAGTTAGTGCCATTGAACAAAGGAGGTCTTCCTGATGCTTCGTGGTTTTTCATCATGGTTATGGATCCTTCTTTAAGTTGTTAGGCTAGTATGAAGAAGCCTGCTCTGATACCAATTGTTGGAAATACTGAGAGGGGGGGTGAATCAGTATTTCTTACTATTTATTTTTAATTGTTCTAGTGATTTCCAACAACCTATATAGATATGTATATGTATACACAGAACACAGAAATCACCAGTTGAATTTAATGCTTTTATTAAAACTCAAGACAGTGCAAAGAAATAAATTCAATATAAGTATAAATCTAATTGTGAATAGTTTCCAAGCTCCAACTTGAACTTCAGTGAGGCTCCAACCTCCAAAGCACCAACTCTGTTTTGCAGTGGTTCTGCACTTAGGAGCACCTACCCCAATGACTTCGGTCCTGTTCATTTCTGAGGCTCCAACCTAACCTTGGTATAAACAGGTATGATGTTGCACTTTATTCAGCTGAGGTTGTCTCACTCCTGCTCTCCTACCTCTGCTGCTTCTACAGCCTCCGCTTCTTTTTCCGCCTCTTTTTCCTCTACTGCTTCTACTATCTCACCCTCGGGTTCTTCACCACCATAACCACACCAACAGTTCTTGGTTTCTACTATTTTATACATTCCCATGCTTTTGTCCATTCTTTTCTGTTTACACCATCTCTTAGGCTTCCTCCTCAGTCATTGTTGTTTCCTCTGACTCGCTTGATTTTTCAGCTTCCCTCCTTGATCATTGTGACTGACTATTCCATCCTTCTTTCATCCACTCCCGTATTGGAATTATCATAATCTTCAGGTAATATAGAAGGAATGGTAGCCTCCAATTCAGAATCCTGTTTATGATCCGGATCCAAGGTAGTTTCCATCGATGTTACCTCTGCATAATTTTTAGGTTTATCTGAAGACTTAGTATGGCTTCATTTATTTTGTTTCTTTTGCCTGAATTCCTCAAGTATTTTTTTTTTTATTTTACCAGCGGCTCGCAAATCAAATTTTCTCTTCTTCTTATTCGTTGCTTCGAATCAAGCCTTCGAAGTGTTTCACCCACCCACTTCACAAGCAAAACAAGGCACTGGATCCTTACAAAAGAAATGACCAATATGGAAGGTCATGCCTTTTCCTTAGCCAAATAAATAAACTAAATGTGATCCCGACGCCACAACTGTGTTCCAAAGGGATCATAAACTGTGCATTTGAAATCACAGTCATTGATCATCGTGATCCAATGGTCACAGTCCTTTTTTGCCGTGCGTTAAACGTCATGCATATTCCTCACCATCTGACCATCTGTCACTCGATCGGACGACAATCGAAAGCCCCGATTGCAAAACATGCATATGCGTTAACCTGCGGGGGCATCGGTTTTCATCCGCCATGCATCGTATTGTGACTGGATTGTTGGCCCTTGTATGTATACCACCAAACCCCGGTGGGAGGTGCGGGGAATACCACTTACTGCCTACCTGTACGTCTCCCGTGCATTATTGTCCATGCATCTTTCGGGTGCGACGACCATTGGATCCGCTGCTCTTTGATTTGACAGCTCACATTCATCATTAGTGGATTCTTCTTTTTCCACTAGTTTCTTGCCAGGAAGTGATTTTATTTCCCCCATCTTAGCCTTTGCAGCTACTTTATCAATTATCATAGGTTAAGGCTTCACTTGTTTCACACCATATTTCATTAACTCAGGCTTGGCAAGCCTCGCATCTCTTTGTCCATTTTCCTTAACACGATGCATCAGAGCCTAAGCTTGACAATCATCATCAAAATCAAAGTCTGAGTCATCATATCCTCCCATTCCACCATCTGTTTCTTCTACAACTGTGGTATGACCAATCAAGAAGACACTTCCTGTAGTGCAACTATGTGAAAGCTTGAAAGGTTTAGAAAACATAATATCCAATGAAAACTAGTCGCATTTCCCATATGTAAGCGCACCAAGCACAACTTTCTTGTTATCAACATGAACACTGAGGAGAGCTCTCTCACTTTCCTTTGCATTTTGAATCTCACCCAAGGCTGCTTGTGATAAGTGGAGATATTTACCATCTCCAGGATCACAGCTCTGAACCTCCCCAGGTTTTACCTCCACACCCCAAAACTCCATTTGATCTGAAACCCTTCGCTCGATTATTTCGGTTCAACTCCTAACAAATGAGGAACTCTATTCTAACTCTTTCTGCTTCTCTCGTCTCCATCTGCTCCTCTAGTGGCTCTGTCTACTCCTTGAATTTCCATATTGACATCAATGACAATCCATGTCCAACATAAACTTCCAACTGTCATATCCAGTTGTCAAGTTTCTCTACATTGACATCACTGTTAAACATGGGTAATTAAAATTTAACATCTAGCTTTAAAAATGGACTCTTTCCAGAAGATTTAATCTTATGAGATTGATCTACCGAGGTAGAGGATGATGATGTAGAGGAAGAGGATGATGATGGGGATGGTGGATCACCATTTCCTCCATGTCCTTTCTTTGAATTAACATCACCTTTCTTTCCTCCTGAAGAGCCCTCTCCTTCTTTTTGATGTTTAGACCCTTATCCAACCAACCTATCATTCCTTTCCTGGTATAATATTCTTACCATCTCAGTCATGTCCAAAAAAACTTTTTTGAATACCCGTTCTTCTTCTTTTGGATCCATGTCTTCAAGAACTTATCCTTCCCTTTCAGACATACTTGAATTTTCTTCTAAGGCTATTGAGGGTGAATTAGAAGGTGGAGATAATGGCACCCTGGCCCTCCTTGGTTGAGGATTATCTTATGCTCTAACCAATTGTCCTTTCGCTCTTTGAAGTTTAAGCCTAGTAAGCATTAAAACTTGCAAAACAGTCAAATATATCTTTGCACAAAACTAGTATTCAAAACATGAGCTCTGATACCATCTGATCTGAAAATGAAACTACTTATATTTGTTGTTCAAGGTATTAATTTCCATTAAATTATATGTGCAAACTGTTACTCATGTCTTGCAATTGAAACAAAGTGTTTTTGGTAAATTTCTCAATCTTATGTGTGAAAGAGTGTTATTTCATTTTACTATTTAGTATATTAAATCTGAAAAACATAGCAAGACAAAATCACATAATATAACACAGCAGTTGATGAAGCAATTCACCCCTCCTGGGCTACATCTTCTAGGTCCAAGGTCCCCAAATGGGCATGCCATTTCTCTTATTAGATGCTCAAATTGGTTATACAGTGATAAGAAAGCCTAAATAGGAAAAATAAGCTATGGAAATGAGTTCAGAACACAGAAAATAGTAAATATTGGCTTTTGTTTCACCTCTAATGGTTAACCATAGCCAAATACAGCTCCAACACTCCCTAGGCCCTTATGGATCTCCAAGCTTCTCTGGTGAAAAAGTACTTGAAGATCAACTGTATTGACTCTACAACCTATGCCATTGGCTCTGGAATGCTCAGAATACTCGAAATAAAAATAAATTTTTTCTCCAAAAGGTTATGTCTAGTGAAAGTTATGACCAACAGAAGTTTTGTCCAATCTGGCCTAAAGAAACTCCATCAACAGTGGATTAATTGGAGTTATGCCTGCCAATTTGGTGAACTCCACCCAGAATAGCATGCTCCACCTAATTTTTCGGAACCATTGGAGATAACATTTATTGTTAGGTTTAGTGGTCACATGGACCATCTAAACCCCTATCAATGGAACCGTTTGAACCAACGGTTTGAGAACCGTGGCATAAAAACTATGCATAACCTCTGTTGGAGAACATGTGACCCTATCCACTTTGACCACAAGTTTAATGTAACCGTCGGTGCTAGGTATGTGGTTGATGAGCCCCAAAAATGGGTAACTTTATGGGCTCATTTTTCCTATTATTCTCAATTAATCCACCATTCTTCATAGTTTTATGCATGCTTTTGAATATATTTATGTTAATTGAATGAATGAGAATAGTCACTTGACCACAAAGTCTAATACGTGATTATTGCAGATTTTTGGACATCTTTTGGACCAAGGTCAAGCATCTATGAGCAAGTTAACAGCCAAAAATGAAGAAACAAGGCTGAGGATTTGTAGGAAGATTGTCTCCTACACTAAATGACCCCTTCCTCGATTTCTCCACCATCAGCTCGGAGTTCAACAACCCACCAAAGATGATTTCAAGGGGCAGCCGAGCAAGTTTTGTGAAGTGGCTGATTAACTACAGTTTTCGTAGCTAAGCTCCTAAAGTTAAGGAGGATTGTTGGGAGTCCTCATTTTGCATAAGTAGGAAGGCTTCAAGCTTTGGTAGTTTAGCTATTAAACAGTTGTTTTTCGCACTTTAGTGCAGCTCTGCATTTTAGCTCATTTTCGAACTCTTGTTGTAAACAATTTTGTGAAATGATTATTTTTTGAGTAATGGAGATAAATTTCACTTTGCACCAGCTTTGAGCTTTCTTAGGAGGCTGTAGCTCTTGGGGTTGGGCCCAACCCAAGTGCCAATACCTCCATTGTGTATTTTTATGTGTTTTCCTTGCATTCATAGAATAATTTTTGTTATTTAGGTTAAGATCTTGCTTTGTTACTTAGGTTGTTTTTTATGATCAAAATATATTTTCATGCTTCAGGTTGATTTGACAATTTGGTAGCAGAAAAGATATGTAAAAAGGCCATCAAGCAATCTTTGATCTCATCTCTCCCTTCTTGGGACCATGAGCTGAGATCAAGGCATACTTGCTGCCACAAAACACTATTTTTGCCTTTCCATGTGATTGCTAGTGTTAGATTTTTAGTTGGAAAAGTTGATATCGATTGTGGTTGCATGTTTAGATATATTCTTGCTTAGTTTCCATAGCCCTCTTGCATGATTTCCTATCTATAAACTTATGTTCATCATGTTTCTAGTTTTTAGGTCAGAATAGGTCAAAATAGATAGCTCTCTGGTTTTTCTAGTCTTTGTTCGATCAGTTTTGGAAAATAGTGTGCAGAAAACCTGTGATACATTCCCACCTACCCTTCCTCCATCATACAAGCTACTCCAACCCCTAATTCTAGATTCCTTCCCTTCATTTGCCACACTTTTCCAATTTGACATAATTTCTACATTCTTGTGCAACATTGCTCCCTCCATCCTTGAACAAATCCAACCACCTTCATCACTCCTTACCTTCATTCACCAGATCCTAGACCCCCTCACATCCTCATCCATCCTCCATTTCCACTTTCCCACTATTTTTCCACCATCAACCCTCTAAAATCCTCTTTCGGCTCTTCCTGTAGAACTTCCTGTAAAACATCCTGTAGGACCCCTACAGACTACTTGTAGAAGTTCACGTGAGCATTTTTTCGAGATATGATCACTGTGAAACTCTCTAGAAGGGCGCTAGGGACCCCTTAGGCCCTCTTCTCACCTTCCCAACCTCTTGCAAGTGCCCACTCCATTTCCTTTCGCCAATCAACCTCTGCACAGTAAAAAACAGTTAAAGTACATGCATAATAATTTTGCATGATTACTCAAAAATACACAAAGATGTTTTTTCCATATTTTCCTTCATAAGTAGCTTAGTCACATGCATTTTACCTTTCCAAGAGTCAATGGAATCCACAACTTTCATCTCTTTTCTTGCACCAGTAGGGTTAGTCGATAAAACTAAGGTTTTCTAGGGTTTGCATTTCCTTTCAGCTTTCAGCTTCTTTCTGCAAGTAGAATAGCCTCTTTCAAGTTAGCTTTCATCCATCACAGTTAAAAGCTTCTTCTAAGAGCTCATAGAAGTTGGCTTAAGCTCCTAGCGAACTTGTGCCAGTTGATCAAGTGGCAGCTTGTGGCAAGAGCTAGTACTTGTGCATATAGCATCGTCGCTTCCAAGTCTGTTACGAACAACCAGGTTAATAAAAGTAAAGAAGTGATTCCCAGGAGTTTCAGCATCATTGTTGCAATACTGGATCACACCATCTTTTTGGTGCCATTTCCAGGGAAGCATCAAAGTATTTTTGATTGCTGCTTTTCTTCTATTTTCTACTGCTACCTTCTGCTCAGTAGTTTATTTTAGCAAGAGTAGAGTAGTTGTTTCATTTCCATTCTACAATTTCATTTCCATAAAAGGAGATTAGACATTTCCTGCTTTCATAAATTAGCATTTCCCTTCCGCAATTTCAATTCTTCAAGTGTAGATTAGCATTTCAATTCCGCAATTTCAATTCTGCAAGCATAGCTTAGCATTTCATTTCTGCAATTTCAATTCTGGAAGCGTAGCCTAGCCTTTCAATTCTACAATTTCATTTCAACAACATAGATTAGTTGTTCCTTGCTTTCATTTCAATCCTGAAATTTTCACTCCAACAAGGTTTATTCTAGTTAGTTGTAATTCGTTGTTCAATCAATTTCAGTTTTGCAGGTACAAGAAAAGAAACAAAAAAAAACAAAAACAAAAACAAAAAAAAAAAAACAAAAACAAAAAACAAAAACAAAAACAAAAACAAAACAACAAAACAAAACAAAACAAAAAGCAAAAAAAAACAAAAACAAAAACAAAAAAACAAAAACAAAAACAAAAAAACAAAAACAAAAAAAAAAAAAAAAAACAAAACAAAAAGAAAATAACAAAACAAAACAAAAATTAACCAAAAGTATTTCCTTTCATGCCTAGTAGGAGTAGAGACAAATCAGGAAAATTCTTACCCAACACCCCCACCACATCACTAAGTCACCCTTCTCTCTTCTTCGGTGGCAGTGAACCTCCAGAGATATACAAATATCCTCTAACAGAAGAAGAGCAAGAAAACATTCCTCCTGATACCATGGCTAAACACAAAAATGGTATAGGAGATGAGGAGAGAATAGAAGGTCCCTTTCCCATCCGAGAGACCAATGGGAACACAAAAATGAAAAACATAAGTCCCTCAACCTTACCTCACTTCCATGGATTTACCACTGAAGAATTTGAGTTTGATGTCCTTTGTCGAACTTATGACTATGCAGAAGACGAGAAAAAGTTGAAACCCTTTCCCTCTACCCTCAAGGATGCAGCACTATGCTAGTTCATGGGGTTACCTGGAAATAGTATCACAACTTGGGCTCAAATGTAGCAAGCCTTCAACAACAAATACTGGGATTACTGTAGGTCAAGGAAACAAAGGGAGAAATCTTTCGGATGACTATGGGAAGTGATGAATCTTTAGAAGACTATGAAGAAAGGTTCCAACTCAGTTATAAAAGGGCTAGGTGCACACTTGACCCCGAACCTCTGAAGCTAGTTTTGCTCCGAGGAGTTCCTGAAGAACTTCTATCTACCCTCCATTTGCTGGTTGGGGGAGACATCTACCAACTACCTTATGGTGACATGAACGTTGTGTTTAGAAACCATTCTAGGGCAGCCCGGAAAAGAGGTAGGGGGAGTCAACTTTCAGCGAGTGCCACCTTTTCCAAACATGAGTTTGCAAATCATATGGAAGACCTTAAAAGTGAGGTGAGATAGACCACTGCCACGCAAATGGATACCTTCCAAATCAACTGAGAGGGCTTTGGCCATCTTTTGTCCCAGATGCACAACGAAGCATTCTCAAAACAAGTGTCCATTGCACTCCGTAGAGATATGTTTTGTTTGTGAGGCAAACCACCCTACAAACCAATGCCCAACCTTACCTAGACTTAAAGCTATGTACCAAGGGGCTGAAGGAGCCACTAAACCACTCTACTTCCTGAACCAAAGGAGGCCACAAGGACCCAGACCTTACCAGAAAGGGATGCAAGGGACATCCTAGGATTATTACAACTCCAACCAATCCACTCACATACCTTCTTGGGATCCCCCTGCTCATCCTTCCTGGTCCACACCCCCTCCTTGGTCATATCAATCTCAATACCATACTCAATCTGCTACTCATTCGTTTCATTCTCATGTTCAGCCACAACCTCAGTGGAATGCACCTCAATAGGGGTGGAGGCCCCAGTACAACTCTCCTCCCACTATTTTGCCTCCACCACCTGCTTAACCACAACCATTACCTCCTGCTCCTCCAATACAACCCCAGATGCCTACTCAATTGAACCCGAACCCCAATAACAGACAGGCCCAACAGGTATATATTGGAGAGACAACATGCCCTACCTATGCTATGGAGATTCAGGAGATCAACCTACGATCTGGGAAGGTCCTCCCAGATAGCAAACCTCCTTCTAAGGAGGATGAGGAAGAAAAATAGGAAAGTGAACCCAAAGCCATTCCACCCTTTCCTGAGAGACTAACTGGAACCACGCAACCAAACCCAGAAGAGACTCAACTTTTGGGAGAACTTAAATAGTTACGTGTAAATATACCACTTCTCCAGGCCATAAAAGATGTACGAATCTACAACAAATTGCTCAAATAGAAGTGTTTTAGGCACCCAGGCAGGCACAAGAGAGATGCCCCAACTATCAATGTCCTAGGAAAACTGTCTGACCTAATGTTGAGACAAGTAATCTGTCCAAAATGTCTAGACCCTGGGAGTCCTATAGTCGATGTCCACATCAATGGCACCATAATCCCCCACAACCTGATTGATCTAGGGGCTACCATTAATGCAATGACCACGGACACTATGCTCAAACTCAACCTTCAGAGTTCCCTGAGAAAGACCTCGATAGTACTGCAGTTAGCAGACCGCTCCACTGTGACCCCCGAAGGGATTGTGGAAGATGTCATGGTCTCCATTGATTCTTGGGAGTACCCTGTGGACTTCATGGTCCTTTAGCCAAAGGAAAAACTCACTAGATACCCCTCATTTTGGGAAGGCCTTGGTTAGCTACTGCAGATGCTTAGATCAGTTGTCGAGCTGGGAGCATGACCATTAAGAATGGGCCTATGTCCAAATAGCTTGTCCTATATCCTCCTGCCCAACCTCTACTAGAACATGACTTACCTCTCTGGTTGGAGGAGGAAGATGAGGATGAAGTCTACTCTGCACCATTGTGCACAGTGGAAGCCACCAGTGGAGGTCCTCAAACCGAGGATGACCTTATTGAGAATTTGATTCAAAATCCACCTTCTAGTGTGATGCCATTAGAAGAGTTGGTAGAAGACACCCAAGCTAGTGCTTTAGTGGATCTCTGTGTGGCTAATCCGACCTCTCCTCGAGTTAAGAATGTGGAATTTGGCCTTGAAAGAACCTTGAAGATCAACTCATCCCTATCTCCCTCTTAGGAGAAGGAGCTGTGTAGTTTATTGAACAGCCATTTGGATGCTTTTGCTTGGAGCTATAAGGAGATGAAAGGAGTCCACCCTTCAGTCTGTTGATGAGCCCCAATTTTTGGTACAATTTGGACTCATATTGGCCTACTTGCTTTGCTCAAACCATTCATCTTTTATTGCTTATGCATTCATTTCTTGGTTTATTCGTGTTGTTTGTAGGAAGAAGGGTAGGCATTCTATCTACGTGACTAATACATGATGATTTCAGGTTTTTGGCATTAAAAGGGAGCAAAGACCACGAAAAAGGAGACAAGGAGACAGTAAGGTGGCACTGCTGGTTCTTAGGAGAGGATGTCCACAGTCTTGGGGACCTTCCTCGTGATTCCCACCATAGCTCCGAGCTCCAACCAATCTCCCCACCGAGCTTAGAGGCAACCAACCGTTCTACAGGAACAGCAGTTACAACTGTTCTACATGATCAGCAGTTTAACCTTCAGTTGGACAGCCGAGCTCCACAAATCAAGGAAACCTGTTGGATTATCATTTTGCATAAATACTGAGGCCGTAGCCTTTGTTAGGAGCTTTTTGAACTTTTGCATTACTATTGTAATTTTGAAGTACGAGCTACAGCTCGGTGTTGGTTCTTTTTGTAAGCCAGTTTTGGCATGACATCAGATTTTGATCTCATTCTGAGTTTCTAAGGGAGCTATAGCTCTCAGGTTAGGGCCCAACCTGAGAACAATAGGACTCCTTTGTGTTGTAATGTTATTTGCCTTTCGTTCCAGCACTTTGTTTCTTTACTTTGACATGCAATTCGAATCTACAGTCTGCTGATTTAGTTTTTATGTGATTGAGTAGGATTAACTTATGTTTACTTTGCTTTCAGCTGTTTAGATTCGATAGGAGGTTTGTAATACACAGGAGCTCCAAGAAAAAGGTTGTTAGAGATCACTACCATCTTTGTTTAGGGATTGGGGTGCAGTCCATATCAACCACCAAAAAGAAACGCAGTCTTTTACTTCCATGCAAGCTGCAACATAGCCATTTTCATTGAAGATCCATCCATGCACTTTTGATGTTGAACCATACTTCTACATTTTTCATTCCATGCACGGTTTCTTTTCTCGATTTTACATTGCTGCTCATAGGTTTAATGACACAGGTATCATAGGTTAATGAATTCTCGTTTTTGGTGCAAGACATAAGTCATTTGTTTCATCTACACTGCTCCACACCATTCCATTACCTTCCTCTTCTTGTCAACCACACCTAAAGCCACTCAACCGACCTCTGTTCAGCTCGTTTACCTTCCAGCTCTTCCATTACTCACGTAGCTCCATTTACTTAACCTTTCGTTGATCCCATCCTTCCAGCCATCAACCCACTGCATGCACTCTTTCTCCATCTGACTTCTCTGCTCCTGAGCCATCACCAGTTCCATCTCCATCTCACCTATCCTCCCATACCACTCCATCACTTCACCATCTCCCAAAACTCCCATGGTCGAACATCCTGTAGAAGTTAGCAGACTTCCTGTAGAATTCCTTAGTTTCCTGTAGGATCCCCTGCAGACATCCTGTAGAAGCCTGCAAACTTGGTTGCCGAGCATCCGAATGTTGTAGACCTCTGTGGACTAATGCTAGGGACCCTTTGGGACCTCTCCTATCCATCCTGACCTTTCCCAAGCTTTCTCTCCCTTCGCACCACCTCTGCACAGCCAAACCCTAATAAGAGACAAATTCATAATCACTCCATCACTTAAGCAAAAATACAAAAACAATGTTCTCTTCCATAGAAGTAGTTTGATTTCATGCATTTCACATCATTAGAAGTAATGGCATCATTTGTATACATTTGCACTCTCACTATTGCATCATAGAGGTTAAACTAGTCAGGTTAGGGTTTACTAGGGTTTCCATGCTTTGGTTGGCTTGCAGTTCATTGTTGCAAAGTAGATCAATTTCCCTTGAGATAGCCTTCGTCCATCATTTAGAAAGATTCTTCTGAGAGCATATAGAAGTTGGCTTGAGCCCTAGCGGACTTGTGCCAGCTGACCAAGTGACAGCTGCGACAAGAGCTAGTACTTGTGCATACAGCACCGTCGCTTCCAAGTTTGTACGAACTACCAGGTTGATAAAATTAGAGATAGGGAGCCCCAGGAGTTGTAGCATTATTGCTACAATACTGGAGCCCACCATCTTTTTGGCACCGTTGCCGGGGAAGCATCAGAGTATTAGTAATTGTTGCTTTTCTTCTATTTTCTTACTCTTGCCTTCTGCTAAGTAGTTTATTTCATTTCCATTCTGCAAAAGTAGCATAGACATTTCGTGCTTTCATAGATTAGCATTTCCTGCTTTCATAGATTAGCATTTCCTGCTTTCATAGATTAGCATTTCCTGCTTTCATATATTAGCATTTCCTGCTTTCATAGATTAGCATTTCATTTCTGCAAGCGTAGACTAGCGTTTCCATTCTTGCAATTTCATTTGAGCAAAGTAGATTAGTTCTTTCCTGCTTTCAGTTTAATTCTGCATCTTTCATAGTTAGTTGTAGATCAATCTGTTTCAGTTTTGCAGGTACCAAAAGGAAAAAAGCAAAAACAATCAAAAGAAAAAGAAAAGTCTTTTCCATTTCATGCCTCGTAGGAACCGAGATAGATCAGGCAAATTCCTACCAAACACCCCCACCACATCACTGTGTCACCCTTCTCTCTTCTTTGGTGACAATGACCCAGAAGAACCTATAGGTGAACATCCCGAGATATACAAAGATCCTATAGTATAAGAAGAGTTAGAGACCACTCCATCTGAAGCTATGGCTGACAATAGAAGAGAAGATGAGAGAATAGAAGGTGCCTTCCCCATCCGAGAGACCAATGGAGAAATGAAAATGAAGAACATTAGTCCCTC
The DNA here is from genome assembly GCA_031772625.1 of Pinus tabuliformis. Lineage (NCBI taxonomy): Eukaryota > Viridiplantae > Streptophyta > Pinopsida > Pinales > Pinaceae > Pinus > Pinus tabuliformis. The sequence goes on from CM062804.1 coordinate 927,551,467, forward strand.
CGCCTTACCTCACTTCCATGGACTGACTACTGAAGATCCTGATACCTTCCTATTTGAGTTTGTTGTCCTTTGTAGAACCTACGACTATACTGAAGATGAGAAAAAGCTGAAACTCTTCCCTTCAACTCTTAAGGATGCAGCATTACGCTGGTTCATGGGCTTACATGGGAATAGTATCACCACTTGGGCTCAGATGTAGCAAGCTTTCAATACCAAGTACAGGGATTATTGTAGGTCTAAGGAAACCAAGGGAGAAATCTTTCGGATGACCATGGGAAATGATGAGTCCTTAGAGGATTATGAGGAGAGGTTCCAACTAAGCTATAAGCGGGCCAGGTGCACACTTGACCCTGAATCCCTCAAGTTGGTCCTACTCCGAGGAGTCCCTGAAGACCTCTTAGATACCCTTCACATGTTAGCTGGGGGGGAAATTTACCAACTGCCTTATGAGGACATCAAGACCGTGTTTAGAAACCACTCCAGGGCAGCTAGGAAACGAGGTAGGGGAAACCTCCTCTCAACTAGTGTCCCTTTCTCCAAACATGAGCTTGCAAATCAATTAGAAGATCTCAAGAGTGAGGTGAGACAGACCATTACCATGCAGCTGGACACATTCAGAATCCAGCAGAAGAAAGAAGAAGCTGAGAGAGCCTTGGTTGTCTTCTGCCCTAGGTGTACCAGGAGACACCCTAAGAACGAATGCCCATTGCATTCGGTTGAAGTGTGTTTCGTTTGTGAGGAGGACCATCCCACAAATCAGTATCCGACCTTACCTGGGTTTAAAGCCATGTACCAAGGGACAGAAGCTCCCACTGAACCTCTCTATTACCTCAACCAAAGGAGGCCACAAGGATCTAGACCTTATCAGCAGGGGATGCAAGGGGCACCTCAAGCTTATTACAACCCCAACCAATCGACTCCTATGCCTTCCTGGGGTCCCCCTGCTCATCCTTCCTGGTCCATGCCTCCTCCATGGTCTTATCCACCTCAGTACCCTACTCAACCTACTTCTCATTCATATCATTCACATGCCCAGCCACAGCCTCAATGGAATGCACCGCAGTCGTGGTGGAGGCCCCAATATAACACTCCTCCTGCCATCTTGCCTCCACCACCAGTTCAACCTTAGCCATTACCTCCTGCTCCACCAAGGCAACCTCAAATGCCTGCTCAACCGAACCCGAACCCCAACAATAGACAGGCCCAACAAGTATACACTGGGGAAACCTCATGCCCTACCTATGCTGTGGAGATCCAGGAGATCAATCTTCGATCTGGAAAGACTCTACCAGAACGCCAACCTCCTCCCCCAGAGGATGAGGAAGATAAACATGAAAGTGAACCAAAGGCTATTCCACCCTTTCCTGAGAGACTAACAGCCACCACACAACCCAACCAAGAGGAGGATGAGCTTCTGGGTGAGCTTAAGCAGTTGTGTGTGAAAATACCACTTCTCCAAGCCATCAAGGATGTGCCAATATACAACAAACTGGTTAAGGAAAAGTGCTTCAAACACCCATGCAGGCGGAAGAAAGATGCTTCAACCATTAATGTCATAGGACAACTGTCTGACCTGATGTTAGGACAAGTCATCTGCCCAAAGTACCTAGATCCTGGAAGTCCTGTAGTAGATGTCCACATCAATGACACCATCATACCTCACACCTTGATTGATCTGGGGGCTGCCATTAATGTGATGACCAGGGATACCATGCTCAAACTCAATCTTCAGGGTTCCTTGAGGAAGACCTCGACAGTACTGCAACTAGCAGATCGCTCCACCGTGACGCCCGAAGGGATTGTGGAGGATGTCTTGGTCTCTATTGACTCTTGGGAATACCCTACAAACTTCCTGGTTCTGCAACCAAAGGAAAAGCTTACTGGATATCCTCTCATTTCGGGAAGGCCTTGGTTAGCCACTTCAGATGCCTACATTAGTTTTCGTGCAGGAAATATGACCATAAAAAATGGTCCTATGTCCAAGCAGCTAGTCCTATACCCTCCTGCCCAACCCTCCTTAGAGCATGACTTACCACTCTGGTTGGAAGAAGGAGAGGAAGACGAGGTGTACTCAACACCTCTGTGCACCTTAGATACCACTAGAAGAGACCCCCCAACCGAGGATGACTTGATCGAGACCTTGATCCAGAATCCACCTTCCAGTGCACTACCCTTAGAGAAATTGGTGGAGGATGCCCAAGCTAGCACCTTAGTGGATCTTTGTACAACCAACCCTGTCACTCCCAGAGTTAAGAATGTGGAGTTCGGCCCTGAGAGAGCATTAAAGATCAGCTCCTCCCTATCTCCTTCCCAGGAAAAGGAGCTGTGTAGCCTGTTGGCCAGCCACTTAGATGCTTTTGCTTGGAGCAATAAGGAAATGAAAGGAGTCCATCCTTTGGTCTGTACCCTTCATATATACATCAAAGAGGATTGTAAACCGGTTAGGCAACCCCAGAGGAGAATGAATCCAGCTCTTAAGGACATTGTCAAAGAAGAATTGCAAAAACTGTTGGATGCAGGATTCATCTACCCCATCTCAGATAGTGAATGGGTGTCCCCACTGGTGTTGGTTCCCAAGAAAAATGGGAAATGGAGAATCTGTGTGGACTACCGAGAACTGAACAAAGCTACCAAGAAAGACCACTTCCCTCTACCCTTCATAGATCAAGTGTTGGATGGACTGGCATGGAAGAAGTTCTTCTCTTTCCTGGATGGGTTTAGCGGGTACAACCAAATCCAAATCAGCCCGAAAGACCAAGATAAGACCACCTTCACTTGTCCTTGGGGTACCTTTGCCTACCGAGTTCTTCCCTTTGGGCTATGCAATGCTCCTGCTACCTTCCAGAGAGCTGTCTTGAGCATCTTCTCGGAGCTGGTCCATGATGCAGTAGAAATCTATATGGATGACTTTACTCCTTATGGGGCCAACTTCCAGGAATCATTGTCCAACCTGGGAAAAGTCCTAACCAAATGCATTGAGACGAACTTGTCCCTTAGTCCTGAAAAATGTGAATTCCTAATGACTGAAGGGACCGTGCTAGGCCATACCATTTCTTTCCAGGGGTTGCAGGTGGATCCTAACAAAATTGCTCTCATCAAGAGGGTTCCACCTCCTCAAAAGGTAAGGGATGTCCGGAGTTTCTTGGGATTAGCAGGATACTACCGGAGATTCATTAAAGATTTCAGCAAGCTAGCCTCGCCATTGTTTGGCCTGTTGGCAAAAGATGTGGAGTTTAAATGGACTGACGATTGTCAGAGGGCTTTAAATGAATTGAAGGACAAGTTGGTGTCAGCCCCAATCCTGAGAGGTCCAAACTGGGCCCTACCTTTCCACATCCACACTGATGCCTCGAACAAAGCCATAGGTGCAGCTTTAGGACAGGTTGAGAAAAAACTTCCATATGCCATTTACTTTGTTAGCAAAAACTTGACCAAAGCTGAGCTGAATTACACTGTAACCGAGAAAGAATTCTTGGCTGTGGTCCATGCACTGAACAAGTTCCGACATTATATTACTGATTACCAGACCTTTGTACATACAGACCATGCTGCAATTAGATATTTAATGAATAAACCAGATGTAAATGCTCGTATTATTAGATGGTTACTTTTATTGCAGCAGTTTCATTTGACCATTGTTGACAAACCAGGTAGAGAAAATGTTGTTGCTGATTTTTTATCTAGATTGGATTTGTCTGCAGATGACGATGGAACGGTGGATGACCAGATGCCCGATGAACATCTGTTTGCTATTTCAGTACTCTCTCCATGGTTTGCTGATATAGCAAACTACCTTGTTTCAGCATAGTTCCCTCCGCACCTATCTTCCAGAGAGAAGAGCAGAATCATCAGAAAAAGTGCCTCATTTACTTGGATCGGGGGCAATCTGTTCAAGCTTGGCCCCGATCAAATCTTAAGGCGTTGTGTAAGGGAGGAGGAAGTCTTTGATATCCTCCTCACTTGTCATGATGGGCCTTGTGGAGGACATTTTTCAACAAAGAGAACTGCCTTCAAAATCCTACAGGCAGGCTACTATTGGCCCACACTTCATCAAGATGTCAGAAGATATGTCAGTCAGTGTGACCAATGCCAAAGAATGGGGAAACCGACCCAAAGGGATGAGATGCCTCTCCAACCTCAAGTGACTCTTGAGCCATTTGAGAAGTGGGGCATGGACTTTGTGGGCCCAATCAACCCTCCTTCGAGGCAAAGGTCTTACATCATTGTGTGTACTGACTATTTGACAAAGTGGGCAGAGACTAAAGCAATCAAAGCAGCAACAGAAGAAAAGGTGGCCGAGTTCCTAAGAGAAAACATCTTCTATAAGTTTGGCTATCCAAGAGAGCTGGTCACCGATCAAGGGAGCCAGTTCACCTCCAACCTGGTTGAAGATCTACTAGCTCATCACAAGATCAAGCATAGGACTTCCACCCCTTATCACCCTCAAGCAAATGGGCAGGTGGAAGTCACCAATAGAGCATTGGAAGGGATCTTGACTAAGGTGGTGAGCAGCAGCAGAAAGGACTGGGCAGATCGCCTGGTTGAAGCCACATGGGCTTACAACACCACTTGGAAGACCACCACCGGCTTCACACCTTATGAGCTGGTCTATGGGAAGAAAGCTTTGTTGTCCATTGAGTTTGAATACAACACTTTGAGGATGGCAGCTCAGCTAGACCTAGATCTCAGCCATGCATAGCAAGAAAGGTTATTGCAACTGAATGGATTGGATGAGCACCGAATGCAGGCCCTCTTTCACTCAGAAGTGGTTCAACTTCAGAGAAAGGTGTGGCATGACCAACATCTCCATGACAAGCAATTTCAGCCGGGAGATTGGGCTTTGTTTTATGACTCCAGATACAAAGATTTCAAGGGGAAGCTGAGAACCAAATGGCTAGGACCATATGCAGTGGAAAAATGCCATGATAATGGATCTGTCCTTATTCGAACCATTGATGAGGAAGCCATTCCCATGCTTGTCAATGGGCATCGATTGAAGATCTACAGGAGACCTCTCTCAAGACAAGAGTTCATCAAAACTATGGAGAAATTTGTATTGGTCATAGAGAAGGGTTCTGCCTCTGCTTTGGGCATACCCTGAAGGATTTAAAAAAAAATAAAAATAAAAATAAAATAATAATAAAGATCCTTGGGTGAAAACCTCTCTGAGGCGCCCAAGGCAGGTGGTAGGGGTGAAAACCTCATTGAGGCGCCCCTATTGTCTTTAAAAAAAAAAAAGGAAAATGTTTGAAAAAGATCCTTGAGTGAAAACCTCTCTGAGGCGCTCAGGGCAGATGGCACGGGTGAAAACCTCTTTGAGGCGCCCCTGTTATCTTTCAAAAAAAAAAAAGAGAAAAAAAGAAAAAAACAATAAGCAAAATATGGTAAAATTGCATGCAGGTTGCAGATGTTCTATGGAGGAGAGGAAGCCTCTCAACTCAAAGCCAAAGGTCCTTATCATGCTGTCAAGGGACCTCACCAGCACCTCCTCCAAGGATACCCATGCTTTTTCAAGGTATGTGCAATTTTATCATGGTTTGAATCTTCTACCGGAAGATGCAGTATTTCTACAGGAAGACGCGGATTTTCTACAGGAAAGTGCAGACTTTCTATAGGAAGCTCGAACTTTCTACAGGAAGCTCTGTGTTCTACAGGAAACTTCCTGTAGAAGTTTGGGATGGCCCAGAATTCATTTTAAAAGGAGATCTAGCGACTACGGATCGGTTTGGACGCATGCAAGCCTCTGTTGGCACCCTTGCACATTGTTGTTACCTTGCTCCACCATCCTTGTCGACATGCAACCAAGTTCCCTGCACCAGCAAAGCAGATCGATGAGTTCTCGCGGGAAAATCCATTTTCAAAGATAAACAAGTGCTGAGATCTCATACCACAGGCATCAAAAGCTCCGGGAGCGTGATCGAAAGGCCAGATCCTCCGTCGTGCAGCATGCACCCAAGGAGGAAGAACTGTTACGAGACACCCCGCGGGAATCCTGTAACAGTTGAACCTGCTAGAGTGGATACCATTCACAACACCGCCATCTGCAATGAAACGCGGGCACATGCAACCAAATCATCCACTCCATCGTCGGCAGCCTATAACCATGAGCCTCCGGGTCTGTGTAAGTTCGCATGCAGCAGGTAGATCCACTCACCATCGTCCAAAAACTGGAAAAATCGTGTGCAGCCACGCAGGTAAGTGTCTCGACCCTTCCTTCCATCAAATCGCATGAATTTTACTTTGAATTGTTTGCAAAGCGTAAAAGTGAATGGTTGAGCAGCCGTATGGCCAGTCGACTGGCCACGTCGGCTAGTTATGGTATAGTTGGATGTTTGGGTGGCGGCCACGACAAAGAGAATGAGCAGCACGCACGTGAGAACACTCCCGTTGGAAGCAATGAGTTTAACAGAAAGAGGCAGCGGCAGATCTATGGGAATGGATGCGGCAGCAAGTGAATACGCAGGTGAATGATGGATGACGTCGCCCAACGGTCCGGCAGGGACAGCTCACCCCCCGCGCCACGGATTGTGCCGATTCAAAACCTAATCAGCTAGATTGTGCGCATGCATTTATCAACCACCACTTCAAACTCGAGTGGCTATTCTGATCTCTTCTGCACTTTGATACGCCGAGCTTTTGGCTACCAGAACGCCAGTGAAGCACACCTCGAGTGCAGGCCAACTACAGTCCTCCCAGAAATTTGCGCACTGCTCCTATAGGAACACAGTTTCTACAGGAACGCAGTCTCTACAGGGACGCAGTTCTACAGGAAGGCGGGTTCCCCACATAAAAAAGGTGACAGAAAAAGGTAACCCTGAAACTCTTCCTGCAATTGGTTTTCAAAGGTGGCAGGATCATCGTCCACAGTCTGGTCATAAAGATATTGGTGAAATTGTTGTTTATTGTTCCTATACTGTCGTTCTACAAGATGTCAGTGTAATTAGACTGTGTTGAGATCCGCAGGGATAAATTTTGTGGATTATGTGCATGCTCTGTCTCAATAGACCAAATCTCTTTCGCATTTGCCACCTTTAGTTAAAACAACCCTGTTCATCATGCCGGGTGGGTTTATAAGACGGGAACCCACTGATTCAACCAAATTAAGGGAAAACCAGGAGGTGGTAGAACTCTTCACACGGGTTCAATGGATATCTTTTTGTGATAAATTGCAGGGTTACGATGATGAAGTGGCCGAAGAATTTCTGCAAGCTCTAAGGCCGAAATCCAAAACACTGGCTACAGTAACCTTCAGGGGCCTAAGCCTCAAGCTCACCCCACAATATATCAGTCAGATTATAGAACTTCCTATGGTTTTGCCGTGGGATAAGGAAGAAAGAAAGCTGAGCCAGCAGGCAAAGAAAGAATTCTTTCCACCTGAGGAGGAATTCTCGGAGGAAAAAAATGGAGTGCGCAGAACCAGTTTGCTACCACCTTGGAACAAAGTCAGCCTACAGATAATGAAATATATAACCTGTGAAGGCTACTATAGCATCGTCTACGGGTATCACTTTCGGTTGCTTACTGAATTAAGGCATCGGAGTGAACTTCCTGTAGAACAAAAACTTAGCATTCCTTATTTCCTGTTACAGTCTCTAATTGAGTGTGCCACAAAGCTGAAAGAGGGCATACTAGATCAGATAGCCCACCATGGGTTGATCAAGCTTCTTGTGGAGGATGCGCTGCATTCATATAAGGTTCCCCTCTCATGGGAATCCTTCCGAAATTTGACAAGAGATGGAGACATTAAAATGTTGATTGAAGAAACGGGTTCTTCCAGCAGTGAGGAACAAGAAGCAGTGGCCGAGGGGAAGAAAGAAGCAGCCCAGAAGACCCCGACCGCAGTACAGAAGAAAGAACAAAAGAAGAAGCATGAAGAAAAGGATGACAAAGAAAAAGGTGGCACACCCATCTTGTCAGCAAGAGAGAAGAGGTTGAAGAGCAGAATGGACAAAGCTGAGGTAGTGCACATCAGCCCAAGTACCTCATCAGCACCTGCAACCAAAGCAAAGAGCAAAACCCATGCGGCTAAGCAAGAAAAGGTGGTGACACCCGTGTCTACAAGAAAGCAGAAACATGCTTCTACAGGAAGCCCGAAAACAGAGACAAGGGCTTCTACAGGAAGCCCGAAAATCATTGAGAAACAGGCTTCTACAGGAATCTTGAAGATAGAGAAAGGGTCTTCTACAGGAAGCCTGAAAATTGCCAAAGCAGGGGCTTCTACAAGAAGCCTGAGAGTGGCTAGAACCGGGTCTTCTACAGGAAGCCCAAAATTGGTAAATAAAGGATCTTCTACAGAAGGCCCAGAAGTGGGCAAAGCAGGGTCTTCTACAGGAAGCCCGAAATCTGAAAAGAAGGGGCCCTCTACAAGGAGCTCTGAGAAAGCAAAACGCAAGAAAGAGAAGGCTGGTATTCTCGAAAAGGAGGCAGCAGCTGCGCTGGCCGCCGTCAGTACACCTCCAAAGCCGAAGGAGAAGAGAGAGAGGGAGACCCCTCTACCATCTGAAGCCAGGAGAAGTAAGAGGATAAACACGGGCAAGCCGCAGCCTCCACCCAGCAGCCAAACCATTTTAGGGGATGTCCCTACTTCACCCAGTGCAAGAACCCCCTCTAAAACATCAGCCACACCCGAGAGGGGAAGCCCAAAAATAACTTCCTGGACACGAAAAATAGGCCAATCGCCTTCCGAAGCCCGGCTCAAGGAAATGGAAAAGGGGGAAGAAGCGCCACCCTCGTCACCACCAGGGGTAGAAAAGGCAGGGCCACCAAAAACAGGAAAGGAAGAGCATGCTCTGGGCTCTAGTTCTCGGCCAAAGACGAGGAGCCAGAGCAAAGTTGCTCAAGGATGAGCAAATAGTTTAGCGGGGGGGTGATGATGAGCCCCAATTTTCGGTACAATTTGGGCTCATATTGGCCTACTTGCTTTGCTCAAACCATTCATCTTTTATTGCTTATGCATTCATTTCTTGGTTTATTCGTGTTGTTTGTAGGAAGAAGGGTAGGCATTCTATCTACGTGACTAATACATGATGATTTCAGGTTTTTGGCATTAAAATGGAGCAAAGACCATGAAAAAGGAGAGAAGGAGACAGTAAGGTGGCACTGCTGATTTTTAGGAGAGGATTTCCACAGTCTTGGGGACCTTCCTCGTGATTCCCACCATAGCTCCGAGCTCCAACCAATCTCCCCACCGAGCTTAGAGGAAGCCAACCGTTCTACAGGAACAACAATTACAACTGTTCTACAGGATCAGCAGTTTAACCTTCAGTTGGACAGCTGAGCTCCACAAGTCAAGGAAACCTGTTGGATTATCATTTTGCATAAATACTGAAGCCGTAGCCTTTGTTAGGAGCTTTTTGAACTTTTGCATTACTATTTTAATTTTGAAGTACGAGCTACAGCTCGGTGTTGGTTCTTTTTGTAAGCCAGTTTTGGCATGACATCAGATTTTTGGTTATGAATAAAGGCAGGTAGATTTTGATCTCATTCTGAGTTTCTAAGGGAGCTATAGCTCTCAGGTTAGGGCCCAACCTGAGAGCAATATGACTCCTCTGTGTTGTAATGTTATTTGCCTTTCATTCCAGCACTTTGTTTCTTTACTTTGACATGCAATTCGAATCTACAGTCTGTTGATTTAGTTTTTATGTGATTGAGTAGGATTAACTTATGGTTACTTTGCTTTCAGCTGTTTAGATTCGATAGGAGGTTTGTAATACACAGGAGCTCCAAGAAAAAGGTTGTTAGAGATCACTGCCATCTCTGTTTAGGGATTGGGGTGCAGTCCATATCAACCACCAAAAAGAAACGCAGTCTTTTACTTCCATGCAAGCTGCAACATAGCCATTTTCATTGAAGATCCATCCATGCACTTTTGATGTTGAACCATACTTCTACATTTTTCATTCCATGCACGGTTTCTTTTGTCGGTTTTACATTGCTACTCATAGGTTTAATGGCACAGGAATCATAGGTTAATGAATTCTCGTTTTTGGTGTAAGACATAAGTCATTTGTTTCATCTACACTGCTCCACACCATTCCATTACCTTCCTCTTCTTTTCAACCACACCTAAATCCACTCAACCAACCTTTGTTCAGCTCGTTTACCTTCCATCTCTTCCATTACTCACGTAGCTCCATTTACTTAACCTTTCGTTGATCCCATCCTTCCAGCCATCAACCCACTGCATGCACTCTTTCTCCATATGACTTCTCTGCTCCTGAGCCATCACCAGTTCCATCTCCATCTCACCTATCCTCCCATACCACTCCATCACTTCACCATCTCCCAAAACTCCCACGGTCGAACATCCTGTAGAAGTTAGCAGACTTCCTGTAGAATTCCTTAGTTTCCTGTAGGATCCCCTGCAGACATCCTGTAGAAGCCTGCAAACTTGGTTGCCGATCATCTGAATGTTGTTGACCTCTGTGGAATAATGCTAGGGACCCTCTGGGACCTCTCCTAGCCATCCTGACCTTTCCCAAGCTTTCTCTCCCTTCGCACCTCCTCTGCACAGCCAAACCCTAATAAGAGACAAATTCATAATCACTCCATCACTTAAGCAAAAATACAAAAACAATGTTCTCTTCCATAGAAGTAGTTTGAGTTCATGCATTTCACATCATTAGAAGTAATGGCATCATTTGTATACATTTTCACTCTCACTATTGCATCATAGAGGTTAAACTAGTCAGGTTAGGGTTTACTAGGGTTTCCATGCTTTGGTTGGCTTGCAGTTCATTGTTGCAAATTAGATCAATTTCCCTTGAGATAGCCTTCGCCCATCATTTATAAAGCTTCTTCTGAGAGCATATAGAAGTTGGCTTGAGCCCTAGCGGACTTGTGCCAGCTGACCAAGTGACAGTTGCGATAAGAGCTAGTACTTGTGCATACAGCACCGTCGCTTCCAAGTTTGTATGAACTACCAGGTTGATAAAATTAGAGATAGGGAGCCCCAGGAGTTGTAGCATTATTGCTACAATACTGGAGCCCACCATCTGTACCCATCAAATTTACATTAAAGAGGATTATAAAACAGTCAGGCAGCCTCAGAGGGGAATGAATCCAAACCTTAAGGACATTGTCAAATAAGAACTGCAAAAGTTGCTGGATGCAAGATTCATCTACCCCATCTCTGACAGTGAGTGGGTTTCTCCCCTGGTGCTTGTGCCCAAGAAAAACAGGAAGTGGAGAATCTTTGTATGTTATTGAGAACTTAACAAAGCTACCAAGAAGTACCATTTCCCTTTTTCTTTCATAGATCAAGTGTTAGATGGCTTGGCAGGGAAGAAGTTCTTTTCCTTCCTAGATGGGTTTAGCAGGTATAATTAGATCCAAATCAGCCCGAAAGACCAATATAAGACCACTTTCACTTGTCCATGGGGTACCTTTGCCTACCGGGTCCTTCCCTTTGGGTTATGCAACGCTCTGCCACTTTCCAGAGAGTAGTACTGATCATATTTGCTAAGTTGGTTCATGATTCGGTGGAAATATATATGGATGACTTTACTCCTTATGGGTCCAACTTCCAAGAAGCATTGACTAGCCTGGGAAAAGTTTTGACCAAGTGTGTTGAAATGAATCTATCCCTCAATCCTGAAAAATGTGAATCCTGATGATTGAAGGGACCGTGCTAGGTCATACAATTTCTCAGCAAGGATTACAGGTAGATCCCAACCAGATTTCTATCATCCAAAGGGTTCCACCTCCTCAAAAGTCAAGATATGTTCAGATTTTTCTAGGCTTAGCAAGATATTATAGAAGATTCATTAAATATTTCAGTAAGCTAGCCTCTCCATTGTTTGGTCTTTTGGGGAAAGATGTTGAGTTTATATGGACTGACAACTGTCAAGAGGCTCTGAATGCGTTGAAAGGTAAGCTGGTAACTACCCCAATCTTGGGAGGTCCAAACTGGACCCTACCTTTCCACATTCACACAGATGGCTCGAATAAAGCCATAGGAGCAGCCTTAAGACAAGTTGAAGAGAAGCTACCATATGCCATATATTTCGTTAGTAAAAACCTATCCAAGGTAGAATTAAACTATACTGTAACCGAGAAAGAGATCCTCGTTGTAGTCCATTCCCTAAACAAGTTTAGGCACTACATCACTGGTTATCAAACATTCGTACACACTGATCATGCTGCAATTAGGTATTTGATGAATAAACCTGATGTAAATGCTTGTATCATTACATGGTTACTTTTATTGCAGAAATTTGATTTTACCATTGTTGATAAGCCAGGTAAGGAAAATGTTCTCGCTAATTTTCTGTCTAGACTAGGTTTGCCTGCAGGTGGAGAAGGGGTGGTGGATGATCAAATGCCAGATGAACACCTGTTTGCTATTTCAGTACTCTCTCCATGGTTTGTTGATATAGCAAATTACTTGGTTTCAGCATAGTTCCCGCCACACCTATCCTCAAAAGAGAAGAGCAAGATCATGAGGAAAAGCGCCCCATTCACTTGGATTGGGGGCAACCTGTTCAAACTTGGTCCAGATCAGATTTTGAGGCATTGTGTCAGGGAGGAGGAAGTTTTTGACATCCTACTAACCTGTAATGATGGGCCCTGTGGAGGCCACTTTTCAGCAAAAAGAACTGCCTTCAAAATTCTACAGGCAGGCTACTATTGGCCCACTCTTCATCAAGATGTCAGGAGATACATTAGCCAATGTGATCGATGTCAAAGGATGGGGAAATCGACTCCAAGGGATGAAATTCCCCTCCAACCTCAAGTGACCTTCAAGTCATTTGAGAAGTGGGGCATGGACTTTGTGGGTCCTATCAACCCTCCTTCAAAATAAAAGTCTTACATCATTGTGTGCATGGACTACCTGACAAAGTGGGTAGAAACAAAGGAAATCAAGGCAGCAATAGAAGAGAAAGTAGCTGATTTTTTGAGGGAAAATATCTTATACAAGTTTGGCTACCCAAGAGAATTAGTCATAGACCAAGGAATTCAGTTTACCTCTAACCTGATTGAAGACCTACTCACTCATCACAAGATTAAGTACAGAGCTTCCACCCCTTATCATCCACAAGTAAATGGATAGGTGGAAGTCACTAATAGAGCTTTGGAAGAGATTTTGACTAAAGTCGTGAGCAACAGCAGAAAGGGTTGGGCATATCACTTGTTTGAGGCCACCTGGGCCTACAACACTAGTTGGAAAACTACAACAGGTTTCACACCCTATGAGATAGTCTACGGGAAGAAGGCTTTGTTGTCCATAGAATTTGAATATAACACATTGAGGTTGGCAGCTCAGGTGGACCTAGATCTCAGTCATGCACAACAGGAAAGATTACTTTAGCTGAATGGATTAGATGAACAGAGAATGTAGGCCCTTCTCCACTTAGAGGTAGTCCAACTTCAAAGAAAGATATGGCATGACCAACACCTTAAAGAAAAGCAATTTCAGCCAGGAGATTTGGCACTGTTATATGATTCAAGATACAAGGATTTCAAAGGAAAGATGAGGACAAGATGGCTGGGACCATATATAATGGATAAATGCAACGACAATGGTTTAGTCCTTATCAGGACCATTGATGAAGAAGCCATCCCCATGCTCGTCAATGGGCATCGATTGAAAATCTATTGGAAACCACTTTCTAAGTAGGAGTTCAATGAAACTCTGGATAAATCAGTGATGGTACTGGAGCAGGCCCCTATCTCCACTCCACCCACACCTTGAACACAAAAATTAAATAAATAAATAAAATATCCTTGGGTGAAAATCCCCTGGAGGCGCCCAGGGAAGACATTGAGGGTGAAAACCTCATGGAGGTGCCCTAGCTGTCTCAGACTAAAAATAAATAAAAAATAAATAAATAAAATAAACCTAATTTCTATTGAATAAATTGTAGGTTGCAGGAAGGACATTAAAGGTTAGGAGGATCGCACAAGACAAAGACAGAGGTCATCACCAGGCTACAAGCATCCCTCACAATCGATTCCTCCATGACCACTACCCTTTCCTAAGATTTGGTCTCATTCGGGCTAAGATTTCACCTTCTACAGGAAGTTCTATGTCTTCTACAGGAAGTTCTGTGTCTTCTACAGGAAGTTCCTGTAGAACCTACAAACAAGCCAAAATCGATCTCAGAAGAGAACCCGAAGTTTGGGAATTTTCCTATGAGGACTGTAAACCTCCCTGTTCCCATCCATTGCAATATGTTGCCCTTTTTCCATCTCTATACACCTCAATTGCACTCATTTTTTATATTCCTGCACCGTCACACACAGAAATCCTGTTTTCTTCATACTGCCAGCAAAAAAATTATAATGACAAATCAAGCAGTAGTTTTTCACTCACCATACCTTTTAACCTCCATTTAGACTCCTAATCTGACCCTCATCAGGAGTATAGCCCTGCTCATTCTAGCTTGCATTCCAGGAGGAGAAGAAGCTATAGGACATCCTCCAAGAATCCTATAGCATTTGATCCCTCTGAAAGACATACTCCAGAGACATGGACAGCAAAGTATGGCAGAAGAAACATGCATGGATCTCTACTTGAATGTAGGAACATCAGCAATAGCCGAGGCCAAGCATGCAGTGTGCATGTAGCAATAGCAAACGAAGGAATGGGTTCCAAAACCCGAAATCTGCATAACACGGCCGCGACCACACAGGTAAGTGCCTAAAATCGTTCTTCAATTGCATAAATTATATTTTAAAGCTGCATGACTATGGGAATGATTCGGATTGAGTGGAATCAGTGGCCAGTCAACTAGCCACCCTCCACTAGTTACATATCCTCGCGGAATCCAAACGAGCCCCATTACATTCAAAACTGCCGATTAGATGTGTAGCCAACACATGTGTAGTGTCCATTCAAGGAGAAATCATCGGGACTGGTAGTGGTGGTAGCGGATAACGGGAGAAAGGAGGTGATGGTGGTCAGAAACATGTGGAAACATTATGGTTGTGACATCGGATCAACGGTCCAGTCCGGCCACCTCATCCCCTCACCATGAATCACGCCATAGTTAAAAGACGCTTAGTTGAAACATGCACCACCCTATGTTCATTCTATACTCACGACGTTCTCAACTGGAGTACGCATCCACCGCTTCGAGAATAGTTAACCAGTCATCCTCCACTAGTTTTTCTACCTATTTTTGAAAATCTCCCGCCTATTGGGCACTACCTGAACCACAATTCTATTCTACAGGATCCGGGAGATTTCTACAAGAAGGATTCTACAAGAAAGGCAAAGAACAGCTCTGCGGAGAGGAAATTCAGATTTTTCATCAGAATTCAAGCTCAAAACGAGGTAGGCTCAAGAAATCTCCTATGTGCATGATTTGTTTGTGCAAGGTGGTGAATTGCACACAGCATTAGATTGAAAAACGAGAGTAAGAATATGCATGTGCATTGAAAAAAGGTGAAAGTCTGCCTGCATATTTCACTGAGTTCACCCAGTTCTTTCTCTGCATCTAAAATCTCCTCATCATTTTTAAATTCTCCTATAAGGAAGATACATGAAGCAATAGAGGCCAGCCTCTGTGTGTGTGAAAAAACCCGAATTTACTTATCCATCTATGTGCTGATAAAAGAACCTGTGTCCTTATACTCTGTTCTATAAAAAAAAAAAAACTTTTCATAAATAGACAGTCAAATTCTGGGTGACAACAGTTTTAAAATAGGGGAATTATTGCTACTTGATATTGTAAGGAACATACGAGAAATTCCTTCTTGGGTTCAGAAGAAATCGAATTCAGCTATCCTCTGTTTCAGTGGTTGACTGATTTTTCCACCTGAGCATTTTCTCTTCTGATTGAACCATAAAGAGCACTCAACACCATGCCAAGAGGATTCATAAGGAAAGAACCCTCAGACTATAGCAATTTTCACGAGCACCCTGAGGTGGTGGACCTTTTCACCTAGGCAAATTGGATATCCTTCTTTGACAAAATTCAGGGTTGTGATGAGGAGATAACTGAAGATTTTTTAATGTCCCTGAGACCACATTCGAAGACACATGCGACAGTTAGTTTTAGGGGTTTGACCCTAGAACTTACCCCTTAGCTCATCAGTAGAATTACTGGTCTACCATTGGAGCTCCCTTGGAGCAAAGAAGAGAGATCATTGGGCCAAGTTGCTAAGAAAACATTTTTTTATGCCCAAGGAGCATCCTGTAGAAGACAAAAACGGAGTTAGAAGGACAAGCTTTCCTCCTCTCTAGAGTGAAGTTAGTTATCAAATTATGAAGTATATCACATGTGAAGGGAGGTTTAGCATCATCTATGGATATCATTTCAAGTTGTTACATGAATTAAGGCATGGGATGGACTTGCCTCCAGCCAAGAAACTGAACATCCCATATTTCCTTCTTCAGTCCTTAATTGAATGTGGTACAAAGTTAAATGAAGGGATCCCAGATCAGTTGGCCAACCATGGGCTCATCAAACTATTGGTGGAAGATGCTTTACACACATATACTATCCCCATAGCTTGGGAAACCTTCAGAAATATGTCCAGGGATGATAACATTAGAACTTTGGCTAAGAACATCACCCCATCCAGTAGTGAGGAGGGGGAGAAAACTGAAGAAATTTAGAAGAAAAATGATGAGGGAGCATAGGACATTCAAGCAGAGGGAAAAACAAAGGAAGAGCAGAAAGAAAAAGAAGAATATGGTAAGACTATTGAGCCTAAAACAGAGGAAGAAACAACAGCAATAACAGCAAGGTAAAATAGGACACAGATTAGAAGGGAAAAGGCCGAGAAAGCCCAAATGAAGGCAACCATAGCCAAAGTAGGCACCCAACAAGAAAAAGGAAAGACACACCCTGAGATATCAGTGACGCAGATAGAAACAGTGGACACAGAGAATTCTAAAGGAAGTGAAGGAAAAGAACAGCATGAAGAGAAATCCCCTGAGATGTTGGCAAGGGAGGCAGTAGTTGTGCTTGCTGCATTAAGCACACCTACAAAACAAAAAGGAAAAATAAAGCGGCAAACCTCCATGTACTTTAAATCCAGGAGAAGCACAAGGATCAAAGTGGGAAAACCCTAGCCAAAATCAAAGGAACCAATTGTCATTAGGGACACAACCACTAAACAAAAGCAAGAGTCTCCTTCCAAGATATCTATCACCTATGAAAGAGGAAGCCCAAAACCCTCCAGATGGAAAGAAAGAATTAGTATGATGGACTCAAAGGTCGCTCTACAGGACACTGAAACATCTCTACAGGAAACTCTAGCTAAGTTAAAAGAGACTGAGAAATTGGAGGAGAAGGCAGCCAAACAATCATAAGGAAAATAAAAGATCGAGGAGATACTGGAACCAAGCCCTCAACCTAGCTTGGGCTCATATTACAACTTGTTAGAAGGTGGGAAGATCATCAAACAGAAGTTTGTTGTACCACTTTTCTTTGCATTGGAACAAGAATGGGTTAGGACTCACACTTGGATGAGGATTTCCAAATCCAAGGGTGTTGCAGACATAGGCCACCTGGAAGAACAAATAAAATAATAAAGGAAAGAGTTGACCATGGTGAGGCACATAGAAAGCAATAAAAGAGCCAAATTATAGGAGGAGAATGAGCTACTGAAAAAGAAGTTGCAGGCACAAGAGGGTCGTAAGGAAGGTAGGCTATCCATTTTGGGAGAACAGCAGTAGCAAGAAGGACCTCCAGCAGACAAGGAAACGACCAAGAAATAGCAGAGAGAGGAAAAGCTGCAAGATGATGTTGATTTGCTGACAAAACTGCTGCAGGATAAGGAGTCTTAGGCAGCAAAAGGAATATAGGGTTTAAAACAACAGTTTCAAGAAAAAGAGGCCCAAATGGCCTGCATGGCCAGCTGGGCAGTAGAAGCCTTACAATGTAGGAAACCTACTAAGTCCTATGCCTTATATCGTAAAGATCAATGGGTGAAATTTCAAATTAACACATTGGCCCAAAGGGGCACCATTCCATTTCAGAGTTACAATTAGTTTATGTATCTGTGTGACAATAGCTCAACTGAAGACAAGTCCAAGTTAGCAGAATTCTATTTACGCGACCTGGAACTTCCAAACACGAATCTATGGGACCCCAATGTTGCATTAGGAGATGTGCAACTCATGGCCATGGCTTCCTGGTTAAGCCATGAGGAAAAGAGGGCAGCAGAAATTCAAAAAGTTATGGACAGGGAGCTAAGTGAGCCACTCATGATCAGAGCAGAACCAGAACATCCCTCAACTTTAGTATATGCCCATCAACACCTTGCCAACAACCCTCAGGTTCTCCCACACTACGTTGAAAGGCAAGCTCGGGCCATTGCTCACTTTGAAGACATGGAAAGACTGTTGGGTGATAACTGCATTCATGCTTGCACAAGGAGATGGAACACATTGTCCCACGGTCTGAAAATAAGAGAGTACCACTGCCCAACAAGGATGAGGGAGACTTTGGCAAGAGTGCTACTTTATAAACAATCAATTCAAAATCTGAAGGCCAACTAGATTGGCCTAAATTTCAGTCCTCCATTGCTTTTGGAGACTACTGGAAGGGGTCAAAGAAGAAGAAGAACACAGGCGATGGGAGGAAGTATATAGAAAAGTAGGGTTTCATGACTGAGAAGAGGACATCACCTCGGAAGCCTGGGATGTCAGAGAGGAAGTCAAAGAAATCAAAGATGATTAGTTGGATTAGTTGCTTAGAGGATGAGCAACACATTCAGCAAGGGGGTGATGATGAGCCCCAAAAATGGGTAACTTTATGGGCTCATTTTGCCTATTATTATCGATTAATCCACCATTCTTCATGGTTTTATGCATGCATTTGAATATATTTATGTTAATTGAATGAATGAGAATAGTCACTTGACCACAAAGTCTGATATGTGTTTATTGCAGATTTTTGGACATCTTTTGGACCAAGGTCAAGAATTTATGAGCAATTTGACAGCCAAAAACGAAGGAACAAGGTTGAGGATTTGTAGGAAGGATGTCTCCTACACTAAATGACCCCTTCCTCAAGTTCTCCACTATCAAGTCGGAGTTCAATAGCCCACCAAAGATGATTTCAATGGGCAGCCGAGTAGGTTTTGTGAAGTGGCTGATTAACTACAATTTTGGCAGCCAAGCTCTTAAAGTTAAGGAGGACTGTTGGGAGTCCTCGTGTTGCATAAGTAGGAAGGCTTCAAGCCTTGGTAGTTTAGCTATTGAACAATTGTTTTTTTCACTTTAGTGTAGCTTTGCATTACAGCTCATTTTCGAGCTCTTGCTGTAAACAGTTTTGTGACATGATTATTTTTTTAGTAATGGAGATAAATTTCTCTTTGCACCAGCTCTGAGCTTTCTTAGGAGGATGTAGCTCTTGGGGTTGGGCCCAATCCAAGTGCCAGTACCTCCTTTGTGTATTTTTATGTGTTTTCCTTGCATTCATAGAATAAATTATGTTATTTAGGTTAAGATCTTGCTTTGTTACTTAGGTTGTTTTTTATTATTAAAATAGATTTTCATGCTTCAGGTTGTTTTTAAGGTTTGGTAACAGAAAAGATCTATAGAAAGGCCATCAAGCAATCCTTGATTTCATCTCTCTCTCCTTGGAACCATGAGCTAAGACCAAGGCATACTTGCTGCCACAAAAACAATGTTTTTGCCTTTCCATGTGATTGCTAGTGTTAGACTTTTAGTTGGAAAAGTTGATATCAATTGTGCTTGCATGTTTAGATCTATTCTTTCTTAGTTTCCATAGTTCTCTTGCATGATTTCCTGTCTATAAACTTATGTTCATCATGTTTCTAGTTTTTAGGTGAGATTAGGTCAAAATACATAACTCTCTGGTTTTTCTAGTCTTTGTTCGATCGGTTTTGGAAAATAGTTTGCAGAACACTTGTGATAGATTCCCACCTACCCTTCCTCCATCATACAAGCTTCTCCAACCCCTATTTCCAAATTCCTTCCCTTCATTCGCCACACTTTTCTAATTTGACCTAATTTCTACATTCTTGTGCAACATTGCTCCCTCCATCCTTGAACAAATCCAACCACATTAATGACTCCTTAGCTTCATTCACCAGGTCCTAGACCCCTTCACATCCTCATCCGTCCTCCATTTCCACTTTCCCACCACTTTTCCACCATCAACCCTCCAAAATCCTCTTTCGGCTCTTCCTGTAGAACTTCCTATAGAACATCCTGTAGAACCCCTGCAGACTTCCTGTAGAAGTTCACGTGAGACGTTTTTCAATATCTGATCACTATGAAACTCTCTGAAACAATGCTAGGGACCCCTTAGTCCCTCTTCTCACCTTCCCAACCTTGTGCAAGTGCCCACTCCATTTCCTTTCGCCAATCAACCTCTACACAATAAAAAATAGTTAAATTACATGCATAATAATTCTTCAAGATTACTCAAAAATAAAATAAGATGTTTGCTCCATATTTTCCTGCAGAATTAGCTTAGTCACATGCAATTTACCTTTCCAAGAGTCAATGGCATCCATTTCCGCAGCTTTCATCTCTTTTCTTGCACCAATAGGGTTTGTCGGTAAAACTAGGGTTTTCTAGAGTTTGCATTTCCTTTCAGCTTTTATCTTCTTTCTGCAAGTAGACTAGCCTCTTTTGAGTTAGCTTTCATCCATCATAGTTAAAAGCTTCTTCTAAGAGCTCATAGAAGTTGGCTTAAGCTCCTAGCGAACTTGTGCTAGCTGATCAAGTGAGAGTCTGCGGCAAGAGCTAGTACTTGTGCATATAGCACCATCGCTTCCAAGTTTGTTACAAACAACCGGGTTGATAAAAGTAAAGAATGGAGTCCCAGGAGTTGCAGCATCATTGCTACAATACTGGAGCCCACCAGTGGTCATCGAGTTTTGGTCATATTATTCAGGGCCACCCCCCCTTTTCCGCCACCCATATATTTTCCAAAACTTAAATATGAGAAATGACCCATAGTGGTTAAGAACTACTTGTAGCCCGCTCAGTCAGGGCACCCGAGTGGCAGAGCAGAGATATGCGGTCGAATCTTGCGGAAAGCCATAAAAATTTTCATAACCACCATTTCTCCAACCAGGGGCCACGTGGCGGCCTCCTGGCAGGCCACGTGGCGCCCATTGATTGGTCTTCAATATACACAGTCAATCTCATATCCAACCACAGAATGCCAAGTGTCAAAACATGATTGGCCAGTAGGGAATATTTTGTGGAATATTCTAAGGAATATTCCCAAAATATTCTTTTTTAATATTTTCCAAAGTCAAAAGTCAACCCTGGTCAAACTAATTTTTGAAGGAAATTGTAAACTTCAAACCTGCATAACTTCCACATACAGTGTCAAATTTGAGCGTCGTTCGTAGTTACAAGATTGTATCGACGAGGCCTATCCTGTCATTTTGGTTTCAACCAATTTTGAGTAGTTCCAATTTTGAGAACTTTCTTCACTTAGAACATGATCACCTGATCATTATGTGTTGAGGCTTCTGATAGGCATGAAAATGCAATGGGAAGGACCCTATAGCTAGGGCACATCTAACCCTAGACACTTAAGAAGTAACTTGCAATATACAAAGGGATGTAAAAATAATGAGAGAGTTATGAAAAAAAACTCATGGGTAAGGGAAATGGCATGGTAATCAGACTTAGGTATGTACTTCTCTTATTATCTTTTGTCGATCGCAAGCATGCCACCTAAAGTTTTCATAGTTTAATAAGAAAGAACAAAGGGAGGGTAATAAATAAAGGAAAACTTGAGTTATAAAACCTCGATTAAACCTTATACACAAAAATGTTGGTGGATAATTAATGTGGTTAGTACCAGGTCCTTTATTCCTAATGTGGTTAGTAACGTTAAAAAACAATTATTCCTTGAACTTAAATAAAACAAAATAATGATAACTAATATGACTACTATGTGAGTGGTCTCATAGGGTAATTGACCATTCTTATGTTGAGGCAAAACTATTATTTATTAAAATTCCCCTAGATATCACATGTCAATTATAGAAAAAAAAAATGTTGTTGAAAGAAGTAAAGAACATGTTGGGATCTAAAGTACATGCAATGAGTTAGAAGAGAAATCCCATGACTGTACATAAGAGAAAAAACACATATAATTTACACCGAGAACCTATAATACAAACTGACAAAAGGCCCTTTGAAGGAATGTTGCAAAGTGGACTCTGGATGGACGTTAAAAAAGAATAGCCAAGAAACCAAGATGGCCATAATTAAATTTACTTGGAAAAGAAGACAACAAGATAGTTTCCTTAAACATAACAGAAAGGGAAGGTTATCCTAAGTCTTTATTTATATATGACTAATGCATATATAACGTTTTGAATTAAATGAAAGGAACAGTAAAGCTACCCGATACGACAATACATTAGTTGCAATCTATCATAAAAGACACAGTACGAAAACTAGTTTCTAAAAACCTTAATAGTGTAGATAAAAATGGTGTTTCCATGATATGAAATTTACAAGGAAACAATAGGATGGAGTTTGTTAGGTCCCTATAACACTAGGTGTTTCCATGATCTGAAATTTACAAGTAAACAATAGGATAGAGTCTGCTAGGTCCCTATAATACTAGTGTATTCCCTCTTTTTTATTGTCAGTGTATCCCCTTATTGTTATTTTTGTTCCCATGTTGTCACCATATTGTTATTATTCTGCCCCATAGAAGCCCACTATTGTTATTGTGGTGCTCTTACATTATTATTGTTATGTCGGCTCTGATTATATTGTGACCCATTACTCCTACATATAGAAATGAGGTTTTGTCATTTGAATCATCAAAGAATTGTGCATTTATATAATGTAAAGGGTCTTTTCCCTTATAATAGGATAATTTTTAAGTCGTTGATCTATCTATTTTTGAGTTGGTTGCATAACATTTGGTATCAGATCTTTGGATTCTAGGCTTTCACTACTTATAACGGGTCATCGTGGAATTTTCACTATAAATTATTTTCTACAAAGCTACAAAATCTGAAATTACAACCACGTGGATCCAAAATCTTGGCTTACCTCATGTATGAATTTCTGATCTTTTCTCGTTATATTTTCGGAGATATGATTCGAGGAAGTTATGGTTTTTGCAAGCTCGTAAATTCCATCTCAAACAAGTGACCTTGGGAAAATCATCATAACTTTCTCTCGGAGTATCATATTTAAATTTTGTAAAAATAGGTAGAAAAAGGACTGACTATGGTTTCTTGGATATCATTTTCAAGGCTGAAGGTCGAAACAGTGACACATGTCATGCCGTACAATTTTGTTGTACTGAACTAGTCTATAATCAGGTCATCGTGGGAGATTGGGCACAACTCTCTCTTGAAGAATCTAATATCAATCATAATTGTGGGCTCAGAAAGAGGAATCATAGGGCTACAAAAGGACCAAATTTCACAACTTGGAGATCAAAAATTATAGAGTTACAATCGTTTCAAGATCGACCTCCTAAAAGCAAGAAAAAGGTGTGTATTTTTTTAAAATTTGCATAACTTTTGTTTGGAAAATTAGTTTCAATTGATTCAACGGGCAAAGTGAAGCATATATATCATTTTTTGATTTATAGACTAATTGTTTTATGTAGGGTTTAGTCTCCACCAACCCACCGGTTCAAATCTCATGGGGAAGACTTGAAGATGAGATCCACCTTTAGGGGAATTAAAATGTTTACATAACATAACACCAATATTTGTTTGGGTAGTTCAATTGGAAATGGCCGTGGAAATGAAGTCTTACTAAATCGAAATTCTTGGGTTCAAATCTTGTTCTATCTCTTAGTTAAGATGAAAAGTTGGACATGATGAAGATATTATCCTATCAAACTTTAAAAAAAAAGAACAATAATTATTTATACAACTCTAGTGGGCCTAATGGCTAAGAGCATTTGTTCCCTCCCAAGAGATCACAAATTCAAAACCAGAGGGGGGTAGTGTATGTATGCCTTCGTAGACTTAGCAGTCAAATTGTTCCGTGGAATTGGGTTCGTTATCCCACAAACAAGGGGGTCTCATACACCAATTTGGTGTGTCTGGCTTGGTCGTGACCTTAAAATTGGATAATGATAATAATAATAATTTCAAAATGACTCGAAGCAAGAAAATGGAAACTCCTAGTAAGCAATCAGAAATCTCTACTATGATGCATGAAGAAGAATAAGAAATGCAACATGATATATCAAAATTACAAGACCAAGTGCAAGAAATTTCTCTCTCACAAAGAGTAATAGAAAATGAAATGGAAGCTAAGATGGATGGTTTGAAGAATAGCTTAAAATCAGGCATGGGAGGTTTGAAGAATGACATGAAAGCTAATATGGATGGTATAGAAGAAAAAATGAAAGGCAACATGGAATATTTGAAGAATGGTTTAAAGGCAGGCATGGAAGGCTTGAAGGAAGGTTTGAGAAAGTTGCTATAATAAATGTTTGCTAATGGCAAAAAGGTATTAGATGAAACTCATGATGAGAAAAAAAGAAATGTTAATAATTATTTCATATACTCTAACATTGGATTGAAGAACCACCATATTCCAAAGATCGATATGAGAAAGTTTGATGGCAAGGATCCAGTAACATGAATATTACAAATGGACCCATATTTTGATCTTTATAATGTGAAACACACACAAAAGGTATGCATGGAAACTTTATATTTAGAACCCAATCAGTTTGTATGGTATAGATGGCTTTGTTCTCGTAAACCACTTGTCACTTGGTCAATTTTCATGGAGGAAATGCTAGCACATTATGAGGATACAAAGAACAACACCTCCTTTAGCCAATTGATAATTCTCAAACAAAAGGGTTCAATGGCAGTGCACATTTAGGACTTCCAAAAATTGAATATAAGAGTAAATGATATTTGAGAGGAGCATAGAATTAATATATTCAGA
The DNA here is from genome assembly GCA_031772625.1 of Pinus tabuliformis. Classification (NCBI taxonomy): domain Eukaryota; kingdom Viridiplantae; phylum Streptophyta; class Pinopsida; order Pinales; family Pinaceae; genus Pinus; species Pinus tabuliformis. The sequence continues at coordinate 927,576,305 of CM062804.1, forward strand.
GGGAATTTAAAGGATAGCATCCAACATGAGGTTCACCTTTGGGAACCTGATTCATTGGAGAAGGAATTCAACTTGGCAAGAAAAAATAAAAGAAAAATTATGGCAACAAGGAAGCCTACCAATGACAACTATAAATATGGAAGGGTTGTTACCCCTAGCCTTCCACAACCTACAAGGTTGACACCACAACAATTGGAATAAAAAAGAGAAAAAGGACTTTGTTACGGTTTTGATAACAAATACTCTAAAGGTCATAAGTGTGCCGAGAAGAAATTATTTTACATAGATTGTGAAGAGGAGGAAGAAAAGGAATGAGAAATGTCAAAAGAAGAGTATATACACTAGGAACCAACCCCAGAGAAAGAAGAAATGAATCCAAACATATCTTGTAATTCATTGGCGGGAATTACCACTTCACAAATTCTCAAGATAGAAGAACATATCAAGAAGAAAAAGGTAATAGTGTTGATTGATTCGGGTAGTAACCATAATTTTATTCATTGTAAGATAGCTAAGGAATTGAATTGCTTCATATATCCATCACTAGAGTGTCAAGTGATGCTTGCAAATCGAGGAACCATAAATAGCTCTGCAAAGTGCCATGATATCAAGCTATCCATCGGATAATATATATTGAATAATAAAATTCTTTCCATTCTAATGGGTGGTGTTGATGTTGTACTAGAAGTCCAATGGCTACAATTGTTGGGTGCAATGACTTTTAACTTTTAAGAATTTTTCTTGAAATTTTTTTGGGAAGGAAAGGAAGTTGTAGTAAGGTGTATCGCAAGGAAACCAGAAAAGATAATTAGCTCTAATGGCATGACAAATCATATAAAGAAATAAAAACAGGGCATAATTGCACAATTATGTTCACTAGAGGTTCCCACATCAAAATCATCTTTTTCTCCAAATCTCAAAAAAGTCTTGGACAATCATTCCAAGGTATTTAAGATTCTCAAAGGCCTCCCACCTATTCGTGATTATGATCATGCTATTCATTTGATTCCAGGAAGTGTTCCTCCAAACGTCAGGCCTTACAGATATCCCTATGCCCAAAAGAGTGAAATTGAATGTATGTTTGTAGAAATGCTAAAGGTTGGTATAATTCATCCTAGCAAAAGTTATTTCTTTGCTCCAGTAGTATTGGTGCACAATAAGGATGGATCATGGCGTATGTGTCCAGATTATAGGGAGATCAACAAGCTCCCTATTAAAGATAAATTTCCATTCCTATCATTGATGAATTATTGGATGAATTACATGGCGCAATTTACTTCACGAAGTTGGATCTTCATTCAGGATATCATCGAATTAGAATGAAGATTGAATACATTCTGAAAACAACATTTAGAACTCATGAGGGTCATTATGCAGTTTTGGTCATGCCATTTGGCCTTACCAATGCACCTTCTAGATTTCAAGGTTCGATGAATTCCATTTTCAAACCCACCCTTAGAAAATTTTTGTTAGTAGTTTTTGAGTCTTGGAAGGACCATGTTCAACATGTTCATAGGGTGCTCAAAATATTGGAGGAGAAACAATTATATGCAAAAACATCCAAATGTTTCTTTGGAGTATGGGAGGTGGAATATCTAGGTCGTATTGTATCTCATGAAGGTGTTAAGGTAGACCCTAGAAAAATTAAAGCCATTAAGGAATGGAAAATCCCCACATCCATAAAGCATCTATGAGGATTTCTCAGGTTGATGAGGTATTACCACAAGTTTGTTAAGAATTATGGGAGAATAGAAGCACCTCTAACAATATTATTGAATAAAGATGCATTTTCTTGAACTCTAGAAGCAACTAAGGCCTTTGAACATCTTAAAGAGGCAATGTGCCAAGCACTAGTCTTAGCTATGATGGACTTCACAAAAACCTTTATTGTGAAATGTGATGCCTCAGGAAATGGAATTGGTGTGATTTTAATGCAACAAGGAAGACCCATTGCTTTTTAAAGTCATCTAATGAAAGGAAAATATTTACACAAAGCTATTTCTGAGAATGAAATGTTGGCAATACTACATGAACTTAGGAAATGGTGACCTTACCTAATGGGAATACACTTCAAGGTAAAAACAGATCATGATAGTCTTAAATAATTTTTAGAAAAAATATTATCTTCATAAGAGAAATAAAAATGGGTCACAAAGATGTTGGTTTATGACTTTGAAATCATTTACAAAAAAAGGAAGCAAAATGTTGTTGCAGATGCACTCTCAAGAAAGGATGAGGATGTGGAAGCATTGCTTTGTTTCATTTCTATTATCCAACCAGATTGGAAAAACCGAAGCAAGGGATGAATGGAAGAATGATGAAGAAGTGCGGGCACTCATTCAAAGGTTGCAACAAGATCTCAATGCATCTTATACATTTAGATGGAAAAATGATTAATTATGGTACAAAGATCACTTATACCTTTGTAATAATTCCCAACTCAAATAAAATATTCTTCTTGAATTTCACACCTCTCCCTTAGGAGGGCACTCAAGATTTTTAAAAACTTACGACAAGTTTCAGAAGGAATTTTTTTTTGGATGGCCTTAAATCTGATATTCAAAATTTTGTGGCGGAATATTTGGTTTTCCAACAAAATAAAATTGATGCAATTAAGACCCCAGGTCTATAAAAACCTTTATCCATTCCAATTCAACATTGGGAGGAGGTTTTAATGGATTTTATAATAGGTTTACCCAAGTCCGAAAGAAAGAGTGTCATCATGGTGGTAGTTGATAGGCTTACCAATTATGCACGCTTTTGTACAATATCTCATCCATTTAAAGTCAGTACAGTTTCTACTGCATTTATGGAAACAATTCAAAAGCTACATGGAAACCCAAAGATTATTGTAAGTGATAGAGATCCCATTTTCACTAAAAATTTTTGGACAAAATTATTTTCTTGTCTAGGTATTCAATTAACTCATAGCTCATTTTATCATCCTCATTCTGATGGAAAAACTGAGATGATGAACAAACATTTGGAAGGATATATTTGTGTCCTTTCATCTGATAAACATACACAATGGGTCAAATGGTTAGCTCTAGCTGAATGGTGGCTTAACACTTCCTTCCATAATGCAACAAAAATGAACCCATTTATGGAACTTTATGGAAATCATCCACCTTCCATCACATCATATTTAAGAGAAAACTCTAAGGTTTAAGTAGTGGAAGATCATGTCGAGAATCAACAACAAGTTCTCCAAATCTTAAAGGATAACCTCACGTAGGCGTAGAATAGAATGAAACAACAGGTAGATCAACATCGTAGCAAAAGAAGTTTTGATGTAGGCAAATGGATATTTCTAGGGACACAACCATAAAATCAAATGTCCCTCAAGAAATTTAAGAAGGATATTAAAGTATCACCAAAGTATTATGGTCCGTACAAGGTGTTGCAAAAGATTGGTACTATGGCATAAAAATTGGAGCTTCCTGGATCTTCCCAAGTGCACCCACTTTTCCATGTTTCATGCTTAAAGAAGGTTGTAGGCAATAAGATCCTAGTTCAAAAAATGTTGTGAGAACTTGACCAGGAAGGAAACACCATATTGGAACTTGAAGCAGTCACAGAAACAAGAATTCGATAGCTACAAAATTGATCAATTTCAGAGTATCTCATCAATGAAATAACTTACTCACTGAAGATTCCACATGGGAGGATGAGAATTTTATACATGCATCCAAAATAACTCAAGAGTTGAGGAAATTACTTTTTTGAAGGAGAGGGGCATGTTAGGTACCTATAATACTAGTGTATTCATTCATTTTTATTATCAGTGTAGCCCCTTATTATTATTGTTCTACCCATGTTGTCCCCATATTGTTATTATTGTTGTTCCCTTAAATTATTATTGTTATGTCGACTCTGATTATATTCTAACCCATTAAGCTCATATATATAGAGAGGAGGTTTTCTCATTTGAATCATCCAAGAATTGTTCACTTAATTAATGTAAAGGGAGTTTCCCCTCGAAGAGGATAACTTTTAAGTCATGGATCTATATATTTGTGACTTAGTTTCATAACGGAGTCCTTGGAAATTGGCATAGCCATTGGGTAAGTAAAAAGATTAATTATTATTGTTAACGAGCTATAGTGAAGCTACTAACTCTTACTGAATGCAACCTATTAACCTTTATGGGATTGTGAAGCATATTTATGACCATTTCCATGATACATAAACAACTAATGATGCTTGTAATAAATTCTGAAATGATTATATATGTGTCTGTTCATGTTTTTATAGGGAGTGATGGAAAACTAATGACAACTTCGGTGATTTTGAATGTAGGTCGAACAGGACAGAGAATTCTAGGTCAAACCTCTGTGCATCCCTAATTGGAAAGGAATTATGCCACAAAAGAAATTTATCACTTGTGATAAAGTGCAGTGAAGACACTTTGGCCCAGAAGGGATGACCTAGAAAGGTGGAAATTTCAAGCGTGAAGCATATTCTAGTGTGTTTTGAAGGGTTAGAAGCAAACACTGAGGGTGGTTTTTTTCTCGAGAGGGGGAAGATGTAATATCCCTCAGTGAAAAGTAAATATTTAATTTACTTTACTGCAGTAAATTGGTAAACCATGGCCTATGTCGAATACCTAGTGGGAAATTTAAATGTTCAATTATTTTATATTTATTTAAAAATTAGTTGTGGCAAGCCATGGAATTTACAGGGAAAATACCCTAGACAAACATTACCAAAATAGTGAGACAGATACTCCCATTCCTGGAGATAAATCATCTCAATTGGGAACAAAATCCAGGAGGGTAGGAGAGGAAAATATCTGAGGCATCTGAAGAAGGGATTGAACAGTATTTTATTCCTCAAACAAGACATTTTTGGGGAAATACAGGATGTTTTCAAATAGGGTATTCTTGAGCTGGTGGGTTGGATAGTGGAATCCCTAAGACATATTTGTGATTTTGGAAGATTTTAGGTTGGACTGTAAGAATAGACACTTTTGGGTCATTTAAACTATTTTTCTGAGAATCAGAAGGATTGTGGGGGGGGGGGATTATGGATGTGATTTCCATTCTTGATGGTTGGGAGGAGTGGTCTTCTCCTATGTAAATTTTCCTTATAACCAAACCTAATCAGATAAGTAATATGTATTGTTAAGTTTTCTTTCAAGAACAAAGAATATTGTTGTAAATGTGAGTAATGTATGAGAAATTTATAAAGATTGTAATAAATTACTTGTTGTAAAAGAGTGGTGAAACTTTGGTAAACCTATTGGAATATGAGACTGTGAGAAGATTTATGTTGCAATTACAACAACAATTTATGCTAAAGAGTAGTAAAGTTTTCGGTTAAGAAATATGCATGGAATGGCTTGAACATGTGAAGGAGAATGTTTTAAGTGTGTATAAATTTATTACTGTACAATATTAGGAGGAATTCACCAAATTAACTGTTGTTCATTTTTTAGAGACTTTGTGATTTAAAGAAATAAGAAAAAAACTAGTAACAGTGGAATCTAGGTTTAGCCCTGTAAGGGAGTTGGGTTACCTCATAAGTCGAGCCAACATAGTGGAAAGCTTAGAATCAATCCCTAACCCATTAAAATAACATTCAAGAGGGAACATTAACATTCATTAAGATTTTTATCTAGGGAGGACACATCAATAAATGAGTAACAATAAAAAAATTTATCGAAATATGTAACATGAAAGATAAATATTACTACACATTCATAACTAGTGAAAAGGGATAAAACTGAACTTCAAAGACCACGTACTTAGGAACAACACATACTCAATGAGTTGCAGTAATCAGTGGCATTATTTTTATCATAAACAAGAAAGTGTTTCTTTACTAAACGCCCCCAAAAAATGAGCTTTTTTACATCTTAGTCATTCAATACGAAACCAGAAATGCAAGGAAAACAAAGTTCTCTGCAAGGATTTCAGATGGTACACAGAGACTTTTGAATCACCAAGAGTATATGCATACATATGATAGAATTTGGCTATATGTATATGTATATGTATATGTATATGTATATGTATATGTATATGTATATATGTATATATATATATATATATATATATATATATATATATATATATATATATATATATATATATATATATATATATATATATATATATATATATATATATATATATATATATATATATATATATATATATGGTTCCCAATTGGGACCATGGTCATAGGAGATTTAATCAAAGAAAACAATATGTATAAAAATTGTTTAACAATAGAATGTAAAAACCCAAACCAATCCAATATAAGGAAAGTAAACCAGTCCAATATCAGAACAATAAACCACTCGACAGTGGACGAAAAATATTACACCAATGATGCCTAGATCTAGCAACTAAGATAACCCTTTTGTTTACACAAAAATATGTAGATGTGAATGGAACAATCTAATCACTTTGGTTGTTATTATAATTTCTATAGACATTTTGAGTTCCTTTGAACATATTTCCATTTATAGTGACGTTGTGAACATCGTCAAAACCATCTGTTTTTCCAAGACTTCTAACATTGATTCCATTCCCAGGTTCACATTTAATCCTTTCAATGGCAATGTTTAAAGAGCCTCCCCTAATCGAAACAAAATCATCTCTTGTTCTTATGATGGCATCTTGAATCACCACATTGGAAGCCCATAAGTGAACCCAGTCAGTGTTAATGTTGTCACCTAGAACCTTGATCTTTAGTCCCTCTTCCCTCATGATGTTGTGGCCATAAAATGTGATGTGGGCCTGCCTACTATTGATTGAAATAATTTTCCTAATGACTAGCTTCATATTGCCACTAAATTATGCTCTTGGCTAGAGTACACACTACCTTTAGTTGCTCTATATTATTCATGTGGTAGTATCCCCAATGATGATATCAGGGTTGAGGGGAAACACCGCAAACAAGTGAAGATGAAATCCCATAAATACAAATATTCTGAGCTCTGAGAATATCTTTAACAAATAAAATATAAAGGAACATTCTCCACATCCTCCATCGTAACTGAAAAATGGCCCTTCTTTAGTACCATGTAGGCATTAGATTTATTCTCCTTATAGTCTTTAAAACCTCGAGATGATTTAAATAGCACTGAGAGACTATTAAAAGTTGCAAGAGTAGGTAAAAGAAATTTTCCACTCGAAAAGAGTTCCTTTGCATACATCCTCTTTATATGGTTCCTCCAGGTATCGTATCTTATTTTCGCTTCCATTGTAAAGTCAAAACACACAATCAGGAATTAAGGGCCCACTATAAGCATGACAAATTTGGTCAGCATGAAGTTTGTCACCCATCTGTTCCACACAATTTATTTTCCATATATTTGTTCCACCATTGTTTTTTCCATCCTTGTTAAATCTTATTTGTTCTTTCACTAGCCTTGGATAGATCCAAAATTGTCAAATAACCAGGTGCTTTGGAACCAAAAATATCTACTACATCCCCATTCAATGCATCAAAACATTTTATTTTCTTTGGTTCACTTCTTTCCATTTATTGAACTTGATTTTGCCAACGGATGTGTCCATTCGGACTGAATATTTTCATAATAACTCCATATAGAAGTTTTAAGAGGTGTGACCTATTCTACATCTCACTTGGTCCAAAATTATCATCTTCTTCTTTTCCCATTCCAACTCATCATCAGCTTGAATCAATATTTTCTGAGCTTTCAAGTCCTCAATGTCAAAATTCTATGTGCTTACCTATTGCTTATATCCATCCTATGATAATGTGTCTTTCTCTATAAAAGGCATTTTTTTCAACACAAGTTGTGTAACATATTTGAGTTGGATTTCTTTTACACACTCCCACAAGGGAGGAAACCCTTGAAAAAGGTTACAAACAACATATATGGAGTTTTTTCTTGCCTTAAAAAATGAAGGCTTCAACAATTTCTCTGTTGTCTAATGTTTTATTTGATCTTTCACTAGGCATATAACAATCATAATCAAGCCCAGGTGGTGCATTTTATATTGCCATAAGTAGAACCTTCAAAGGAGGATGGTTTGAGAATAGAGGATGACCATGTGCAAGTTATGATGTTTTTAATCAAAGTGACGATATATCAGCCTTGAAATTATATCCATTGCCTAATTGTAAGACCACTAGTGCAATCCAACATAGAGTTCCCAAAAAACTATTGTTTCTTTATCGTTGTTTGTCACCCATCTCAAAAATGCAAGCTGGCATGCCAAATTCATCCAATTTAATTGCACCACCATAGTCAATGAGGATGATCCCAACCTTCACATCATAACAAATATGTCCTTGGCAATGAAGATACTCTAGATCTTTAAGTGTTTCCTTTAGAATTGTAGCAATGGCATACTCTTCAAAACCATATCGATAAGATATTTTCATTATGTGAAATCATGAACCTTTTACCATAAAATGATTTACTACCCTCCATTTTCCATCATATTAAAATTTCTTAAAATATGGATCTCTTCCCAATAAACTTTAAAGCTAACCTAATTTTTTGTATTCTTGGTTGATCTTTCTTACTGTCACAATGAATAATATCTAAAGGAAACAATGATACTATCAATAAAACTTATTAAAACCAAGGATTATCATATTGAATCATGTTAGATCAAAATGGGTAGGATAATGTTTTTGGAATGTATAATAGAAAGACAATGGGGATGAGACATATTAAAAAAAGGGAGAGAGAGTGAAATGGAAAGATAAGAATGTCAAGCTAAAAATAGTTGTTTATCATCATTCTATAAGTATTTAACGAATTTAAAAGTTTCAAGTTGATTTCTACATTAGGTTTTACCTCAATACCTTCAAGTTCCCATGTACGTTGATGATGAAACTAAATTTGAGACCTATGTGCTAGTATGCTGATCCAAAACATAGTAATGTTGATGACTACTAATTTTTTGATGTTGATTACTGATAAAATTTGATGAATATGATTTGCAAGGTATATCTGAGTGGCTATGAGAAAATATAATGGTTACAAGAAACCTATAAGTACATGGACATGGTTGATAACACTTCTGAAAATATGAAGCCTCAACTTGTTTCTTCCATGATGATCCAAAAATAAATGTACCTCTCTTATTTGTAAACTAAGAGGTTGTATTTGTTGTTAAATATTTCACAAAATCTTCAATGAATCTTGAAGCCATGGTATAACTCTTTGCCATGCAATGAATTTGTTGGAGTCAAACATGGAAAAAGATCATTAGATTACCACCCATTAATGTATGTCTTCAACCAATGCAAGATGACTCACTAGTGATGTTTGTGAGCATCAAGGCACTTTAGTACATGTAATATTCCTAGGGAATATTTACAGTAAATAACAAAGAAAACATAGACATAAAAACCATGAAAATCAAACACATGAATCAATCCATGAAATTGCACCAAAAATTTCTTTGCTAAGCCATTTTATTATAATATGAAGAGGGTACTGTTATGGTAAAATTTAGTGTTCCTTCAAACGACTAACCCCTAGACCTAGTAGCAAGTCTAGAACAAGAGATAAAGTAATTCCATTGCTTTTCCTATAGCTAACGAATAAAAGAAAGAGAAACGAAAGAACCAACCTGTATCTCTCACTAGATCCCTCATCCCTTTGATCACTTTCGCCATTCCCTTCTATACTTAACTCTCTTGGAAGGTACCTGCACACAAGCCAAGACAGAAAACCATCAAAGCATACATATCGATCTGTTAACTAAACATATTATAGAATGGAAAGTACAATATAAATCATATAACACATGAATGGGAAAAATCATAGAACTTTTTATTAATAGAAGGAAAGATTATAACCAATGTAGATGCATGTCTGATTCAGTGTCATCCTTCTAGCTTCAAACCATTCTCTCCTCATGAAACAACAATTTGACATGATAACATTACTCTCTCTACTAATCTCATTCAAAAAACATTTCCTTAGCTCAAGAAGTTCCAAACTAGACCAGCGTTTGAATGCTTGGTCAATTTATAACTAAAAGGAGGAGGTTAAGCCATTAATGGCCTTCATGAATGCTTTGCCAAAATTGGGAAGTGGTTCCACGGAGGAAGGGATAATGGATTAAGGTTCATTCATCCTCTTCCTCATCCAAAAGCGAGCTCCATCCATCTGGAAACTTCCAGAAGCATCCATTGGATGAGGAATCCAATGGATTCATTTTTAAAAATTCGATGAATCTCACTCATCATAGGTGAAACAAAGGCTAAGTGTGATGCATTGCACCTAGTCAGTGTAGTTGGCTGCAATGCATTGTAGCCTGACAAAAGGCTCCCTACGCTGATCTCTTTAGGGACAATTTTTGGATGAATGGTGACATGGAAACTCTTGGGAGGCAAGCATGATGTAGGTTAACTTCATTAGGGAATGAAAATAACTGAATTAGGGATTGATGGACACTAATAATCTGGATCTGGAAGTCGGGGTTGATGTGCCCAAATTTTCCTGTAACAGGTACAATGAGGTGATATAAAGAGTTCACCTAGGCTTGCTCAAGGCAAGCTAGCTAAGCCCAAATGAACAATAAGGAGTCCCTCCCAAATCTAAGGTGGCTCTCTCTTGGCTCTACGCTGAAACTGCCAAGAAATATGATGTTGGCTGTGAAGAACTACTGCTAGGGCCTCCTTCGATGCTTGGAAAATTCCAGGAAATTAACCCCAAGATCTCCACCAAAACCCCATGAAGAAATTGGCCAAATGTTGATCTCAAAATTTTGGCCCAGATTTCCCCTAGCTCCTCTTGCTGCTGGCAGAGTTGGGACCCCTGTTTGACCCCTCAAATCCTCTTAGAAAAGTATGCATTTTTGGATATGAGATCCTTATCAAAAACCGATAAAACCCCATAAATGGTTTCACTTGGTTCCAACCTTCAAAATTTGACCCTTCACAGCTTTTCCCTCTACCAAATTTGAATTTTGTTACTGTAGCTACTCCTATCAATCTCTTCTCTCAAAACTACAACAGGCATCCTCCAATGGCCCTCCAAATGAATGTAGGTTTTAACCTTGTACAGAAATTACCTGCATACGAATTCTTAAACAAAGAAAATAAACAATGCGAGAGCATAACCCATAAAACTCATATGCACAGAGATTTTTCCCTAGATCCCAAAACCGGGACTACCAGCTTGATTTTTCATTATATTCCTTTCAATGTTACAATACATATTTATACATGCCAAAGCATCCAATACCATGGACCGAAAACCATCGCGTCCAATACCATGGACTGAAAACCATCGCGTCCAAAAAACATGTGCGAAAATCATGCACAAAACCATAGGTGGGTCCGCCCAACCTAACATATGGTCCAAAACCAAAATTTTCTGGGGCGCTGCCCCGGACCCCATAAAGTGGCATTACGGGTGCCCTTCAAACCCCCTATTAACTATGTGGAAAGAATATAACACAACCCAACAATCTCCCACTTGTTGTTTTCTTTCCACAGGGGGCCACAGGAGATGTTAGTCATTTTTTCAGCCCTGAGATTCCCATTGCTTCTCTACACCATGAGAACTTCTCAGATCTCACAGATTTTGTCAATGCATCTGTAGTATTCTTCAAAGTGTCCACCTTTACCAGCAACACCTTTCTGTCTTCTATCATATCCCTCACAAAGTGATACTGAACATCAATGTGCTTTGTCTTTGAATGATAACCAGGGTTCTTTGCCAAGAAAATTGCACTTTGGCTGTCACAGTCTATTCTTATAGCTCCTTGTACTAACCCCATACTTGAACACAATCTCTGCAACCAAAATGCTTCCTTGCTTGCATGAGTGGCTGCCATGTATTTTGCCTCTGTAGTTGATAGTGCCACTACAGATTGTTTCTTACTCATCCAACTGACTGCACCTCCAAATAGGTTAAACACATACCCACTTATATATCTTCTCTGATCCAGATCTCCAGCCCAGTCTGCATCAACAAAGCCATGAATATCCAACACTCTGTCCAATCCTGGTCTTCCTTGCTAGCACAAACTATAATCACTAGTGCCACACAAATACCTGAAAACTCGCTTCACTGTTGTCCAGTGCTCCTTCCCAGGTTTTGACATAAACCTGCTCAATACTCCCACTGCATGTGCAATGTCTGGTCTAGTACAAACCATGCATACATCAGGCTACCCACTGCACTTGCATATGGAACACAGGACATGTCCTCTTCCTCTTCTTGTGTCTTGGGACATTGTTCAGCAGATAACCTCACACCTACAGGAATAGGAACCTTCACCGGTTTACTATCTTGCATATTAAACCTCTGGAGTATTGTCTCAACATACTTCCTCTGGTTTAACCAGAGCTTCCTCTTTGACCGATCTCTTTTAATTTCCATGCCCAAAATATAGTTTGCAGCACCAAGATCTTTCATGTCGAATTTGGAGGACAATTGGGTCTTCAAATCCTAGATAATTTCTTTGTCATTTCCAACCAGCAACATATCATCCACATACAAGACCAGATAAATAATACGGTCACCAATTAATTTAAAATACACACAATGATCTGCTTTGCTTCTGGTGAAGCCAAGTCCCCGTAAAAATGTATCAAATTTTTGATACCACATCCTTGGTGAATGTTTTAACCCATATAGAGACTTCTTTAACTTGCATACCAGTTCTTTCTTACCCTTCACCGCAAAGCCTTCAGGTTGCTTCATGTAGATTTCCTCTTCCAAATCCCCGTGAAGAAATGTTGTCTTCACATCCATCTGTTCTACCTCAAAATCAAAAGAAGCAGCAATAGATAAAAGTAATCTAATAGAAGTTACCTTGGAAACAGGAGAAAAAATATCACCAAAATCAATTCCCGGCACCTGGGAATAACCTTTTGCTACCAACCGAGCTTTGTATTTCTCCACCTTTCCTTCTGCATTTGTCTTCGTCTTGAACGCCCATTTGCTGCCAATGGGTTTCCTTCCAGCCGGCAACTCCACCAGATCCCAAGCCCCATTTTTGTGAAAAGATGCCATTTCATCGACCATGGCCTCTTTCCAGAGTTTTCCATCCTCTGAATCCACTGCTTCCTTCACAGTTCTGGGATCATTATCAGTAATAGACAAAGCAAAATTTGAACCTAAAGCAAATGGACTATACCTTTCTGGCTACCTTCTTTCTCGAACTAATCTTCTCACAGCCAGAGTTTGTGGCTCTTCATCTTCTGATTCCTCCTCTGCTGTAGAGTCTGATTCTTCATCCTTTGGCTCAAACTCTATCTTCTCAGGTTCCTTTGGTTGGACTTCATGTTGAATAAAATCTTTTACCTCTATGAACAACACATCTCAGCTGTACACAAACTTCCGTGTGACTGGGTTCCAAAGCTTATAACCCTTTAAACCATCCTTATACCCAATAAAGATGCACTTTTCAGATTTACTATCCAACTTGGTTCGTTTCTCCTTTGGAACATGTACATATGCATCACATCCAAGTACCCTTAGATGTGAAAGAGAGGGTTTCTTACCAGTCCATACTTCTTGTGGAGTCTTATCCTCCAACGCTGATGAAGGTGATCTGTTGATCAGGTAACATGCAGTGTCCACCGCCTCTGCCCAGAATTCCTGTCCTAACCCAGCACCACTGAGCATGCTTCTTGCCCTTTCCATCAAAGTCTTGTTCATTCTTTCTGCGACTCCATTTTGCTGAGGTGTATATGGAGTATTCTTCTGCCGTGTTATACCACACTTCTTACAAAATTATTCAAATTCCTTGCTGCAAAATTCTCCACCATTATCTGTCCTCAGCACCTTTATCTTCTTCTCTGTCTGATTTTCCACCAGAGCCTTAAATTCTTTAAACCTGTCAAAGACTTCAGATTTCTTATTAAGAAAATATATCCATGTATTCCTTGAGAAGTCATCTATGAATGATACATAGTACACAGACTTACCCAGTGATGGAACCTTCACAGGTCCAAACACATCACTGTGCACAAGCTCTAATATATGTTTCGTCCTCTTACCACCAGAGGGGAATCTCACCCGATTCTACTTCCCATATACACAATTTTCACAAAAATCAAAATCCAGAGAGCTATTATTCATACCTTCTACCATACCTTTACCATGAAGTATTCGAAGGCCCTTCTCTCCAATATGTCCAAGCCTTCGATGCCACAACATGGTCTTCTCTCCAGAGACCACTAGATTCTCTACTCCATTTTCAGGAACCATAGAACTATTTCACCCATCAACAACAGTTCTACCTTGCAGCTTGTACAGAGTTCCAATCCGAACTCCCCGCATTAATATCAGTGCTCCTCAAACCATCTTGCAGGTATCTTTCTCAAACACCGTCTTTACACCTACATCATCCAACTTGCGTACAGAAATTAGATTTCTGGCCAATGCAGGAATATGTAGAACACCCGGAAGTGTTCTAACCCTTCCACCTTGCAACTTCAAATTTACTTTTCCCCAACCAATGATTCTAGCCTTCCTATCATCTCCTAAGAAGACATCACCACCATTGTATTTCTCATACTCGCAGAACCACTCTCTATGGGGAATGAAGTGAAAGGATGCACCTGAGTCAATCAACCATGCCTCATGATCTACATGTGTACTTGAAGAAGCCAAGTACACATCCCCACCTTCATCTGAGATGGTTTTCGCCTCTGTAGATGTAGCATCATTAGATCCCTTTCCTTTATCAGGAGCTTTATATTTACAATCCCTTCTGAAGTGCCCTTCCTTTCCGCATTTCCAGCACACCACCTTTGTAGGTTTTCCTGGAGATTTAGATCTCCCTCTAGATTTAGATCTCCCACTCGATGACTTATTTTTGTTTCTGTTCTGGGACCGTCCTCGTACAGACAAGGCATCACCATTCTGGTTGTCCATATTTTTCCGTCTCATCTCCTCCATCAGCAAGGTTGAGACTTTTTCATCAAACTGCAAAGCAGTTGCATTGCTACCTATTGCAATAACCAGACTATCCCACGATTCTGGTAGAGAACACAACAGACTGATGCACTTATCTTCATCTGAAATTTTAATATCAACAAATAATAACTGACTTACCACAGTATTAAACGCATTCAGATGCTCTGTCACCGAGTCTCCATCTTTCATCCTCAGGTTATACAGCTTTTTCCGCAGGAACAGTTTATTCACCAGAGACTTAGATTGGTACAAAGTCCCTAACTTGACCCACAAAGCCTTTGCCGTAGCTTCCCCTGATACATTCAGCAATACTGAATCTAAGACACACAATCGTATTGTGCTCTTTTCCTTCCGATCCAACTTCTTCCATTCTTCATCGGTCACTCCCGATGGTTTAGTACCCGGATCTACCGCGATCCACTGATCTTTATCCACAAACAGATCCTCCATCTTGAGTTTCCACAACTCAAAATTCTGACCATTGAACTTCTCAATCTCTATCTTTCCACTGCTCACCATCTTCTTTCACCACCAGAATCAATCTCGCAGATCTCCCACTGAACAGGGTCTACCACAGGCCCGAGCGAAACCCCACAGCAACAAAGGCGTCCCCTTGAAGCCAAAACAGCTCTGATACCAAATGTAGGTTTTAACCCTGTACAGAAATCACCTGCATACAAATTCTTAAACAAAGAAAATAAACAATGCGAGAGCATAACCCATAAAACTCATATGCACAGAGATTTTTCCCTGGATCCAAAAACCGGGACTATCAGCTTGATTTTTCATTATATTCCTTTCAATGTTACAATACATATTTATACATGTCGAAGCATCCAATACCATAGACCGAAAACCATCGTGTCCAATACCATGGACCGAAAACCATCGCGTCCAAAAAACATGTGCGAAAATCATGCACAAAACCATAGGTGGGTCCGGCCAACCTAACATATGGTCCAAAACCAAAATTTTCTGGGGCGCTGCCCCGGACCCCATAAATTGGGGTTACGGGTGCCCTTCAAACCCCCTATTAACTATGTGGAAAGAATATAACACAACCCAACAATGAAGTCCCAATAGCTCAGCTCCTAAATCCTTCTCTCAAGCCTCCCCACAAGTAGCTCCACCAATGACTGCGTAGTCTTGGGACAAATCTACATGGGCCCAACTAAGAAATCTATCTTGTTGAGGAGGGCACTCTCAACTCCTGTAAATTCTCTTCCTTCACCTCCAATTTGCACAAGGAATTTCCCAGTAGTGGCATAGCCTCTAATTTCAGTACCCCACTTCACCCAAGAACCGTGTGGTTCTTCTTCCGTGTCTAGGCTGAAGCTAAGGCAAGTCATACCACCTGAGACTGGTCCCCCAAGTCTCCAAAAATTCATGACAATACCTCCTTAATTTGGCACTCGTGGTCCACCAAAGAAGAGGGTGATATTTCCCCTTGGAAACCTTTGGTGCTAAACAACACTTGTGACTCAGCTAAACATCTAGAGTAACAATGTGTAAATTTCAAATTATCAAAAGGTGTCTAATGCTGCCTTCAACCCTCTATTTATAATTGTTGCCTCACCTTTCCTTGTGGATCCCTTGTCCAAATATTTTGACCTCCTTTCCACAAAATCCATTTTTACTCCAAGGGGTGCATATTCCATGAGGGGTGCACCCCATATTCCACTAAGAATGAAGTTTTCGATTTCTCCCAAGTCCCATGTACAAAAAATGTCTCCAATGCCTAGATTACAAAATTGTGCTATGCTTAGCACTTTCCCAATAAACTTAGTTAATCTTGTTAAATAAAAATTCAAATTGGGGATATCACAGTACATCTTACTAGGGATGAATGAAGGTGTTGAAGTTGAGCCACTTGCAAGATCTGACAATTAGAGGACGTTGACTTATTCCCACTAACATCAGTGAAAGAACCTTCCATTGATGCATACAAGCCTCAGGATACTAAAACAAGTCTCTAGTCTTGAACCTAGATAATGTGTTGAAGTTGATTGGTCAAGACTCATTACAAGGAGGGCCTTAATGCATCCCACATAAGCTAACATGAGGACATACAAGAATTTGAAGAATTTTCATAGGGAAAATAATATAGTGTAGAAATTATTGAGAACTTGGATAACTAGTAGACTAGTTTTCAACAAAAGTCCTTGTCTAACTACACCAGTATCCAATTTTCACAATTAGACTTATTTTTAGTTTTACTATTCTATTTATTTACTCTTCTACACTAAACTACTCTACTTCAAAAAAAAACATATTCTCAAGTGTAGGAATATTTCCAATGAAACCATGTGTGCAACAAGATAACAAATGTGCACCTACTCGAATTTGAGAAATAGGATTTAATGTATACCAAGGCATTAGAGGCCAACTTCTTCAAATGATATGATAAGAAGAGTTTTTGAAGAAGATAATGTTTATTCTATCTAATGGTCATATGGAACCAAATTATATTTAATGTAGTCATGATGTTCCTATCTTTCTTTCTTATATGATCCACTCTATATGCCCTCCTCTATCGTGCCATGTAGATCTCATGCTATCAAATGGTTGGTCTCTTGGGTTCATGGAGGATATGATGATGGGCATGTCAAAAACTCCTCAATCTTTGGTTCTAATGGCAACACTCCATCAAATTTGATCCATGATTCTTTGATCCCCTCTACAAATTGGTAAGGGTGATTAGGGAAGACTTCTAGATCTTCTTGTATATGTTTCTCATGGATATTTTGTTCTTCAATAACTTTCAAATAGGAATATAGGCTTTTGATTGTTTCCAATATTGGTTCCTCCTACGAGGCAAAGAGCTTTACCACTACTTCTAGAATCTAAGAAATTTCTTGAAGTGACATTCTTCAAACTCCTAATTGATATTGAGTTCTTCTTGTCGGTTGTTAATCCTTATCTAGCACATCAATTACTGTATAAGGGGCATATTTTAACACCTTCAAAAATAAAAGGGAAAAAATGAAATATGTTATAAGAAAATAATTTCAAATAATAATTTATCTTGTACTTCAATGTCCTCATGCTAATAGTACCTTGTTGTCACCAAGTTGTTTATTAACATGAGTTAGGTTCTTGTAGGTTTTAAATCTGTGCAAAAATTACATGCAGAAGAATTCTAAAAAATAGAAAATAAACAATGACGAGAATATACAATGAATACACAGAGATTTCCCCTAGATCCCAAAACTGGGACTACTATATTGATTTTTCATTATTTTTCTTTCAATGTCAGAATACATATATACATGTCGAAGCATTCATAAGCACCAATCCATTAACCCTAGCTTAGAACATAATCATAGTTCCCTTGACTGGATCTACAAAGTAACATGGGCAGAAAACCATCATGCCAAAAACCATGTTCAAAACCCATGCACAAAACCATAGGTAGGTCCTTCCACCTAATATAGGTATTAGGGTCCAAAAATAAATTCCTGGGGGCAGCAAACCCTATGCTGGGGGGCTACCAACCCCCTGAAACCCCCCGATAGGGGGGCTACACCCCCTTTCTATGCCCGATGCAATGAACAGGGGGACTCTCGCCCCCCTATGACTCACCCACGCATGCGACTGGTTGTGGAAGAATATAATACACACCCAATGCTTCTTCCTTTCCATGAATAAACTTAAACAACACACTTTCATAAAATAAACACATGATACCAATATGACAAGGATTTGTATAAACTCACTAAATTCGCTGCATAGTTTCTTACCTCCCATCTTTCCTTCTCATTCCTCTAATTCTTAAGCGTTAGGAAAATCAAGAAAAATCATTTCCTAGAAAAACTAGACTACTAATTCCCTAGCTCTTTTAGCACCTCATTGGCAATGACACCAAAATATCGGTCAATTTAATTCCTTAATAGTTCTAACATATATTATTAACCATAGATTCCTATACTTTGAGATGCTAAACTATATGTGCAGAGTACAATACATCAGTAGGTTTCATAATCTATGCTACAAGATGGAAACATAAAGGAATCATAAAAAACATAAATCTAGGGGATTCTTGCTATGTGGGGCATCAATGTGGGGTCCTTTGAAAAATAAATCCCACTTCTACCAAAGAATAATTTAAATATAGGTAGGGACAGAAAGAATCGATGAAATATGGAAATCATTGGGGTTGCCTACGAAGCCCCTATTTGACATGGCCTAGGCCTGTCACACTTGCTAAACCAAATGGTTAGACAACTGGGAGGGTTACAATCCCTAACAATTCCCTTTAATGGTTGATCTCATTCCTATAAACAACATAAAACATCAAATGATGAGAGCACTAAATAAATGGTACATTCAACCATGCTACAATCGCTTTCATTTAGGGGATTTTTAGGTCTAAAATGGGCCTCCTAAGAAAAATGCATAACTAAAATAAACTTTATAAGAACCAATAAAGTTCCAGATAATGATTTCAACCATGGGGGATGATTCACCATTTTTGCAGTAAAAATGTAAAAACACTAAAAAATAATAAAATAATAAAGCTATTTTTTCAAATTGTATTTTCAACTCATCTCCCTAAGGTTTTACTCAAATTTCAAGCAGAAGTACTCATTGGATGAAAATTTTAATTCCTCTTCTAAGGAGTACCCATGTCGCATACTTTTGATGGACCGTGCTATTGGGAAAATGATAAATAGATGAAAAATGTGATTGCAATCACGTTTTTCATGTATTTCTCATTTTTCATGCAGTGGGGTCCATTAAAAGTATGAAACATGGGTACCCCTTGGATGGGGAATCAAATTCTGCATCCAAAGAGTGTTGCCACTCGAAATTTGAGTAAACCCATATTGAGATAAGTTGAAAATACAAGTTGAAAAATAGTTTTTTCTTTTTTCCCTCTAAAATTTGATGATGTAATCTAACCTTGTTTTATTATTTCCACTATTATTTTATAATTTCCTTATAAGGCCCATTTTAGACCTCAAAATTCCCCTAATGGTCAAAATGAAAGAAGAAATACTAAGTTATACTACATTACAAAAAGGAAAGGAATGGGCTACTATTAGATGAGTAGGTGGGCCCTCCTAATCCATGCCAAATTGCCTATAAAGTTACAAAATCAAAGCTGATTTATTCCACCAATTATCTCATAAATAGAAAATAGCATTTGCATTAATCCAACAATGATTTGAGAGTTACATAATTTCCATCAACATTTTTTAAATAATAAGACTTTCAATTGCAAATATTTGAAAATTTCCTATTTGTAATCTACTCTCTTACATATCTACATATATCCTCACAACATTAGCAATAATAAAAGAATCCTCCCAACATTCTCTCTGTCCATTCATTTATACAAAAGAGAGAGCAGGGTGAATTAGAAATAATTTTCCCATGTTTGGACTGTCAATCATGGACATATTTACAAAATATTGCCTCTGTATGCTTTTAGTAGACCTTGGTTGGAGGAAATCTCAATATCAAATTACATGTCATCCTTCTAGCCTACAACCATTCGATAAGAGCTTTGATTTGATTTGTTTTGCTAGTTGGTTTCTCTATTTAGGATGTTGTTTTGGAATTATCATAACCAAAAACATACCCTTAAAGGAACCACATGTATCTAACATTCGTCACAAATTTTGGAGATTCCATTGATGATTCACCTAATTGGGGATGTTATAGACAAAACCCATGTCTCAAATTTCCTAGATTCTCCATCATTCCCTTTGAAATCACACCCAAATTTAGTTGCTCAATTCTACCCAACACAAGTTGAAAAATTATTGGTCATGAGCTGGAGGCATGTGCACTTGAGTTTGATAGAATAAATATAATAATAATCTATGTCATCAACTCTAGGAACATAACCCATGTTCCAAAATTTCCCTTGGAGCTATATAGGTATGCCAAACTCAAAGGTTGGTTATAGAAACAACATAAGAAAGAATAGGGCAAGACAAACATTCATTAGTAAAACCAAGTATAATCCTCTCTAATCTATTAAAATTAAGGAAAATGGTGATAATTAACTATGTTAACATTTGTAAGCTTGTCATGGTAAATATACAAAGAAATGCATTAAGTTTGGCGACAGATATGCAATAAAGGGAGATGAAATGACATCAAATGCGTTTTCATGGTTGTGAGAAAAATTAAAAATTGGTTACTTGATAGTGAGTCTGAGAAATCTCTAATGTGAGCGTTGTCTCACTAGAGACCTATAACTCATCTTCCGCTAATTATTTTTCCATAATTTTTTTTCTTGGTATCGAAGTGAGTGTGTTGGATCCCAAAGTGGTAGTGTTTGGTGAGTGATCTGATTGGCACTGAGTATGATCCCAACAATGCACTAGAGTGAGTAGAGTGGAAAAGAGAATCATTGGTATTATTGGGGCACATCATCATTGGAGTATTTCGTTGATACTATTGTTTGGCATGTTGAGGCACAAACCCCCTTTTTTTAGTCATGTGTTTGAAGAGTCCTTGGAGCATAGACCTCCTATGTTGAGCCATGAGTTTGAAAAGACCTTGGAGTGCACACCTCCTGTGTTCAATTGTGAGTATGAAAAAAGGTTGGAGACCATAAATCATTTATTAATCATGGTGTGTATGATTATGTGTGGACACTATTTGAAAATATGTGTTGTGGAGTTGATAGTGTATGAAATCTATGTGAAGTTGTTATCGTGAAGTGGGAGGAATTACATGTAGACACTTATAAACTCTACTAACGGTAGTATATTATTGTAGGAAACTATTTTGGTAATGGATTTATGATCTATGGTGAGTGGTTTGTTTACAGTTGAGACTTTGGTTATTTCCTCCCTTTACCATATTTGTATTAATAACCTTTATTACTAGTGGTCCCATAAAGAGATATAATTGGTAGAGTCCATATTTTGATTTCTCACATGTTTTCAAAGTTTAAGAACTAGAAGTATGCAATTTTATAGATTCAAGCCATCTTTACTTTCTAGAGTCCAGATTAAATAGAGAGAAATGAGTTGTAATGTGATCCACCTACATAAAAAAAGTTTTGACAAAAATGAGAGGGTCCGCTCAAGGTTTTGTTTTTAAGATATTTTCATAAAAGTGGCAATATCTATAGTTGTAGCTACAAAGTCATGTTGTTACTGAATTGTGATGGGAGCTACTACGAAATATGTTGCTATGGAATTGTGTGAACTTGGTCTGGAAATACATTATACATAATTTTCTTGAATATTTATTTTTAAGTTGTTTATGCATCCCCTAAAATAGTCAATCATTGTTGCATATCTGTGAATGATTGTGAGTTTAAAAAGTGCTTATTGATTTGAAGTTGAAGAAACATTAGTTTAAAATGGATAATCCTATAACAAAATTGTATTTAAATTAAGAAATCATGTTGGATGGTGCCAATTATGTGAATTGGAAGTTTAAAATGAAAACATTAATGGAAGGATACAGTTTTTGGTTGATAGAAAACGATGATGAACTTATTAGCAAGAGTCACTACTAAAGCTATATTTGCATCAATTCAAGATTAGGAAAGGCAAGAGACTAAGCCAAAATTTACGCTAAGATTGTCCATAAAATACAACATTATACCTCATACGAGTGACTGTAAGTCATCATCATTTAGAGATCTATCACTTATTTTTTGTTAGGGTATTTGTCCGGTCCGAAACAAATCAATATTTCAAGATGTGGCTCCCTTTCTCCCTCGTGTCACTAGAAAAGATATTTCCATTTTATCTCACTTCCTCAATATAAGGACACTCTGCAATATTCTATCATTGCTGAATATCTTGACACATCCATTCCATGGGATTTCTTTGATGAGGCCTCTAAGGAAAACAATCAAGCATGTGGGGGTGGATTCATTCTCCACCTTGAATTGAACCACTATTTTCATGTAAATATGAGCTTTGGTAGAGGGACAAACAATCATGAAGAACTCATGCCTATCAATTTTTTTTATGTTTTTTGGTAAAGATAAAGGATGTGAACAATTGCAAGTTTCTGGTGATTCTCTTCTTGTCATAAATTGGGTCAATGGTGTAAAATAATGTAGAAACTTATTGCTCGTTGCAATTTAGGATGAAATAATGAGGATAAAACTTATATTTGATAGTGTCACTTGTACACATATCTACACATATCTATAGGGAAAGGAATATTGAAGCGAAGTGTCTCTCAAAAGACGTCTTAGCACTTGACCAAAATTAATGGCAGATCACAGAGACTTGAGATGACATCTTCTTTGAATTCTATCATAGGCCTTACATAGATAATTTCAACTTCACTAATAATCATTGACAACTAGCATAAATTACTCTTTATTACTCTTCTACTTTTTGAGCAGTTCATAGATACAAATATTGGAACATCATACAAAACGAAGTTCAAAACTTAAAATTTTTGTATTGTAATATTGCAGAATGTGCTACAAATTGAAAGCCAAAACATCATTTTTTATCAACTATTTTGAAATTTTTATTTTTTAAGCCAAATTAAATCTCATATATTCAACTGAATACAAACAATAATTGTGTATACACAAAACATAAATTATGTTTTAACATTATATGTTGTACTTAAAATACAATTTATAATACAATTTAGAAAGAAGAATTAAAAATGATAAATATTATTCTAAAGAACTATTTTGAATTCTAATTTATTATCAAAGTATTAAATGCTTTGTGATCAACATCGTAAGAGACATATTTATTAACTTTCATCTAACACGTTTTACATAATTATAATAAATTTTATATTAATATTTTAATTAATTTAAAATATATAGTTTTTCTAAGAGTATTAATTAGTAATTTAACCATTTAAAATATTAAAATTAATATAACTATATAATAATAATGTATTGTTAATTAATAAAATAATATAAAAATTAATGCAAATTTCATATGACAAAATAATATTGTCCTTTACACTCCCAAATAATATTTTCATGTCTACAAAAGCATTATATTCCCAAGTTAGAAGCATATTGCCAAACACAAGGACACTCCAAATAATACTTTCATATGTACCGAAACAATCTTTCCAACCTAGAATTAATTAAAAGGGATATTTAAGATAATCAGAGTAATACTTTAACTTACGATGTTATTGTAGTTTTTAGTTTATCGTAATAAAATACACAAATATATATATAAATATAAATTTTCGAAATAATTTTTTTCATATGCGTTTTTAAACACAGATTTGTGTTTGCTTTCCTTTTAAATATTTAAAAACATTGAAATTATAATATATCAAATAATCTTATATAAATTAAACCATCAATCCATTTATAAATAAAAAACGCTAATTAGCTTATAGGTTAATAAAACATTGTTATATCAATAGGATATTAGAAGCTTTGAGGCTGCGAGCTAGGTTGCACTTCTGGAAGGAATTGATTTGAACCTACAATCTTCCAAATGGTGGCAGTGGAAGGGGCATGCCCCCCTCCTCTTCTCGATGTTGACTCTGACTTCTAATCAATGGTGGCCTCCCTTCTAAAGCGCCTTCGACTTATCGTGGTTGCGTCCACCATATTTGTCAAGAAGAACTAAGCATTGAAGGACATCTGCTTGCTAGACAGTGCTAGGCATACTTCTCTAGTATATTCTAAGAGGGTTCTAATGAATAAATTTACTGGCATGTGGCCTTCTCCTAAATCTATGGATATGTGGACAAAGAAAACTTGGACTCCTATGATGATAGGTGAAATTGCTCTCTTTCTTGTTGGTAATGGATTTTTTATATTTTTATTGGAAAATAAAAAGGATAAGGAGGTCATCTTTCGCAATGGACCATATTTCTTTGACTCCAGAGGGATGTATCTAAATAAATGGACTCTAGATTTCAATTCTCATGAGGACATCCACATTGCCATTCTAGTTTGGGTCAAGCTCTCTCATCTTCCTATCTCCTGATGGAGCGACGATTGCCTTTGGGCTATTGGTAATGGAGTTGGAAATAATTGGACAACGCTGAACCAAAAGGATCTCAGTTTGTGTGTGCTAAAATTTGTGTGGAAATAAACTTGCAGAAAGGACTTCCATCTGAAATAAATCTAAATTTGGGAGAATGGAAGCATACGAAAGTATTAGACAGTGAACAAATACCATTTAAATGCAAGCATTTCCATGATTACAATCACTTTTCCAGAGACTGCTCCAAAAGTGGAATCAATAAAAGTGTGGAAGCCTAGGAAGCACAAGAGGAGCACTGGCAAAAGCCCAAGAAAGCTCTGAAAGGTAAAGGAGCATTGTTAAAACCTCGAAAATTGCAAGTCCCCAATTCGGTTCCCTCCTCTTAGAACCATTCAAGGAGTTAAGTGATGGGGACATGGAGATGGAAGAAAATCCCCAAATAATCGTGGACAAGACACGGGAAAGAAAAGAGGCAGAAGTAGTGGAAAAAAAACTCGAAACGGGTGGGGGTTGAAGTTTCCCCACCAAAGTTTGCTCCTATCTTTGAAGCTCCACCGAGTAGTTTGCACAAAGGTCTGGACCGTGTGGTAACTCGGAACTTATCCCAAACTCTAACCTAGGCTAATGAGTGCACCAGCCAGGAAACTGACTCCAATAAGAAAGCTAGAAGGCCAAAAAAGGACACAAAGAGAAAGGAAAGCAGAACAAAACAAAATGTTGGGGAATCAAACAGTCATTCCAGAACTATTGAAAGGGAAAGAATTGATCAAAGATGGTAATAATGGTGGTCGCTCTTCCCCCACCCCCAATTAATGAAAGTTGTATCCTAGAATATAAGGGGGCTAGGAACCCCTACAAAAATCCTAGCAGTTAGACACTTAATAATACAAGAATCCCTTTGATTAGTATTTCTTCAAGAAACAAAGTTAGAAGAAGTTGAAATTATGAAAAAAGGAGGAAAATTTTGCAAAGACAACACAGGGTTAGCTGAGCCCTCACGGGGAGCTTCAGGAGGTCTAGGAATATTTTGGTTGAACAAAAAAATTACCCTGGTAAAGGAAATAAAGACAAAATCCCAGATAATGGCTCTTTTAGAATATAAGGAGACATGGAAAAGAATACCCTTCATAAACATCTATGGTCCAATTTTTCACAGTGATAAGGCATATTTTCAGGGCTCTTTAGAGACGTTAGAGGAAGGGAACTACCACATTAACAACATAATGGGAGTGGACTTTAACACAGTCCTGAATGCATAAAAAAAAAAGAGGTGGA
The DNA here is from genome assembly GCA_031772625.1 of Pinus tabuliformis. Classification (NCBI taxonomy): domain Eukaryota; kingdom Viridiplantae; phylum Streptophyta; class Pinopsida; order Pinales; family Pinaceae; genus Pinus; species Pinus tabuliformis. Next base: position 927,602,369 of record CM062804.1, read on the forward strand.
TGTTCGGCCAGGGATTCCTTCCGAGATAGAATGGAGGAAATTATGGAACATTGGGATCTAATTGATATGAAACCTAAGTCCGGAAATTTCAGTTGTTCGAACAAAAGAGTCAGTGATTATTTTTTTGTTGCCTATCTAGATAGATTCTTGTTGCACAACAATTGGCTCCTTAATGTTTTGGATTTATCCTCGTTTATTGAATATCTGGGAGACTCAGATCATCGCCCCATTATGATCTCCATGCAAAATATAAAAATCCTTGGGCTGTTGTCATTTAAATTTAATGTACACTGGTGCCTTTATGACAAAGTTGGGAATATTATAAAGAAATCATGGACTCAAAAAATACAAGTTTTCCGCAACTTTGTATGAGAATCTAAGCTAAAAAACATCAAGAATCAATTAAGGAAGTGGCTCAAAGAAAACTATCAGCCTCTAGGGAAAAAAAGGAAAGAAAAAGTCCCAGAACTAGAAGAACACTATAATATGATGATGGAGAAAAGTCACATTAAAGAATCACATATTCAAAAAGAAAAAGATCTCTCCTCTCAAATATTCAATGTAAGAAGGTAGGAGAAGAATTTGTGGAGGCTCAAATTTCATAGTCTATGGTTGAAAGATGGAGACTCTAATACTTCATACTTCCACAAACAAGCAATTGCTTGAGAGGACACGAATCGAATCAAGTAAATAAAGGTGGCGGGTGGGAAGATAGTCAACACCTCCTCGGAAATTAAACAAGAGGCATACAATCATTCCAAATCTCTCCTCAATCTGGAGTGCAATTCTTCTGATGGAGCTCCTGAATTCCTTCGGGCTCTCCCCCATGTTGTCTCTCTACTCTCTAATGTGTCCCTTTCTGATGTAATTTTAGAAGATGAAGTTCACAATGCTATATGGCATCTGGAAGCTAAGAAGACTCCAGGACCAGAAGGTTTTTCTATCATTTTCTATCGTTTATTCTGCAATGTTATTAAAAAGGATCTAATTCGAATGTTGAACTACACCAGAGTCAAAAAGAAGATGGGTGGTAGCACCAATTCTACCTTCCTTTCCCTTATCCGAAAAGAAGCCAATCCTTCCTCCCTCTCCAGATTTCTCCTTATCTCTCTTTGCAACTACTATAAAATTCTGACGAAAATCATTGCCAACAGAATTAAACCTTTTCTCCCCTCCATTATCTCTGAGAACCAAGATGGGTATATGCAACACCGAAATATTCTGGATAATATCATCCTGGTACAGGAAGCAATGCACTTAAGCAATGAAGAGGGAGAAGCTCAAATGGCTATCAAACTAGATATGGAAAATTCTTTTGATCGGGTAAATCACTCCTTCCTCTTTCTTGTTATGGAAAAATTAGGATTTAATGTTCAATTTATCTCTTGGATCAAAGCCTGTATTGGATCTCCTTGGATTTCCCCTGTTATGAATGGGCATCCTAGGCCTTTCTTTGTTGCTTCAAGTGGGTTGCGACAAGAATGCCCCCTCTCCCCTCTTCTCTACATAATCATGGTTGAATCTTTTAGTAACAACCTTGAGTTTGGGCGGATAGATGGATCCCTTTCGAGTCTCAACATTGTAAGAAATGTTATAGGAATTAATCACTCCCAGTTTGTTGATGATACTCTTCTAATTGGTGGAGCCTCCTTAGCAATTGAATCAAGATTTAAAAAAAAAACCTTGATGTGTTCCTCCTTCTCTCCAGGGGTTTGATCAACAATTTGAAATGTTAGTTAATTGGTTGGAATTTCTAAGAGGATTTGTTGAATGCAATAGGTTGGTTTTTTGGAATCCCGATGGATCTTCATTGCTCTTCCTTCAAATATCTTTGGATTCCTATCTCCCTACAACAATCGTCTGCGGAAGAATGGGGGAATGTACTTTAAAAAATTAGGAACAAAGTGCAGTCTTGGAGTGTTAAATGGATCAACTTGGTAGAGAGGGTCACTCTTATTAAATTGGTGCTTTACTCCTTATGATATATTTAGGTGTTGACCTCTTAGCAGTAGGCTACATCAATCAACAAATAAGGAAGCTTATCAGGAAATTCTTATGGCAAGGAGGAAAGGGTAACGAGAAAAAATTCCATCTAGTAAATTGGAATTTGGTCAAGCAACCTAAGAAGTTGTGAGGATTGATAATAAAGAATCCTGAATTAATGAATCTACCATTGGGGGAAAAACTGGTTTGGAGGCTCCTTTCAGACTCCAATGAGTGGTGGAAAAAGTACTTTATTAGGAAATATTTCCATAAAAATCACCTCACAAGGCCGGAGGATGAATCCTAGGAAAGGAAAGGATTAAAAATATTGAGACTCTACAAAGCCTCGTCCTCTCTAATCTTGAATCATCTTGGTTGGCTCCTTGGAAACGAGAAATGCATTCAAATTGGAATTGATTGTGCAAATGGTATATACCCAGCTCTCTCTGGATGCCTGGTTGAGCATGGGTTCACCCATCATGTGGACATCTCTTGTTGGGATGATCATGACATGTGGTGTGGGTGGTTCTCTTTAGATTTGCCTGACCACCTTCACACTCAATGGAATCTTCTGATCGAAAGCCTCTTTGCGTTTGTTCCTATAATCACGATCAAACTGGATAGATGTGTTTGGCTAGGTGGACAAGAAAAAATGTATTGCGTTAAGGATGAATATGCCCTTTTATCCAATCCTATGCCCACCCTTCTCCCTCCTAATCTATGGGGGAAAATTTGGAATGGTGAGGGTCTTCCTATGATAAAAATCTTATGTTGGGAGTTGGTTCATTAGAAAATTATGACGGCATAAAACTTTAAAAAGAGGAAAATTAGTGTTCCTTCCAGGTTTGTATTGTGTGGCAACGCGGAGGAATAAATTAAGCACTTGCGTTTTCATTTCCCTTTCGTATAGGAAGCCTCAAACTATGTTCTACCTCCTTTGGCCCTTGTTCCCCAAATTGTTGATGATTGGAGTGATATTTTTGATCATTGGGAAAAAAAATTCCCTTGCTCTCCAAATCCTTTGCTAAGGTGTTGTTGAATATAATTTCCTAAATGTATGTGTTGGTCGATATGGCTGTGTTGTAACTAGAATATCTTTGAAAATTAGCGTCATAGCTTTGAGACTAATGCAATTAAATGAATGAAGTTTTTATTTGAGGTCATTTCTTCTTGAGGCTTCAATTCGTCAAACATGAAAGAATTGTCTAGTTCTGAGAAAAGTTCGCTCAGGATCTCCCTCCCACTCTAAAATCCCCTTGTTTAAGAGCTCATGAATCCTTGAAATATTGCATTAGAATGAAAGGAGATGAATTCACTGAATGGCAAAGGAATGTCAGGAACAGTCAATTGTATTTTGATGGAGCATCGAAAGGTAACCCCGGGGAGGCTAAAGCTGCACAATAATAATAAACCTCGAAGAAAATACAAAAGTAAAATGCACATGGAGATGTGGTGTTACAACCAACAATTAGGCCAAGGATCTTGCACTTTGGCAAGGAGTGAAAATATGCTTGGATAAAGGTTTCAAAACTTTGAATATAGTGGGTGATTCCAGGCTAATCATCAAAAACTGTATTAAGCTTACCGAGAATGGCACTCACCTAGAAGAAGAAACTTCCTCAATCATGGTAAGGATCACATACATGTTGAATTTTTTTGAGAAAGTTCACTTGTTCCACATGTTGCGTGGCAACAACCATCTCGCGGATAGTTAGGCTAACGCATGAGTTATATTAGGAATTGGTTGAATTTTCATAAACCATCATATTACATCATGTCCCATCCCATGATCTGATCCAAACTTAAACAGGAATGCAATAAATTACATATATAATCATAAACAATGAGATGCATGATCCAGGTGGATATTGGTGGCCACCTACCAAGTCCACTTGGACCCCCACCATTATTTCATTCAGTTTTTCAATTTCCTTAATTGTAGCACAGTTTACTATTTTTAGCAGTTTTTTGGGTCCTGAAATTCCAGAGCTGTTTTGAGGCCCTAAATGACGTTTTTGGGAAAACTGGGAGCAACATGGGTCCATGGACTGATGTTTCTTTCCCAAAGTTGTAGTTCTCAAAGAGATATTTCTAACGAGATATTGTGCACGTCAAATGGAGATCATTTGCCAAAGTTACAGCCCCGGGAAGTTGATGTACCAATTTACCCAAACAGGGCCCACAGTTTGGTGTTTCATCTTCTAGGGTTAGGTTTTTGGATGTTTAGGGTTTTCCATTATTTCTCAACAATAAATAGGCATTCGAGCCTCATTGTAACACAGTTCAGAGGCATGTAGCTGCGACATCTCCTCTCAGAAATAAACTACCATCGCCCTAGCTAGTTTATTTCCATTTCTGTTTGTAAGCATATTTCAGTGTTTTACATTAATGAAATGAAGTATCATTTCCACTGCATATTTGTGTATATGGTTATCTCTATATTTTGTTTCATTCTTGTTTAAATCCGGATTAGCGGCATTAGAGCAGTCTGCTTTTTTTCTCTGTTTTTCTTTGCATGTCCCCAATGAGGTCGGAATATAAGGAGTTAGCGCTTGAACTAGTCAAACCTTTGCAAGACCAGCCTCACATATCCCGACGACATCCCATGGTGGATGAAAATAAAGATGAGGGGGCGGGAGATCCTATCAAAATCTTGCTCAAAGAAGCCCTCGAGTGACAAAGGAACGCGATGATGGAAAACTTTGCCTACATCCTTTAACGGCTACCCTGGGGCGACGCATTGGCTTCCAATAGCTGCTCTGGAAACACCACATCATTTAAGGTACAAGTTAATTTTGAAATCCCCATATTCAAGGGTAAGATAGATGCAGATGCCATCGATAAATGGTTAAATCTGCTAGAGGGTTATTTTTCTGTTCTTGATTTTTCCAATCGAGAAAAGATTATTTTCACTCTTCTCAAAGCAGCCCCCCACGTCAAGGACTAGTGGGAAACCTACTGCGAGCATAAGGATGAAAGTACAGGCTCACTATTTTCAATCACAACCACTTGGAATTCATTCCGGGATGCCATCAAGTCGGAAGCTATGAGGATCAATACATAAAGTGGACCACGCTGCAGCAGGGAAGGGACCAAGACGTGCCAAAGTTCACCAATATTTTCCATACCCTTCACAGAAAGCTGGGTATCAAGGATTCAGAGCCGCATTTGGTATTCAAACACGTCAGCTCCCTGCACAAGTACATCCAGGAAGAAATAGAATTCTTGAACATCTCCTCACTCGGCACTGCATACCGATATGCCGTTAGGGTCGAGCAAAAGTTTAAACAGAAGAAGTGAGACTTTGGATCTGTGAATTCAAAGCAAGGGAAAGGTGCCCCCAAATCACAGAACAAAGGACAAAGCCAAGGCAGGGCGGCCTAAGACAACCTGCCAAAGCTGCAAGCAAAGAGCAGCACCTCAAAGCTGAAAAAGGACACGAGAAAGTGTTGTGAGTTCCGTAAGAGCTCCACTCACAACATAAGTGAGTGTCGGGCCAAGCAGTCACTGGTGGCTGAGCTAAACGTTTCAAAACCGGATGTAGGTTCCAACTCTGAGTCAGAACCCGAGAAGGGGAATGAAAAAGGGAAGCAGATTATCGATGCGGAGCCCAACGCCACTGTTGCCACCATGAAGATCCAAAACAAAAAACCTGAAGATCCAGAGGAGGAGGAGCGTCTCTTCCACTCCCAGATGTGGGTAAAGATCTCCCCGCTACAATTCATTGTCGACAGCGGGAACCAAAAGAACTTCATTTTGGCAGAGGTGGTGAAGTGGTTGGTCTTATCAACCACAACACATCCACAACCATACACCATCGAGTGGCTTCACCAAGGATGGGATCTTCACGTGAGCCAGTAGTGTTTCCTTCCATACAACATCAAGCCCTTCACAGATGAGGTATTGTCTGACATTGCTCCCCTTGAAGTTTGTTATGTATTACTAGGACAACCATACTTGTCGAAGGGACATGATGTGTATGAATCAAGGCCCCATGTTGTTATTGTTACTTTGGGAGCTAAGTTGTATAGGATACCAGAGGTAGCACCGCCTACCACCATCTCTTTGATTACTGCAAAACAATGCAGTAAGCTCGTTTCCAAAATCGGGAAACTTGTTTTCCTGATGATACACCCTCAAGGAAAGAAGAAGATGGTGGCCACGACCTCCAGACAGGGCCCCTCCACACGACAACTACAGATGGACAATGTCATGGAGGAGTACGAGGACATATTCACCTCCCCCATAGGGGTTCCTATGTAATGTTAGGTCAAGCACTCCATCGATCTGACCCCAGGTGCGTCGCTGCCCAATGGACCAATCTATCAGCACTGCATTCTGGATAATGATGAAATCAAGAGGTAGATTCAGGAGCTGCTACAAAAATGTCACATCCGTCAAATTTCATCGCCCTGTGGGAGCCCAATCATGTTGGTACAGAATAAGGATGGGACTTGGAGACTCTGTATTGAGTATCGGGCGCTGAACAAGATCACTGTCCATAATAGGTACCCGATCCTATGGATTGATGACCTCTTGGACCAACTGAAGGGAGAAAAATATTTCAGCAAGATCAATTTGAAGTCAGGATATCACCAGGTACCAATCGAAACCTCCGATTTGTGGAAGCCTGCCTTCAAAGCCAAGGAGGGTTTGTTCGAATGGTTGGTCATGCCTTTCGAATTGATGAATGCTCCTGCAACCTTCATGAGGCTAATGGATGACATCTTGTGGCCATTCACCAACTCATTTGTAGTGGTATACTTGGATGTCATCCTAATCTTCAGCGAGATTTGGGAAGAGCACCTCCACCACATCCAACAAGTTCTCCAAACACTGTGGCAACACAAGTTATGTGCCAATTTGGAGAAATGTACTTTTCGCATGACCCTGGTTCATTATCTGGGATACATTATTGATAAACAGGGGGTGCATGTGGATCCATCCAAGATCCAAGTCATTCGAGATTGGCCATCTCCAACCACTCTGACAAAGCTCCGCAGCTTTCTAGGTCTTGCCAACTTCTACCACAGGTTCGTTTTGAGATTTTCTCATATCACTTGGCCCTTAAGTCAAGTCACCAAGGGAGGAGTGAAAGAAAAATTATTTTGGTCTGGATCTCAACAAAGGGCATTCATAGAGTTGAAATATCACCTCTACATGGCACCCATTCTTGCATTACCAGACTTGCAACAACCATTTGAGGTCGAGACAGATGCCTCTAACTATGCTATTGGGGCAGTTCTTACTCAACACAGGCATCCAATGGCATATCACAGTGAGACACTTTCAGACACAGTCCAGAAGTATCCCACTTATGATAAAGAGATGTATTCCATTGTGCAGGCTTGCCGACAATGGAAGCATTACATTTTGGGGAAGGAAACGGTCATCCACACATACCACCGACCCCTGCAGTTCGTACAGACCCAATGAAAATTGCAGAATGATCACCATCAAAAGTGGACCACATACCTGCAACAGTTCCATTTGAATATCAAGTATAAAAAGGGTAGCACCAATAATGTTGCAGATTGCCTCAGTCAACCACCGATCATGGCGTTAACCACTGTGCTCAACTCTTGTGGGCATGAGACTTCTAATTGGCCACTTCTCTACAAAAGAAACCCAGAATTTGACCACACATACCAGACACTCTTGGAGGGTCAGCATGTTCCAGATTTTCACCTCCAGGATGCCTTGTTATGCCACCTGGGTCACCTTTGTGTTCCTTCAAGCGAGCATTCCAAGATTATTTGGGAGGCACACTACAGTTGGGCTGTTGGACATTTCAGGGTCGCGAAAACGGTGGCAGTACTGTAGAAGTATTTCTATTGGCTGAATCTTCGACACGATGTCTGGAAGTACATCAGATCATGCACTACCTGCACCATTACCAAACTGACCATCAAGAACCAAGGCCTTGATGGATTCCATGTCAGGTCTTCCTTCCACTAAGCATGGAAACAACTGTGTTTTTGTGGTCTTCGACAGGTCCTTGAAGATGGCCATTATGGCCACCTGCAAGAAGAATATCACAATAGAAGCCACTACTAAACTCTTCTTTGAATGAGTGTCGGTACACTTTGGGATCCCATAGTCTATCATCTTAGATCAGGACTGTTGGATAGGTAAATCCCCTCTGCGGACAGAGGCGATCCCACTAGCCTAAAACAGAACTAGCCACAATCAAATCACGCCGCCGCACAAGTTCCTAGTTGTACATTAAAGGTGAATTAAGAAGACCAACCTGGAATCCAACGCTATAGTCGAAGCAGAGATGGTATTCCCGCTTCCTCGCTCCGGCAGGTCACAATCCTTGCGATCCTCACAAATGGACACCTGCACATGCAAAGGAAGAAACAAAGACAAGCATAAAATCCACCAAGGCACAACTATATTTCAGTCAGAAAGGAAATAAATCAAACATCACTATAATAGACAATGAGATTGGAACTATAACAGCAGTCGTTCATTAATAAATAATAGACAGGAAAAGTTACAACCAAGGTTCTGACGTTGAACCTCTCCGCTGGCTGGGCGAGCAACTATATGTGTCTTGCAATGTACCTCCTCTCCGGCAGCATAACCTCTCTATGCTTCACTATCACTCACGACAAGCATAATCACAACTAGCATTCCTCCAAGAATTAAAAACTAGCTTGTCTAATGCATGAGGACAGATATTTATAGATGGAGAAGGGAGAAAGATTCGATGAACCAGGACACCCATTGTGGATTGGCATTATCTCTAAAAAGCCATTGTGGATAGATGTCGAGGATAGATGATGACTCTCGACCTCTATCAGATGGATTTTTCCCTCAAAAGACTTCGTGATCTGAAAGGAAAAAAACAGACGGGCATGCTTTTAGCAAAAATCATTACCAAACTGGGCTGGCGCGGGTATTGTTCTGTGACAGAGCGCCAATGGTCGTGCCCTCTTTTGAGGATCTCAGTGATTGGCACGGGTAAGATACTTGTGGACCTGCGCCAATGGAAAAAGAGTACTTTTCAGGGAGAATTTGCAGAAGGTGTCTTCAGGGAACATGAAGTACATACTCAGGGGAACATAATGCAAGTGTTTTTGGGTTATGTCACTGCTCACAGGTCCCGGAATTCGTCCTCCAATGTACGGGAACGGGGCGATAGGGACGGTGACCAATGGTGACAAATTACTGTGTAACAGATGCCCCCTAAAGCATGAAGTCCGAGAGGGAAAGAGAGGGGTGAAATGCTTTATAGGAACACACAAGAACACATATAGCTGCCGCCGAGGATCTGCATTGAGAGACACGACTGATAGTTCAATTACATGATGTACGTGGTATGGTCGCAGCCATCCATAAGAGAGTACATAAATAATCTATATCCATAGTATGGACGCAGCCATCTGGTTAGGATCAATGAATTGACTCAGGTATGGTCGCAGCCATCTAGTGAATGAGTCATGTATCAAGAATCACACCTGGATTACAACAGACACAATCTAGGGTCTTGCGCTCCATCTTGACCCAAACAAGAGTACAACTTCAAGCATGCGAATATATGAGTTGAAGTCGAGGATGCATGAACATTGTCTGATTACCAGTCAATAATGGAAACTATTAACAGACGCGAGAGGTACCACCAATAATTACAATGGTCCTCAAGGTACTATAGGTACAATCTACGACGTGCGAATTAATGAGCTGGCATCGAACACCCGTAGAATCATTCGATCGGAGGCCAATGATGAAAACCTCGCGTCGAACACGAAGAACCTGCCATTGAGGCATGCAGGCTCCAAGGCACCGGAAGGGAGTCTCTAGATCAGCTTCATGGATAATGAGCTGAAGTTGACAGGAAGTGACCTTGATCGAAGGTGGGCCATAATGTTTCCCACATCATCGACACGAGACAGAGAGATAATATTGTGAATCAAGATCATGTGAACTCTCAGATGGAGGTTGTTTCTTTTTAGAGGTCAACTTCTCTTGAACATATCGGCGGCACGATAGTGGAATTGGCAGTATTTGACATCGATGGATCAAAGGTCATGATGACGAGGCAATGAGTAGATGAGAGGTCAAATAGGGTACCCAAGTCCATGGAAGCAAGTGAAAAATATGAGATGAGATATCCCCACCCTGGACACAAAAGCAGAGAAGTGCCATGTTCAAGAGCGACATACTGCCGACACGACGGTAACTATGGTTCCTTTTTCCCCCGCCATTTCTAGCGAGTACCCCAATTATTTTTAACAAGCTTGATGGGGATAGCATATGCTTGTGGTACGTCATTTCGACAAAATCCGATGTCATCAAGTTTTAATGAGTCTGACAAAGGAAGAACTCGACGTCTTTTCATGTTTAGAGAGTTTGAAAAGACAGCAGAAAAGGAAACTCCAGGGGTGTCCTTTTTCGTGAAGTTGTGTCTCTCGGGCCCGAAAAAGTATAAAATAATGCTCGAAAGAACCGCTCGACCATTACGATCGAGGAGTACTTTTCATAAATAGTGATTCCGACTTGAAAAATTAAAAAAGCGGTTGAAATCACGTCGTTTCATGACCATTAACGAGTTTGAAATGACAAAACCCGGTAATATTTTTATGTTTTAACGGTCGATAAAAAGAACTTAAAACGACTGCCCCTTATTAACATTTAACGAGTCAAGAGGAGTAACTCGACAATTTTTTCCTTTTTAAATGGTCAGAAAAAGAGCTGAAAGCAGACCTTCATTTTTATTCTCTTTAACGAGTCAAAAGGAAAAAATACTCGGCAATCTTTTCATATTTTACGAGTCTGAAAAGGGCTTAAAGGAGACTCGTCCTAAAGGAACGAGTGGTATAAAGAGTAGCAACTGGTTCCAGTAATGGTGGAACTGCTCAAAACATGTAATGGTTAAGAGGCTGGCTAATAAAACCACTCATCGCTGCGGTTCCTCAGGAAAGGATAAACAACCAAGTGAAAGCATATGGTCGGCCAAAGAGATGGTGGTGATGGAATGAAACAACCAAGGCTCATCTAGCAGAATTTATCAGATAAAAGGCAATCATGGGATGTGAATCAGGTATGGGTTCATTTTTACACAAGCCTGAACCATAGAAAACTTTGCTTGAATTCGGTTTCATGTTTACACAAGCTTGAAACGAAAAAACTATGCTTGCTAAAATTTGCATGCGCCCAGCATGATAATGCAAATCGAGGTACATGCCCCCCAAGCTTCATGGCATTCACGGAGTGGATGGAATGAAGGTTCACTTGGAAAGACTCGATTTTAAAAAAGGAGGATGCATGCCCCCCGAGCTTCAGTCACGCGCCCGGGTCCGCTGCCGTCATCAAGATGACGGACTGGATGTTGAGGCATTTCCTGTGGAAATAAGACCATTTAGGAATGGCAGATGACTATATGTGAAGTGTGAACCGGGGAACGAAAGTTGGTCTACGACCTTGATCGTCCTTCCTTCATGCGGAAAACACATCACTCTGAAGAGTGAGGACACAATTGTGCGTATGTGATAAATATAGTCTCGCCCAAGGAGTAAATTGTAATCTAACGGACCTTGGACTACCATGATGCCCATTTGAACGGTCTTCCCTTCTAATGTGATAGGTACATTGGGAAGAATTCCTAAAGGTCGAATGGTTTCTCGATGAAAACCTGTAAGGTTTCTCATCTCAGGTAGAAGCAGTGGAGAACCCAGTGCTTCCCAAGCTGTTGAAGAAAGGATGCTCACAGGAGATCCCTCATCAATCATGGTACCGGCCATAACCATTCGGTAGACTTGAACTATGATTCGAAATGGCATGGAAGCTGGTAACCGGGGATTGCCTAGTTGATCCCAATTGAAGGAAACAACTAGGTTGCTTGGAGGTGGGACCGGATAAACGGCCGAATATGACTCTGATGAATTTCCTTCCTGCTGTGAAGGAATGAGAGGGATGCTCACTTGATCATAAGAGTCTATGTTTATGAATACAGTTTGGACGGTGTGGTCTTCATTCCTTACAGTGATAATATCATCTAAGGATGGAACTTCTGAAGGCAAAACCGGGTCACTTGTCATCTGGACCTCTTGAAAGACCGGGTCACTTGTTATCTGGACCTTTGGACTTTCGTCTGGTTTGGATTCAGATTCTGAAGGCAAAACCGGGTCACTTGTTATCTGGACCTCTTGAAAGACCAGGTCACTTGTCATCTGGACCTTTGGACTTTCATCTGGTTTGGATTCAGATGGTTCATCCTTGATGATAAACACTCCCGGAACAAAGTGGTGCATAGACGATGAACGTAAATCAACACTCTTTCCGATCAAGGACTGGTCTAGGACCGGCTGAGCACAGCCAGGTTCGAGAAGAGAAGGATGGACCAAAGAGGAATCATACTTGATCTCTTGGTTAGCGGAGAGATGATCTGTAGTAGCAAAAAGACGTTGATATCCGGCGAGTAGTTGAGGTAAGGGAGCTGACAGACTTTCCAAAAGACGGGAGGCTTCATCCATAAGTGGACAAAGGCGAAGGAGATGATTACCTTCACAAAGTCGACAAGGGAAACGAACCTTCCCTTTTCCCTTACCAGCTGATAAGGTATTGTCAATCTGCAATGACGAGGGGAGAGTTGGGTCACGGGACCATATATCTAGGATCCTTGGAATACCAGGACAATCAGTAAGAAAATGGTCCTCCTTGCATAATCGACAAGGAAACTTAGCCTTCCGCGGAGGAGCAGGAGGGGTAGATGCGACCTTTCCTTTGAGAGACTTCTTCTTTTTGGTCTTCTTCTTCTTCTTCTTAGCCACCTGGTTACCTAAATCCAGAGTTTCACCAGGCGAAGTAGAAGATGAGGACGCAGGAATAGGCGATGAAGGGAAGGGGTCCACCTTGGGATCAACATGATGTTGTTTGGGTGGAGGAGGTGGTGGTGGAACAGGAGTTATCACACTCGAGACCACCGAGTTTGAAAACAACCACACGGGCAAACCGATGGTTAACCCAGGCAATGACAAAGTTGCGATATACTGAACACCGATATTTCCAACAGCAGGAAATGGACGAGGGTTTCCATCAAGGGGAACACCTTGGCCGGTGGGCTCAGGGAAGGATGCCATTGAACGAGAAATAATCCTACTCAAGCTAACGCAAACAAAATCTAATTGGGTAAATGTTATCATGGCCAATAAATTTTAAGACGCAAAGACACGACTTGACCTTTTCATATTTTAAGAGTCGAGAAAAGGACAAAAGATGACTCTAGTCTCCTTCGAATATTTAATGAGCACGAAGTGACAAGACGCTCACAGGTAGCTTTTCTTTTAGGGAGTCCGAAAAGGATCAAAAGTGACTACTCTGGAAAACTAGGCAAGAGGTTTACCAAACAATCCGTAAAACTGCTTATACACCTCGGCAATCAGATGAAAACCAAGGACTTCTCGTATTGCAGTCAATCTTCCTGAATGCTGTGTTCAGTGCATTACGGCTTGTAAGGCGGCAGACTCGGCTTCCTATGGATAAAAGGTTTTAATCCTATAGGGGTCCCCCATATATACGCGACGGTACGTGGGAGCTCAGTCCGTATTGGCACCTATCGTTTCACCGTGGAGGAATCACCCAACCACTCAACGGTAAGCTACCAGGTTTAAAGACGCTGGAACACGTCTCTAACCTAGACCTCTAGAATGTTTGCGTTAGGTTCCAATGCGTTTTTATGTTCATTGAGTTTATTTTAAAGTTTATCTTCAATTATGTTTCAGTTTTTTGGTCCTACTGTATGTGGTATCTCAAAAGCTTCTTAGATGCAAACTACATGCCAAAACTATACAATTTCAATCGATGAATTCTATCTACAGAAGGGTTGAGATCTTTACACAAACAAAATGATCACTCAGGAAACAACAAAGATCCTGATGCAGCTAATAACAAGAAATGCAAATTTTTTCTTTTCCTTTTTAATAGCAACAAATAACAATAAACGCTAACTAATATGATGCAAAAGATCTTTTGTTTTTCTTTCCTTTAAGATGGCATGATGCATGTAAACAAATCTTAAGAGATATTCACAAGTATACACAATCCAAGTTCACTCAATGAAATAGAACCAATCCTGAAACACCAAAATGAACTATCCAAGCAAGGAAACACAAAGACTTTCAATGAACCATGTAATCTAAGTTCAAATGAAGTCGAGCAAAATCCAGAGAAGCTAGAAGTGAATCACCCAAAGCATAGAAGACCAAGCTTTAACAATCACTAGATAGGTGCAGAACACAACCAACAAGTTGACTGGAAAATCAAAAGACCGAAACTTCCCACAGAAGGCTAGACATGCGAAGCCACTAGATGTTCTAGGGCTGAGACAAAAATCAATAGAAATAAGAAAACGAGTGAAGGATAAAGGCCAAAACCAGTCAAACAGAGGTTCAACACACTTCCAGAGGCTGTAAGAGATATAAAAAGATAAAAATCTGGGCCGAAAGAGCTTCCAACCGACACACAGGCAAAATTCACAGGGTTGGCGCGACTGTCAGCCTGCAACTTGCGCTACCAAAATATTGGCGCGAGTTGATGTTGGGAAACATGCGCCAACTGGCGCGACTGTCAGAACAAAAACCGCGCCAACTAAGCTTGCCGGCTAAAAAAATAAATAACACGACCCCAGGTTGGGCCGACAGTGCTCAGATGGATCAAACAGTAAATAACAATCTCAAAACTGACCCAGAAAGCTCATGCACTCAAGCAAGCAAGAGAAAATTAACATGCAAGACAAATTCCAAATAGCTTCTCCCCAGCGGAGTCACCAAATTGTTGGATAGGTAAATCCCCTCTGCGGACAGAGGCGATCCCACTAGCCTAAAACAGAACTAGCCACAATCAAATCACGCTACCACGCAAGTTCCTAGTTGTACATTAAAGGTGAATTAAGAAGACCAACCTGGAATCCAACGCTATAGTCGAAGCATAGTTGGTATTCCCACTTCCTCACTCCGGCAGGTCACAATCCTTGCGATCCTCACAAATGGACACCTGCACATGCAAAGGAAGAAACAAAGACAAGCATAAAATCCACCAAGGCACAACTATATTTCAGTCAGAAAGGAAATAAATCAAACATCACTATAATAAACAATGAGATTGGAACTATAACAACAGTCATTCATTAATAAATAATAGACAGGAAAAGTTACAACCAAGGTTCTGACGTTGAACCTCTCCTCTGGCTGGGCGAGCAACTATATGTGTCTTGCAATGTACCTCCTCTCCGACAGCATAACCTCTCTATGCTTCACTATCACTCACGACAAGCATAATCACAACTAGCATTCCTCCAAGAATTAAAAACTAGCTTGTCTAATGCATGAGGACAGATATTTATAGATGGAGAAGGGAGAAAGATTCGATGAACCAGGACACCCATTATGGATTGGCATTATCTCTAAAAAGCCACTGTGGATAGATGTCGAGGATAGATGATGAATCTCGACCTCTATCAGATGGATTTTTCCCTCAAAAGACCTCGTGATCTGAAAGGAAAAAAACAGACGGGCGTGATTTTAGCAAAAATCATTACCAAACTGGGCTGGCGCGGGTATTGTTCTGTGACAGAGCGCCAATGGTCACGCCCTCTTTTGAGGATCTTAGTGATTGGCATGGGTAAGATACTTGTGGACCTGCGCCAATGGAAAAAGAGTACTTTTTAGGGAGAATTTGCAGAAGGTGTCTTCAGGGAACATGAAGTACATACTCAGGGGAACATAATGCAAGTGTTTTTGGGTTATGTCACTGCTCATAGGTCCCGGAATTCGTCCTCCAATGTACGGGAACGGGGCGATAGGGACGGTGACCAATGGTGACAAATTACTATGTAACAGGGACAACAATTTCCTCAGTACATTTTGGTCCAGTCTCTAGTCGATGCTCGACACCAAAATCACTAAGTCCACAGCCTTCCATTCTCAAACTGATGGCCAGAAAGAGATTGTCAACAGGACGATCGTACACATTCTGCGCATGTACAACTCAAAGCATCCACACACATGGGATGAGAGCCTCCCCTATGTTCAACATAGCTACAACTGGGCTCTCCACAGCTCAACTGGCCACAACCCTTTTCAGGTGGGCTTGGGATTCCAGCCACTATGTCCCATTGATGTGGCCATGCTAGTTGCTGCTACTCACGCAGATTCAGCTCATGTCCAGTTTCAAAATAGATAAGGCAAATAGCTTCATTGAGCACATCCAACATATTCGCCAGTAGGTCCATGAAATTCTGGAGAAATCAAATGCCAAGTACAAGCAGCGACATGATCAACATTAGGTGCCACACAAGTTTCAGGTGGGTGACAAAGTCTGGTTGCATTTGCAAAAGGAACGCCTTTCTGGAGCCTATCAGAAACTCAGACCACTCTTATATGGTCCTTACACCATTACCAAGGCTGTGGGAGAAACTGCATTTGAGCTCAGCATTCCCCATTCGATGGCCTGCACCCAGTGTTCAGTGTGGATCACCTTTGGCCATCTTTCCACCATTACAAGACACATCCGACATTGCATAATAGCTCACACCCACAGAGTTAAATCCAGATTGCATGGAACAAGCTACAACTGATTGGATCATGGACACACAAATCAAGCACACTCACCAGCAGAATATCCAATTATATCGAGTTGTCAAAGCAGGCCAAGTGGCTCACCTAGGACCAAGTTCAGCAGAAGTTTCCTCATCTCATGGAGGAACTCAACGCAATGGGGACCATTGCTTCCTAACGGGGGAGGAATGATCCAAGTGGATATTGGTGGCCACCTGTCAAGTCCACTTGGACCCCCACCATTGTTTCTTTCAGTTTTTCAGTTTCCTTAATTGTAGCACACTTTACTATTTTTAGCAGTTTTTCGTGTCTTGAACTTCCGGAGCAGTTTTGAGGCCCTAAACAACGTTTTTTGGGGAAGCTGGGAGAAACATGTGGCCATGGTATAATTTTTCTCTTCTCAAAGTTTTAGTTTTCGAATAGATCTTTCTAACAAGATATTGTTTGCATCAAACGGAGATCGTATGCCAAAGTTACAACCTCGGGAAGTTGATGTACCAATTTACCCAAACGGGGTCCACAATTTTGTGTTTCATCTTCTAGGGTTAGGTTTTTGGATGTTTAGGGTTTTCCATTGTTTCTAAACAATAAATAGGCCTTTTAGCCTCATTGTAACACAGTTCAGAGGCATGTAGATGCCACATCTCTTCTCAGAGATAAGCTACCATCGCCCTAGCTGGGTTATTTCCATTTCTGTTTGTAAGCATATTTCAATATTTTACATTAATGAAATGAAGTATTATTTCTATTGCATCTTTGTGTATATGGTTATCTTTGTATTTGTTGTGTTCCTGTTTAAATCTGGATCAATGGTATCAGAGCGGTCTACTTTTTTTCTCTGTTTTTCTTTGCATGTCCCCAACGATATGAGTTAGGGCTTGAACTGGTCGAACCTTTGCAAGACTAGCCTCGCAAATCTCGACGGCCTCCCATGGTGGATGAAAAGAAAGACGAGGGGGCAGGAGATCCTATCAAAATCTTGCTTGAGAAAGCCCTCAAGCAACAAAGAATGCGATGATGGACAACTTTGCCTAGATCCTTCAGCGGCTACCCAAGGGTGAAGCATCGGCTTCCAACAGCTACTCTGGAAATACCACATCGTTTAAGGTACAAATTAATTTTGAAATCCCCATATTCGAGGGTCAGATAGACACAAATTTCGTCGATAAATGGTTAAATCTGCTAGAGGGTTATTTTTCTGTTCATGATTTTTCCAGTGGGGAAAATATTATTTTCACTCTTCTCAAAGCAGCCCCCCACATCAAGGACTGGTGGGAAACCAACTTCGAGCATAAGGATGAAAGTACAGGCTCACTATTTTCAGCCACACCCACTTGGAATTCATTTCGGGATGCCATCAAGGATGAGTACTACCCTATCGGAAGCTATGAGGACCAATACATAAAGTGGACCATGCTGTGGCAGGGAAGGGACCAAGACATGCCAGAGTTCACTAATATTTTCCATACCCTTTGCACAAAGTTGGGTATCAAAGATTCAGAACCGCATTTGGTACTCAAATACCATGACTACCTACACAAGTACATCCAGGAAGAAATAGAATTCCTGAACATCTCCTTGCTTGGAACTACATACCAATATTCCGTCACGGTTGAGAAAAAGTTTAAACAGAAGAAGCGAGACTTTGGATCTGCGAATCCGAAGCAAGGGAAAGGTGCCCCAAAACCACAGAAAAAAGGACAAACACAAGGCGAGGTGGCCCAAGACAACCCGCCAAAGCGACAAGCAAAGAACAATGCCCCGAAGCCAAAAAAGGACATGGGAAAGTGGTTTGAGTTCCATAAGAGCTCCACTCACAACACAGGCGGGTGTCGGGCCAAGCAGTCACTAGTGGCTAAGCTAAAGGTTTCAGAATCATATGTAGGTTCTGAATCTAAGTCAGAACCCGAGAAGGGAAATGACAAAGGGAAGCATATTATCGATGCGAAGCCCAATGCCACCGTTGCCACCACGAAGATCCATAAGGATGAACCCGAAGATCTAGAGGAGGAGGAGCATCTCTTCCACTCCCATATGTGGGTAAAGGGCTCCCCACTGCATTTCATTGTCGACAACAGGAGCCAAAAGAACCTCATTGGGGTAGAGGTTGTGAAGCACCTGGTATTACCGACCATAGCACATCCACAACCATACACCATCGAGTGGCTTCACCAAGGGTGGGATCTTCGCGTGAGCCCACAGTGTCGCCTTCCATACAACATCAAGCCCTTCACAGATGAGGTATTGTCTGACATTGCTCCCCTTGAATTTTGTGATGTATTACTAGGACAACCATACTTGTGGAAGCAACATGTTGTGTATGAATCAAGGCCCCACGCTGTTATTGTTACTTTGGGAACTAAGTTGCACAGGATAATGGAGGTAGCACCGCCTGCCACCATCTCTTTGATTACTACAAAACAATGCAGTATGCTCATTTCCAAAACCAGGAAATTTGTTTTCTTGATTATACACCCTCAAGGAAAGAAGAAGACGGTGGTCACAACCTCCAGAAAGGGCCCCTCCAAATGACAACTACAGATGGACAAGGTCGTGGAGGAATACGAGGACATCTTCACCTCCCTCGTAGGGGTTCCTCTCTACTGTCAAGTCAAGCACTCCATCGATCTGACCCCAAGTGTGCCACTGCCCAATGGACCAATCTATCGGTGCTCCATTCTAGAGAATGATGAAATAAAGAGGCAGATTCAGGAGCTGCTGCAGAAAGGTCACATCCATCCAAGTTCATCACCCTATGGGAGCCTGATCGTGTTGGTATAGAAGAAGGATGGGACTTGGAGACTCTGTATTGACTATCGGGCGTTAAACAAGATCATTGTCCCTGACTTCATGGATTAATGACCTCTTGGACAAACTGAAGGGAGAAAAACATTTCAACAAGATAGATTTGAAGTCAGGATATCACTAGGTTCCAATCGAACCCTCCAATGTGTGGAAAACTGCCTTCAAACCCAAGGAGAGCCTGTTTGAATGGTTGATGATGCCTTTCGGATTGAAAAATGCTCTTGCAACCTTCATGAGGCTAATGGATGACATCTTGTGGCCATTCACCAACTCATTTGTAGTGGTATACTTGGATGACATCCTAATCTTCAACCAGAGTTGGGAAGAGCACCTCCACCACATCTGATAAGTTCTCCAAACACTGCGGCAACACAAGTTATGTGCCAATTTGGAGAAATGTACTTTTGGCATGACGCAGGTTCAGTATTTGGGATACATTATTAATGAACAGGGGATGCATGTGGATCCATCAATGATCCAAGTCATTCGAGATTGGCCATCTGCAACCACTCTGACAAAGCTCCATAGCTTTCTAGGTCTTGCCAACTTCTACCGCAGGTTCGTGTTGAGATTTTCTCATATCACTTTTCCCTTGAGTCAAGTCACCAAGGGAGGAGTGAAATAAAAATTCTTTTGATCTGAATCTCAATAGAGAGCATTCACAGAGTTGAAAGATCGCCTTTGCACGGCACCCATGCTCGCATTACCAGACTTGCAACAACCATTTGAGGTCGAGACAGATGCCTCCAACTATGCTATTGGGGCAGTCCTTACTCAACACAGACATTCATTGGCATATCATAGTGAGACACTTTCAGACACAGTATGCAAGTATCCCACTTATGATAAAGAGATGTATTCCATTGTGCAGGACTGCCGACAATGGAAGCATTACATTTTGGGGAAGGAAACGGTCATCCACGCAGACCACCGAACCATGTAGTTCATACAGACCCAAGGGAAATTGCAGAATGATCGCGATCAGAAGTGGACCACATGCCTACAACAGTTCCATTTGAATATCAAGTATAAGAAGAGTAGCACCAATAATGTTGCAGATTGCCTCAGTCAACCACCAATCATGGCGTTAACCACTATGCTCAACTCTTGTGGGCACGAGACTTCTGATTGGCCACTTCTCTACAAAAGCAACCCAGAATTCAGCCACACATACCAGACACTCTTGGAGGGTCAACATTTTCCAGATTTTCACCTCCAGGATGCCCCATTATTCCACTTGGGTCACATTTTTGTTCCTTCAATCGAGCGTGCCAAGATGATTTGGGAAGCACACTAAAGTCAGGCTGCTAGACACTTCGGGGTCGAGAAAACGGTGGCAATACTACAAAAGTATATCTATTGGCTGAATCTTCGACATGATGACTGGAAGTACATCAGTTCATGCACTGCCTGCGCCATTGCAAAATCGGCCATCAAGAAGCAAGGCCTCTATACCCCACTGCCTACCCCTAGTCGACCTTAGGAATCCATATCCATGGATTACATGTTAGATCTTCCTTCCACTAGGCATGGAAATGACTATGTTTTTGTGGTCTTCGACAAGTTCTCGAAGATGTCCATTATAGTCGCTTGCAAGAAGAATATCACAGCAGAAGCCACTGCTAAACTCTTCTTTGAATGAGTGTGGGTACACTTTGGGATCCCACAGGCTATCATCTTAGATCGGGATAGCAATTTTCTCAGTACATTTTGGTCCAGTCTCTAGTCGATGCTCAACACCAAACTCACTAACTCCACAGCCTTCCATTCTCAAACTGATGGCCAGAAAGAGATTGTCAACAGGATGATCGTACACATTCTACGCATGTAAAACTCAAAGCATCCACGCACATGGGACGAGAGCCTCCCCTATGTTCAACATAGCTACAACCAGGATCTCCACAGCTCGACTTGTCACAACCCTTTTTAGGTGGGCTTGGGATTCCAGCCACTATGTCCCATTGATGTGGCCATGCTAGTTACAGCTACTCACGCAGATTTGGCTCATGTCTAGTCTGAAACAGATAAGGTAAACAACTTCATTGAGCACTTCCAACATATTCACCAACAGGTCCATGACATTCTATAGAAATCAAATGCCAAGTACAAGCAGTGACATGATCAACATCGAGTGCCAAACAAGTTTCAGGTGGGTGACAAAGTCTGGTTGCATTTGCAAAAGTAATGCCTTACCGGAGTATATCGGAAACTCAGACCACTCCGATATGGTCCTTACACCATTGTGGGAGACAATGCATTTGAGCTCAGCATTCCCCCATTCCTTGGCCTACACCCAATGTTCAATGTGGACCACCTTCGGCCATACTTTCCACCATTACTAGACACATCCGACATTGCAGAACAGCTCACACCCACAAAGTTAAATCTAGATTGCATGGAACAAGCTGCAACTGATCGGATCATGGACACACAGATCAAGCACACTTGCCAAAAAAATATCCAATTGTATCGAGTTTTCAAAGCAGGCCAACTCCTTCAGTAGGGCAAGTGGCTCACCAAGGACCAAGTCCAGCAGAAGTTTCCTCATCTTATGGAGGAACTCAACGTAATATGGAACCATTGCTTCTGAAGAGGGGAGGAATGATCCAGGTGGATATTGGTGGCCACCTGCCAAGTCCACTTGGACCCACACCATTGTTTCTTTCATTTTTTCAGTTTCCTTAATTATAGCACAGTTTACTATTTTTAGCAGTTTTTCGAGTCCTGAACTTCTGGAGCCGTTTTGAGGCCCTAAACGATGTTTTTGGGAAACCTGGGAGCAACATGGATCATGAATCGATGTTGCTCTTCCCAAATTTTTATTTCTTGGATAGATATTTCTAACAAGATATTGTGTGCGTCAAACAGAGATCGTATGCCAAAGTTACGACCCGGGAAGTTGATGTACCAATTTACCCAAACAAGCCCACAATTTGGCCTTTCATTTTCTAGGGTTAGGTTTTTGGATGTTTAGGGTTTTCCATTGTTTCTCAACAATACATATGCCTTCGAGCCTCATTGTAACATATTTCAGAGGCATGTAGTTGCCACATCTCTTCTCAGAGACAAGCTACCATCACCCTAGCTGTTTTATTTCCATTTCTATTTGTAAGAATATTTCAGTATTTTATATTAATGAAATGAAGTATTATTTCCACTGCATCTTTGTGTATATGGTTATCTCTATATTTTGTTGCATTCCTATTTAAATCCAGATCAATGCAATAGAAAAACACTTCATTTCATTAATAGAAAAATATTGAACTATGCTTACAAACAGAATGAAAATAAGATAGCTTGTGAAATGGTGGCTTATCTCTAAGAAGAAATGTGGCTACTACATGCCTCTGAACTATGTTACAATAAGGCCCAAGGGCCTATTTATTATTAGAAAACATGAGAAAACGCTAAACAACCAAAACCCTAACCCTAGGAGATGTAACACCAATAGTTTGTGGGCCCCATTGTGGTTAGTTGGACAACCAACCTCCCGAGGTCGTAACTTGGTCATATTATCTTCGTTTAGCGCATACGATACCTTGTTGGAAAGGTCTCTCTGAGTACTATTGCTTTCGCCATAGGCCCTTTCCTATGGCAATGGGCCTATCGTGGGCCCCCAAAAAATGTCGTTTAGGGGTTCAAAAGTGCTCTGGAAGTTCAGGACCCGAAAAACTACTAAAAATAGTAAATGTTGAAATGAACAAGAAAATAGATGAAACTGACTTGGGGGTCTCAGTGGAATAGGCGGGTGACCACCAAAATCCACCTGGATCATTCCTCCCCCCTTAGGAAGAAATGGTCCCCATAACGTGCAGCACCTCCATGAGGTGAGGAAATTTCTATTGAATCTCGTCCCTATTGAACCACTTACCCGAGTGAAGGAGTTGACTTGCTTTGACAACTCGATATAGCTGCATCCTCTATTGGCGAGTTTTCTTGATTTGTGTGCCCATGATCTGATCAGTTGTGGCATGTTCCATGAAGTCCGCATTCAGCTATAATGGTGTGAGTGGTTTTTCAATGTCATATGTGTCCAACAATGGTGGAAAGTATGGTCAAAGGTGATCTACATTGAACACTCGATGCAAACCAAGGAACGGTGGGATGCTAGGCTCAAAGGAATTCCCACTGCCAACCTTGGTGATGGTGTATGGCCCATATCGAAGCAGGCAAAGCTTGCAGTGGGGTCCAGCAAGGTGCTCCTTTTGCAAATGTAGCCAAACTTTTTCACCCCCTAGAACTTGTGCGACATTAGATGTTTATCATGGTGCTGCTTGCAGTTAGCATTGGCTCTATCCAATATATCATGGACCTGCTAGCGAATGTGTTGAATGCACTCAATGAAGTTGTTAGCCCTTTCAGCTTCAAATTGAACATGAGAGAAATATACCTGAGTGGCTACAAATGGTATGGCCACATCAATTGCGCATAATTGTTGAGATCCCAACCCTACCTAAAAGGGGTTGTGGCATGTTGACTTGTGGAGAGCTCTATTGTAGTTGTTTTAGACATAGGGAATACTTTCATCCCACATGTATGGATGCTTGGAGTGGTACATGCACAGAATGTGTACGATCACCCTATTGACAACCTCTGTTTGGCTATCAGTTTGGGGATGGAAAGTTGTGGACTTAGTAAGTTTTGTATCCAGCATTGACCAAAGTCTTGACCAAAATGTAATCAAGAATCTGTTGTCCCAATCTGAGACAATGGACTGTGGGATCCTAAAGTGTACCCATACTCACTCAAAGAAGAGCTTAGCAATGGCCTTTACTATGATACTCTTCTTCTAGGCTGTCATGATGGCCATCTTGGAGAATCTGTCGACGACCACGGAAATGTAATCGTTTTCGTGCTGACTAGAAGGAAGGCCTGACATGTAATCCATGGAGATAGATTCCCAAGGCCAACTAGGAGTTGGTAGAGGATTATATAGGCCTTGCTTCTTGATGGTTGGTTGGGAATAATCATAGGCAGCGTAGGATCTAATGTACTTCCCAACATCCTGACAAAGTTTTGACCAATAAAGATACTTCTGCAATACCACCACTATTTTCTCTACTTTGAAATGTCCAATGACCCGATTGTGGTGTGCCTTCCAAATCATCTTGGAACGCTCACTTGAAGTAACAGTGCATCCTAAAGGTGAAAATTTGGAACTTGCTTCCCTTCAAGGAGGGTTTGGTATATGCTATCTAATTTTGGATCTCTCTTGTAAAGATGCGGCCACCCCGATGTCTCGTTCCCACAGGAACGAGCACAGTGATCAACACCATGACCGGTGGTCGGCTGAGGAAATCAACAACATTATTAGTGTTTCCCTTCTTATACTTAATGTTCAAATGGAACTGTTGAAAGTAGGTGAACCATTTTTTATTGTGATGGTTCTACATCTTCCCTTATGTTTGTATGAACTGTAGAGGTCAGTGATTTGTGTGGATGACTATTTCCATCCCCGGAATGTAATGCTTCCATTGACGGTAGGCCTGCACAATGGAATACATTTCTTTGTCGTAAGTGGGGTACTTTCGGACCGTGTCTGAAAGTGACTCACTTTGGTAAGCCACAAGATACCCATGATGAGTAAGAACCACACAAATAGCATAGTCAGAGGCATCTGTCTCAAACTCAAATGGTTGTTGTTTGTTTGGTAATGTGAGTAGTGGTGCAGAAGAGAGGTGATTCTTCAACTCAAAGAACGCTTGTTGTTCGCTTTCCGACCAAAAAAAATATTCTTTCACTCTGACCTTGGTGACTTGACTTAAACGCTAAGTGATATGAGAGAACTGCAACACAAACCTACTGTAGAAATTGGCAAGACCCAAAAAGATGTAGAGCTATGTTAGAGTGGTTGGGGCTAGCCAATCTCGAATGACTTGTATCTTGGATGGGTCCACATGTACACCCTCCACATCAATGATGTACCCCAGATATTGAACCTGAGTCAGGCCAAAGGTGCATTTCTCCAAGTTAGCACATAACTTGTGTTGGTACAGGGTTTGAAGGACCTGTCGAATGTGGTGGAGGTGCTCTTCCCAACTCTGGCTGAAGATCAAGATGTCATCTAAATACACCACCATGAATGCATTGGTGAAGGCTGTAGGGGCATTCGTCAATCCGAATGACATGACCAACCATTCTAAAAGGCTCTCCTTGGATTTGAAGGCAGTATTCCACACATCGGAGGGTTCAATAGGCACTTGGTGATAACCTAACTTTAAGTCAATCTTGCTGAAATATTTGGCCCCCTTGAGCTGGTCCAGAAGGTCATCAATTCACGTGATTAGGTACCTATTCTGGATAGTGATCTTAGTCAGCATCCAATAGTCAATACAGAACCTCCACATCCCATCCCTCTTCTGTACCAATACAATCGGGCTCCCACAAGGTGATGAGCTTGGCCTGATGTGCCCTTTATGCAACAATTCATAAATTTGTCTCTTGATCTCATTTTTCTCCAGAACAAAGCATTGATAGATTGGTCAATTAGGTGGTGGCGCACCCAGGGTCAAATCGATGGAGTGCTTGACATGACAGTGCAGAGGTACCTATGTGGGTGAGGCGAAAATATCCCTGTACTCCTCCATGACCTTGTCCATCTTCTATTGATGTGCAGATGAGTTCTGCTTGGAAGTCGTGGCCATAACCTTCTTCTTGGCCTGGAGTCAAATCATAACGAAAACAAATTTTCTTGTCTCGGAAATGATCTTACTGCATTACTTTGCAGTGATCAAACATATGGTGGTAGGCGAGGCTACCTTTGGTATCATGTATAACTTATTAGCCAAAGTAATAATCATAGAGCGAGGTATAGAATCATATACAACATGTTGCTTCCATAAGTATGGTTGTCCTAACAATACATCACAAACTTCAAGAGGAGAAATTTCACACAATACCTCATCTGTGAAGGGATTGATGCTCTAGGGAAGGTGGCACTGTTGGCTGACACGAATATCTTGTCCTTAGTGAAGCCACTTGATGGTGTACGATTGTGGATGTGCTATAGTCTTTAGGTCGAGCCTCTTCATGACCTCAACTTAAATGAGGTTGTTTTGGCTCCCACTATCGACAATGAGCTGCAACGGAGAACCCTTAACCTACATCTATGAGTGGAAGAGGCATTCCCCCTCCTTTGGATCTTTATGCTCAATCTTCTAGATCTTAGTGGTGGCCACATTGGCACCAGGCTCTACATCAATGATCTTCTTACCTTTGTCGATTCCCTTATCTGGTTCGGATTTAGAGTCAGAACCTGTGTCTGATTCAAAAGCCTTCAACTTGACCACAAGCGATTACTTGGCCTGACACTCACTTGTGTTGTGAGTGGAGCTCTTATGGAACTCACACCATTTTCCTATGTCCTTCTTCATCTTCGAGGTGTTATTCTTTTCTTATGGCTTCGGTAGGCTATCCTAGGTAGCGCCACCTTGGCTTTTTCCTTTGTTCTATGGTTTGGGGATGCATTTTCCTTGCTTTGGATTTGCAGATCGAAACTCCGTCTTCTTCTGTTTAAACTTATGCTCAATCTTGACATCGTATCAATACGTCATGTCGAGAGATGAAATATCAAGGAACTCCATCTCGTCCTGCATGTACTTGTGTAGATAGTTGTGGGACTTGAGCACCAAATTCCACTCAGTATCCTTGATACCGATCTTCATGCGAAGGGTATGGAAAGTATTTGTGAACTCTGACACATCTTGGTCCCTTGCCGTAGCGTAGTCCACTTTATGTATTTGTCTTCATAACTCCCAACATGGTAATATTGTTCCTTCATGGCATCTCGAAAATAATTCCATGTGGGTCTGGCTGAAAACAACAGGGGTTCACTCTCATCCTTTTGTTCACAGTAGGTTAACCACCAATCCTTGATGTGTGAGGCAGCTTTAAGAAGTGAAAAAGTAATCTTTTCCCAATTGGAAAAGTCATGAATTAAAAAATATCCTTCCAATAGATTTAACCATTTATCTACGATGTCTGCATTATCAGGCCTTCGAATATGGGAATATCAAAGTTAACTTGTACCCTAAAATGAGTGGTGCCTCCAGAGTGGATGATGGATGAAGATGCATCGCCTATTGATAGTCATCGAAGGATCTAGGCAAAGTTATCCATCATCACGTCCCTCTATCAATCGAGCGCTTCCTCAAGCAACATTTTGAAAGGATATCCTACCCCCCATCTTTTTTTCCTTTTGCCATGGGAGGTTGTTAGGTTTTGTGAGGTTGATCTTGTAATGGTTGAACTAGATCAAGCCCTAACTCCTTATACCCTAACCTCGTTGGGGACATGCAAAGAACAACAGAGAAAGAGCAGACTATTGTGATACCATTGATCCGAACTTAAACAAGAATGTAAAAAATTACAGATATAATCATAAACATAGAGATGCATGAGAAAAACACTTCATTTCATTAATAGAAAAATATTGAACTATGCTTACAAACAAAATGGAAATAAGATAGCTCGGGTGATGGTAGCTTATCTCTGAGAAGAGATGTAGCAGCTACATGCCTCTGAACTATGTTACAATGAGGCTCTAGGGTATATTTATTATTGGAAAACATGAGAAAACCCTAAACAACCAAAACCCTAACCTCAGGAGATGTAACACCAAGAGTTTCTGGGCCTCATTGGGGTTAGTTGGGCAACCAACTTCCCGGAGTCATAACTTGGTCATATTATCTCCGTTTGGTGCATACGACACCTTGTTGGAAAGGTCTCTTTGAGTACTGCAGGATTCGGCACAAGCCCTTACATATGGCTATGGGCCTATCGCGAACCCCAAAAAACTATGTTTAGGGGCTCAAAACTGCTCTAAAATTTTAGGACCGAAAAAACTGCTAAAAATAGTAAATGTTGAAATAAAGAAGGAAATAAATGAAATTGACTGGGGGGTCTAGGTGGAATAGGTGGGTGGCCACCAATATCCACCTATATCATGATCAAAGGCTTCTTGACAGTTTTGTATCCTAGGGGTATGGGTTGTCAGAGCATTAAGGAAGCAATTAACGAGGCCAACTCTCCAAGGCCTCTCAGTATGATGGTAGTTAAGAAGGATAGTCCCCTGAGGTACCTTTGCTATATCTTAGATATAGGGTTAGTAGGTGGTGAGTTAATTCATACCTGTGGTGTTTTAGGACACCAATTCATGTATGTGGACAAGTGGGTGATGAGGCATCATTTTCTTCCTGGAATTTGCAATAAAAATCATTCCCTTGGGGATGAAGGAACCATCACTGCTCAATTCTGGTTTTGGACGATGGAAAACATGGAAGCAATAAGAATTGACAAGACTCTACATTGTTTCACATTTATGAACAACATGCTCAAGAGGAATTTCAGGATAGATCAGGTCATTATATACCTCAGCTGGCTCTAGTCAGTTAATCACAAGATCTTCATCGTGCAGAAGCGTCTTGCTGGAAAAATGTCATCTATGAGAAATGGCAGTGGGGGAGGATCCGGTCCTCAAAGGTTAGGGTTTGTCCATGGCGCAGGGCATGTAAGAGTTGAGTTCCTAGTGGAGGGCTATTGCAAGCAAGTGGTTAAGTAAATTGTCAAAGAATTGAACGAAAACATGGCGATCATTTATGCCTAATTATCTGGGCTAGGTAAATACTTGGAACTAATTCAAAAAACCATGGAGAGATTGTGCATGGATGTTCTGAGTGTCCAATAGAAGGTTGATTATATCGAAATCAAGGTGGAGACAACCATGGTTGGAGTTTTAAAGGAAGTGTTCGAGGTTGGAAATTCATCGGCCATAAATGTTGATAATGTTGATGAGGCTGCTATGAGGGATCTAGAAGAAGATGAGGATGTTATGTTGTTTCTGCAAAGGTTTAGGAAGAATCATAGGTTGAAATGGAGGAAATGAACAAGTCTTTGGGCAAGCTTACGGGTGATGATGCTGAGACTAGCAGTAGTTGATTGTGTTTGTTTTAATTTCCATTTATGCAATATCATTGTATAGGATATGCAGGAGATTTTTGGAGAATATATAGCTATAGTTTTCCCAATAGAAAATATGTAAATAATAGTGGTAGAAATAAGGTCCATACTCAATGTAAAGGGAGAAAAGATTCAAATAGAATAAGTCTAAATTTTGTAAGAGACCTGGCCCATTTCCAGTCATTATAATGAAATTCTATCCGTTCCTTTAAAAAAAAACATCCTTATCACAAAAAATAATATCACTTTATAGAAAAGCATAAACTAAGCTCTTATAAAAAAGAAACATATGGAATTCGTAGACAATGACATCATTTAATAGAACAACATGGCAGACCCAGAAGATCACCCAACTCCCAAATAATTAGCATACACAGTTAATGACAACACATCATGGAACAACATAATTTCATTTATCGATGACAATCTACTGCGGATAACACTGATTCGACAAGCCTTAATTTATTTGAAAATTGTCGAGTTGTCGTAAAAATTCACAGTTCCAATTTCATTTATCGATGACAATCTACTGTGGATAACACTGATTCGACGAGCCTTAATTTATTTGAAAATTGTCCAGTTGCTGTAAAAATTCACATTGATCAGCACATTTTGTTAAACGTTAGGCTTAAGAATAACTATTTATTATGATTTTTTTAATAGATGTTCACTATTTTATAACATGATTAGGAGTTCATACATGTGTTTATAATTGTGTTGAGAAGTATTTTATGGCTCAGTGTAAGAGATGTCTAATTTCTTTCATACTCAAACTCTTCAAGTTTATAGATATGATATGTCTATTTTAAAATAGAAATAAAATTATTTGTAAATAAAATAACTATGTATAAATTTATATGTTCAAAAATCTTAGTAATTATACTTGTTCTTAGTATGAAAAAGTAGTAAAAATATTTCTCTCAATCTTAACTGTAAATAATTTCTATATATAATTCTTATATTTTTTAAAAAATTTTAATATAAATTTTGTTTCTTTGAAAAATAACATAAATATATAATTTACATATGCTTTATTAAACACTTTATTGTAATTATTTTCATTTAAAATATTTAAAAAAAATGAAAATTATTACTATAAATTTTTAATCAATATAATATATCAAATAATTTTCTATAAATTAAATAATCAAACTATTTATAATTGAAAAAAAACCTAATTTATAAATTCACAATATCATTATCACGAATAATATAATAACATCATTTCATTTAACAACATAAACAAAGCTATTACCAAAACAAACAAGGGAAGAAACCAACAATGACAACATTCCATAGAACAACCAGCTAGCAGAGCTTGAAGATCACCCCATTTCCAAGTAATGGACATACACCGAACTTTCACATAATAAAATAATGAGTCAAATTGCACAAAATACTAGTTTTATTGTGACATCTAAACTAGTTTCGACTTAAAAAGTGCATACAACAGCCAGACTATTATACCTCCACAAAAACCATCTAACCATCTCCCTGGCCAGTGAGAGAAAAAGTGCCGTGCCTCAACAGCTCTCTATGCCTCCTCAACATTTAGAGCGTCGTTCACCTTTGACTCATAATGATCTCCAGTGTCGGGGATTGGTTCAGCGTCCTTCACCTTTGACTCATGCTGATCTCCAGAGTCGGGGATTGGTTCTTCATCGTTTAACACAGTGCCAGAGGATCCGGGAATGGGCTGCAGTGGAGAAAAGAGAGGTTCATTAATATCTATGTAAGGTAGTGGTTCGGATACGTATGGTTCGGGTATGTATGGTTCCTGTTCAACGGGATTTGGTATTTGTTGCTGAGAGAAAGCATGGTCTTCATTATTCTGGCCAAGACTGCGAGGTGTTTCAGAGTTTATCGATCTCCTGTCTGGTGGATCTGAGCCAGTCCCAGCTCCTCGACGTGCAATGTTCGAAAACGGCACTGGCGTTCCTGGCTTAAAAATAAAACCACGCAAGACTCTACCAGTGTCTTGCACTTTCAATGTCACGAAGTACCCATTACCAAATGAGCCTTCCACAACACCATCAACTGTTTGGCCAATAAGAGAGTTGTCAGGAAACGACGAGCTTGAAGGAATTTCCCCGCGTCCCTCCATTCTTTGCAGATCAAAAGACTTCCCGCCCAGATCTAAAAGACGGGAGTGATTTACGAAGCCTAGTTCCCCTCTTTTGTTTCAAATACCTGCACTGAAAACACATATGAGCAAGTTTCTCTATATGTGAAGTGGATCGAGAACCTGGTAAGTACAGAATCAGTCATTGCAAAACTTTCTCACTTTAATGAATGAAAGTTCCGTCTTTTCTTCCGGAAAAAAATACAAAATCAGCGATGAAATATTAGGGTACAAGTCTTTCCCACTACCAGAGCATTTAAACATGCTACTTCATAATTTATTTCATAATTTATTCGTCACAATGAAAAGAAAGTTAAACTAACTAATTAAGAAGATTTTTCACTTGGAAAACACCATTGCATTAAAACAAAAAATGATGGAGGGAATGGTCACATGCCTGCGTAAACCTCTAAACAACCTCAACCATGTGAGGGAATGATCACATGACTGCATGAGCATCCAAACAACCTGCCAGAACCTCCAAACAACCAGGTAAGTTAAGATGATAAGAACTAAATAGAGGAAGCTAAACTAATTACATTGATATCAAGAAAGAAGATTTTTGGCCTAAACCTCCAAACAACCAGGTAAGTTAAGATGATAAGAACTAAACAGAGGAAGCTAAACTAATTACATTGATAGGAAGAAAGAAGATTTTTCATTTGGAAAACACCATTACATTAAAGCGAAAAATGGAGGGAATCATGACATTGTTAGACCAGAGCATACATAACACAAAACAGATTCATCCTCAGAGACAAACAAATGGAGAAACAACAAGATTACTCAATCAGAAACACCGGAATAGATAAAACAATCACTGGAGAACAGAAATCACTTTGCATTAGGTAACAGGACCTTGGCTTGACAAACAAATGGAGAAACAACAAGATTACTCAATCAGAAACACCGGAATAGATAAAACAATCACTAGAGAACAGAAATCACTTTGCATTAGGTAACAGGACCTTGGCTTGCAATACCTGGCCACTTTGCATTAGGTAACATGACCTTGGCTTGCAATACCTGGCCAGAGAAATTACAAATTTATAGAGGCAGAAGAAGGATCTAGAATCCTGTATGTGATTCAGATGGAGATCTGGAATGATCTAGAAACTAATGGCGGTGTTAAAAGATCTAGAATTCTAGAGATCTAGAAACTAATGGCCGTGTTGAAGAATCTAGCGATGTGTCTGTTTACTAACACCTGGCGGTTTAATCTAGCGATGTGTCTGTTTACTAACACCTGGGGGTTTTGGTGTAACGACATCTGGAATGATCTAGAAACTAACACCTGGGGGTTTTGGTGTAACGACATCTGGAATGATCTAGAAACTAATGGCGGTGTAAAAAGATCTAGAATTCTAGAGATCTAAAAAGTAATGGCGGTGTTGAAGAATCTAGCGATGTGTTTGTTTACTAACACCTGGGGGTTTTGGTGTAACGACAATCGTGACTCTAAGACACACAACTGCCTGAGCATCCAAAGAACCCGCCTAAACCTCCGAACAACCTGTTAAGTTAAGATGATAATAACTAAACACAAGTAGGACGGGTGAAGTTATATAGATGTAATTGTTAGTAAATGTGAACAAGCATTATTTAAAGATAAGCATTAAAATATTGACGTATTCATACATGTCCCAGGTTGTTAGACTTAAAAAATAATAAAAATTAACTAAAAACAATTCTTTACAATACCATGGGTGAATACCATGATTTATCAATACAATATGCTAAAAAAAGCATAACTAATTTCATATAATTTTTTGAATACTCAAATTCAATTAAAACTACGAAAATATAATAATTATTTTTTCAATAACATATTATAAAAATTAAATAAAAAAATTCATACTATATATTTTCTATATAATTCATGATTTTTGAGATACCAAGCAAGGTTTGGAATTTCAAAACGGATATACCCATCAAATTTGACGGATACCAAGCCAGGGTTGGAATTTCAAAACGATACATCTGTCCACACCTCCCCACCAACAAAATATAATAATTATTTTTTCATAATATATTATAAAAATTAAATTAAAAAATTCATACTATATATTTTCTATATAATTCATGATTTTTTAGATACCAAGCTAGGGTTGGAATTTCAAAACCGATACGCGGGTCAAATTTGACAGTTTGAGATACCAAGCAAGGGTTGGAATTTCAAAACAGATACACCCGTCAAATTTGAGAGTTTCCACACCTCCCCACCAATATTCACACTTTCAACAAAGAAACGTGAAAGTTTTGCAAATTTTCCGCACCTCCCCACCCATATTCACACTTTCAACAAATAAACTTCACGCTTTTGCAAATTTTCCACACCTCTCCACCAATATTCACAGTTTCAATGAAGAAACTTGATCGTTTTGCAAATTTCTTACCTGTGTTTGATGGGCAAATCACCCCATGATAGCCAATTTGCCTGTCAAATTCCATCCTTGTACTAGGCATATGTATTCATCCAATTATATAAATGAATAATAAATATATTTTATGTGAAAATGACTATCACATAAAGATGAGTATAAAAATACACATAATCTAAAAGGTTTGTACTAAAATTGATATTTATAAGAGAAAAAAATGAATATATATAAAGTGAATAAAATTATACAGACTAAATTAAATTAAATAGTACATTTTTGAGAATGTAAACTTCTCTGATTCACACTGATTAAGAGCTAAATCTTCAAATCACATTTCAATTTCATGAGTCAACCCCTTTCAAACTACTAAGTGTGGTTCATCATCAGGACTCTATGTTGATAAACAACAAAACACTTATCTTACATG
Source organism: Pinus tabuliformis (assembly GCA_031772625.1). Classification (NCBI taxonomy): domain Eukaryota; kingdom Viridiplantae; phylum Streptophyta; class Pinopsida; order Pinales; family Pinaceae; genus Pinus; species Pinus tabuliformis. Next base: position 927,636,605 of record CM062804.1, read on the forward strand.
ATTGAGATTTAAAAAAAAACATATAGGTTAACTAAACTGTGATTTTATTTTAAATTATTATTAATTATAAAAAAATTAATACATGAGTTAGATATATATAAATTTAAGAAAAATTTAACAATATTTTTTATGATGGAGATTAAACCTTACTTTTTGTCACAGAGATTCTTTAAACAAACTTTGTTACAATACAATGAACCAATATCATGGGTTACTAACACCAAGTGCAGAAAATATAAGTTGTCATATTCATATATTTTTTATAACTTTTTTTAAATTAATCAATTTATTTAAAAGGTTCGAAAGAGCATAACTGCCTTTGAGATAAGTCTCAACCTTTGATTTGTTACAACAACTAAGAATAAAATATTATGTGAAAGTTAAATATGTGTCATCTACCTAATAATTGTTGATGATGAAACTAGAATAGTTAAACCTCTATTCCAAAATAGACACATGTATCTACATAATTATTAAATAACCTAGCATGGTCATATAAATTAAATGGCTAGTAAGTTTTGGTTAGCATCAATCCATAATAAACATGAAAACACTTACTTCATGATACATCTCACATTACTAAAATTTAAAAAATCATAAAAATAAATTAAATTATAACTTTTTTTTAAATTATTATTACTACTATTAAATGTATACACCTATATGATTATTATATTTAATTAATATATTTCAAATGACATAACTCACTCACTCTTGGTATCTTCGTATAAAAGTGATTGATTCAAAATTTGTTGGATAAAAAATTCACCGATTAAGACTAGTGTAGCCAAATTAGATATAATCTTCTCATAATTTTAACAACCTTTTCAAACCATACATTAACCATGTGAGTTATCTCAAAACATCCATGAATTAACAAAAACTAAAATTAACACAATTCTAAATATAAATAATAAAAATCTAATTAATATAATAGCACAATATTATTACTCTTTTATTAATGTAACAATATTTATAAACATACTATAAGAGTTATCAATGTAACATTATATTATAAACATATGATAAGAGTTATATGATTAATAAATTTAATATATGTATTGAGTATTATAGTAATAAATTATAAATATTGTGATTAATTAATAACTTATAATAATGTTTACATTTTACACTATCATAATGGTGTATAACAAAATTGGGATAAGAAAAGTATGTATCTTAGTAGGCATTACAAAATTTAGATGAGAAAAGCATGTATCTTAGTAAACAAAGACAACTTAGTATTAAATAAGAAAAAATTATAATATTAGATATAAAAAATATGGACATTTACTAACAAACATCTCACATCATATCTATAATAATGAAGTGTTTACTAGTTTCTAAGTGTGGTTTTTTAATTAATTTTTTATAGATATTTTTTGAAAAAAATTGCGGTTAAGTTTTGATTTTTACTGTTTAAATTAGTTTTTTATTATATACATGAAATAATATTTTAAAAAATTGGAGGCACTTCAATTGCGAAGAGTTTATTAGTTAAACTTGTAATTACTTAATTCTAAACAAATTAGATAATAATATAAACTTTCCAAAAATTACTATTTAAAAACTACTCAAAATGTATATATGAATTATATAACAAACAAACTCACTGAATAAATGAAAAATGTGGAAAAACAAAATTGAAAATTATTAATTAGTATAAATAATAGATAATGTTCAATAATGTGTCATAAAATTTAGATATATGAAAAATAAATGCCATGCAACAATGAAAAACCCAATACTAAATAGGTAATAATAATATTGCAACTACTAATAAATTTGTTAGGGTGATTCTACACATTGAAGCCCTATCGGATAAACGAATAGCCTAGTGAAAAACACGAAGTAGTTTTGATGAAGAAAAAATGGATAAACGAAAAATAGAAGTATGATTACAATCTAGGTAAGTGTTATTATGGAAGAAATTGATTCACGGGACAAACCATAAAGATATAATAAAGATAGCATTCTATCAAGTGTATAATGCTCCATATGTTCAGCACCGATTAAAGTAGGTAGAAAGTCAAAAGTAGATGATTAAAGTAGGTAGAAAGTCAAAACTAGATACTTCAAGATACTTATAATGCTAATAAATGGAGGCGAATAATATACATTGAATCCCTTGAGTGTATCATGTTTAAATTGCAAAATTTCTTTTTAATTTAGTTATGCATTGTTAAGTACATCCAAGGATAATAGATAGCTCAATATTGTTGGTATTTGAGCATTCAATAAAAGTAAACTGTTTCATTTTAGTTGAAACTACTCATTAACTGTTTCATTTTAGTTGAAACTACTCATTGTGCTTATGTTATTGCTTTAATTTCATTGAATAGGTTGTATTGCATGTGGTATATTAAAGGAAATTATGATAACCATGATCCGAAGTTACTTTTGAAGTTTAGTTGAATAGATGGGGTAATAAAAGTGTAAAAGAGCAGGACTAGTAAGTCTTTTAAATTTCACTAATAAAAACTATTCTCAAAATAATTTATATGTGGTCAAAAAGTTGTAATGGGAAAATAATGATATTTCATTCATGTTTATCACTTATTTAAAAATGTGTAACATAATTCTCATTGGATGTGGTTTTTTTAGCAATTTTATTTATGTATGTGAGTAGGTAAAAAAAAAATAGTTTATAATAAAACTAAGTGTAAGAACATATTCGCTAAACTGCCATGTAACAAAGTTGTTAGGAACTTACTTTTTATAGTATTTACTTATTTTTTAGGAAGATAGTTGAAACATTTTTATAGTATTTATAAGTTACTCAATTGCATATTAGTGTCAATAAAATCAATCATGGATAATTATATTCAACCATAGTTTACCTCATTTAACTATATTTATCCATAATAGTTATGGATTTAATTGGCTAGTGATAATGACACATTAGTTGGTTGGTTTATCAATGATTCAGAGGATTCTGAACTAGTGGATTAACATGTAGAGGTTGTGTTGGTTAGTGGGTCAATGTGAGCGTGTAAGTAAATTAGTGACTGGGATTATTTTAGATTATTGATTTAAGGGGTAATGAGATAGGTATTAAGGGGTTTATAGTGCCGGTGTTAACGCGTAGTCTAAAGGTGGTGTAAATTTTCCCAAAAAGCAATGGAAATTCTAGCAAGATTTTGGCGAAACCTAACCAATTTTTTTTTAAATCCTAGGTACAGTTGTCAAGCTTCAAGATTTTGGATGCCCCTTTGGTTTTTTATAGTGATGAATCCATTCCCATCACCAAAAGAAATATTCAAATACTCCTACCATCAGATCTTTTAGGAAAAAATGATAGCATTCCTACACGTTTTTATAGTGTTCAATCCATTTCCATCATTAAAAGAAAGATTCAAATACTCTTACCATCAGACCTTTTAGGAAGAAATGGCAGGATTGCAACACGTTTTGGCCTTCCGGATTTTTGGGAAAATTTACTCCCTAGGTAGACAACTTCTAGATGTTAATGAGTTAGTGATTCATGCTTAATTTGGATTTATGGAGTTAGTAAAATAGAAAACTACGTTAAGTTTACCAAGCTATTAACTAAACTAATATAAAATAAACATAGAAGAGAATGTAAATTAATTATAGTTACTATTGTAGATGGTAAAATCTTATTAGTCAAATCTTTCCAATCTATCTTTTACATTCCGTGACTTTTTCATTGTGTAGAGCCCAATATGGTGGAGATGTTGTAAAATTATATAAAATTAAAGCTAAAATTAAAATAATACATTATAATTATCAATAAAACATTTTGACTTTTTCAAATTATATGAAAATAAAAATAAAATAAAATAAATATTATATTTATAATTAACATTTTAATTAATAATTAAACCATTATAAATTCATCTTAATTATAAATCTACTAAACATCCAAAAGTATCAAATTTCTTCAAATACAAATTCCTTTTAAAATGAAAAGATATTTAATCTCTCTAAACTAATTATATAAATAATAATTATTAAAAAAATCATCTTTATTAAATTATTCTACTATAACCATAGTGAAACTAGTATTTAACTTGTCCTGACGATGAACCACACTAGTTGGTTCGAAACGCGTCGACAAATGAGTTTCCATGTGATTTTCGCCGAAGAATCTTCTCTAAAACTGATATGGATCACAGAAGCCTTAACTCTATTAGTATTTAACTGTGATGACCCCGGGTAACTTGTAATTTTGGAATAATTACTATGGTAAGAAATTGTATGAGTGGTTACTTATTGTTACTGAATGACATTATTTAATTATGGAAGTTGATATATTGGATTATTTTTACATGTGTATATTCTTGAAATGCTGGCAGCCTCCTGGTGGAGGATTTTCTATTAAAAGAAAAGAATCAGTTATGAAACTGAAGGAACTGTCTCTCACCCAGGAAAAGTCCTGGGAAGGAAAACCTCTGGGCTGTTTAGGAACAGACAGGAAAGGAATTCCAGGAGAGAGAGAAAAGAGGTTAAGTCTGGTAGAGACCAGATAACCCAGCACAGCAGTGCATGAGTCTTGTTGAGGGCTGCAGGCCTGCAAGACGGCTCGGGGGGAGAATCCAACGTAAAGTGGATCTCAAGGTTGGGAGGATAAGAGCAAAAACGATTGCAGGTGAACTCTTGGAGTAGGAACGCCGGTAGCAGACTGTCCAGGTACGCATTTTCTAATAGAGTTATAGAATGAAAAACAGGTACTGGAAGAGTACAGACAGAGTACGGTTATCTGTGTTTCTTTTCATTAGTTAACTGTAGTTATTATAAAAGATTAATGCATACAACTTCAGAGACATATGTAAGTTAGTTACTGTGACTGTAGTCACCTATTCATCTGCAGTAATAATTCGGGTTGTTTAGATACAAATGTTCATAACAGAACCAAACCGTAGGGGCGGTTTGAGAGACCGTAGCAGTATATCAGTTGATAGGAATAAAGAAAATAAGTAAACAGAACCCCTCGGTTATGGAATGGTGCCGAGCTAAGCAGTCATAGAATGCTTGGTAGCTATCAGAACCTTAATAAAACACAGTCAAAGAACCAGCGCAGAACTAGCGCTTATACATAAATGATAATGCTGTGTAAACCAAGGAGATATTACATGAATAATAATGCTGTGTGAATCGAGAGACATTACTAAGATATTAACGCTGTGTAAAGCAAAGATACATTAAAAACCGCTGTTGAGGGTTTACATTCTTTGCTAAACAAGACCTGAAGGATTAACTATCAAGGATCTACATATAACCATACAAGTCAAGCCTACAGGAAAGCCATTCATAGGTTATCTTGTATAAGGTTAACGTTGCCAGAAATGCGGAACTAAACAATATACATATATCAGTCTCAGGAAAATACCAGTCATTGATAAACGACTGTGTATGCGGACAGGATTTGTCTCTACATTCAACTTATCGAATGCAAGATTTACCCCGTAATGCCGCATTAAAACAAATATGAGACGCATAAAGAACTTCGAATCGGAAGCATGCGAAACATAACCAATCCTGTAAAGATTCGAGATCTATGCCGTAGATAAATGCATTACTGTCTAGTAAACCCTATAGGGTAGCATCTTACAGTTAAGCAAAGAAAAAATGTTAATACAGTAATAACATTTGAATGATAAATCATTTCATACAGAAACGGCAGCATAAAGACAGAGTCGGCCATCAAATACATCGACAGAGCCTGTGAACTGAGAATAATGTATTCATTAAGAAATGCGAACTGATAACATAGTTATATAAGTACCCTGATGAAAATTGAAGAGCTATAGAACCAAAAGAAATAATACATCTGCACCGAAGCATTGAAGCTCTATTTAACTGTTGGTAGGTCAAGGAACACTTTAAAAATATATACACAGACTTGACTCATTCAATCCAGATCTGGAGACCCTAGTTCGAAACCAAATGTACAATATAGAGACGGCATGTAAGCCATGATCATTTCCTAGCTAAACCGTAATAGGTTAACGCAATACAGGTTCCAGCATGAAGAGGCCGCCTGCAAGACGTAACCAGGGTTTTGGAAAATAGTAGCCAAACCTGAGACATGTAAATAGAGAGTCATGAGCCACGTCGCGGGCCAGAAGACGACACTAATCCAACTTCATAAATAAACCTTTCTTAACAAGGGGAAGACGCTTAACCGCGAGGATGAACATACCTGTGATGCTCGTAGCCAGCAAAACCCTCCTGTGGGCGGTAGGAAGCTGTGGCGGCAAACCCACCTGCACATTGCCACTCATTGTAAACAACCTGGAACAAACGAGATAACCAAAGGGTTTCAAGGAAGTACGCAATGCATTCCCTATGAGCATAACTGTAAAATGGATTACCAGGTTTGACAATGCGGAAAGATCGATACCTGAACAGCAGGGTAAGAGCTGGAGTGGTTGCAGAGGGAACTGTCGAGCTGTGGGAGTGTTCGGCTGCGTCTGTAGTGTGCAAATGGACTGATCCGAAGAACCCGATGCCTTATGTATTGTCCGCCAAACCCTTAAACAGATCTGAGCCATACGATGAGGTAGGAGGATCTCCATCGTCCGTTTAAACGGGAGAACCTGGCGCGAAACCCTCAGTGGGTCAACCTCCCGAGAGTCACATGGCTTCACGTGAATCTATGCCACCTGGCCATGGGATGGGTGAGCTAGGTTAATCCCCGTCCACCATCTGGTGCTATATTAAATGATGAGAGTTGGGGTATAATGATTAAGGTTTAACCATACGCCAAAGGTTTGCACCATTACCATATGTATTATGCGTAGGAGGTAGTACATACTCGGTGGGGGTTGATAATTAATGTAAGGTTTAGTCAGATACATGCGCATAAGCCTGGTTTGAAATACCTTAGGTACATGTTTCCCTTGTTAATTAGGGGGTGAATTTAAGAGGTTAACCACCATAAAATTTTATTTTTACTATTGTACATATAATGTTGATGAGATCGTGACAATGTGGTATAAGAGCCGAGGTTTCGAAACTGTGGCCTCTGGAGCAGCAAAGCCCAGCTGCATGGAAAAAAAAAAATTATTATATAGTACCTACATGAGGAAGAAATAATTCAGCTAATTGATTTTCTTGTTATCAATTAGGAGAACAATACAGAAACAACAATCCACTAACAGTCAACAAGCAAGATGGAGGAAATGCAGGGAGCTGACAGCGTCCCTCGGGAAAATCCAGAGCTGTGGATACAGCTTGGTGCAAAGACACGCAGTACCAATCTGGCAATACTGCAAACTGTTCAAGAACTGAAAAGTGAGATGGTGCGTCTGCGAGAAGACAATGCGCGACTGACAGTGGAGCAGGAAAGAATATTGAAGAGTCTGTCAGACAAACAAAATCCACCATTAGCCAACCCCAGTGCAGAACAGCAAAGGGCAACTGAAGAACGGGATTACGCACCTGAAATCTCAGAAGAGAAGGAAGACCATTATGAAAACGTACTAGAACAGCAGACCTCAAAGAGACAGAAAATGGAATTACAGGGAGAATTCCAGAAAATTAAACCTCCACATTTCGATGGAGAGCAGGAAGAAGCGGCAGAGGCTTGGTTAATTAACATTAACAAGTATTTCCAGCTGTACGAATATGACCAGAATCTGAAGGCGCGGCTGGCCATTTTCCAGCTACAGGGCAAAGCAACCTTGTGGTGGGAAGAAATTAAAATTGTAAAAAGTGTGAGTGAGCAGAACATCACTTGGGAAAAGTTTCAGAAATACTTTAAGGAGAGATATCTAACCGAGCGTTTTTATGATGAGAAGGCACGGGAATTCCATGATTTATGACTAGGACAGAAATCCATGGACGAATTCATTAACCGCTTCACTTCCCTGCTTCGCTATGTGCCATATATCAAGGAAGAGAAGGCCAAAGTGCAGAGATTTGTGAGCAGCCTACCAGCCTATATAAGGGAACGAATTGAATTTGACAATCCCCGAACCATGGATGAGGAAATTCGTAAGGCAAGAATTTGTTACCAGCAGAACAAACAAAAAGGAGACATTTCAAACAAAAGATGGAATGAAAGAAAAGGCAACAGAGTTGCTGGTAATAACAAAGGAAGTCGTGGTAATGGCAGTAAGGGTGCTGGGAAGGGTAGATTAACAGAAACATAACCAAAAGTACATTCCAGGCTAAGCCAAGTGAAAGCAGGATCAGTGAACTACATGCTAGATCAGAGGTTGAAGGGACCAGACCTCCAGTCCAGTGTTGGGGATGTGGAGGACCGCACTATGTCAAAAACTACCCGCAGCATAAAGGAGTCGACCAGATATCTCAGATCCATGAAGCATCGACCGTTGGGGATGTGGCACGTAGCGTACCAAGAATTAACGCAGCCTTGGAGGACCGGCAAGCGGAATATCAACCGACCATGGTGGAGTTTGAAGGTAAGATTTCAAACCTCTCTATAGTTGTTCTTATTGATCTAGGAGCTACTTTAAGTTATGTTAGCCCAAAAATAGTAGAACAGTGTAAGCTATCATCGGAAAGGTTCAAGAATCCATGGTTGGTACAGTTAGCTACGGGAGTCAAGAGACGGGTTCTAGCTAAAATTAATAACTGTATCTTAAGCATAGCTGGACAGCCAATAACAGCAGACCTGAATGTACTCCCAATAGGTTCTTATGACATCCTGATTGGTATGGATTGGCTGGAAAAGCATTGGTCATTGGTAAACTGCAAGACCAAAACCATTTATTACAAGGATGACTTGGGGCAGCAGCAAGAATTGCAGGGGATTAAACACCCTGTCCAGATTCGACCTATCACCGCTTCCCAGTTAGCTAAATGTCTCAGGAAGAGATGTCAGATTTACGCCATTCAAGTTGGTTATGCAAACCAGAAAGATAAAATATCTGCACTAGGCAATATTCCGGTAGTACAGGAATTTGCAGATGTTTTTCCTGAAGAGGTACCAGGGCTGCCTCCAAAGAGGGACATAGACTTCACTATAGAATTAACACCGGGAGCAGCACCAGTATCACGGGCACCATACCGAATGAGCGTACCAGAGTTAACAGAGTTGAAAATGCAACTGCAAGAGCTGTTGGATAAACATTACATCCGTCCCAGTGTATCACCGTGGGGAGCTCCAGTATTATTTGTGAAAAAGAAAGATGGAACTCTACGTATGTGTATAGACTATCGACAGCTGAATAAGCTCACGATCAAAAACAAGTACCCCTTACCTAGGATAGATGAACTCTTTGATCAAGTGAAGGGGGCAAAAGTATTTTCCAAGATCGATTTGCGATCTGGTTATCATCAGATCAGGATTAAGGATGAGGACATTGCCAAAACCGCCTTCAGGACACGTTACGGACACTACGAATTTGTAGTGTTACCTTTTGGTTTGACCAATGCACCTGCCACCTTTATGTGTATGATGAACAGCGTGTTTCACAGGTTTTTGGACAAGTTTGTGCTGATATTTATCGATGATATTCTGATATATTCTCGTTCCCAAGAGGAACACGAAGAACACCTTAGGATGGTGTTACAAACTCTTCGAGAACATCAGCTATACGCTAAGTTCAGTAAATGTGATTTCTTCAAGGAGGAGATCCAGTATTTGGGCCACGTGATTACTAAAGAAGGAATTGCAGTAGACCCCGAGAAAATAAAAACTATTATGGAATGGCCTATACCCAAGGATGTAGCTGATATCAGATCCTTTATGGGATTAGCTGATTATTACCGGAGATTTGTGGAAGGTTTCTCTAGGATAGCCTATCCTATCACCTCATTGTAGAAAAAAGGGAAGGTATTCAGGTGGACACCGGAATGTCAGCAGAGCTTTGATCGCTTGAAGCACTTACTCACCACTGCACCCATCTGAGTATAGCTGATCCTAACAAGGATTACGTGGTGTGCACCGACGCAAGCAAGGAGGGTGTGGGAGGAGTATTAATGCAAGAAGGAAAAGTAATAGCGTATGAATCAAGAAAACTAAAAGAGCATGAGCAGAGATACTCTGCTTACGATCTAGAGTTAACAGTTGTTATTCATGCGCTGAAAATGTGGCGACATTAACTCCTAGGGAGGAAATTTCTGTTGTTAACAGACCACCACAGTTTGACACATTATTTCAGCCAACCTACTCTGAATGCGAGACAAGGCCGTTGGGCAGATTTCCTAAGTGGGTTTGATTTCGAGATAAAGCATTTAAAGGGCAAAGAGAACCGAGTGGCTGATGCATTAAGTCGAAAGGTTCATTGTTTATGTGAACTTTCAGCCAGCAAGTGGCGGAATTCGCTGGTTGAGCAAATAAAAACAACAGCAAGTCGCGATGCTGAAAACCAACAATTAAAACAGTAGGTACAACAATCTGTTAATGAAAGATTACAGCAAGGATACACACTAGATGGTGCTGGAATGCTGTGTTTTAATAAGAAATTGTATGTACCTGATTCAAATGACCCTAAGAGACTGATTTTGGATGAGTTCCATATCAGCCACTACACTGGCCACCCAGGGTACCAAAAGATGATCACTGCGCTTAAGAAGGAATATTATTGGCCAGGAATGAAGAAACAGGTAGTTGAGTATTTGGCACGGTGTTTGGAATGCCAGCAAATTAAGGCAGAGCATCAGCATCCAGCAGGACTGTTACAACCTTTGCCTATTCCGGAGTGGAAATGGGAAACCATTTCCATGGATTTCATAACTGGGTTGCCACGAACAAAGAAGGGCAATGACTCTATCATGGTAGTGGTTGATAAGTTGAGTAAAGTAGCACACTTTATACCTGTGAAGTCCACTTATAAGGCGGTGCAAATTGCTCACCTCTTTATGCAAAATGTGTTCCGATTGCATGGGTTGCCAAAGGTAATTATATCAGACCGTGATGTGAAATTCACATCCACTATTTGGAGGACATTGTTCGCTGAATTGGGTACTCAGTTGAACTTTAGCACGGCCTATCACCCGCAGACCGATGGTCAAACTGAGCGAGTTAATCAGGTGTTGGAAGACATGTTGAGGGCGTATGTGATGCTGAAACCAAGCCAATGGGAAGAGTATTTGCATTTGGTCGAATTTGCATATAATAATGGATATCACACCTCAACCCAGCTAAGTCCCTTTGAGGTCCTGTATGGACGAAAGTGCCGCACACCCTCAAGTTGGGGTGGACCTGAGGACAAGCTGAGTTTGGGTCCAGAAATGCTTAAAGAAATGGAAGATATGGTGAAAAGAGTGCGTGCCAACTTAAAGGCTGCACAAGACAGACAGAAAAGCTTTGCGGACAGAAAAAGAAGATTCACAGAGTATCAGGTTGGTGACCATGTGTTTGTGAGGATTCAAGCCAGAAGGAGCACACTGCAGTGGAGCGGGTGCGCCAAGCTGGCTCCTCGGTACTTTGGACCTTTTCAGATCTTGGCTAGAGTGGGGCCAGTGGCCTACCAACTTGCCTTGCCAAGTCATATTAGGATTCACAATGTGTTCCACGTTTCTGTCCTAAAGAAATATGTATATGACCCTAAACATGTTATCCGATGGCAAGATGTGCAGGTAAGAATTAATCCGGTTGTTTTGATTATGCAGATATACTCAATAGGAAACTGATTAAAGGTATTGGTTGTCTGCAGGTCGAACCGGAAGGTGAGGTTCTGGTCGAACCACAGAGCATTCTCGACCGGAGAGAAGTGCGGCTGCGGAAACGGGTTATTACCCAAGTTAAAGTGTTGTGGCAGCACTATGGGCCTGAGGAGGCTACATGGGAAGACGAGGAACTCATTAGGAAAGTTTACCCAAATTTATTTAATGGGAATAGACATCGGGACGATGTCCAATCCCAGGGGGGGGAGATGTGATGACCCCGGGTAACTTGTAATTTTGGAATAATTACTGTGGTAAGAAATTGTATGAGTGGTTACTTATTGTTACTGAATGACATTATTTAATTATGGAAGTTGATATATTGGATTATTTTTACATGTGTATATTCTTGAAATGCTGGCAGCCTCCTTGTGGAGGATTTTCTATTAAAAGAAAAGAATCAGTTATGAAACTGAAGGAACTGTCTCTCACCCAAGAAAAGTCCTGGGAAGGAAAACCTCTGGGCTCGTTTAGGAACAGATAGGAAAGGAATTCCAGGAGAGAGAGAAAAGAGGTTAAGTGTAGTAGAGACCAGATAACCCAGCACAGCAGTGCATGAGTCTTGTTGAGGGCTGCAGGCCTGCAAGACAGCTCGAGGGGAGAATCCAACGTAAAGTGGATCTCAAGGTTGGGAGGATAAGAGCAAAAACGATTGTAGGTGAACTCTTGGAGTAGGAAAGCCGGTAGCAGAGTGTCCAGGTACGCATTTTCTAATAGAGTTATAGAATGAAAAACAGGTACTGGAAGAGTACAGACAGAGTACGGTTATCTGTGTTTCTTTTCATTTAGTTAACTGTAGTTATTATAAAAGATTAATGCATACAACTTCAGAGACATCTGTAAATTAGTTACTGTGACTGTAGTCACCTATTCATCTGCAGTAATAATTTTGGTTGTTTAGATACAAATGTTCATAACAGAACCAAACCCCAGGGGCGGTTTGAGAGACCGTAGCAGTATATCAGTTGATAGGAATAAAGAAAATAAGTAAACAGAACCCCTCAGTTATGGAATGGTGCCGAGCTAAGTAGTCATAGAATGCTTGGTAGCTATCAGAACCTTAATAAAACAGAGTCAAAGAACCAGCGCAGAACTAGCGCTTATACATAAATGATAATGTTGTGTAAACCAAGGAGATATTACATGAATAATAATGTTGTGTGAATCGAGAGACATTACTAAGATATTAACGTTGTGTAAAGCAAAGATACATTAAAAACCGTTGTCGAGGGTTTACATTCATTGCTAAACAAGACCTGAAGGATTAACTATCAAGGATCTACATATAACCATACAAGTTAAGCCTACAGGAAAGCCATTCACAGGTTATCTTGTATAAGGCTAACGTTGCCAGAAATGCGGAACTAAACAATATACATATATCAGTCTCAGGCAAATACCAGTCATTGATAAACGACTGTGTATGCGGAGAGGGTTTGTCTCTACATTCAACTTATCGAATGCAAGATTTACCCCTTAATGCCGCATTAAAACAAATATGAGACGCATAAAGAACTTCGAATCGGAAGCATGCGAAACATAACCAATCCTGTAAAGATTCGAGATCTATGCCGTAGATAAATGCATTACTGTCTAGTAAACCCTATAGGGTAGCATCTTACAGTTAAGCAAAGGAAAAATGTTAATACAGTAATAACATTTGAATGGTAAATCATTTCATACAGAAACGGTAGCATAAAGACAGAGTCGGCCATCAAATACATCGACAGAGCCTGTGAACTGAGAATAATGTATTCATTAAGAAATGCGAACTGATAACATAGTTATATAAGGAACCCTGACGAAAATTGAAGAGCTGTAGAACCAAAAGAAATAATACATCTGCACCGAAGCATTGAAGCTCTATTTAACTGTTGATAGGTCAAGGAACGCTTTAAAAATATATACACAGACTTGACTCATTCAATCCAGATCTGGAGACCCTAGTTCGAAACTGAATGTACAATATACAGACGGCATGTAAGCCATGATCATTTCCTAGATAAACCCTAATAGGTTAACGCAATACAGGTTCCGGCATGAAGAGGCCGCCTGCAAGACGTAACCAGGGTTTTGGAAAATAGTAGCCAAACCTGAGACATGTAAATAGAGAGTCATGAGCCACGTCTCGGGCCAGAAGACAACGCTAATCCAACTTCATAAATAAACCTTTCTTAACAAGGGGAAGACGCTTAACCGTAAGGATGAACATACCCGTGATGCTCGTAGCCAGCAAAACCCTCCTGTGGGCGGTAGGAAGCTGTGGAGGCAAACCCACCTGCACATTGCCACTCATTGTAAACAACCTGGAACAGACGAGATAACCAAAGGGTTTCAAGGAAGTACGCAATGCATTCCCTATGAGCATAACTGTAAAATGGATTACCAGGTTTGACAATGCGGAAAGATCGATACCTGAACAGCAGGGTAAGAGCTGGAGTGGTTGTAGAGAGAACTGTCGAGCTGTGGGAGTGTTCGGCTGCGTCTGTAGTGTGCAAATGGACTGATCCGAAGAACCCGGTGCCTTATGTATTGTCCGCCAAACCCTTAAACAGATCTGAGCCATACGATGAGGTAGGAGGATCTCCATCGTCCGTTTAAGCGGGAGAACCTGGCGCGAAACCCTCAGTGGGTCAACCTCCCGAGAGTCACATGGCTTCACGTGAATCTATGCCACCTCGCCATGGGATGGGTGAGCTGGGTTAATCCCCGTCCACCATCTGGTGCTATATTAAATGATGAGAGTTGGGGTATAATGATTAAGGTTTAACCATACGCCAAAGGTTTGCACCATTACCATATGTATTATGCGTAGGAGGTAGTACATACTCGGTGGGGGTTGATAATTAATGTAAGGTTTAGTCAGATACATGCGCATAAGCCTGGTTTGAAATACCTTAGGTACATGTTTCCCTTGTTAATTAGGGGGTGAATTTAAGAGGTTAACCACCATAAAATTTTATTTTTACTATTGTACATATAATGTTGATGAGATCGTGACATTAACTTATTTTATATCTGAGAAAAAAAATCTGTATCATAAAAAATTTAATTTTCTCACGCAATTAGTATGGTTAATGTTTAGGTTTTAGTGTTTAGGTATAGACATCCAATTATAAAAAATAAAAAAATTGCAATTTGAGCTCAAAGTTATGTCGGCGGAACTTCAACTCATGAGATATTCAGCCGTCGTCTTATATTTGCCTCACACATTTACAAAATACCCACACATATTAGGTTTTTGTCCAATACCCTATTTTATTATAGAAATTTGTTTATATATTGACAATATTTTTTTAACCTGCCGTTAAGGTTTCTTTAAAATTATTTAACTCTCCTTTTTTTTTTGAAAATTCAAACTCAGTTATCACTATGCTTTTACAGCATGGTCCGTTTGCTTTGTAGCGAAAGGGTTTCTCTCAACTTCCTTAGAGTTTGCTCCCATACCTTTTGGATCACCGTCTTTGTAAAAAACATCCTATTTATTAAATTTATTTTTAAAATATAAGATTAACGAGCATTTTATATTTAATCGAAATAATAGGTATTTAATTTAATTCTATTATATTTAAATAAATTTTAAATTAATATTTTATCATATTTAAATAAATTTTAAATTAATATTTTATCCTATTTAAATAAAATTTAAATTGAACGAGGTTAGTTTTATACCCAACTAACATGGATTAATTTGGGAACTAAGCTTGGGATCTTGTACTTTACATAATATTCCATATCGCCAATTCAACTCCCATAAAATTATATTTAAAGAAATTATTTTTAATATTATTTTATTACTTCGTTTTATTAAAAAATAAATTTTTCTCACATTTAGAATTTTTTAAATCAATATTTTTAATAAGTTATCTTGTAAGAGTTTTAAGTTCAAACATATATTAGTTTCATTTATGTATAATTAATTATATAAAACTACACAATTTTTAGTCTTAAAGGTTAGCTTAATTGTTTAAGATTCTGTTGCTAAAACACTTTGTCATTGGAAGGTCACATTAAAACACCTTGCCATTGAGAGGTCACAGGTTCAATTTTCCTCAATGCCATTGGGGCTAGGCTTGGATTAGTTTGGCCGGGTTGTGTGGACATACCCTAATTTTTAGCTAAAATAATTTAAATAATACACATCTTTCTAACATTAATAATAACAAAGATCTATTTAAATCATGGAAAAGATCAAGAGTTGAGAGGAATCAAGTGTCTTGAGGTACAAATCTCTTTTAGAATTCAAAACTTGAAAAAAAATTGCACACCAACTTAAAAAAATATTTTCACATCAAGCTAGTTGATCCCCCAATCATTAATAAATCCATGGTTAAGATGGTTATGTGTGTGTTTGTGCTCATGCAAGTGTAATTTTTCATTGTTTCAATTGCATTTTTGAATCCATAAATAGATTGAATGCCTTGAAAACCCCTTTGGGTATTGAGATTGTGTAAACTAAAGAAATATTTGTTGGATTTCAAACAAATAGTTGGCCAAAACTTAAGCCTAATTTATTTTTTTTCAATGATTTTATGTAACATAGAAATATTTTTATAACCATTAATAATAATAATAATATATATATATATATATATATATATATATATATATATATATATATATATATATATATATATATATATATATATATATATATATATATATATATATATATATATATTAACATGGACCTTGAAATATTTTATTTATAATCCACATTGAATTTTTAATTATTATTAAGAAATTTTAATTATTGTTAAAAAAAATTATATGACACTGTGATACCCGTCAATGAAAAATAAATATTTAGTTACTTTACTACAGTAACATGGTAAACCATGAACTATGTGGAAAGCTTACTTGGAAATTTCAATGTTAAAGTATTTTAATTTTATTTAAAAGTTAGTTGTGGCAGGCCATGGAATTTAGGAGGAAAATATCCTAGATGAAATTTTTTATTTACGGGAACTGTTAGACAGGTACTCTCATTACTATGATAAATCATCTCAGTTGGGAACAAAATCTAGGAGGTAGGAGAGGAAAATATAGAAGAGGAAAATCCAGGAGGTAGGAGAGGAAAATATAGAAGAGGAAAATACCTGAGGCATTGTAGAAGGCAAACTAAAGAGTATTTGATTCCTCGAAGAGGATGTTGTTTGGGAAGGGAAAGACGCTTCCAATTAGGGTATTTTTGAGTTGGTGGGTGGCTAGTGGAATCCCTAAGATAGATTTGTGAGCCTACAAGATTCTAGGTTGGATGAAGAGGACATTGTTGGGGAAGGGAAAGACACTTCCAATTAGGGTATTTTTGAGTTGGTGGGTGGCTAGTGGAATCCCTAAGATAGATTTGTGAGTATGCAAGATTCTAGGTTGAATTGTAGAGTCTTGATGCGTGATAAAAGAACCTACTAAATCATTGTCAACTCTCTTCTAAAAATGAAAAAGCTCATAGGGAGAAATGGACATGATTTCCTTTCTTGTTGGTAGAAAGGAGTGGTATTCTCCTTAGTAAATTTCCGTGGCAACCTAAACTAATCAAATAAGTAATGTGTATTGCAAAGTTTTCTTTCCAGCATAGAAAATATTGTTGTAAATGTAAGTAATGTATGGTAACTTTATAAAGACTTTGTGATAAATTACTTGTTGTAAAAGAGTGATGAAACTCGGGTAAACCTAGTGGAATATGAGATTGTGCGAAGATTTTTGTTGCAATTACAGTAACAATTTATGCTAAAGAGTAGTCAATTTTTAGGTTAAGAAATTTGTATGGAATCGCTGGAACATGTGAAGGTGAATGTTTTAAGTCTATATACATTTATTACTATACACTACTATGAGGAATTTAGTGAATTGATTATTGTTCATTTTCTAAAGAGTCTATGACTAAAAGAAATGAGGAAAAACTAGTAATAATGAAATCCATGTCTAACCCTATGAAAGAGTTGGATCAGTCCCTGAGCCGAATCAATAAAATGGACAACTCAGAATCACTCCCTAACCTATTAAAACAACATTCAAGATGGAACACTCACATTCAATAAGAATTTCACCCAGAGAAGACACATCAATGAACACATTATGTAATTAGAATAGACTTCTAGAAATGATTTGTTAACTTTAGATAAAGTGTACATGAAAAATATGTAATTAAGCTCATCAAAATAAAATTGTCACAATAAAGGAACATACAATCCCCTTACCCGGTGTGGAATAATGGTAATTGTATACAATTACATATAAGTTGGAGCTGAGTAACAATAAAACTTTTATTGAAATTTGTAACAATAGATATAAATCATTACTACACATTCATAACTAGTGTGGAGAACTAAAACTAAACTTCAAAGACCAGGTACTTAAGAACAACACACGCTTACTCGATGTGGAATAATGGTAATTGTATACAATTACATCTAAGTTGGAGCTGAGTAACAATAAATCTTTTATTGAAAGTTGTAACACTAGATATAAATAATTACTACACATTCATAAATAGTGCAGAGAACTAAAACTAAACTTCAAAGACAACACACGCTCAATGAGTTGTAGTATACAATGGCTTAATTTTTGTCATAAACAAGAAAGTATTTCTTAATTAAACGCCCCCCAAAACATTAACTTTATTACATATAATTCATTCAATATGGAACCAGAAATGTACAATGAGACTTTTAACTGACAAAGAGTATATGCTATGTTTGATAGAATATATATATATATATATACTCAGTTTCATACAAGTATAGTGGCCATAGGCCATGCCATTTAATCAAAGAAGACAATATGTATCAAAATTGTTTAACAATCAAATGTAAAAACCCAAACCAATCCAATATAAGGACAATAAACCAATCCAATATCAGAACAATACACCACTCAACACTCAGCAATGGAGGAAAAATTTAGCTTAAAAATTGAATATTAAAAAAAAAAAACTAATCCAACGAGATTTCAGGACGTGGAAAAAATAAAGGATGAATTTTTAGAAGGAAAAATGATTAGAAGCTCTTAATATTGACAAGATTCATACAAGGCTAGAGCTTAATTCCTCACCTGCAAGGGAAGAGAAAGCATTAATAGTTAGGATTAAGCTTCTCAATCCAAGTGAAATGTACAAACTAATAATCCAAAGAAAGGGGTTACCTATAAGAGTGTCTCCCCCTTTGAATATTTCCAATGATGATGCCAAACGAAGGAAGAAAAGACCTATATTATATTAGAATATACGGTGGCATAGTGAGAAAAAATAAATTGATTTATAGAAGGAAAAGCTAAGAGTAAAAATATAATTATCATAGGAAAGTCCCTTGAAAACTCATGTAATTTGCTAGCTTGACAGTTCCATAGAAGATGGTTTGGAAAAGAATTATGAAAGGAATTCACATGGGTTTCGAGTAAAATTTGAGGTTCAGCACCAAGGCTACACAAACACTGTGGAAAATAAATTTAATTAGTGATCAATAATCTAATTCAACAATGGGTTGGAGAATTTTCAAGAAAAAAATTAGTTTGATACCTTTACATGGCTAAGAGAGCATGGAATAGATATCTCCTTGACACCATTGAGTTGTAGCAACTGTAATACCCTCCAAAATTTTGGCCTACACTCTAATTTTGGAGCTTATTGTGGATCATGTGATCGGTCATTCCTTAGTCACTTATTGGTAAGCTAATGATTTCAATATCTCTTCTCCAATCTCAAGATTCGTTCACGCTTTTATCTTTATATTGAAAGTCTCATCTTCGGGCATGGGAGTTATCGCTTATCATGCAAAGGGAAGTTTTGGTTTTCTTCAAGGGGCAATCTTTCTGGAAATGAGGTGTTCTCATCATATAGACATGTTTCACACTCATTTCCAAAGTTTCATGCATTATTACAGAAGTTTCGTCATTATTCTCACAAATTCTATCATCGGAGCTGCACGTGTGATAAGTTTCCACAAAGGTTGTTGCATTAAGCGAAGTATGTTTTCATATGTTCTAGATGATCTATGTTGTATCACTAAGTGTCCAAGTGTGTGGTCACAGTCAATTTATATCACTGTTCACATCGGTTTCACTCATCCCACACTTAGCCAAATTCCAAAGGATTCCTAAAAATCTAGCCTCATCCAGCCTTCCTAAACTGCGCACTTTGCATCTGCAACCCTTGAGGTTTTCTTTTCCTCTTGGAACTGCGTAATACGCAAAAATCCTAGCATCCTTGGGCATCCAAAACTACGTAGAGGGTACCTCAAGTGACCTTCCCTAAGTCGAAGCTAACTGCCCTCAAGAACTGCGCATATTTTTCCTTGAGGCCTCTTTGCTTCCCAACCCCCATTGCCTATGAAAACTACACAAATTTATCCTCTAGGGCCTCATTCCACATTTGTTACTACCTATGTGAATTACATAATTATGTCACTCAGTCGACACTACACAAATCTTTCCCTTAGTGGGCACTATGCAGTCTTATCCCTCATTCCAACCCAGTCATTGAGCCTTCTTCCCCTGACCTTATACCAGTTCTGGCACAATCAGTGGATCATCTTGCAACATATTAGACTAAGGGTTTATCAGATTGATGTCATCTTGTGAGGAGTGGATTACACATACATTAATAATACCAGGTTATGGAAAGAAGATTAAGAAGGAGATGAAGAAGGAGGACATGTTAAATGATACTTAAGGAGCTGAGGAGAAAATATAATTATTAGATAAGAAAACCAAGGAACCCAGGATATGATAGAAGATCAGGACCACATGATGACTTCACATGATTCACAACCCTTTGGAGGGTAGGTATGAAAAAAAAATCACATATTTCATGAATTTGAAATACACATCTTATTATACAATGAATGACAACTTATCATTGTCATATCATTATGTCTTCAATGACATGTATGGTTGCAAATCTCTAAGTGTTTTGCTCCTTTTCACTAGTTGGATCAACTGTCGTCTATTGGCATGTTTAACTGTTATGACATGTTTGTGATCCTTTTCTGATGGTTTCGAAGGTCGACCCCTGTGCATATGAGTTTTCGTAACCATGTAAACACATGTCACGCTTATACACAAAGTCTTGAGCATTGTCGCACAAGTGTCATCACGGTCGCCCTAAAGTCTATCTCAAGTGTCTTACCTGTCACTTCTTGACCTGAGATAGTCACACAGAGGGTAATTATTTATTTTTTATCCTGGTGTTCAATGTTGTCATGTCATCGATATATGTTAAGTGTGTGATCACATTTCAATTTCATCACGGGTCAATCTCCCTCTTGCACTTAGCCATTTTTGGAAAATCTTCTTGACCGCACAACTCAACTTCACTGAGCCTTGTTTGAGCTATGTATTGTGTAGTCTTAGCCCTCCATGATGTGACCTTTCTTCTTGGAACTACGCAGTGCATATTCACTGTCCTTCAAGTAAATTGTACTATGCAATTCCAGACTAAGAAACCTTCCTTGACCCCCAGAATTGCGCAATTGTCCCTCCTAGTCTACCTTGAACTGTGCACTTCACACTTTCAGTCCTCAAGGTTTTCCCTTTCCTGTTGGAACCCCATAGTGTGTAGAGATCCCAACCTCCATTTGCCTCCAAAACTACGCATATTTGTCCTCTAGTAACCTTCCCTCAGTCGGAGCTCATTATCCTTAAGAACTGCGTACATTGGTCCTCCAGGACTCTCTGCTAACTAGTCCTCCTTGACTCTAGAAACTGCGTAGATCTGTCTCCCAAGGTCTCATCCCACATTAGCCATTGTCTTCCTGAAATGTGCAATCCTGACTCTTAGTGGCCACCATGCAATTTTTCTCACCAATGGGGAATGTGCTGAAAAGTTCCTCAATCAAGCCTGAGCTGTGCTCTGCACAATCTTAATGATCAATCCCTCTCCTTGTCACTTGGAACTGCGCAATCAGTAGTTATTGATCCCTCTCTCCAAGACTGTCACATTTCCTAGGCTCAATTCATTTATAATAATGCATCATCTTAGGATAGGGAATTTTTGGATTGATGTCATCTTGTCATAAGTGAATTGTAGAAATAGGTACACTATCAAGCCATGGCGAGATGATGAAGAAGGAGGGAAGCATGCCTAGATACTCACTTGTAGTTGAACGAACAAGTGAACCTATCAAGAACAAGAAAAAGGATACAAGTTTGCAACCACCTCCCAAGAGTGAAGATCATTGAAGACCCTGCATCATCAAGCTATGTGGACAAGAAGAGAAATCATATGCAAGAACACATCCAACACTCAACAACAATAGTGGCTTGACATTTCCATATCACCAAGACAATATATGTTAGTAGTGTCATGTCAAGCCGTGTCATGAGTTTCCATGTGCCACATCACTATTGTGGACCATGTGTATTGTAAATCAAATGTATTGTAAAGTGAAAGTCCAATGGACACACAAGAATATGAAGAGTTGTGTAAGTTGAAAAATCATAGGAAGTTGAACAATCATGAGTGTATTCAAAGAGTCACAAAGGGGAAGGCATCACCCTTCGTTATATGTACCCCTTCATTGTATGAGCAAAGGAATTTTCACCTTGGCTACTCAAACAAGGAATTAGAGAGACTAACTTGTTCTTTGAGGAGCAAGGAGTGGCTCCAATGTCCCACTACTGGGGCTAGTGATGTAAAATGTAAATATGTGTCTTGGAACTTTTTCTTAATAACAAAAGCCTTTTAAGGCTAGCACGTTCATCATGCATGACTTATGAATGTTTGTAAGACCATTATGTGAATGTTTTTATTTCATGTTTGCTTGCTGTGATGCAGGAAAGTGTTCCCTCTACGGACAGAGGCAACTCCTCTAGCCCTAGAGTGGGTCTAGTCACAAACAAGGACAGATCAACAATAGCTTTCCTTAAATAGTCATAGTTGGAGGCCTACCTCAACCAGTGGTTGATGGAGTTCCGTTGCGCTGCTCTAGCTTCTGCTTCCTTCTCCTGATGAGTGATCAACCTGAAACAATGCAAAGGAATTACGATAAAGCATATAACCGGAAAACAACAATGAACTATTTACTCACAAAGTCAAGAAGTCATGAGCTATCAAGTACATTACATATAAGACATAGGAAAACATCATTGATTGTATTAATAATGAAATAAGAGTAAGCTTACAACCAAAGTCTTGACGTCACAAGCATCCTCAGAGGGATCCAACCAGGCTATTCCTCAAGCATTCACTCTTTGAAGATGGATCTCCCAACATGCAAGTCTCTCGCACTCATAAGTTTTACAAAATATTAAGGGCACTTCACAACCTTCCACAAGATATCAACAATCCCACACTTGTCACACTCACACCAGCTATCTAGCAAACTCACAAACCGTAACAGCACTGCTCAACTAGCCAACTATCAAAAACTAGCAATGCGTAGCAATTGTGAGAGTTTAAATAGGAGAAGGAGTCTCCATGAAAGGTGGAAGAGTGAGCTTATCTTCAATGAAGGTATCAAAAAAGACGGAACAGCCACGCTAGAGAAAGGAGGGCGATACAAACTATGCCAACAACCAAGTCTGGAGTCATCTGGAAGGCCAACTGTTGGAACAAATTCACCCAATCTGGATCATCGCGGGGGCATAACTGATCTATAGCACTGACATTGCTATTGAATAACATAGCTAGTCAGGTCATCGCTAAAGATTATAAACATCCTCGCGTTGGGACATGAAATCGGACCATCGCGGGAATCAGGTGTACTTCCACAATGGCAGCGCTTCTAGACTATTTATGATCACCCTTTAGCGCATTTATTTAGCCAACAGATGTGATGAGGCAGATATCTTACGAAAATTGGGTCATTTGGGAACATCAGAGAGCATTTGTCTAATATGATCATGTTTGACTTGGACACATGACACAGTAGGAAGACTGGAGGAAGACAGTGACAAATTACTATGTAACAGATGCCCCCTAAAGTATGAACCCCGAGAGAGTGGGAGCGGTGAAATGCTTTACGAAACTGACTGAGCTGGAATACCATCTAGAAGAACCTGCACGCAGGTACAACTGATATCTCTGATAATGAAATACATGTAGTCTAGGCATGGGCGCAGTGATCCAAAAGACATACGAAATAGGTCTGTGGTATGGACATAGCCATCCAGCTTATGAGACCATGATAATGATAAAGGTATGGTCACAACCATCCATGAAGACTCAGGTATGATTGCAGCCATCTATCAATGAGTCATGTAATCATGAACCAATCCATGCAGCCCGAAATAAACATCCGATGTGTAATTTGAGTTTGGGGTCTTGGACCCATCCGATCATAGTATAAATTCTAACATGCGAATAGATGTGTTGAGGTCGAGCATGATAGAACATCACTTGAGTACCAGTCAATGATGAAAACCATTAACAAGCACGAGAGAAGCCGCCAATAATGCCAATCGTTCTCAAGGTACTATCTAGCACAATCCACGAAGTGTGAAGAAGGAGCTGAAGTCAAACACTCGTGGAATCACCCAATCGACGACCAATGATGAAAGTCAACTGTCAGGTGTGAAGAACTTGCCATTGAGACATGCAAGCTCTAAGGTACCAAAGGGGATCTCTAGATCAATCTCCTGGATAATGAGCTAGTGTCAACAGGAGACGACCCGTCGCAGGAGCGCCATAGTGTTTCCCCATCAATGACACGAGATAAGGAAAAGTGGTAGATGGCGAAACAGAGTATCAGAGGAGAAGGTGAGGGTGTAAACTGCAGAAGGATTATACTCTTGAACATATCGGTGACACGACTCCGGAGGGTGGCAGCATTAAGGTACCAAGGGATCAGAGGCTTGATGGAAACGATGTAAATCAGATGGAATGAGGCTAAATGATAACCCAAACCTGTGGAAGGCCAAACGACGATGTATGGATGTCCCAACCCGACAAGAAGCAAAAGTGTCGATGTTCAAGAGTGACTAGACGCCATAGACAATCAATGATAAACCTGCTGTTGAATCCAACCTAGTAATAGTTTAACGAGCCCTAGGGAGGAGAAGCTCGAGTCTCATCATGGTGACGAGTCCAATTTCGTCAGGGTTTAATGAGTCTGACATAGGTAAAACTCGGAGTCTTTTTCATGTTTTGAGAGTTTGAAAAAGACACGGAAAAGAAAACTCTAGGGGGGTCCTTTTTCATAGATTTGGTGTCTCTCGAGCCCGAAAAAGTATAAAACGATACTCGAAAGAACCGCCCGACCATTACGACCGAGGAGTACTTTTCATGACTAGTGACCTCAACCTGAAAAAGTAGAAAAGCGATCGAAATCACGTTGTTTCATAACCGATAATGATCTTCAAACGACAAAGGCCTGGCAATATTTTCGATTTTACACAGCCAAAAAAGAGCTTAAAGGTAGCCGCCTCTTATTTCTTTTAACGAGTCAAAAAGGGAAAAATACTCGGCAATGTTTTCATCTTTTACGAGTCAGAAAAGAGCTTAAAGGAGACTCGTCCTGGAGGAACGAGTGGTATAAAGGGTAGCAAGTGGTTCCGATAATAGTGGAATTGCTCAAAACATGTAATGGTCAAGAGGCTGGCTAATAAAACCACTCATCGCTGCGGTTCCTCGAGAAAGGATAAACAATGAAGTGAAATCATATGATTAGCCAAAGAGATGGTGGCAATGGAATGAAACAACCAAGGCTCATCTAACATAATTTAGCGGATAAAAATGACAATCATGAGGTGTAAATAAGGTATGGGTTCATTTTTACACAAGCTTGAACCATGGAGAACTCTGCTTGGATTCAGTTTCATGTTTACACAAGCTTGAAATCAAAAACTATGCTTGTTATAAGTTATCATGCCCCCAGCATAATGACACAAATCGAGGTACAAGCCCCCCAAGCTTCATTGCATTCAATGAGGTGGATGGAATGAAGGTTCACATTTGAGATCTTGGAAATACTCGACTTGGATTTTACGAGATCTTAATCAAAGACTCGATTTGGAAAGGGGAGTTGTTTCATTTTTTTAATGAGGTTGACATAGTGAAAAAGAACTATCCTCATATCCCTTGTTTCATCTTTTAACGAGGTTGACATAAGATCAAGAAACTATCCTCGGGCACCTTGTTTCATTTTTTAACGAGGTCGACACAAGAAAATAACTATCCTCAGCACTCCTTGTTTCATTGTTTAACGAGGTTGACACAGGATCAAACTATCCTCGTAACCTCGTTTCATTTTTTAACGAGGTTGAGATAGGAACAAACTATCCTCGTAACTCCTGTTCATGGGCCACATTAGAACATGGCTCTCAAGAGGTCTTCGCGAGATGGAAGAAACGCACTCTGGGAGGAATACATGTCATGATGCACCAATGACAGATGTAGAGTGACCAATTTGTGATGCAGGAAAGTGTTCCCTCTGCGGACAGAGGCAACCCCTCTAGCCCTAGAGTGGGTCTAGTCATAGTTGGAGGCCTACCTCAATCGGTGGTCGATGGAGTTCCGTTGCGCTGCTCCAGCTTTTGCTTACTTCTCCTGAAGAGTGATCAACCTAAAACAATGCAAAGGAAATACGACAAAGCACATAACCGGAAAACAACAATGAACTATTTACCCACAAAGTCAAGAAGTCATGAGCTATCAAGTACATTACATATAAGACATAGGAAAACATCATTGATTGTATTAATAATGAAATAAGAGTAAGCTTACAACCAAAGTCTTGACGTCACAAGCCTTCTTAGAGGGATCGAGCCAGCCTGTTCCTCAAGCATTCACTCTTTGAAGATGGATCTCCCAACATGTAAGTCTCTATCACTCATAAGTTTTACACAAGATTAAGGGCACTTCACAACCTTCCACAAGCTATCAACAATCCCACACTTTTCACACTCACACCAGCTATCTAGCAAACTCACAAACCCTAACAACATTGCTCAACTAGCCAACTATCAGAAACTAGCAATGCATAGCAATGGTGAGAGTTTAAATAGGAGAAGGAGTCTCCATGAAAGGTGGAAGATCGAGATTATCTTCAAGGAAGGTAGCACAAATGACGGAACAACCACGCCAGAGAAAGGAGGGCAATACAAACTATGCCAACAACTAGGTTTGGAGTCATTTGGAAGGCCAGCTATTGGAACAAATTCACCCAATCTGGATCATCGCGGGGGCATAACTGATCTATAGTGCTGACATCGCTATTGAATAACGTAGCTAGTCAAGTCATCGCCAAAGATTATAAACATCCTCACGCTTGGACATGAAATTGGACCATCGCGGGAATCAGGGGTACTTCTGCGATGGCAGCGCTTCTGGACTGTTTATTGGTGCCCTTCAGCGCATTTATTTAGCCAACAAACAAGATGAGGCAAATAGCTTAGGAAAAGTGGGTCATTTGGGAACATCAGATAGCATTTGTCTAATATGAGCATGTTTGACTTGGACACATGACACAATAGGAAGACTAGAGGAAGACAGTGACAAATTACTGTGTAACACTTTCACATGTACTAAGATAGTTGAACTATTTTGGTTATTTTAGTGCTTATCTTGTTGATAATGTGTTGTAATGGTTGTTATTTTCATCTCTTCCTTGTGGACTATTCCATGAGATTATACATAGACACCTTTCCTCACTTATCCGTTATAATGATTTTCACGTCCACTGGATGTTAGACGAATATTCCCTTGACCATTGATTGTAATGGCTATCGCATTCGTTATGGACTATTCTGTTGGATGTTAGACAGTTTCTTTTGGTTCATGTGTGTCTCTTCTTATGTGGTACTATTACATCTCACTTAGAGGCTCACTTTTCTCCCCCATTTTGTAGTAAGAGAACCTAGACATAGTTGCACTGAACACTCACTAAGCACAGTCACCGTTATTTTCGAACACAACATTGCATCACTCTCTTGTGCTGACATCTAGAGCCAAGGAAGATATTTGTGTTTTTGGCAACCAGACCTTTATACTGGATGGGACTCCTACACTAAATAGTGTGAGGTCTAATTGGGACTTCATATCGGGGAGATCCCCTTGGTTGACAAATTTCCAACACCATCAACAAAGTGGCACTATAAGGAGGTCCATATGACAAGTTGATCCCATTGCATTTGGTTTGAATCTCTTATCTAAAATGGCTCATACACAAAGCATACTCCCGAGGTGTTTCTCCAATTTTTTCCTTTATCAATTTTCACTCCCCGATGAGCCTCTCAATCACTTGTAGCAGTTAAAGTTTTTTGGTGAGGATGGAACATCCATAACCTAGCACATTTCCAATCTTCTTAAATTTCATGAATCTTACAAAATCGATGATGAAGAGTTTATATGTGTGTTTTTCTTCCTCACCCTTGAAGGCCATGTTAATTGGTGGTGCCATACCTTTCCACCTGCTTTTGTCGATTACCTTCATCATTTCCTCAGGGAGCTCCATCAAGCCTTTGATAAATATAACTATCGAGATATTTGTGGGAGAACCAACCATTTAAGAATGAAGCCTAATGAATTAGTTGAGGATTTTTCTGATCACTTCCTTCACCTCTCTT
Source organism: Pinus tabuliformis (assembly GCA_031772625.1). Taxonomy (NCBI): domain Eukaryota; kingdom Viridiplantae; phylum Streptophyta; class Pinopsida; order Pinales; family Pinaceae; genus Pinus; species Pinus tabuliformis. Next base: position 927,664,709 of record CM062804.1, read on the forward strand.
GTGAAATTCCTGAAAAACATTTGACCTAGGATTTCTTGAAACAAGAGTTTGAGCACTTGGTTCATGTATCTTCATACGGTGAGCCTAAACCTCCTAATTTTCCTTCTTCCCCAACTCTTGTAAATAATGAGGCACTCAAATTTCAAAGCAAGATGTTACTAGCCCTTTTTTTCTTTGTCCTCCTCATTTTATGGTCCCAATGAGGGTGCCTCCTTGTGATGACTGTAAAATTTGGAAATATTTTAATGAAATCTCTAGTCCATATTCTCATTATTATTTTGCTTCAATGGAGGAAACTCCAAAATGAATCATGAAGCCTATGGTGAAGACTCACTCCTCCATTCCACAAGATGATGTCATCGTTCACAACTCTAGTCGCAAAGCTAATCTAGATTTTTATTGTCCTCTGTCATCTACATATTCTTACTCTTTCTACCATGACTCGCTTGATCAGTATGTTTCACAAGATACTTCTTCACATTCTATTGATTCTAAAGCTGCTAGCCCAAATTGTGATTAGGTACGAAGTAGTTGCAGTACCCAGGTAGAGGAGAAATAAGGTGAAGATGATTCCAATATTTCCTCTCCATTTCATAATATTCCATGTCAAAACAATGATTTTCCATTCTTGAATGATTCTCAATTTTCTAATGTCAATAAAAAATAAAATATAATCAATTATTTCAATCAACCCCCAGCCTTGGGAAGTAATCATTCCAATGATGATGACTCTATTTTTGTACACCGTGACAAATTCCCAAGCACATCATATGATTTTTCGATTTCTCCTTAAGATTTTGATTTAGATAGATAATCAGGTTCAGTCAAAGAAGATGTTCATATTGAAACTTCTTCTTCACCTCACTACCCCTTGTGTCATACCATTTGCAACACATATTCTTGCGATGGAAATACTCCATGCTCTTTAGTTTCTTCATCCAATGAGTTATCCCCTCGATTGACACAAGGTAGTGAGGTTGTCCATGATGAAATTGAAAACAGTCAAATCATAGAGTACCTTTCCCATCCCTCATCATATATTATCATGAATGAAGACAACTCTTCAAATCATTTTGCTCATGAGATCTCGCCGATTCATTTATCTTTGAATTTGCGATCAGAAGAGCCTCTCCAATTGAGAAATTTGGTTGTTGAAATTGAAAAATATAGTAAAATTTGTGACAGAGATGGATGTTATCCAATAAGAAGTGGTATGACTAAAACTACCAATAACAGTTATCCTCAAGCCATGTGTGATTTGGTTCAAGATTCAAATGTGATTCTATAATCCTGGGAAGTTCTGGGACTTACTAGGGAGTCGAGGAACTTCAACTTTCGTTGATGGTTATGTCAGGATATCACTACTCTACTAAGCCCCCCAAACTAAATCAGATTTGGTTTCTCTCGCATAATCTGTCTATGTGCATGGTTTCACTCGATGAGAATTCCTATGTAAAAAATATTTGGTATTCCAGGTGTGACCTTTAAAATCATCAAGATGTTACTTATGAATGAATTCCATAATCTGCTGCAGTTCATTCATCTTCATGCAAATATCTTGCATGAAACTCAGTTGGGGAATTTGAATATTTCATAGAATCATGGAATTGTGAAGTTGACTATCTCAAGGACTATCTTTTCCCAAAGGAATCATACTTATCGAATTTATCTCGTAATGGTAAACTCCTCAGTCTTCTTGTGAAATTCATATTGCAAATTTGTCCTCTCATCACACCAGAAATATCATTGAGTGATGATGGATGCACAATTTGTCACACGAATCAAGTTCTTCTCCATTCAACATGTCCCAACTGGTCTCATGCATTCGTGGTGCTAGCATCCTTTTTAAACTCTTTTGATGACTACAATGCTTGTTCAACTTGTCACCTATTCCGAGAAGGTGGTATGTCATATCTGGCTCGTAAGGAACTTGGTCTGACTATTCAAAGCATTCGCAAGATTGTTCAAATTGATTTTTCTTCATTTACTGCAAATTGGGAATCTAATGCTTCAATTAGCTCATCTAGTCATTTCTCTATCTTTGATGACTGTCATTCAGCTTATCATTTTCCTGTCATCACATCCAATGACATTTGTTTCACCCCCTTTGATATTCATTGTTCAACATCTCTCTACTCAGATTTTTGTTAAATAGGCGAGCCACTTCAGCCTTTGCTGATGGTTATGACAGGTCCTCACTGTCTTGACATGATTGTCAAGTATGATCAGTTCTATTTTTACTCACAATATTCTCATCATGATCACATGATTTTAATTGAAAACTCATCTTTTTAGAGTTTTCAAGAAGGCCATCAAGAATTTTACGATCCAATCATTGAATGGCTGGAACAATCTTACTCGACAAGCTTTGTAGCAAACAACATGTTTCAATCTTTCTCCGTGCTTGCTAAGGAGCTTGGTGTAGATGAGGACACATCCGCAAGAGGATTATGAGGTTTGTTGAAAAATGATATTCATAAAAAAGGTAAGGATGTGGATTGGATGAAAGTATTGGTTGTGACACACCTTTCTGCCCATAAGAAAGACCTTCCTTTTCTTGTGCAAGTTATTAATTTTTTAATATTTTCCATTGCACAATGCTTTATATCCATGTATCTTTGTGGATGCAAGTCTTGAAAAATTATGTTGGCTTCACTGGAAATTTCCTTACACGTGACCCGAAATTTTAGCTGTTAGGTTAGCAGTATGATTATTTGCATCCTAGTTTTCCCTTTCTTGCACTCATTCTACACTCGTCCCTTGTAGTATGTCCTCATTTTCTTATTCTAGTTCTACACCATGTTTTCTTTAGCCAGTATGTTCTCTTCTCTTCTGTTTTTGTTTCATGGTTATTTGTTTTATTTATTTTTATCTTGTTTTCTTTCTTGTTGAGTGTTTCCTTTTTGTTTCATTATGCGAAGAAGTATTGTTCCTGAACCTATTTTTGCTTCTTAGTATGTGTGTGGCCAAGCTATAAAGTGACTTGTGACACTTCAGCGTTTGACTAGCCATCTGTCTGTCTTCCTTGTCTTGGTTACACCTTTTGGCAGATGAAGTTCCGACGGAAAATATGATCCATCCGTAAGGAGAGATTTGGTCCAACCATGAACCCATGTCTAGTCCGAAAACCTCTTCATATATTTGATTTTTCTAATTTGGTGTTCTGAAGCTTTTCCAACTAGTAAAAATTGAGAAAGGGAAAAATATAAACTAACAAACCTAAATAAGAGGTATCTATCTGCTTCTATGAAGGAAAAACCTCTTCCTCTCTCAATAAGTCAGGATCCTTCTTGCGCCCCAAAACAAATAAGTGCCAATGCACAAGTCTCTTTAAATACATAAATAAATTTGAAAGAAGAGAAAGACTTCCTACGCAGAGAGGTGAAGCAAGAAACTCTATCGGGGTACTGTCTAAGCTCGCTGGCAGCGGAGAAATGTTTGTGTTCCTACATGACTCCCCTGGGGTACTATCCAAGCCTACTAGCAGTGAAGAAACACCAGAGATGAAAATTATACTTTGAAAATCTTAATATTGCGACCTATACTACCCTTCCCAACTCGAATCATTGTGATTATGCTGAATTTTATGTTGTGTTCGACCAAGAAGGTATAGAGGGAACTCTGGTTGTTTTTGGAGTAAGTGGTAAAGGCAACGTAATCATCACAATGAATCAATAATCCATGAAGAACTAATTTCATGCAGGGAAGGATCTAATCAAAACAGAGAAGCTAGATTCTACCAGTGTGTCGCCAAGTGTTGTAGTGGTTGCAACACCCTTCAAAATTTTGGACTTAAATTTTGGAGCTTACTGTGGACCCCATGATGAGTCGGTCCCTAGTCACTTATTTGTAAGCTAATTATTTCAACCTCTCTTCTCTGATTTCAAGAGTCATTCATGCTTTTATCTTTATATAGCAAGTGTCATCTTCGGGCATGGGAGTTATCGATTTTCATGCAAAGGGAATTTTTTGTTTGCTTCAAGGGGGGATCTTTCTGGAAATGAGTTGTTCTGATCATATAGACATGTTTCATATTCATTTCCAAATTTTCACGAGTTATTACACAAGTGTCATCATTATCCTCAAAAACTATATCGTCGGAGCCGCACTTTTCGTAAGCGGGCACAAAGGTTGTTGTATTAAGCGAAATATTTTTTTATATGTTTTGGATGATATATGGTGTATCACTAAGTGTCCAAGTGTGTGATCATAGTCAATTTCAATCGCTGTTCACATTGGTTCCATTGATTCCATAATTAGCCAAATTCTGGAGGATTCCTAGCAACCTAACCTCATCCGACCTTCCTAAATTGCACACTTCACATCTACAACCCTTAAGCTTTTCCTTGCCTATTGGAACTGCGCAATGCGTAGAAAGCACAACATCCTTGGGCATCCAATACTATGTAGAGGCTACCTCAAGTGACCTTTCCTCATTTGGAACTCACTGCTCTCAAGAACTGTGCAGATTTGTCCTGAATGCCTCTCTACTGCCCAATTCCCTTTCCTTTGAAAATTGCATAGATTTGTCCTCCAGGGCCTCATTCCGGAGCAACCACTACCTGCTTGAACTGCTCAATTTTTTCCCTAAGTATGCACTACACAAATCTTTCCCTCAATGGGAATTGTGTAGTGTTATCCCTCAGTATAGCCTAGTCACTAAGCCTTCTCCCCTTGACCATATACCAATTCTGACTCAGGTAGTGGATTATCATGCAACATCATAGACTAGGGGTTTATCAAACTGATATCGTCTTGTCATGAGTGGATTACAGATACACAAATTATAGTAGGTTATGGAGAGATGATTAAGAAGGAGATTAAGAAGGATGACATGTTATATGATACTTAAGGAGATGAGGAGAAAAGATAGCCATCAGATAAGAAGACCAAGGAACCCAGGGTATGATAGAAGATCAGGATTGCATGATGAATCCATCTGATTCACAACCCTTTGCACAGTAGGTATGAAAAACAAAGCACATATTTCATGAAGTTGGAATACACCTCTTAGCATAGCATGAATGACATCTTATCATTGTCATATCATTATGTCTTCAATGGCATGTATGGTCACAAACACTAAAATTCATTCCTTGTGTTTTCTCTAAGTGTTATTCTCCCTTTCGCTGGTTGGATCAATTGTTGTCTCTTGGCATGTTTGACTATTATGTCATGTTTCCGAGCCTTTTATGGTGGTTTCAAAGTTCGACCCCTATGTATATGAGTTTTCTTAACCATATAAACAGTTGTCGCACTCATACACAAAGTCTTGAGCATTGTCGCACAAGTGTCGTCACGGTCGTCCTAAATTTTTTCTCAAGTGTCACACCTGTCGCTTCTTGCCTTGAGATAGTCACACAGAGGGTAATGCTTTGTTTTCTATCCCATTGGTGTATGTTTTCATGTCATAAAAGTATGCTAAGTGTTTGATAACATTTCAAGTTCATCACGGGTCAATCTCCCTCCTGCACTTAGCCATTTTCAGAAAATCTTCTCGACCAAGAAACTCAACTTCACTGAGCCTTGCCTAAGGAGCACACCACGCAGTCTTAGGCCTCAATGATGTGACCTTGTTTTTGGAACTATGCATTGAACAGTCACTATCCTCCAGGCAGTTGTATTGTGCACTTCTAGAGCCCAACATCCTTCCTTGTCCCCCAAAATTATGTAGTTGTCCCTCCTAGTCAACAAGTTTTTCCCTTGCATTATGGAACCTTGTAGTGTGCAAATATCCCAACCTTCCTTGGCCTCCAAAACTGCATAGATGTGTCCTCCAGTGACCTTCCCTCATCCGGAGCTCATTGTCCTCAAGAACTGTGCAGATTGGTCCTCTAGGCCTCTCTACTGACCAATCCTTCTTGCCTCTAGAAATTGCGTAGATCTGTCTCCCAGGGTCTCATACTGCAGCAACTACTCTCCTCCTAAACTACGTAATCCTAACTCTCATTGCCCACTGTGAAATTTTTCTCCCTAGTTGGGACTATGTTGAAACGTTCCTCAGTCAAGCCTAAGCTATGCTATGCGTAGTCTCAATGATCAAGCCCTCTCTGTGTCACATGGAACTGTGTAATGTGTAGTTTCTGAGCCCTCTATCCTAGCCTGTCACATGTCCTAGGCTTAGTTAATGGATAATAATGCATCATACTAGGATAGGGAGTTTTCAGATTGATGTCATCCCGCCGTAAGTGAATTGCAGAAATAGGTACACTATCAAGCCATGCTGAGATGGCGAAGAAGGAGAAGAAGGATGGAAGCATGCCTAGAGACTCACTTGTAGCTGAACAGGCGAGTGAACCTATTAAGAGCAATTAAAGGGACACAAATTTTCAACCACCTCCAAAGACCAAAGATCATTGAAGACCCTGCATCATCAAGCTATGTGGAGGAGAAGAGAAAGCATATCCAAGAACACATATATCACTCAATAGCAATAGTGACTTGACATTTCCATATCATCAAGATATTCTGTGTTAGCAGTGTCATGTCAAGTCATTTCATGAGCTTTCATCTTCCACATTGCTATTCTGGGCCATGTATATTGTAAATCAAATGTATTGTAAAGTGAAAGTCCAATGGACACACAAGAATATGAAGAGTCATGTGTGTTGAAATAATCATAGGAAGTTGAACAGTCATGAGGGTATTTAAAGAGTCACAAATGGGAAGGCATCACCCTTGGCTATATATACCCCTTCATTTTATGAGAAAAGGACTTTTCACCGTAGCTCCTCCTGCAATGAATTAGAGAGACTATCTAGTTCTTTAAGGAGCAAGGAGTGGCTCCAATGTCCCACTACTGGGGCTAGTAATGTACAATCTAAATATGTGCCTTGGAAATTTTCCTTAATAAAAAGAATCCTTTTAAGGCCAACATGTTCTTCATGCATGACTTATGGATTTTTGTAAGACTATTCCATGGACATTTGTATTTCATGTTTGATTTCACATGTACTAAGATAGTTGAACTATTTCGGTTATTTTGTGCTTATCTTGTTGAGAATGTATTGTAATGGTTGTTATTGTTGTCTCATCCTTATGGACAATTTCAAGGGATACTAGACATAACTTTCCTCACTTGTCAGTTATAACGACCATCACGTCCACTGTGGACTATTCCACTGGATGTTAGATAGATATTCCCTTGATCATTGATTGTAACGACTATTGCATTCGATGTGGACTATTCCATTGGATGTTAGACAGGTCTTTCTGGTTCATGTGTGTCTCTTCCTGTGTGGTAATATTACCTCTCACTTAGAAGCTTGCTTTTCTCCCCCGTTTTACAGTAAGAGAACCTAGACATAGTTGCACTGCACACTCACCAAGAACACTCACCTTGTTGTTTGAAGTCACCATTGCATCACTCTCCTATGCTGAGAGCTAGAGCCAAGGTAGATCTATGAGGTTTTGGCAATTGGGCCTTTATACTAGATGGGACTCCTACACAAAACAATGTGAGGTCTAATTGGGACTTCATATCAGGGAGATCCCCTTGGTTGACGAATTTCCAGTACCGTCAACACATTGTAGAGCTTCCCCTAGTTAGGGGAAAGAAGCAAGTTAGTTGCATACGGTGCATGCCAGTAACTTCAAGGACTCTCGTTTACTGAAGGAAAGAAAGGTAGTCAAATTTTACTGAATAGCATGGGCCGAGATGGAGATAGGTGGTTCTGTTATATCAATAACAAATCCACCAAAGCTACAGAGCTAATCCTAGAAGAAAGGAGGGGAGAATGAGTGAATGTAGCACCAAATAGGTAGGGCAGTTACCCTATAACTGCCACCTCCCCTTTCCATCGTTGGATTATCCCTAATGCATCGCAGTCTTAGATCCCTCACATCTATCAATGCAATTTTAAAATCATCAGGTGGCGAAAGAACAAACACCTTCGTGATAGTTCAACCATATTATTTCATCAAGATTTAAATGCTCAGGTTATAAGAACCCCCAATCCTAAGTTTGGAGTATGTAAATCATAAATCACTGTGAATCACAATCTTTACCAGATGACAAAACCATTAACTAGGACATTTAATATTGTTATAAGGTGTGATGGTAACGTCTTCCATGTCACCATCAGACTCCAATGATTAAAGTCACAATATGTATCGAGTGATAAGAAGGTTAGGATTGTGTATGTGTGTCAATCTATAATAATCAATAGAATCCAAACTAATTTATATAGCCTACCATATCTTATGGATGATATTGACATAGACTAGTACAAGGAAGGATGTTGATAAAATAAAATAAAAAAAATTAGTGTCACAAGTGTTGGGGTATGTTACAAGTGGTATCAGAGCTCGAGGATTAAAGATTATGGCATGTTTAAGGGAAAATAGTAACAAATTGTGCTTTGGCCCACAAAAAAAAAGATTGGGAATATGGAAACTCCGCTTACAAGGCCAAACTCCACACACGTACTTAAAACAAATCTTGATATACGGGTGAAGAACTTTGGTCCATACCCACTATGTTGTCTTAAATAGTGGAGTATGGAGGGGAAAAATCACTAATTAATAATTGGCAACAATAGATAAGAAATCAAATAAGTTTTTATGTTATAAGGCCAAGGTAAAAGAAGTGCATAATCCTGTTATGTGTATATTGAAATAAGTTTGATTATGCAAGCTATCCAAAATACCAATCAAAGTATTGTTGAGGTATCCTTACCTACAAGATGTTGAGTGCCTAGGAGACCAAATAATTGTTTGCAATGTTTACTTAGTAACACATGATAACTAGTAAACCATATCTCGTCACTATTTTATAGTGAGTAGAGAGAGAGAATTTGTGATCTATGATGATGAAGAAATGTGTGCATAGATAAATTAGAAGATGTATTCAATTGTAAACTAAGCACAGTAACATTTATTATATTATAGATATGTTTAAAAGGAAGGTTTGGGGTGTTTCTTGTCAAATTGCCTTGATGAAATTATCTAAATAATGACTAAGATACATAATTTTATGAGACCAATAGCCATAAAGATGTTCTTAAATAAAAATGTACTATGGATTGTTAAAGAAGCAGACAAATACAAAGGGGTAAATATTTTACTGGTAAGTAACACTTAATTATTAGGTATAGTTGGGAAGTAATTACATGTAGGGTATAAATTACTTCCTCACACATATACTAGATGAGTAACCAAGGACCTAGCTGAGGTAGTGAATGAAGGATTAGTTGTAATTATTTAAGGAATCTACATCCTATTGGTATTATTGAGAACTGAAGCCCATTGTGGAAATTTTTAATGTTGAAATTATTATGCAACCTATAGGAGGTGTCTAACTAGTTGTAAAAGGTTTTGATTGGAATTTCAACTAAAACCTGTGTGCTTAGATTGTTTGGTTGGAATTTTTTATCAAATTAAGATTTAACAAATAATATATTAAATTTTGATAGTGACGACAACAATATTACTATATTTATAACTTGGGAATAGATAAGTATAATATAGTAATATTCAACTGGTACAAATCAGTTTATAACTGATGAGAACAAATTGGTATGAGAATTAATAAACTCCCTACTAAAAATATTCTTCATAAAGAGAGTCACAAAAGATGAGTTACTACAATGGGATAAATGATGCAACAGATAAATAATTGAGAATTGGTTCTTGTTTAAAACCAGAGAATTGAAGGCAAGGAGTGATAAAATATCATAACAACTTGCAATGGAAGGAGAATAATTTCGGAATTAGTGAAGTAGCAAAATGAAAATAACCAAAAAGTATTTTCCACAGGTCTTTCTATCTATCTATCTCCTTGTCCCTATCTATATTTTCTTCTTTATTTGTTCCTTAATAATAATTTTTTCTCAAGATTATATGGTAGTAGATGGAGAAGGTAGAAGGATAATCGTCTTTTCTGAATAATAATATTTCTTATAGAACTATTTTATGGATAATTTATTCTAGAATGAGCAAAGGAAATGAGCTAAGGAAGGGGTCAAAACGATCTAAGGTAATTGGTTGGGTAAGTGATTTGATATTCGTTACAATAAGTGATTCTTTAGGCTATATATTATGCCATGAAATCATCCATATATTGGGGAGGAGGGTGGACATATAGGATTGAAAACATGTAGAGATGAGAGCACATAGTGGGGTCCAATGAGAACAAAACAGAGTGGAACAGGCTACAGTTTTACTACTTAATAATATTTCAAGGTTTCTTAATGGTAATGGATCAATCACAAATGGGACCTACCTACCTGTAGGGTGGATGGTGTGTCTCGAACTACCCCTACAGCTAGACACATCTTAAACTAGGAAGAGCCATAATATATGTATTTGGGTCATTTCAAGACACAAAATAAAAGTGGAAGCACTTCATAACATTGTTGTTGGTACTCCAAGATATCATCTTCATACTAAATTAGCAAGCATCAACTAAGCAAGAATAGAGTTAATTACAAATATGGAAGAATAATTAGGAAGGAAATGAAATAAAATTGCCCATTTTTGGTCTGATGATTTTTTTTAAAGTATCGGAAACGAAGAATAAGTTGGAAAAGGACAGTCTAAGAAATTATATATATATATATATAAGATAAAATACACATGATGATGGATGTGTATATTAAATACTTTGAGGTGTCTATTGTCCTAATGAAGCTTGAAATATTAATGGTAGATTTAGGTTTTAAAAACGACTAGAAATAGACAGAGGATTGAGTAAGGAAACTAAGGAAATGTGGCATGTAAATTTAAAAAAAAAACTTGAAGCTACGATAAAATATGCTAGTAGTCTATTGGAAGAAGTATTACCTATTCCTATTGACATCAAATGGCAGCATGTCGCCAACCAATGATGCTCTAGATAAGTTTTTAAAGAACATTAATTTTAATTTTATAGACACAAGTAAAGTTTGTTCAAATGATTGATTGGAATGAACATATTCCTATAAATTCATTATGTCAATATAAATACTCTAACATTATGTGTTGAGGCTTTTGATAGGAATGAAAATGCAACGGGAAGGACCCTATAGCTAGGGCACATATAACCCTAGACACTTAAGAAACAACTTGCAATATACAAAGGGATGTAAAACTAATGAGAGAATTATGAAAAAAACTCATGGGTAAGGGAGATGATATGGTAATCAGACTTGAGTATGTACTTCTCTTATTATCTTTTGTTGATCGCAAGCATGCTGCCTAAAATTGTTATAGTTTAATAAGAAAGAACAAAGGGAGGGTAATAAATAAAGGAAAACCTGAGTTATAAAACTTAGATTAAACCTTATGCATAAAAATATTGGTGGATAATTAATGTGGTTAGTACCAAGTCCACTTGGACCAAAGATAACGATAATATCTACCAAGAAGTAGTAAGTTGAAGTAATTGTTTATGAATGTGGGTAATGTTTTGTCATGGAATATTGATATCATGAAGTTATGTTTCCATTTAAAGAATAAATCATTGGTTGCAAGGCATCATCAAGACAACGTTAAAAAACAATTATTCCTTGAACTTAAATAAAACAAAATAATGATAACTAATATGACTACTATGTGAGTGGTCTCATAGGGTAATTGACCATTCTTATGTTGAGGAAAAACTATTATTTATTAACATTCCCCTAGATATCACATGTCAAGTATAGAAAGAAAAAAAAATTGTTGAAAGAAGTAAAGAACATGTTGGGATCTAAAGTACATGGAAAGAGTTAGAAGAGAAATCCCATGACTATATATAAGAGAAAAATCGCGTATAATTTACACCAAGAACCTGTAATACAAAATGACAAAAGGCCCTTTGAAGGAATGTTGCAAAGTGGACTCCGGATGGACGCTAAAAGAGAATAGCCAAGAAACTAAGATGTCCATAATTAAATTTACTTGGACAAGCAGACAACAAGATAGTTTCCTTGAACATAACAGAAAGGGAAGGTTATCCTAATTCTTTATTTATATATGACTAATGCATATACAACGTTTGGAATTAAATGAAAGGAATAGTAAAGCTACCCGGTACAACAATACATTAGTTGCAATCTATCATAAAAGACACAGTACGAAAAATAGTTTCTAAAAACCTTAATATCACTAGATGAATAGTGTAGATAAAATGAGTGTTTCCATTATCTGAAATTTACAAGGAAACAATAGCATGGAGTTTGTTAGGTCCCTGTAATACTGGGTGTTTCCATGATCTGAAATTTACAAGGAAACAATAGGATAGAGTCTGCTAGGTCCCTATAATACTAGTGTATTCCCTCTTTGTTATTGTCAGCGTATCCCCTTATTGTTATTGTTGTCCCCATATTGTTATTATTCTGCCCCATAGAAGCCCACTATTGTTATTGTGGTGCTCTTACATTATTATTGTTATGTCGGCTCTGATTATATTGTGACCCTTTACTCCTACATATACAAAGGAGTTTTTGTCATTTGAATCATCAAATAATTGTGCATTTATGTAATGTAAAGGAGGTTTTCCCCTAGAATAGGATAATTTTTAAGTCGTTGATCTATCTATTTGTGAGCTGGTTGCATAACATTTGGTATCAGAGCTTTGGATTCTAAGCTTTCACTATTTCAAACTGGTCATCGTGGAATTTTTTCTATAAATTATTTTTTACAAAGCTTCAGAAGCTGAAATTACAACCACGTGGATCCAAAATCTCGACTTACCTCATGTATGAATTTCTGATATTTTCTTGTTATATTTTCAGAGATATGATTCGAGGAAGTTACGGGTTTTGCAAGCTCCTGAATTCCATCTCAAACAAGTGACCTTGGGAAAATCATCATAACTTTCTCTCGGAGCATCATATTTAAATTTTGTAAAAATTGGCAAAAGAAGGACGGACTGTGGTTTCTTGGATATCATTTTCAAGGCCGAAGGTCAAAACAGTAACACGTGTCACGCCGTACAAGTTTGTTGTACTGAACTAGTCTATAATCAGGTCGTTGTGGGAGATTGGGCATAGCTCTCTCTTGAAGAATCTAATATCAATCATAATTGTGGGGTTAGAAAGAGGAATCAAAGGGCTACAAAGGGACCAAATTTCACAACCTAGAGATCTGAAATTATAAAGTTACAATCATTTCAAGATAGACCTCCTAAAAGCAAGAAAAATGTGTGTATTTTTTTTAAATTTGCATAACTTTTGTTTGGAAATTCAGTTTCAATTGTTTCAAAGGGAATAATGAAGCATAGATATCATTGTTTTATTTATAAACTAATTTTCTTGTGCAGGGTTTAGTCTCCACCAATTCATTGGTTCAAATCTCATGGGGAAGAGTTGAAGATGAGAGCCACCTTTATGGGAATTAAAATGTTTACATAGCATAACACCAATATTTGTTTGGGTAGTTCAATTGGAAATGGCTGTGGAAATGAAGTCTTACTATATCGAAATTCTTGGGTTCAAATCTTGTGCTATCTCTTAGTTAAGATGAAAAGTTGGATATGATGAAGATCTTATCCTATCAAACTTAAAAAAGAAAGAACAATAATTATTTATATAGCTCGAGTGGGCCTAATGGTTAAGAGCATGCGTTCCCTCCCAAGAGATCACAAGTTCAAAACCAGAGCCGGGTAGAGTATGTATGCCTTCATAGACTTAGCAATCAAATTTTGGCACGGAAGTGGGTCCGTTGTCCCACAAACAAGGGGGTCTCATACACCAATTTGGTGTGTCTAGCTTGGTCATGACCTTAAAATTGGATAATGATAATAATAATAATAATTTCAAAATGACTTGAAGCAAGGAATTGGAAAGCCCTAGTAAGCAACCAAAAATCTATACTATGATGCATGAAGAAGAATAAGAAATGCAACATGATATATCAAAATTACAAGACCAAGTGCAACAAATTTCACTCTCACAAAGAGTAACAAAAAATGAAATGGAAGCTAAGATGGATGGTTTAAAGAATAGCTTAAAATCAGGCATGGAAGGTTTGAAGAATGACATAAAAGCTAATATGGATGGTATAGAAGCAAAAATGAAAGGCAACATGGAATATTTGAAGAATAGTTTAAAAGCAGGCATGGAAGGCTTGAAGGAAGGTTTGACAAAGTTGCTACAATAAATATTTGCTAATGGCAAAAAGGTATTAGATGAAACTCATGATGAGAACAAAAGAAATGTTAGTCATGATTTCATATACTCTAACATTGGACTGAAGAACCACCATATTCCAAAGATCGATATGAGAAATTTTGATGGCAAGGATCCAGTAACATGAATACTACAGGTAGAGCCATATTTTGATATTCATAACGTGAAACACACACAAAAGGTACACATGGAAACTTTATATTTAGAACCCAATTAGTTGGTATGGTATTGATGTCTTTGTTCTCGTAAACCACCTGTCACTTGGTCAATTTTCATGGAGGAAATGCTAGCACATTATGAGGATACAAAGAACAACACCTTCTTTAGCCAAATGATAAATCTCAAACAAAAGAGTTCAATAGAAGAGCACATTGAGGACTTCCAAAAATTGAATATAAGGGTAAATGATATTCAAGAGGAGCATAGAATTAATCTGTTCATAGGGAATTTAAAGGATAACATCCAACATGAGGTTCGCCTTTGGGAACCTGATTCATTGGAGAAGGAATTCAACTTAGCAAGAAAAACTGAAAGAAGAATTATGGCAACAAGGAAGCCTACCACTCACAACTATAAATATGGAAGGGTTATTACCCCTAGCCTTCCACAACCTACAAGGTTGACACCACAACAATTGGAAGAAAAAAGAGAAAAAGGACTTTGTTACAGTTTTGATAACAAATACACTAACGGTGATAAGTGGGCTGAGAAGAAATTATTTTACATAGATTGTGAAGAGGAGGAAGAAAAGGAATGAGAAATGTCAAAAGAAGAGTATATACACTAGGAACCAACCCCAGGGAAAGAAGAAATGAATCCAAAAATATCTTGTAATGCATTGGCGGGAATTACCACTCCGCAAATTCTCAAGATAGAAGGACATATCAAGAAGAAAAAGGTAATAGTGTTGATTGATTTGGGTAGTACCCATAATTTTATTCATTGTAAAAAATAGCTAAGGAATTGAATTGCTTCTTATATCCAGCACTAGAGTGTCAAATGATGCTTGCAAATGGAGGAACCATAAATAGCTCTGGAAAGTGCCATGATATCAAGCTATCCATGGGAGAATATATATTGAATAATCCAATGCTTTCCATTCCAATGGGTGGTGTTGATGTTGTACTATAAGTCCAATGGCTACAATTGTTGGGTGCGATGACTTTTAATTTTCAAGAAATTTTCTTGAATTTTTTTTGGGAAGGAAAGGAAGTTGTATTAATGTGTATCGCAAGGAAACCACAAAAGATAATCAGCTCTAATGGAATGACAAATCATATAAATAAATAAAAACGGGACGTAATTGCACAATTATGTTCACTAGAGGTTCCCACATCGAAATCATATATTTCTCCAAATCTCAAAAAAGTCTTGGACAATCATTCCAAGATATTTGAGACTCTCAAAGGCCTCCCACGTATTCGTGATTATGATCATGCTATTCATTTGATTCCAGGAAGTGTTCCTCCAAACATCAGGCCTTACAGATATCCCTATGCCCAAAAGAGTGAAATTGAATATATGTTTGTAGAAATGCTAAAGGTTGGTATAATTCAACCTAGTAAAAGTTCTTTCTTTGCTCCAGTAGTATTGGCGCACAATAAGGATGGATCATGGTGCATATGTCCAAATTATAGGGAGATCAACAAGCTCATTATTAAAGATAAATTTCCGTTCTTGTCATTGATGAATTATTGGATGAATTACATGGAGAAATTCACTTCACGAAGTTGGATCTTCGTTCACAATATCATCAAATTAGAATGAAGATTGAATACATTTTGAAAACAACATTTACAACTCATGAGGGTCATTATGAAGTTTTGGTCATGCCATTTGGCCTTACCAATGCACCTTCTAAATTTCAAGGTTTGATGAATTCCATTTTCAAAACCACCCTTAGAAAATTTTTGTTAGTAGTTTTTGATGATATACTAATCTATAGAAAGTCTTGGAAGGACCATGTTCAACATGTTTATAGGGTGCTCAAAATATTTGAGGAGAAATAATTATATGCAAAAACATCCAAATGTTTCTTTGGAGTACAGGAGGTGGAATATCTAGGTCGTATTGTATCTCATGAAGGTGTTAAGGTAGACCCTAGAAAGATTAAAGCCATTAAGGAATGGAAAATCCCCACATCCATAAAGCATCTGTGAGGATTTGTTGGGTTGATGAGGTATTATTGCAATTCTGTTAACAATTATGGGAGAATAGAAGCACCTCTAACAATATTATTGAAGAAAGATGCATTTTCTTGAACTCTACAAGCAACTAAGGCCTTTGAACATCTTAAAGAGGCAATGTGCCAAGCACTAGTCTTAGCTACGCTGAACTTCACAAAAACCTTTATTGTGGAATGTGATGCCTCGGGACATGGAATTGGTGTTATTTTAATGCAAGAAGGAAGACCCATTGCTTTTGAAAGTCATCCAATCAAAGGAAAGTATTTACACGAAGCTATTTCTGAGAATGAAATGTTGGAAATACTACATGAACTTAAGAAATGGTGACCTTACCTAATGGGAATACACTTCAAGGTAAAAACAGAACATGATAGTATTAAATAATTTTTAGAAAAAAGTATTATCTTCATAAGAGAAATAAAAATGGGTCACAAAGATGTTGGTTTATGACTTTGAAATCATTTACAAAAAAAGGAAGCAAAATGTTGTTGCAGATGCACTCTCAAGAAAGGATCAGGATGTGGAAGCATTGCTTTGTTTCATTCCTATTATCCAACCAGATTGGAAAAATTGAAGCAAGGGATGAATGGAAGAATGATGAAGAATTCTGGGCACTCATTCAAAGGTTGCAGCAAGATCTCAATACATCTTATACATTTAGATGGAAAATGATTCATTATGGTACAAAGATCACTTATACATTTGTAATAATTCCCAACTCAAGTAAAATATTCTTCTTGAATTTTACACCTCTCCCTTAGGAGGGCACTCAAGATTTTTAAAAACTTACCACAAGGTTCAGAAAGAATTTTCTTTGGGATGGCCTTATATCTAATATTCAAAATTTTGTGGCGGAATATTTTGGTTTGCCAACAGAATAAAGTTGAGACAATTAAGACCTTTATCCATTCCAATTCAACGTTGGGAGGAGGTTTCAATGGATTTTATAATAGGTTTACCCAAGTCTGAAAGAAAGAGTGTCATCATGGTGGTCGTTGATAGACTTACCAAGTATGCACGCTTTTGTACAATATCTCATCCATTTAAAGCAAGTACAATTTCTACTGCATTTATGGAAACAATTCAAAAGCTAAATGGAAACCCAAAAATTATTATAAGCGACAGAGATCCCATTTTCACTGAAAATTTTTGGACAAAATTATTTTCTTGTCTAGGTACTCAGTTAACTCATAGCTCATTTTATCATCCTCATTCTGATGGAAAAACTGAGATGATGAACAAACATTTGGAAGGATATATTTGTTACCTTGTATCTGATATACATACACAATGGGTCAAATGTTTAGCTCTAGCTGAATGGTGGTTTAACACTTCCTTCCATAATGCAACAAAAATGACCCCATTTATGGCACTTTATAGATATTATCCACCTTCCATCATGTCATATTTAAGAGAAAATTCTAAGGTTTAAGTAGTGGAAGATCACATCGAGCATCAACAACAAGTTCTCCAAATCTTAAAGGATAACCTCACGTTGCCATAGAATAGAATGAAAAAACAAATAGATCAATACCGTAGCGAAAGAAGTTTTTATGTAGGCAAATGGGTATTTCTACGGATACAACCATAAAAACAAATGTCCCTCAAGCAAGTTAAGAAGGATATTAAATTATCACCAAAGTATTATGGTTGGTACAAGGTGTTGCAAAAGATTGGTACTATGGCATACAAATTGGAGCTTCTTGGATCCTCCCAAGTGCACCCAGTTTTCCATGTTTCATGCTTAAAGAAGGTTGTAGGCAACAAGATCCTAGTTCAAACAATGTTGTGAGAACTTGACAAGGAAGGAAACACCATATTGGAACTTGAAGCAGTCACAGAAACAAGAACTCAATAGCTACAAAATTGATCAATTTCAAAGTATCTCATCAATGAAATAACTTACCCACTGAAGATTCCACATGGGAGGATGAGAATTTTATACCAATGCATCCAAAACAACTCAAGCATTGAGGAAATTACTTTTTTGAATGAGAGGTGCATGCTAGGTAACTATAATACTAGTGTATTCATTCATTGTTATTGTCAGTGTAGCCCCTTATTATTATTGTTGTACCCATGTTGTCCCCATACTATTATTATTGTGCCCCAGAGAAGCCCACTATCGTTATTGTTGTGCCCTTACATTGTTATTGTTATTTCAACTCTGATTATATTCTGACCCATTAAGCTCATATATATAGAAAGGAGGTTTTTTCATTCGAATCATCCAAGAATTGTTCACTTAAGTAATGTAAAGGAAGTTTCCCCCTCAAAGAGGATAACTTTTAAGTCGTGGAACTATATATTTGTGAGTTCGTTTCATAATGGAGTCCTTGGAAATTGGCATAGCCATTGGGTAAGTAAAAAGATTAATTATTATTGTTAATGAGCTACAGTGAAACTAATAACTCTTACTGAATGCAACCTATTAACCTTTATGGGATTGTGAAGCATATTTATGACCATTTCCATGATACATAAACAACTAATGATGCTTGTAATAAATTCTAAAATGATGTGTGTGTGTGTGTGTGTGTGTGTGTGTGTGTGTGTGTGTGCGTGTTTTTATAGGGAGTAATGGAAAACTAATGACAACTTCAGTGATTTTGAATGTAGGTCGAACAGGACAGAGAATTCCAAGTCGAACCTCTGTGCACCCCTAATTAGAAAGGAATTATGCTACAAAAGAAAGTTATCACCCGGGATAAAGTGTAGTGAAGACACTTTAGCCTAGAAGGGATGACCTAGAAAGGTGGAAATTTCAAGCATGAAGCATATTCCAACGTGTTTTGAAGGGTTAGAAGCAAACACTAAGGGTGGTGTTTTTCTTGAGAGGGGGAAGATGTAATATCCCTCAGTGAAAAGTAAATATTTAATTTACTTTACTGCAGTAAATTGGTAAACCATGGCCTATGTCAAATACCTAGTGGGAAATTTAAATGTTCAAATAAGGGTGGTGTTTTTCTTGAGAGGGGGAAGATGTAATATCCCTCAGTGAAAAGTAAATATTTAATTTACTTTACTGCAGTAAATTGGTAAACCATGGCCTATGTCAAATACCTAGTGGGAAATTTAAATGTTCAATTAAGGGTGGTGTTTTTCTTGAGAGGGGGAAGATGTAATATCCCTCAGTGAAAAGTAAATATTTAATTTACTTTACTGCAGTAAATTGGTAAACCATGGCCTATGTCAAATGCCTAGTGGGAAATTTAAATGTTCAATTATTTAAAAAAAAAAAAAATTTAGTTGTGGCCAGCCATGGAATTTACAAGGAAAAGACCCTAGACGAAAATTACCAAAATAATGAGACAGATACTCCCATTCTCGGAGATAAATCATCTCAGTTGGGAACAAAATCCAGGAGGCTAGGAGAGGAAAATATATGAGGCATCTGAAGAAGGGATTGAAGAGTATTTGATTCCTCAAACAAGACATTTTTGGGGAAACACGGGATGTTTCCAGTTAGGATATTCTTGAGCTGGTGGGTTGGCTAGTGGAGTCCCTAAGACATATTTGTGATTTTGGAAGATTTCAGGTTGGACTGTAAGAATAGACACTTTTGGGTCATTTCAACTATTTTTCTAAGAATCAGAAGGCTTGGGGGGGGGGGGGGGGGGGCGGGGGGGGAATGGATGTGATTTCCATTCTCGATGGTTGGGAGGAGTGATCTTCTCCTATGTAAATTTTCCTCATAACCAAACCTAATCAAATAAGTAATATGTATTCGTTAAGTTTTCTTTCAACAACAAAGAGTATTGTTGGAAATGTGAGTAATGTATGAGAAATTTATAAAGACACTTGTTGTAAAAGAGTGGCAAAACTTTGGTAAACCTATTGGAATATGAGATGGTGTGAATATTTATGTTGCAATCACAACAACAATTTATGCTAAAGAGTAGTAAATTTTTGGGTTAAGAAATATGCATGGAATGGCTTTAACATGTGAAGGAGAATGTTTTAAGTGTGTATAAATTTATTACTGTACAATATTAGGAGGAATTCACCAAATTAACTGTTGTTAGTTTTTTAGAGAGTTTTTTATTTAAATAAATAAGAAAAAACTAATAACAGTGGAATCTGGGTTTAATCCTGTAAGGGAGTTGGGTTACCTCATAAGTCAAGCCAACTTAGTGGACAACTTAAAATTAGTCCCTAACCATTAAAATAACATTCAAGAGGGAACATTAACATTCATTAAGATTTTTATCTAGGGAGGACACATCAATAAATGAGTAACAATAAAAAATTTATCGAAATATGTAACACGAAAGATAAATTATTACTACACATTCATAAATAGTGCAAAGGGATAAAACTGAACTTTAAAGACCAAGTACCTAGGAACAACACGTACTCAATGAGTTGCAGTAATCAGTGGCATTATTTTTATCATAAATAAGAAAGTGTTTCTTTACTAAATTCCCCCAAAACATTAACTTTGTTACATCTTAGTCATTCTATACGAAACCAGAAATGCAAGGAAAACAAAGTTCTCCGCAAGGATTTCAGATGGTACACAGAGACTTTTGAATCACCAAGAGGATATTCATATGTATGATAGAAGTTGGCTATATATATAGATATATAGTTCCCGATCGGGACCATGGTCATAGGAGATTTAATCAAAGAAAACAATATGTATAAAAATTGTTTAACAATAGAATGTAAAAACCAAACCAATCCAATATAAGGAAAATAAACCGGTCCAATATCAGAATAATAAACCACTCAGCAGTGGAGGAAAAATATTACACCAATAACGCCTAGATCTAGAAACTAATACAATCCTTGTGTTTACACAAAAATATGTAGATGTGAATGGAACAATCTAATCACTTTGGTTGTTCTTGTAATTTCTATAGAAGTTCTTAGTGCCTTTGAACATATTTCCATTTATATTGATGTTGTTAACATCGTCAAAACCATCTTTTTTTCCAAGACTTCTAACATTGATTCCCGGAAAAGTATTGTTTCTTTATCGTTGTTTGTCACCCATCTCAAACATGCAAGCTGGCATGCCAAATTCACCCAGTTTAATTGCACCACCACAGTCAATGAGGATGATCCCAACCTTCACATCACAACAAATATGTCCTTGCCGATGAAGATACTCTAGATCTTTAAGTGTTTCCTTCAAAATTGTAGCAATGGCATACTCTTAAAAACCATCTCGATAAGATATTTTCATTATGTGAAATCATGAACCTTTTACCATAAAAGGATTTACTACCCTCCATTTTCCATCATATTAAAATTTCTTAAAGTATGTATCTCTTCCTAATAAACTTTAAACCTAACCTAAATTTTTTCATTCTTGGTTGATCTTTCTTACGGTCACAATGAATAATATCTAAAGGAAACAATGATACTATCAATAAAACTTATTACAACCTAGGATTATCATATTGAATCATGTTAGATCAAAATGGGTAGGATAATGGTTTTGGAATGTATAATGTAAAGACAATGGGGATGAGACATACTAAAAAAAGGGAAAGAGAGTGAAATGGAAAGATAAGAATGTCAAGCTAAAAATAGTTGTTTATCATCATTCTATAAATATTTAACAAATTTAAAAGTTTCAAGTTTATTTCTACCTTAGGTTTTACCTCAATACCTTCAAGTTCCCATGTATGTTGATGATGAAACTAAATTTGAGACCTATGTGCTCGTATGTTGATCCAAAACATAGTAATGTTGATGACTACTAATTTTTTGATGTTGATTACTGATAAAATTTCATGAATATGATTTGCAAGGTATATCTGAGGGGCTATGAGAACATATAATGGTTACAAGAAACCTATATGTACATGGACATGGTTGATAACACTTCTAAAATATGAAGCCTAAACTTGTTTCTTCCATGATGATCCAAAAATAAATGTAACTCTCTTATTTGTAAACTAAGAGGTTGTATTTGTTGTTGAATATTTCATAAAATCTTCAATGAATCTTGAAGCCATGGTATAACTCTTTGTCATGCAATGAATTTGTTGGAGTCAAACATGGAAAGAGATCATTAGATTACCACCCATTAATGTATGTCTTCAACCAATGCAAGACGACTCACTAGTGATGTCTGTGAGCATCAAGGCACTTTAGTACATGTAATATTCCTAGGGTATATTTCCCCTAAATAACAAAGAAAACATAGACATAAAAACCATGTTAATCAAACACATGAATCAGTCCATGAAATTGCACCAAAAATTGCTTTTCTAAGCCATTTTATTATAGTATGAAGAGGCTACAATGATGTGATAGAAAGAGTTCACCTGGGCTTGCTCAAGGCAAGCTAGATAAGCCCAAATGAACAATAAGAAGTCCCTCCCAAATCTAAAGAAGCTCTCTCCTAGTTCTGTGCTGAAATTGTCAGGAAATATGATGTTGGCTGTGAAGAACTGTTGCTAGGGCCTCCTTCGGTGCTTGGAAAATTCTAGGAAATTAACCCCAAGATCTCCACCAAAAACCCTTGAAGAAATTGGTCAAATATTGACCTCATAATTCTAGCCCAAATTTCCCCTAGGTCCTCTTGTTGCTGGTAGAGTTGGCACCCCTGTCTGACCCCTCAAATCTGCCTAGAAAATTAGGCATGTTTAGATATGAGATCCTTGTCAAAAACCCATAAAACTCCATAAAGGGTTTCCCTTGGTTCCAACCTTCAAAATTTGACCCTTCACAGCTTCATCCTCCACCAAATTTGAATTTTGTTACTGTGGCTGCTCCTATCAATCTCTTCTCTCAAAACTACAACAATCATCCTCCAATGGCCCTCCAAATGAAGTCCCAATAGCTCATATCCTAAATCCTTCTCTCAAGCCTCCCCACAAGCAACTCCATCAATGACTGTGCAGTCTTGGGACAAGTCTACATGGCCTCGACCAAGAAATATGTCTTGTTGAGGAGGGAACTCTCAACTCCTATAAATTCTCTTCCTTCACCTCCAATTTGGACAAGGAATTGCCCAGTAGTGGTATAGCCTCTAATTTCAGTACCCCACTTCACCCAAGAACTGTGTGGTTCTTCTTCTGTGTCCAGGCTGAAGCTAAGGCAAGTCATACCACCTGAGACTAGTCCCCCAAGTCTCCAAAAATTCATGAAAATACCTCCTTAGTGTGGCACTCGTGGTCCACCAAAGAAGAGGGTGATATTTCCCCTTGCAAACCTCTGGTGCTAAACAACACTTGTGAGTCAGCTAAACATCTAGAGTAAGAATGTGTAAATTTCAAATTATCAAAAGGTGTCCAATGTTGCCTTCAACCCTTTATTTATAATTGTTGCCCCACCTTTCTTTGTGGATCCCTCGTCCAAATATTTTGACCTCCTTTCCACAAAATCGATTTTTCCTCCAAGGGGTGCATATTCCATGAGGGGTGCCCCCCATATTCGACTAATATTGAATTTTTTGATTTCTCCCAAGTCCCATGTACAAAAAATGTCTCCAATGCCTAGATTACAAAATTGTGCTATGCTTAGCACTTCCCCAATAAACTTAGTTAATCTTGTTAAATAAAAATTCAAATTGGGGATATCACAGTACATCTTACTAGGGATGAATGAAGGTATTGAAGTCGAGTCACTTGCAAGATCTGACAATTAGAGGACGTTGACTTATTCCCACTGACATAAGTGAAAGAACCTTCCATTGATGCATACAAGCCTCAAGGTACTAAAACAAGTCTCTAGTCTTGAACCTAGATAATGTGTTGAAGTTTATTGGTCAAGACTCATTACAAGGAGGGCCTTAATGCATCCCACATAAGTTAACATGAGGACATACAAGAATTTGAAGAATTTGCAGAGGGAAAATAATATAGTGTAGAGATTATTAAGAACTTAGATAACTAGTCGACTAGTTTTCAACAAAGGTCCTTGTCTAACTACGCCAGCATCCAAGTTTTCACAGTTAGACTTATTTTTAGTTTTACTATTCTATTTATTTACTCTTCTACACTAAACTACTCTACTTCAAGAAAAGCATATTCTCAAGTGTAGGCATATTTCCAATGAAACCATGTGTGCAACAAGATAACAAATGTGCTCATACTCAGATTTGAGAAGTACGATTTAATGTATACCAAGGCATTAGAGGCCAACTTCTTCAAATGATATGATAAGAAGAGTTGTTGAAGAAGATAGTGTTTCTTTGATCTAATGGTCATATGGAACCAAATTATATTTAATGTAGTCATGATGTTCCTATCTTTCTTTCTTATATGATCCACTCTATATGCCCTCCTCTGTCATGCCATGTAGATCCCGTGCTATAATATGGTTGGTCTCTTGGGTGCATGGAGGATATGATGATGGGCATGTCAAAAACTCCTCAATCTTTGGTTCTAATGGCAACACTCTGTCAAATTTGATCCATGATTCTTTGATCCCCTCTACAAATTGGTAAGGGTGATTAGGAGAGACTTCTAGATTTTCTTGTATATGTTTCTCATGGATATTTTGTTCTTCAATAACTTTCAAAGAGGAATATAGGCTCTTGATTGTTTCCATTATTTGTTCTTCCTACGAGGCAAAGAGCTTTACCACTACTTCTAGAATCTAATAAATTTCTTGAAGTGACATTCTTCAAACTCCTAATTGATATTGAGTTCTTCTTGTCAATTGTTAATCCTTATCTAGCACATCAATTACTGTATAAGGGGCATATTTTAACACCTTCAAAAAGAAAAGGGAAAAAATGAAATATGTTATAAGAAAATAATTTCAAATCATAATGTATCATGTACTTCAATGTCCTCGTGATAATGGTACCTTGTTGTCACCAAGTTGTTTATTGACATGAGTTAGCTTCTTGTAGGTTTTAACCCTGTATAGAAATTACATGCAGGCGAATTATAAAAAATAGAAAATAAACAATGACGAGAATATAAAACGAATACACATAGATTTCCCCTAGATCCCAAAACTGGGACTACCATATTGATTTTTCATTATTTTTCTTTCAACGTTAGAATACATATATACACGTCGAAGCATTCATAAACACCAATCCATTAACCTTGGCTTAGAACATAATCGTAGTTCCCTTGACTGGATCTACGAAGTAGCATGGGTAGAAAACCATCATGCCTAAAACCATGTTCAAAACCCATGCACAAAACCATAGGTAGCTCCTCCCACCTAATATAGGAATTAGGGTCCAAAAAAAAATTCCTAGGGGCAGCAAACCTTGTGTTGGGGGGTATCGACCCCCTGAAACCCCCCGATAGGGGGGCTACACCCCCTTGCTATTTCTTACACAATGAACAGGGGGACTCTCGCCCCCCTATGACCCACCCACGCGTGCGACTAGTTGTGGAAATAATATAATACACACCCAACGCTTCTTCCTTTCCATGAATAAACTAAAACAACACACTTTCATAAAATAAACACATTATACCAATATGATAAGGATTTGTATAAACTAACCAAAGTGGCTACATAGTTTCTTACCTCCCATCTTTCCTTCTCACTCCTCTAATTCTTAAGTGTTAGGAAAATCAAGAAAAATCATTTCCTAGAAAAACTAGACTACAAATGCCCTATCTCTTTAAGCACCTTGTTGGCAATGACACCAAAATATCGGTCAATTTAATTCCTTAATAATTCTAACATAAATTATTAACCATAAATTCCTATACTTTAAGATGCTAAACTATATGTGCAGAGTATAATACATCAATAGGTTTCCTGACCTATGCTACAAGATGGAAACATAAAGGAATCATATAAACATAAATCTAGGAGATTCTTGCTATGTGGGGCATCAATGCGGGGTCCTTTGAAAAAGAAATCCCACTTCTACCAAAGAATAATTTAAATATAGGGAGGGACAGAAAGAATCGATGAAATATGGAAATCATTGGGGTTGCCTACAAAGCCCCTATTTGACATGGCCTAGGCCTATCACACTTGCTAAACCAAATGGTTAGACAACTAGGAGGGTTACAATCCCTAGCATTTCCCTTTAATGGTTGATCTCATTCCTATAAACAACACAAAACATCAAATGATGAGAGCAATAAATAAATGGTACATTCAACCAAGCCACAATCTCTTTCATTAGGGGGATTTTGAGGTCTAAAATGGGCCTCCTAAGAAAAATGTACAACTAAAATAAACTTAACCAATAAAGTTCCAAATGATGATTTCAACCATGCGGGATAATTCACCATTTTTGAAGTAAAAATGTAAAAATACTAAAAAATAATAAAATAATAAAACTATTGTTTCAACCCGTATTTTCAACATATCTCCCTAAGGTTTTACTCAAATTTTGAGTGGAAGTACTCATTGGATGAAAAAGTTAATTCCTCATCTAAGGAGTACCCATGTTGCATACTTTCGATGGACCGTGCTACTAGGAAAATGGTAAATAGATGAAAAAATGTGATTGCAATCACGTTTTTCATGTATTTCTCATTTTTCTTGTAGTAGGGTCCATCAAAACATGGGTGCCCTTTGGATGGGGAATCAAATTTTGCATCCAAAGAGCGTTGCCACTTGAAATTTGAGTAAACCCATATTGAGATAAGTTGAAAATACGAGTTGAAAAATAGTTTTTTCTTTTTTCCCTCTAAAGTTTGATGATGTAATCTAACCTTATTTTATTATTTCCACTATTATTTTATAATTTCCTTATGAGACCCATTTTAGACCTCAAAATTCCCCTAATGGTGAAAATGAAAGAAGACATACTAAGTTATACTACATTACAAAAAGGAAAGGAATGGGCTACTATTAGATGAGTTGGTGGGCCCTCCTAATCCATGCCACATTGCCTATGAAGTTACAAAATCAAAGTTGATTTATTCCACCAATGATCTCATAAATAGAAAATAGCATTTGCATTAATCCAACAATGATTTGAGAGTTACATAATTTCCATCATCATTTTCTAAATAATAAGACTTTGAATTGCAAATATTTGAAAAACTCCTATTTGTAATCTACTCTCTTATAGATCTACATATATCCTCACAACATTAGCAATAATAAAAGAATCCTCCCAACATTCTCTCTATCCATTCATTTATACAAAAGAGAGAGTAGGGTGAATTAGAAATAATTTTCCCATGTTTCGACTGTCAATCATGGACATATTTACAAAATATTGCCTCTATATGTTTTTAGTAGACCTTGGTTGGAGGAAATCTCAATTTCAAATTACATGTCATCCTTCTAGCCTACAACCATTTGATAAGAGCTTTGATTTGATTTGTTTTGCTAGTTGGTTTCTCTATTTAGGATATTGTTTTGGAATGATCGCAACCAAAAACATACCCTTAAAGGAACCACATGTATCTAACATTCATCACACATTTTGGAGATTCCACTGATGATTCACCTAATTGGGGATGTTATAGACAAAACCCATGTCTCAAATTTCCTAGATTCTCCGTCATTCCCTTTGAAATCACACCCAAAGTTAGTTGCTTGATTCTACCCAACACAAGTTCAACAAGTTGTTGGTCATGAGCTAGAGGCATGTGCACTTGAGTTTGATAGAATAAATATAATAATAATCTATGTCATCAACTCTAGGAACATAACCCATGTTCCAAAATTTCCCTTGGAGCTACATAGGTATGCCAAACTCAAAGGTTGGTTATAGAAACAACATAAGAGCTACAAGAATAGGGAAAGACAAACATTCATTAGTAAAACCAAGTATAATCCTCTCTAATCTATTAAAATTAAGGAAAATGGTGATAATTAACTATGTTAACATTTGTAAGCTTGTCATGGTAAATATACAAAGAAATGCATTAAGGTTGGCGACAGATATGCAATGAAGGGAGATGAAATAACATCAAACGCATTTTCATGGTTGCGAGAAAAATGAAAAATTGGTGACTTGATAGTGAGTGTAAGAAATATCTAATGTGAGTGTTGTCTCACTAGAGACCTACAACTCATCTTCCACTAATTTTTTTCCATAATTTTTTTTCTTGGTATCGAAGTGAGTGTGTTGGATCCTAGAGTGGTAGTGTTTGGTGAGTGATCTGATTGGCACTGAGTATGATCCCAACAATGCACTGGAGTGAGTAGAGTGGAAAAGAGAATCATTGGTATTATTGGGGCACATCATCATTAGAGTATTTCGTTGATACTATTGTTTGGCATGTTGAGGCACAAACCCCCTTTTTTGAGCCATGTGTTTGAAGAGTCCTTGGAGCATAGACCTCCTGTATTGAGCCATGAGTTTGAAAAGATCTTGGAGTGCACACCTCTTGTGTTCAGTTGTGAGTATGAAAAAAGGTTGGAGACCATAAATCATTTATTAATCATGGTGTGTATGATTATGTGTGGACACTATTTGAAAAGATGTGTTGTGGAGTTGATAGTGTATGAAATCTATGTGAAGTTGTTATCGTGAAGTGGGAGGAATTACAAGTAGACACTTATAGACTCTACTAACAGTAGTATATTGTTGTAGGAAACTGTTGTGGTAATGGATTTATGAGCTATGGTGAGTGGTTTGTTTACAGTCGAGACTTTGGTTGTTTTCTCCCTTTACCATATTTGTATTAATAACCTTTATTGCCAGTGGTCCCATAAAGAGATATAATTAGCAGAGTCCATATTTTGATCTCTCACATGTTTTCAAAGTTTAAGAACTGGAAGTATGCAATTTTATAGATTCAAGCCATCTTTACTTTATAGAGTCCAAATTAAATAGAGAGAAATCAATTGTAATGTGATCCACCTACATAAAATAAGTTTTGACAAAAATGAGAGGGTATGCTAAAGGTTTTGTTTTTAAGATATTTTCATAAAAGTGGCAATATCTATAGTTGTAGCTACAAAGTCATGTTGCTACTGAATTGTGATGGGAGCTACTACGAAATATGTTGCTATGGAATTGTGTGAACTTGGTCTGGAAATACATTATACATTATTTTCTTGAATATTTATTTTTAAGTTGCTTATGCATCCCCTAAAATAGCCAATCATTGTTGCATATTTGTGAGTGATTGTGAGTTTAAAAAGTGTTGATTGATTTGAAGTTGAAGAAACATTTGTTTAAAATGGATAATCCTATAACAAAATTGTATTTAAATTAAGCAATCATGTTGGATGATTCCAATTATGTGAATTTGAAGTTAAAATGAAAACATTAATGGAAGGATACAATTTTTGGTTGATAGCAAGCGATGATGAACTTATTAGCAAGAGTCACTACAAAAGCTACAGTTGCATCAATTCAAGATTGGGAAAGGCAAGAGACTCAGCGAAAATTTATGCTAAGATTGTCCATAAAATACAACATTATACCTCATAAGAGTGATTGTAAGTCATCATCATTTAGAGATCCGTCACTTATTTTTTGTTAGGGGATTTGGTTGGTCCGAAACAAATCAATATTTCAAGATGTGGCTTCCTTTCTCGCTTGTGTCACTAGAAAAGATATTTCAATATAAGGACACTCCTTTGAAATATTCTATCATTGCTAAATATCTTGACACATACATTCCATAGGATTTCTTTGATGAGGCCTCTAAAGAAAATAATCAAGCATGTGGGGGTGGATTCATTCTCCACCTTGCATTGAACCACTATTTTCATGTAAATATGGGCTTTGGTAGAGGGACAAACAATCACGAAAAACTCATGCCTATCAATTTTTTTATGCTTTTTGGTAAAGATAAAGGATGTGAACAATTGCAAGTTTTTGGTGATTCTCTTCTTGTCATAAATTGGATCAATGGTGCAAAAAAATGTAGAAACTTATTGCTTGTTGCAATTTGGGAGGAAATAATGAGGATAAAACTTATATTTGATAGTGTCACTTGTACACATATCTACAGGGAAAGGAATATTGAAGTGAAGTGTCTCTCAAAATACGGCTTAGCACTCGACCAAAATTAATGGTAGATTGCAGAGACTTGAGATGACATTTTCTTTGAATTCTATCATAGGCCTTACATAGATAATTTCAACTTCACTAACAATCATTGACAACTAGCATAAATTACTCTTTATTACTCTTCTACTTTTTGAGCAGTTCATATATACAAATATTGCAACATCATACAAAATGAAGTTCAAAACTTAAAATTTTTGTATTATAATATTGCAGAATGTACTACAAATTGGAGGCCAAAACATGATTTTTTATCAACTACTTTGAAATTTTTATTTTTTAAGCCAAATTGAATTTCATATATTCAACTGAATAAAAACAATAATTGTGTATATACAAAACATAAATTATGTTTTAACATTATACATTATACTTAAAATACAAATTATAATACAATTCAGAAAGAACAATTAAAAATGATAAATATTATTCTAAAAAACTATTTTAAATTCTAATTTATTATTAAATTATTAAATGCTTTGTGATCAACATCGTAAGAGACATATTTATTAACTTTCATCTAACAAGTTTTACATAATTATAATAAATTTTGTATTAATATTTTAATTAATTTAAAATATATAGTATTTTTCTAAAAGTATTAATTAATAATTTAATCATTTAAAATATTAAAATTAATATAACTATATAATAATAATGTATTTTTAATTAATAAAATAATACAAAAATTAATGAAAATTTCATATGACAAAATAGTATTGTCCTTTACACTCCCAAATAATATTTTCATGTGTACAAAAGCATTCTATTCCCAAGTTAGAAGCATATTGCCAAACACAAGGACACTACAAATAATACTTTCATATGTACCGAAACAATCTTTCCAACCTAGAAGTAATGAAAAGGGATATTTAAGATAATCAGAGTAATACATTAACTTATGATGTTATTGTAGTTTATCTTAATAAAATACACAAACAAACAAATAAATATATATATATATATATATATATATAAGGTTCGAAATAATTTTTTCATATGCGTTTTTAAAGACAGATTTGTGTTTTCTTTTATTTTAAATATTTAAAAAGTTGGAAATTATAATATATCAAATAATCTTATATAAATTAAACCATCAATCCATTTATAAATAAAAAACGTTAATTAGCTTATAGGTTAATAAAACATTGTTATATCAATAGGAGATTTGGAGCTCTAAGGCTGCGAGCTAGGTTGCACTTCTGGAAGGAATCGATTTAAACCTACAATCTTCCAAATGGTGGTAGTGGAGGGGATCTACCCTCCTCCCCCTCTCGATGTTGACTTTGACTTATAATCAATGGTGGCCTCCCTTCCAAAGTGCCCTCGACCTGTCGTGGTCGCATCCACCAAATTCGTCAAGAAGAACTCAGAGTTGAAGGACGTCTCCTTGCTAGACGGTGCTAGGCATACTTCTCTAGTATATTCTAAGAGGGTTTTAATCAAGAAATTTACTAGTATGTGGCCTTCTCCTAAATCTATGGATACGTGGATAAAGAAAAAATGGACTCCTATGATGATAGGTGAAATTGCTCTCTCTGTTGTTGGTAACAGCTTTTTTATCTTTTTATTTGAAAATAAAAAGGATAAGGAGGTCATCTTTTGCAATGGACGATATTTCTTTGTCTCCAGAGGGATGTATCTAAATAAATGGACTCTAGATTTCAATTCCGATGAGGACATCCCCACTGCCATTCCAGTTTGGTCAAGCTCCCTCGTCTTCCTATCTCATGATGGAGCGACGATTGCCTTTGGGCTATTGGTAATGGAGTTGGGAAATACTTGGACCATGCTAAACCAAAAGGCTCTTAGTTTGTCTGTGCAAAAATTTGTGTGGAAATAGACTTGGAGAAAGGACTTCCATCTAAAATAAATCTAAATTTGGGAGAATGGAAGTATACGAAAGTATTAAACAGTGAACAAATACCATTTAAATGCAAGCATTTCCATGATTACGATCACTTTTCCAGAGACTGCTCCAAAAGTGGAATTGATAAAAGTGTGGAAGCCTAGGAAGTGAAGAGCAGTGGCAAAAACCCAAGAAAGCTCTGAAAGGCAAAGGAGCATTGTTAAAACCTCAAAAATTGCAAGTCCCCAATTTGGTTCCTTCCTCTTAGAACCCATTCAAGGTGTTAAGTGATGGGGACATGGAGATGGAAGAAAATCCCCAAATAATCGTGGATGAGACACGGGAAAGAAAAGAGGGAGAAGTAGTGGAAACCAACCTGAAAGGGCTGGGGGTGAAGTTTCCCCACCAAAGTTTTCTCCTATCTTTAAAGCTCCACCTAGTTTGCACAAAGGTCTGGACCGTGTGGTAACTCAGAACTTATCCCAAACTCTAACATAGGCTAATGAGTGCACCAGCCAAGAAACTGACTCCAATAAGAAAGCTAGAAGGCCAAAAAAAGGACACAAAGAGAAAGGGAAGCAGAACAAAACAAAAAGTCGGGGAATCAAACAGTCATTCCAGAACTACTGAAAGAGAAATAATTGATCAAAGATGATAATGATGGTGGTCGCTCTTCCCCCACCCCCAACTAATGAAAGTTATATCCTAGAATATAAGGGGGCTAGGAACCCCTACAAAAATCCTAGCAGTTAGAGACTTAACAAAACAAGAATCCCCTTGAGTAGTATTTCTTCAGGAAACAAAGTTAGAAGAAGTTTAAATTATGAAAAAAGGAGGAAAAATTTGTAGAGACAGTACAGGGTCAGCTCAGCCCTCATGGGGAGCTTCAGGAGGTCTAGGAATATTTTGGTTGAACAAAAAATTTACCGTGGTAGAGGAAATAAAGAAAAAATCCTAGATAATGGCTCTTTTAGAAGATAAGAGGACATGGAAAAGAATACCCTTCATAAACATTTATCGTCCAATTTTTCATAGTGATAAGGCATATTTTCAGGCCTCTTTAGTGGCGTTAGAGGAAGGGAACTACCGCATTAACAACATAATGGGAGTGGACTTTAGCACAGTCATGAATGCATCAGAAAAAAGAGGTGGATGTTCGGCCAAGGATTCCTTCCGATATAGAATGGAGGAAATTATGGAACATTGGGATCTAATTGATATGAAACCCAAGTCCAGAAATTTCAATTATTCGAACAGAAGAGTCGGTGATCATATTTTTGTTGCCCATCTAAATATGTTCTTGTTGCACAGCTATTGGCTCCTTAATGTTTTGGATTTATGCTCGTCTATTAAATATCTAGAAGACTCAGATCATCGCCCCATTATGATCTCCATGCAAAATATAGAAAGCCTTGGGCCGCTGTCATTTAAATTTAATGTAGACTGGTGCCTGTATGAAAAAGTTGGGAATATTATAAAGAAATCATGGACTCGAAAAATACAAGGTTTCTCCAATTTTGTATGAGAATCTAAGCTAAAAAACATCAAGAATGAATTAGGCTCAAAGAAAACTATCAGCCTCTAGGGAAAAAAAGGAAAGAAAAATTCTAAGAACTAGAAGAACACTATAATATGATGATGGAGAAAAGTCACATTGAAGAATCACATATTCAAAAATAAAACGATCTATCCTCTCAGATATTCAGACTAAGAAGGTAGGAGGAAAATTTGTGGAGGCTCAAATCTCACAGTCTATGGTTGAAAGATGGAGACTCTAATACTTCATATTTCCACAAAAAAGCAATTGCTTGAGAGGACACAAATCGAATCAAGTAAATAAAGGTGGTGGGTGGGAAGATAGTCAACACCTCTTAAGAAATTAAACATGAGGCATACAATCATTTCAAATCTCTCCTCAATCCGGAGTGCAATTCTTGTGATGGAGCTCTTGAATTCCTTCAGGCTCTCCCCCATGTTGTCTCTTTGCTCTCTAATGTGTCTCTTTCTGATGTAATTTTAGAAGATGAAGTTCACAATGCTATATGGCATATACAAGCTGAGAAGGCTCCAGGACCATATGCTTTTTCTATCATTTATTCTGTAGTGTTATTAAAAAGGATCTAATTCGAATGTTGAACTACACCAGAGTCAAAAAGAAGATGGGGGGTAGCACCAATTCTGCCTTCCTTTCCTTGATCCCAAAAGAAGCCAATCCTTCCTCCTTCTCTAGATTTCTCCTTATCTCTCTTTGCAACTCCTCCTATAAAGTTCTAACAAAAATAATTTCCAATAGAATTAAACCTTTTCTCCCCTCCATTATCTCTAAGAACTAGGGTGAGTATATGCAACACCGAAATATTCTGGATAATATCATCCTGGTATAGGAAGCAATGCACTCAAGCAATGAAGAGGGAGAAGCTTGAATAGTTATCAAACTGGATATGGAAAATTCTTTTGATCGGGTAAATCACTCCTTCCTCTTTCTTATTATGGAAAAATTAGGATTTAATGTTGAATTTATCTCTTGGATCGGAGCCTGTATTGGATCTCCTTGGATTTCCCCTCTTATCAATGGGCATCCTAGGCCTTTCTTTGTTGCTTCAAGTGGGTTGCGACATGGATGCCCCCTCTCCCCTCTTCTCTACATAATCATGGTTGAATATTTTAGTAAAAACCTTGAGGTTGGGCAAATAGATAGATCCCTTTCGAGTCTCAACATTGTAAGAAATGTTATAGGAATTAATCACTCCCAGTTTGTTGATGATACTCTTCCAATTGGTGGAGCCTCCTTATCGATTGCATCAAGATTTAAAAAAAATCTTGATGTGTTTCTCCTTCTCTCTAGTGGTTTGATCAACAATTTGAAATGTTAGTTAATTGGTTGGAATTTATAAGAGGATTTTTTGAATGCAATAGGCCGGTTTTTTGGAATCACGATGGATCTTCATTCCTCTTCCTTCAAATATCTCTAGATTCCTATCTCCCTAAAACAATCGTCTACGGAAGAATGGGGGATTGTACTTTAAAAAATCAGGAACAGAGTGCATTCTTCGAGTGTTAAATGGCTCAACCTGGTAGGGAGGGTCACTCTTATTAAATTGTTGCTTTCCTCCCTTACGATATATTTGGGTGTTGACCTCTTAGCACCAAGCTACATCAATCAACAAATAAGCAAGCTTATCAAGAAATTCTTATGGCAAGGAGGAAAGGGTAACGAGCAAAAATTCCATCTGGTAAGTTGGAATTTGGTCAAGCAACCTAAGAAGCTGGGAGGATTGGTAATAAAGAATCCCAAATTAATGAGCCTGCCATTGGGGGAAAAACTGGTTTGGAGGCTCCTTTCAGACTCCAATGAGTGGTGGAAAAAATACTCTATTAGGAAATATTTCCATAAAAATCACCTCACAAGGTCGGAGGATGAATCCTAGGAAAGGAAAGGATTAAAAATATTGAGACTCTACAAAGCCTCATCCTCTCTCATCTTGAATCATCTTGGTTCGCTCCTTGGAAATGAGAAATGCATTCAAATTGGAATTGATTGCGCAAATGGTATAGATCCAGCTCTCTCTGGATGCCTGGTTGAGCATGGGTTCTCCCATCATGTGGACATCTCTTGCTGGGATGATCATGACATGTGGTGTGGGTGGTTCTCTTTAGATTTACCAAACCACCTTCACATTCAGTGGAATCTTCTGATCGAAAGCCTCTTTTGGTTTGCTCCTATAATCATGAGCAAACAAGACAAACGTGTTTGGCTAGGTGGAGAATAAAAAATGTATTGCATTAAGGATGGATATGCCCTTTTATCCAATCTTATGCCCACCCTTCTCCCTCCTAATCTGTGGGGTAAAATTTGGAATGGTGAGGGTCTTCCTGTGATAAAAATCTTATGTTGGGAGTTGGTTCATTAGAAAATTATTATGATAGAAAAATTTTAAAAAGAGGAAAATCAGTGTTCCTTCCAGGTGTGTATTGTGTGGCAATGCATATGAATCAATTAAGCACTTGTTTTTTCATTTCCCTTTCCCATATGAAGCCTCAAACTATGTTCTAGCTCCTTTTTCCCTTGTTCCCCAAGTTGTTGATGACTGGAGTGATATTTTTGATCATTGGGAAAAAAATTCCCTTGCTCTCCAAATCCTTTGCTAAGGTGTTGTTGAATAGAATTTCCTAAATGTATGTGTTGGTCGATATGGTTGTGTTGTAACCAGAATATCTTTCAAAATTAGTGTCATAGCTTTGAAACTACTGCAATTAAATGAATGACGTTTTTATTCGAGGTCGTTTCTTCTCAAGGCTTCAATTCGCCAGACATGAA
Organism: Pinus tabuliformis; assembly: GCA_031772625.1. Taxonomy (NCBI): domain Eukaryota; kingdom Viridiplantae; phylum Streptophyta; class Pinopsida; order Pinales; family Pinaceae; genus Pinus; species Pinus tabuliformis. The sequence continues at coordinate 927,701,022 of CM062804.1, forward strand.
AGAATCGTCTAGTTCTAAAAAAAAGTTGGCTCAGGATCTCCCTCCCACTCTAAAATCCCCTTATTTAATAGCTCATGAATCCTCGAAATATTGCATTAGAATGAAAGGAGATGAATTCACTGAATGGCAAAGGAATTTCAGGAACAGTCAATTGTATTTTGATGGAGCATCGAAAGGTAACCCTGGGGAGGTTGGAGCCGCACAGTAATAATAAACCTCAAAGAAAATATAGAAGTAAAATACACATGGAGATGTGGTGTTACAACCAACAATTAGGCCGAGGTTCTTGCACTTTGGCAAGGAGTGAATATTCTTGGATAAAGGCTTCAAAACTTTGAATATAGTGGGTGATTCCAGGCTAATCATCCAAAAATGTATTAAGCTTACCGAGAATTCCACTCACCTAGAAGAAGAAACTTCCTCAATCATGGTAAGGATCACATACATGTTGAATTTTTTTGAGAAAGTTCACTTCTTCCACATGTTGCGCGCCAACAACCATCTGGCAAACAGTCAAGCTAACGTGGGAGTTATATTAGGAATTTATTGAATTTTCATAAACCATCATATTACATCATGTCCCATCCCATGAACTGATCCAAACTTAAACAGGAATGCAACAAATTATAGATATAATCATAAACACTGAGATGCATGATCCAGGTGGATATTGGTGGCCACCTGCCAAGTCCGCTTGGACCCCCATCATTGTTTATTTCAGTTTTTCAGTTTCCTTAATTGTAGCACAGTTTACAATTTTTAGCATTTTTTTCAGGTCCTGAATTTCCGGAGTCATTTTGAGGCCCTAAACGACATTTTTTGGGAAAACTAGGAGCAACATGGGTCCATTGACGAATGTTTCTCTTCCCAAAGTTGTAGTTCTCGGATAAATCTTTCTAACGAGATATTGTGCACGTCAAATGGAGATCGTATGCCAAAGTTACGACCCCAGGAAGTTGATGTACCAATTTACCCAAACAAGGCCCATAGTTTGGCGTTTCATATTCTAGGGTTAGGTTTTTGGATGTTTAGGGTTTTCCATTGTTTCTCAATAATAAATAGGCCTTCGAGCCTCATTGTAACACAGTTCAGAGGCATGTAGCTGCCACATCTCTTCTCAAAGATAAGCTACCATCACCCTAGCTAGTTTATTTCCATTTCTGTTTGTAAGCATATTTCAGTATTTTACATTAATGAAATGAAGTATTATTTCCGTTGCATCATTGTGTATATGGTTATCTCTATATTTTGTTGCATTTCTGTGTAAATCTGGATCACTGGTATCAGAAAGGTCTACTTTTTTTCTCTGTTTTTCTTTGCATGTCCCCGACGAGGTTGGGATATAAGGAGTTAGGGCTTGAACTGGTCGAACCTTTGCAAGACCAGCCTCACAAATCCTGACAGCCTCCCATGGAGAATGAAAATAAAGATGAGCAGGTAGGATATCCTATCAAAATCTTGCTCGAAGAAGCCCTCGAGTGACAAAGGAACACGATGATGGACAACTTTGCCCAAATCCTTCAATGGCTACCCAGGGGCAACACATCGGCTTCCAACAGCTACTCTGGAAACGCTACACCGTTTAAGGTACAAGTTGATTTTGAAATCCCCATATTTGAGGTCAAATAGACTCAGATGTCGTCGATAAATGGTTAAATCTACAAGAGGGTTATTTTTCTGTTCATGATTTTTCCAGTCGTGAAAAGATTATTTTCGCTCTTCTCAAAGCAGCCCCCCATGTCAAGGACTGGTGGGAAACCTAATGCGAGCATAAGTATGAAATTACAGGCTTACTATTTTCGTCTGCACCCACTTGGAATTCATTCTGGGATGCCATCAAGGAGCAGTACTACCTTGTCAGAAGCTATGAGGATCAATACATAAAGTGGACCACGCTATAGAAGGGAAGGGACCAAGACATGCCAGAGTTCACCAATATTTTCCATACCCTTCGTACAAAGTTGGGTATCAAGGATTCAGAGCCACATTTGGTACTCAAATACTGTGGCTGCCTGCACAAGTACATCCATGAAGAAATAGAATTTCTGAACATGTCCTCGCTCGAAACTGCACACCGATATGCCATCAGGGTCGAGCAAAAGTTTAAACAGAAGAAGCGAGACTTTGGATCTATGAATCCGAAGCAAGGGAAGGTGCCCCCAAACCATAGAATAAAGGACAAAGCCAGGGGGTGGCCCAAGACAACCAGCCAAAGCTGCAAGAAAAGAATAGTGCCGTGAAGCTGAAAAATGACACGGGAAAGTGGTGTGAGTTCCATAAGAGCTCCACTCACAACACAAGTGAGTGTCAGGCCAAGCAGTCACTGGTGGCTGAGCTAAAGGTTTCAGAATCAGATGCAGGTTCTGACTCTGAGTCAGAACCCGAGAAAGGGAATGACAAAGGGAAGCAGATTATCGATGCGGAGCTGAACGCCACCATTGCAACCACGAAGATCCAAAAGGAGGAACCCGAAGATCCAGAGGAGGAGGAGTGTCTCTTCCACTCCCAGATGTGGGTAAAGGGCTCCCCGCTACGGTTCATTGTCGATAGCGGGAGCCAAAAGAACCTCAATTCGCTAGAGGTCGTGAAGCGATTGCGTTTACTGACCACAGCACATCCACAACCGTACAGCATTGGGTGGCTTCACCAAGGATATGATCTTCATGTGAGCCAGCATTGTCACCTTCCATACAACATCATGCCCTTCACGGATGAGGTATTGTGTGACATTGCTCCCCTTGAAGTTTGTGATGTATTACTAGGACAACCATACGTGTGGAAACGACATGCTGTGTATGAATCAAGGCCCCGTGATGTTATTGTTACTTTGGGAACTAAGTTGTACAGGATATCGGAGGTAACACCACCTACTGCCATCTCTTTGATTACTGCAAAACAATGCAGTAAGATCGTTTCCAAAACCGGGAAAATTGTTTTCCTGATGATACGCCCTTAAGGAAAGAAGAAGACGGTGGCCGCGACCTCCGGACAGGGCCCCTCCACATGACAACTATAGATGGACAAGGTCGTGGAGGAGTACGAGGACATCTTTGCCTCCCCTGTAGGGGTTCCTCTGCACTATCAGGTCAAGCACTCCATCAATCTGACCCCAGGTGCATCACTGCCCAACGGGCCAATCTATAGGCGCTCCATTCTAGAGAATGATGAAATCAAGAGGTAGATTTAGGAGCTGCTATAGAAAGGTCACATCTGTCCAAGTTCATCACCCTGTGGGAGCCCAATCGTGTTGGTACAGAGGAAGGATGGGACTTGGAGACTTTGTATTGACTATCGGGCGCTAAACAATATGATTGTCTGTAATAGGTACCCGATCCCACAGATTGATGACCTCTTGGACCAACTGAAGGGAGAAAAATATTTCATCAAGATCAATTTGAAGTCAGGATATCACCAAGTACCAATCGATCCCTCCGATGTGTGGAAGACTACCTTCAAAGCCAAGGAGGGCCTGTTTGAATGGTTGGCAATGCCTTTCGGACTGACAAATGCTCCTGCAACCTTCATGAGGCTAATGGATGACATCTTGCGGCCATTCACCAACTCATTTGTAGTGGTATACTTGGATGACATCCTGATCTTCAGCCAGAGTTGGGAAGAGAACATCCACCACATCCGACAAGTTCTCCAAACACTGCGGCAACACAAGTTATGTGCCAATTTGGAGAAATGCACTTTTGGCATGACCTAGGTTCAATATCTGGGATACATTATTGATGAACAGAGGGTGCATGTGGATCCATCCAAGATCCAAGTCATTTGAGATTGGCCATCTCCAACCACTCTGACAGAGCTCCGCAGCTTTCTAGGTCTTGCCAACTTCTACCGTAGGTTCGTGTTGAGATTTTCTCATATCACTTGGCCCTTGAGTCAAGTCACCAAGGGAGGAGAGAAAGAAAAATTCTTTTGGTCTGAATCTCAATAGAGGGAATTCACAGAGTTGAAAGATTGCCTCTGCATAGCACCTGTGCTCACATTACCAGACTTGCAACAACCATTTGAGGTCGAGACATATGCCTCTGACTATGATATTGGGGCAGTCCTTACTCAACACAGGCATCCAGTGGCATATCACAATGAAACACTTTTAGACACAATCCAGAAGTATCCCACTTATGATAAAGAAATGTATTCCATTGTGCAGGCCTGCCGATAATGGAAGAATTACATTTTGGGGAAGGAAACGGTCATCCACATAGACCATCGACCCCTGTAGTTCATACAGACCCAAGGGAAATTGCAGAATGATTGCCATCAAAAGTGGACCACATACTTGCAATAGTTCCATTTGAATATCAAGTATAAGAAGGGTAGCACCAATAATGTTGCAGATTGCCTCAATCGATCACCGATCATGGCATTAACCACTGTGCTCAACTCTTGTGGGCACGAGACTTCTGATTGGCCACTTCTCTACAAAAGGGACCCAAAATTCGGCCACACATACCAAACACTCTTGGAGGGTAAACATGTTCCAGATTTTCACTTCCAGGATGCCTTGTTATGCCACATGGGTCACCTTTGTGTTCCTTCAAGTGAGTGTGCCAAAATGATTTGGGAAGCACACTACAGTCGGGCTGCTGGACATTTCAGGGTCAAGAAAACAGTGGTAGTACTGCAGAAGTATTTCTATTGGCTAAATCTTTGACACGATGTCGGGAAGTACATCATATCATGCATTGCCTGCACCATTGCCAAACCGGCCATCAAGAAGCAAGGCCTCTATACCCAGCTGCCTACCCCTAGTCAACCTTGGTAATCCATCTCCATGGATTACATGTTAGGTATTCCTTCCACTAAGCATGGAAACAACTGTGTTTTTTTGGTCGTCGACAGGTTCTCGAAGATGGCCATTATGGCCGCCTGCAAGAAGAATATCGCAGCAGAAGCCACTGCTAAACTCTTCTTTGAACGAGTGTGGGTACACTTTGGGATCCCACAATCTATCATCTCAGATTGGGACAGCAGGTTCCTCAGTACATTTTGGTCCAATCTCTGGTCGATGCTCGGCACCAAACTCACTAAGTCCACAGCCTTCCATCGTCAAACTGATGGTTAGACAGAGGTTGTCAACAGGATGATCGTACACATTTTGCGCATGTACAGCTCAAAACTTCCACACACATGGGACGAGAGCCTCCCCTATGTTCAACACAGCTACAACTGGGCTCTCCACAGCTTGACTGGCCACAACCCTTTTCAGGTGGGCTTGGGATTCCAGCCACTATGTCCCATTGATGTGACCATGCCAATTGCAGCTACTCACGCAGATTCGGCTCATGTCCAGTCTAAAACAGATAAGACAAACAACTTCATTGAGCACATCCAACATATTCGCCAGTAGGTCCATGACATTATGGAGAAATCAAATGCCAAGTACAAGTAGCAACATGATCAACATCGGGTGCCACACAAGTTTCAGGCGGGCGATAAAGTTTGGTTGCATTTGCAAAAGGAACGCCTTACCGGAGCCTATCGGAAACTCAGACCACTCCAATATGGCCCTTACACCATTACCAAGGTTATGGGAGACAATGCATTTGAGCTCAGCATTCTCCCATTCCTTGTCCTACACCCAGTGTTCAATGTAGACCGCCTTCGGCCATACTTTCCACCATTACTAGACACATTCGACATTGCAGAACAGCTCACACCCACATAGTTAAATCCAGATTGCATGGAACAAGTTGCAACTGATCAGATCATGGACACATAGATAAAACACACTCGCCAGTCGAATATCCAATTGTATCGAGTTGTCAAATCATGCCAACTCCTTCACCAGGGCAAGTGGCTCACTAGGGACCAAGTTCAGCAAAAGTTTCCTCATCTCATGGAGGAACTCAACGCAATGGGGACCATTGCTTCCAAATGGGGGAGGAATGATCAAGGTGGATATTGGTGGCCACTTGCCAAGTCCACTTAGACCCCCACGATTTTTTCTTTCAGTTTTTCAATTTCCTTAATTGTAGCATAGTTTACTATTTTTAGCAGTTTTTCAAGTCCTGAACTTCCGGAGCCATTTTGAGGCCCTAAACAACGTTTTTTGGGAAAAATGGGAGCAACATGGGTCCATGGATCAATGTTCCTCTTCCCAAAGTTGTAGTTCTCGGATAGATCTTTCTACGAGATATTGTGCGCGTCAAACAGAGAACGCATGCCAAAGTTACGACCCCGGGAAGTTGATGTACCAATTTACCCAAACGGGGCCCACAGTGCGGCGTTTCATCTTCTAGGGTTAGGTTTTTGGATGTTTAGGGTTTTCCATTATTTCTCAACAATAAATAAGCCTTCGAGCCTCATTGTAACACATTTTAGAGGCATGTAGCCACCACATCTCTTCTCAGAGATAAGCTACCATCGCCCAAGTTGGTTTATTTCCATTTCTGTTTGTAAGCATATTTCAGTATTTTACATTAATGAAATGAAGTATTATTTCTGCTGCATCTTTGTGCATATGGTTATATCTGTATTTTTTTGCGTTCATGTTTAAATCCGGATTAATGCAACAGAAAAACACTTCATTTCATTAATAGAAAAATATTGAACTATGCTTACAAACAAAATGAAAATAAGATAGTTCGGGCAATGGTGGCTTATCTCTAAGAAGAAATGTGGTTGCTACATGCCTCTGAACTATGTTACAATAAGGCCCAAGGGCCTATTTATTATTGGAAAACATGAGAAAACCCTAAACAACCAAAACACTGTCCCTAGGAGATTTAACACCAATAATTTGTGGGCCCCATTGCGGTTAATGGGACAACCAACCTCCCGGCGTCGTAACTTGGTCATATTATCTCTGTTTAGCGCGTATGATACCTTGTTCAAAAGGTCTCTCTGAGTACTGTAGCTTTCGCCATAGGGTCTTTCCTATGACTATCGGCCTATCGTGAGCCCACAAAAACTGTTGTTTAGGGGTTCAAAAATGCTCTTGAAGTTCAGGACCTAAAAAACTACTAAAAATAGTAAATGCTAAAATGAACAAGGAAACGGATGAAAGTGACTTGGGGGTCTTGGTGGAATAGGCGGCTGGCCACCAAAATCCACCTGGATCATTCCTCCCCCCTTAGGAAGCAATGGTCCCCATAATGTGTAGCACCTCCATGAGGTGAGGAAATTTCTATTGAATCTGGTCCCTAGTGAACCACTTGCCCTGGTGAAAGAGTTGACCTACTTTGACCACTCGATATAGCTGCATCCTCTGTTGGCAAGTTTTCTTGATCTGTGTTCCCATGATCTGATCAGTTGTGGCCTATTCCATGCAGTCTGCATTTAGCTGTATTGATGTGAGTGGTTTTGCAATGTCATATGTGTCCAACAATTGTAGAAAGTATGGTCGAAGGCGATCTGCATTGAACACTTGGTGCAGACCAAGGAACGGTGGGATGCTAAGCTCAAAGGAATTCCCACCACCAACCTTGGTGATGGTGTATGACCCATATCGGAGTAGGTGAAGCTTTCAGTTGGGTCTAACAAGGCGCTCCTTCTGCAAATGTAGCCAAACTTTGTCCCCCACCTGGAACTTGTGCGGCACTAGATGTTGATCGTGGTGCTGCTTGCACTTATCATTGGCTCTGTCCAATATATCATGGTCCTGCTGGCGAATGTGTTGAATGTGCTCAATGAAGTTGTTAGCCCTTTCAGCTTCAAATTGAATGTGAGAGAAATATACCTGAGTGGCTGCAAATGGTAGGGCCACATCAATTGGGCATAATGGTTGAAATCCCAAACCTACCTAAAAGGGGTTATGGCTTGTTGAGTTGTGGAGAGCTCTGTTGTAGCTATGTTGGACATGGGGAAGACTTTCATCCCACGTGTGTGGATGCTTGGAGTGGTACATGCGGAGAATGTGTACGATCACCCTATTGATAACCTCTGTTTGGCTATTAGTTTGGGGATGGAAAGCCATGGACTTAGCAAGTTTTGTATCCAACATCGACCAAAGTCTTGACCAAAATGAAATTAAGAATCTGTTGTCCCGATCTAAGACAATGGATTGTGGGATCCTAAAGTGTACCCATACTCACTCAAAGAAGAGCTTAGCAATGGCCTCTGCTATGATACTCTTCTTCTAGGCTGCCATGATGACCATCTTGGAGAATCTGTCAACGACCACGAAAATGTAATCGTTGTTGTGCTTAGTAGAAGGAAGGCCCGACATGTCATCCATGGAGACAAATTTCCAAGGCTGGCTAGGAGTTGGTAGAGGATTATATAGACCTTGCTTCTTAATGGTTGGTTTGGAAATATCACACACAGTGTAGGATCTAATCTACTTCCCAACATCCTGACAAAGTTTCAACCAATAAAAATACTTCTGCAATACCACCACTGTTTTCTCTACTTTGAAATGTCCAATGACCCGATTGTGGTGTGGCTTCCAAATCATCTTGGAATGCTCACTTGAAGTAACACAGATGTGTCCTAGGTGGCATAATAGTGCATCCTAAAGGTGAAAATTTGGAACTTTCTTCCCTTCAAGGAGGGTCTAGTATATGCTACCGAATTTTGGATCACTCTTGTAAAGATACATCCACCCCGATGTCTCATGCCCATAGGAACGAGCACAGTGATCAGCACCATGACCGGTGGTCGGCTGAGGAAATCAACAACATTATTGGTGTTTCCCTTCTTATACTTAATGTTCAAATGGAATTGTTGCAAATAGGTGGACCATTTTTTATTGTGATGGTTCTACATCTTCCCTTGTGTTTGTATGAACTGTAGAGGTCGGTGATCTATGTGGATGACTGTTTCCTTCCCCAGAATGTAATGCTTCCATTGACGGTAGGCCTACACAATGGAATACATTTCTTTGTAGTGAGTGGGGTACTCTCAGACTGTGTCTGAAAGTTTCTCACTCTGGTAAGCCATAGGATACCCATGCTAAGTAAGAACAACACCAATAGTATAGTCAGAGGCATCTGTCTTAATCTCAAATGGTTGTTGTTGGTTTGGTAATGTGAGCAGTGCTGCAGAGGAGAGGTGATTCTTCAACTCAAAGAACACTTGTTGTTGGGTTTTTGACCAAAAAAAAAATCTTTCACTCCAACCTTGGTGACTTGACTTAAAGGCGAAGTGATATGAGAGAACCCCAACACAAACCTACTGTAGAAATTAGCAAAACCCAAAAAGATGCGGAGCTATGTTAGAGCGGTTGGGGCTGGCCAATCTCGAATGACTTGTATCTTGGATGGGTCCACATGTACACCCTCCTCATCAATGATCTATCCCAGATATTGGACCTGGGTTAGGCCAAAGGTGCATTTCTCAAAGTTAGCACACAACTTGTGTTGGCGCAGGGTTTGAAGGACCTATCGAATATGGTGGAGGTGCCCTTCCCAACTCTAGCTGAAGATCAAGATGTCATCTAAATACACCACCATGAATGCATTGTTGAAGGGCCACAAGATGTCATCCATCAGTCTCATGAAGGTTGTAGGGGCATTCGTCAATCTGAATGACATGACCAACCATTCTAAAAGGCCCTCCTTGGATTTGAATGCAGTATTCCACACATCAGAGGGTTCAATAGGCACCTGGTGATAACCTAACTTTAAGTCAATTTTATTGAAATATTTGGCCTCCTTGAGCTGGTATAGAAGGTCATTAATTCACTTGATTGGGTACCTATTCTGGATAGTGATCTTATTCAACACCCAATAGTCAATACAGAACCTCCACGTCCCATCCCTCTTCTGTACCAATACAATCGGGCTCCCACAAGGTAATGAGCTTGGCCTAATGTGCCCTTTATGCAACAGTTCATAAATATCTCTCTTGATCTCATCATTCTCCATAATAGAGCGTCAATAGATTGGTCCAATAGGTAGCGGCACGCCAAGGGTCAAATCAATGGAGTGCTTGACCTGACAGTGCAGAGGTACCCATGTGGGTGAGGCAAAAATATCCCTGTACTCCTCCACGACCTTGTCCATCTGCTATTGATGTGCAGAGGAGTCCTGCTTGGAAGTTGTGGCCATAACCTTCTTCATGCCCTAGAGTCAAATCATAAGGAAAACAAATTTCCTTGTCTGGGAAATGATCTTACTGCATTACTTTGCAGTCATCAAACAGATGGTGGTAGGCAAGGCTACCTTCGGTATCATGTATAACTTATTATCCAAAGTAATAATCATAGAGCGAGGTATAGAATCATATATAGCATGTCGCTTCCATAATTATGGTTTTCCTAACAATACATCACAAACTTCAAGAGGATAAATTTCAAACAATACCTCATCTGTGAAGGGATTGATGTTGTAGGGAAGGTGGCACTATTGGCTGACACGAAGATCTCATCCTTAATGAAGCCACTTGATGGTGTATGATTGTGGATGTGTTATAGTATTTATGTCAAGCCTCTTCACGATCTCTACTAAAATGAGGTTCTTTTGGCTCCCGTTGTCGATAATGAACTGCGATGGAGAACCTTTAACCTAAATCTGTGAGTGGAAGAGGCATTCCCCCTCCTCTGGATCTTTATGCTCAATCTTCTGGATCTTAGTGGTGGCCACAGTGGCACTGGACTCTACATCAATGATCTGCTTACCTTTTTCAGTTCCCTTATCGGGTTCAAATTTAGAGTCAAAACCTGTGTCTAATTCATAAGCCTTCAACTCGGCCACAAGTGACTACTTGGCTCGACACTCACTTGTATTGTGAGTGGAGCCCTTATGGAACTCACACCATTTTCCCGTGTCCTTCTTCATCTTCGAGGTATTATTATTTTCTTGCAGCTTCGGTGGGCTATCCTGGGTAGTGCCACCTTGGCTTTGTCCTTTGTTCTATGGTTTGGGGGTGCATTTTCCTTACTTTGGATTCACAGATCCAAATTCCATCTTCTTTTGTTTAAACTTATGCTCAATCATGACAGCATACCAATACGTCATGCCGAGAGATGAAATGTCCAAGAACTCCATCTCGTTCTACATGTACTTGTGTAGATAGTTGCGATACTTGAGCACCAAATTCCACTCAGTATCCTTGATACCCATCTTCATGCGAAGGGTATGGAAAGTATTTGTGAACTCTGACAAAACTTGGTCCCTTGCCATAGCGTAGTCCAATTTATGTATTTGTCTTCATAACTCCCAACATGGTAATATTGTAATATTGTTCCTTGATGGCATCTCGAAAATAATTCCAAGTGGGTCTAGCTAAAAAAAAATAGGGTTCACTCTCATCCTTTTGTTCACAGTAGGTTAACCACCAATCCTTAACGTGTGAGGCAGCTTTAAGAAGTGCAAAAGTAATATTTTCCAAATTGGAAAAGTCATGAATTAAAAAATATCTTTCTAATAGATTTAACCATTTATCTATGACATCCGTATTATCAGGCCTTCAAATATCAGAATATCGAAGTTAACTTGTACCTTAAAATGAGTGGCACCTCCAGAGTGGATGATGGATGAAGATGCATCGCCTGTTGATAGTCGTCGAAGGATCTGGGTAAAGTTATCCATCGGCGCGTCCCTTTGTCACTCGAGCACTTCCTCGAGAAACATTTTGAAAGGATCCCTTGCCCCCTCATCTTTTTTGCCTTCCGCCATGGGAGGTTGTCGGGTTTTGCGAGGTTGATCTTGCAATGGTTGAACTAGATCCAACCCTAACTCCTTATACCCTAACCTCGTTGGGGACATCCAAAGAAAAACAGAGAAAGATCAGACTATTGTGATACCACTGATCTGAGCTTAAACAAGAATGCAAAAAATTACAGATATAATCATAAACATAGAGATGCATCAGAAAAAAACTTCATTTCATTAATATAAAAGCACTGAACTATGCTTACAAACAAAATGGAAATAAGATAGCTCAAGCGATGGTAGCTTATCTCTGAGAAGAGATGTGGCAGCTACATGCCTTTGAACTATGTTACAATGTGGCTCTAGGGTATATTTATTATTGGAAAACATGAGAAAACCCTAAAAAACCAAAACCCTAACCTCGGGAGATGTAACACCAAGATTTTGTGGGCCTCATTGGGGTTAGTTGGGAAACCAACTTCTCGGGGTCATAACTTGGTCATATTATCTCCGTGTGGCGCATATGATACCTTGTTGGAAAGGTCTCTTTGAGTACTACAGGTTTCAGCACAGGCCCTTACATATGGCTATGGGCCTATTGCGGACCCCAAAAAACTATGTTTAGGGGGTCAAAACTGCTCTGAAATTTTAGGACCGGAAAAACTGCTAAAAATAGTAAACGCTAAAATAAACAAGGAAATAGATGAAACTGACTGGGGGGTCTAGGTGGAATAGGCGGGTGGCCACTAATATCCACCTGTATCATGATCAAATGCTTCTGGACAGTTTTGTATCCTAGGGGTATGGGTCGTCAGAGCATTAAGGAAGTAATTAACAAGGCCATGTCTCCAAGGCCTCTCAGTATGATGGTAGTTAAGAAGGATAGTCCCCTGAGGTACCTTCTCTATATCTTGGATATAGGGTCAGTAGGTGGTGAATTAATTCATACCTATGGTGTTGTAGGACACCAATTCATGTATGTGGACAGGTGGGTGATGAGGCATCATTTTCTCACTGTAATTTGCAATATAAATCTTTCCCTTGGGGATGAAGGAACCATCGTTGCTCAATTCTAGTTTAGGACAATGGAAAACATGGAAACAATAGGAATTGACAAGACTCTACATTGTTTCACATTTATGAATGACATGCTCAAGAGGAATGTTGGGATGGATCAGGTCATTATATACCTCAGCTGGCTCCAGTCAGTTAACCACAAGATTTTCATCGTGCAGAAGTGACTTGCTGCAAAAATGTCATCTGTGAGAAATGGCAGTGGGGGAGGATCCGGTCCTCGAAGGTTAGGGTCTGTCCATGGCACAGGGCATCTAAGAGTTGAGTTCCTGGTGGAGGGCTATTGCAAGCAAGTGGTTAAGGAATTTGTCAAAGAATTGAACGAAAACATGGTGGTCATTTATGCCCAATTATCTGGGCTAGGTAAATACTTGGAACTAATGAAAAAAACCATGGAAAGACTGTGCATGGATTTTCTGTGTCCAACAAAAGGTTGATTATAACGGAATCAAGGTGGAGACAAACATGGTTGGAGTTTTAAAGGAAGTGTTCGAGGTTGGAAATTCATCGGCCATAAATGTTGATAATGTAGAGGAGGCTGTTGTGAGGGATCTAGAAGAAGATGAGGAAGTTTTTGTTGTTGCTGCGAAGGTTTAGGAAGAAGAATAGATTGAAATGGAGGAAATGAACATGTCTTTGGGCAAGCCTGTGGGTGATGATGCTGAGACTAGCAGTAGTTGATTGTGTTTGTTTTAATTTCCATTTATGCAATATCGTTGTATAGGATATGCAGGAATTTTTTGGAGAATATATAGCTCTAGTTTTCCCAATAGAAAATATGTAAATAATAGGGGTAGAAATAAGGTCCATACTCAATGTAAGGGGAGGGAAGATTCAGATAGAGCAAGTCTAAATTTTGTAAGGGACTAGGCCCATTTCCAGTCATTGTAATGATAATATCACTTTATAGAAGAACATAAGAAAAGCTCTTATAAAAAATAAACATATGGAATTCACAGACAATGACATCATTTCATAGAACAACATGGCGTACCTAGAAGATCACCCAACTCCCAAATAATTAACATACACGGTTAATGACAACACATCATGGAACAACATAAAAATTTATTAGCAAGCCAAACATAGGTAAACGAAATACAAAACACTTCGTGGAACAACATATCAGAGCTACAATATCACCAAACTTTTAAATAATAAAATATTGAGTAAAATTGCACAAAATGTTAGTTTATATGTGGCATAAACTTAAATGGTTGGTTACCATCTAAAAATTTCACACATCAGTAAATAGAATACATGGAAGCACTTCTTGAAACAACATGGTAGAGCTAGAATTCACCCAACTTTTAAATAATAAAATAGTGTGTAAAATTTCACAAATTATTAGTTTCCCTATCACATCCAAAATGATGGCTAGTTGCCATTTAAAAAGTGCACACAACCATTTATATGTGCGAGGGAGGCTATTATGCCTCCCACGAAAGTTAGATCTAACCATCTCCCTGGCCAATGAAGAGAACAAGTGTGATGACTCAACATCTCTCTATGCGTCCTTAACATTTTGAGCATCATGCAACTTTGACTCACGATAATCTCTAGATTCGAGGATTAGCTCTTCATCATTTAATATGGTGTGTGGGAAATGGCTGCAATGGAAAGAAGACAAGCTCATTAATATCTATGTAAGGTAGTGGTTCGTGTATGTATTGTTAGAAAATAGAGAGATCAAATTGTGATTACACTCAATACCAAACACACTTTTGGTATCTTTATTTATCACAACTGTTACACATATATAGGACATAAATTTATGACTTCCACACTTCTAGATCATGACAACTCATACATAGGAAACAATAACTTCTAGATTGATGCTTGGGAACTCTCAATGACAACTCATGAAAACACATTGAATCATTACATCCAATACCCTCCCTTAATTCTTACATAGAAAACATTGAAAACACATAATACAACAACAAGTATAATCTATGTTTGATTGGCCTTCATCAGCACTCACATCCAGTGAGGAATCTTGCAAATAATGCTCTTTCACCACCACATCTTGAACTTGTCACTTGACCTCCATTTAAAACATAACCACCTTTGACCATCATTGATGAACATTGCAAAATCAACAATATTGACACATCAGCTTGTCGAGGCTTCCACGATAAGAGCCATCAAGTAATTAATCATCCTATGGACCAACCACCATCTGTCGGATATTTCACTTTTGTCTACCTACCAATTGCTAGGATGGAGGTATGGATACTGAATGTATTCAAAATTTGATCAAACAACTTGACTTTACTAACACACAATAATTGATGTTTTGGACACTAGGACTTCGAGTTTAAGAACCACCAACCATTTTTTATAACCAATAAAAAGACACAATAAATGATGTTTTCGACACTGGGGATTCTAGTTTAAGAACCACTAACCTTTTTTGTAACTAATAAAAACAAAAACACCAACACGATCTCTCACATTTTCTGTTTGTTTTTTTTTTAATAATTACACAACAAAATAAACAACCTTAATAACCTCTACAATAATGGTTTATTTAGAACCATAGAAATAGATTCTAGTATGGTCCCTTACTCCTTCCCAAGCATTGACTGAATCATCACTACTCTATGCAATGGGTGAAAGATCTATTGAGTATCAACTTTGATCCTCATATTAATTAGATTCTTTGCCAATGCATACCTCCATGATGAGGTGGACCCATTGTTTATTGTCATAGGCATCCTTGATCTAGCTTATGAAATTTTCAGACTTCGCTTCTTCTCAACGGATCTGGCCAGATCTTTCCTTAATTCACTGAAATGGTTGATGTTTAGGTGACATAATTCTAGTGCCATAGTCTTTGTTAGTTGAGACCGCCACGAATTTTCTCCAATCGTAGTATTCAATTAGATTTGCATCAATGTCAGCCTGGACAATGTAGCTATGATGAAAATAGATGAAACATGGGAAGTAGTGAGTAGAAAACAAACAATAATCTGAATCGTGAATAAGATATTTCTTCAGATCAAAAAAAAAAAAAAATCTCCACAACTCTATTGCCAATAAAACAGATCATAATACCTCAACACCACGAAACTATTTAGATCTACACATAGGCTCACAAAACAAATGTCACGCACTAAAAATAAATTGTCACACATCTATACTAATATGTGCATAAGTAATAACACTCAAGATCCCTCACATATTCCTAGCCCTCCCTTGAGGGAGTTAAGCCAGAACAAGGTCTGATACCATGCTAGAAAATAGAGAGAAATCAGATAAAGATTATACAAAACCCCAAACACACTTTTGATATCTTTATTGATCACAATAGTTACACATATATAGGACATAAATATCTGACTTCCACACTTCTATATCATAACTGCAGTTCATACATTGGAAACAAAAACTTCTAGATTGACGTTTGGTAACTTTCAATGGAAACACATGGAAGAATTACTTCCAATATTTAAGTTTAATGTGATTGGATATTTGTTGCTGAGAGAAATCATATTCTTCATCAATATCGCTAAGATGGCAACCTGTTTCAATGTTTAGTGGTCTCCTATTTGGTGGAATCCCTTATCCAGTCCCAAATTCTCAACATGCAATGTTAGAAAAGGGAACTGGCATTCTTGGCTTAAAAATAAAACCACACAAGGCTCTACTTGCGTCTTGCACCTTAAATGTCACAAAGTACCCACTACCAAATGAGCCTTCCACAAAAACATCAACTGTTTGGCTAATAACAGAGTTGTGAGGAAATGAGAGTGGTTAGGAAAACATCTTTGCATTTTTTTTCATTTGGAAAACACCTTTTCATTAAAATAAAAATTGGAATGATCACATGCTTGCCTATGAGGATCTAGACAACCTGCCTAAACCTCCAAAAATGCAAGATTATACAAACAAATGAAAACACATTTGCATTAAAATAAAAAATGGAATGATTACAAGCTTGCTTGTGAAATAAAAAATGGAATGATCACATGCTTGCTTAGTGAGCATCTAGACAACTTGTAAACCTCCAAAAATTCAAGATTGCCTAAACCAAACTATCAATTAGGTTACTACCTACTCCAAATGAAATATTAGACCAACTAACCAATCAGTCAAGTTACTAACTAGTACAATTGTACAGCTATATATATTAAATAATTAGTAAACAAGGAAAAACATCAACGAATGATAAAGCATAAAAATGGTTACTTGTTGATAGATCTTACATTGCTAAAATTTAAAAAAATCATAAAAGATAATTAAATAGGATTTCTTAGAATACCGTGGACCAACTATCAATGCTGCAAACCTATAAAACTATAACCTATTTCAAATTACACTTGTTCTTATGAGAGTTTTTTAATTGACCAATTTACTTGATTGTGTAAAAAATGTATAACTACCTTGAAGATAAATATTAATATTTGATTTGTGAATACTACCAAGAATAATTTAGATTATTATGTGGAGCTTAAAATCATCCACATAAAATTAAGATTCTAGAAGCTCCATTACAAAATAAACAAACTTATCAATGAAATTGAGATTGATATAAAAAAATGTACATTAAATTTATTAAATAAGCTACAATACATTAATGGATAATTAATGTATTTGGCTAATACATTTTCATTGATTATTCATCATTCTTGCTATAATTATTTTTTCATGATATATTATAAAAATTAGATTAAAAGAAAATTTATATAATTAAAAAATTAATAATAGAATGTTGATTATTACATGATAAACATTATTTATATAAAAAATAATTAATTATTTAATTATTTTTTCCGAGAGAGACACTCTCTAGGCTAGTATGATATAGATGTTATAAAGTATGTTTAACATTTTGACTAAGTCAAATTACATAATAATAATTAATTAATTAAAAAATAGAAACAAAAATTAATGTAATGTAATGTAAAAAAATTAATTTGGTCAAAATAAAATAAAATTAAAATTAAAAATTAAAAATAATTTGTAAAAATAAAGATAAAAATGACCCATGATATTCATGTGGAATATAAATCAAACCATCATATATCCATCATGACTGGGGATCTACCAAGAGGATTGAGGGATCAAATACCTTGAGATGAAAATCTCTTTTAAAGTGAAAAGTGATTTGATCCCTCTTGGCCCCCTCTTGGCCCTTGGTAGATCCGGAGTTAATAGATCTAAGCTAGCTCATAATATATTATAAAATTTAGATAAAAGAAAGATTAATACAATTACATAAATGAGTGATAAATATATTATATAAGAAAATAACTATCACATAAATATGAGTGTGAATAGCTAAATAATTTAATACATTTTTAATAAAATTGATATTTATAAGAAAAATAACTAATAAATGTGTATTATATAAAAGAAATTAAATCATTTAAATTTTATAAATTAAATGGTTTATAAATGTAAATAAGCAACAAAGAACTTATTGAGCCGCTCTCCAGCTCAATATGGAAGAGATGTTGTAAGGTTATGTTATGTTATCATTTTGATTTGTTAGCTTACATAACAATAAAATTTAAAATTTAATTCATTTAAAAATAAATAAATTAAATATAAAACTAAATTAAACAATATAATTATTAATTAAAACATTTCAACTCGGTCAAATAATATAAAAATCAAGAATAATAAATGATTAAATTAAATTAAATTAATACTTATAATTATCAATTATTAATAATTAAACCAACTTATCTTAACTTTGGACATACCAAGTGCCCAGAGGGATCAAATTTCTTAAAGTGCAAACCTCTTTCAAAGTGAAAATAGATTGTATCTCTCTCCGTGTGTGATAGATCTACAACTAAAATGGATCTAGGTTGCTTTTATAATACATCTCACATTACCAACAATTAAAAAAAACGGAAAAATTAATTAAATTATAATTTTATTTTAAATTATTATTAATTATAAAATAAATTATTATTAATTTTAAAATAAATTATATAAGTTAAACATATATAGATTTATTTAACAATATTCTTAATGATGAAATTTCACTTATATTTTATCATGAAGATTCTTAACTTGTAAATAAGATTTGTTACGATACCATGGACCGATACCATGGACCAATACCATGGGTTCTTAACACCACATGCCCAAAAAATGAACACACATATTTATATACTTTTTTAATTAATAAATTTATTTTAAAGGGAAAAAAGGGCATAACTACCTTTGAGATATGTCTCAACCTATCTATGACTACTACTAAAAATATTAGGTGCACATTAAATCCATGACATCCATATAATAATTATTGATAATTAAATTAAAATTATAAAAGTGTTATTTCATAAGAAAAAAATGTATTGACATAATTATTAAATAAACTAACACTTCTATATAAATTAAATGGTTGGTAAAAAACATTAGGAATCAATTCATAATAAATATTGAAACACTTACTTCACATACATCTCACACTGCTAAAACTAGTGTAACCACATAAATTAAATGGTTGGTAAATGTTGATAGCATCACAATTACCCCATAATACACCTCACATTGCCTAGATTTTAAAAAATCATAAAAATTAACTAAATTATAATGTTATTTTAAATTATTATTATTAAAATTATTAATTATAAAAAGAATTAATAGATAAGTTAAAAATATATAAAACCTAAAAAATATGTAATAATATTTTTAATCATGGAAACTCATCCTCATTTTACCATGGAAACTCTTAATCTGTAAATATATTTTGTTGGAATACCATAGGCCAATACCATTACCATAATGGCTTATTGTGCCTAAAGAAACTTTCTAGCCCAGTATGGAAGAAATGTTGTAATGTCTCATATATATATATATATTAAAACATTTTTTACTTAATGAAATTAAA
Organism: Pinus tabuliformis; assembly: GCA_031772625.1. Taxonomy (NCBI): domain Eukaryota; kingdom Viridiplantae; phylum Streptophyta; class Pinopsida; order Pinales; family Pinaceae; genus Pinus; species Pinus tabuliformis. The sequence continues at coordinate 927,720,498 of CM062804.1, forward strand.
TAAAAATAAAATCATAATTATAATTAATAATTAATAATAATTAAATCAATCTAGACCCATCTTAACTCCATATCTATCAAACACCCAAAGGATCAAATCTCTAGAGGTGCAAACATTTCCTCAAATTTTGCACTCAAAAAAGAGAGATGTGCAACTTGAGAGATTTGATTCCTCACTTGATCTTTGAATATTAATATCAATATTCTAAAGTATTATCATATAAAAATTGTCAAAGACCTATTTTGAAATGACATACCTATCAAAATAATTAAAAAAAACATTAAAAACAACTAAATTATAATTTTATTTTAAAATTTTATTATAATTATAAATTATAAATATATAATAATATATAAATAATTCATCCCATAATACATTTCAAATTTCATAATTCTAATCATAGCATGTAATAATACATTTCAAATCATAAATAATATAAATAATCAATAATTTATATTAATATTTGCACCTTTGGAGTCACACATAATGGTGTATCATAAAATTTCAATAAGAAAAACTTCTATGTTATTACATAAAGTTGTAATCCATTTGTTCTACATTTGGAAGGTTTTCTCTCATGTTTTTCGGTTTAGTTTTCTCAAGATTGACTCCACATAATGATGTATCATAAAATTTCAATAAGAAAAACTTCTATGTTATTACATAAAGTTGTAATCTATTTGTTCTACATTTGGAAAGTTTTCTCTCATGTTTTTCCTTTTAGTTTTCTCAAGATTTAGTTTAAATCTTTTGGAATCGCAGGTTGTAAACTCTAATCTAAATGATCCATGGATTTTTCAGGATGTTGAATCCACACATGTATTATGACATGTATATTTCCACAATCAATAATGTTATTGAGAATTTTATGAAAATGTTTAAAGTGAACAATTCATCCATATATAAAACAAAATCTCATTTTAAATAACAAAAATTAAAATTTGAACCAAAAAACATCAAATTTTAATAAAAACTAAAAAAAAATTAAAACTTCATTCACAACATCCAGCAACATCTATAATAATGAAGTGTGTGTTGACTTTCTCGTGGGAATCTAAACAAGATAGCCTATTTAAAATATGTGCTGTCAAAAATATGATGTACTTAACATTTATAAAATAGAACAGATGTATATATGAATAATATAACAAACAAACATATTGTGGAAACACGGTGAAGTAAGGTGAGAGTTTAATAATTAAGATCAATAATAACATATTGATATTAAATAATTTTAAATAAGGTGTCATAAAATTTGGATAGCAGGAAAATATATTCCATGAAACAATGGACAACCCAATATTAAATAGGTAATAATATTGCAACTAGTAATAGCTTGGTGGAAAACGCTCAGAAATTTCGATTAGGTAAAAATAGATAAGCAAAAAATGAGAAAGTATGATTACTATAATTTAGCTAAACATGGAGTGTTATTATGGAAGAATTTGATTCCTGTGACAAACCAGAAGGATTTGACCCGGTATTTGTTTTTAGTGGAGTGTATGATGTTCCACATGTAAAGCACTTATAAACTTTTTTTTGAAGAAAGTCAAAATTAGATATTGCAAGATGCTTATAACGATAATAAATAGAAGCGGATGATTAGTTTCTAGAAAGGACATTAAGGGATTAGTTTCTATAAAGGACATTGAATCCCTAGTGTCTGATTCTTAAATTGGGAAAAAATTTCAAGCACCTTAAGTGTGATTTTTAAATTGGGAAGAAATTTCAAGGATATTGAATCCCTTAGGTGTATGCTTTTTAAATTGGGAAGAAATTTCCATGGATTTAATTGATGTATTTAGTTTGCTAATTACATTTAAAAATAATAATTCAATATGATTATATTGCTAATTATATTTAAAAATAATATAACTCAATAGGGTTATATTGCTAATTACATTTAAAAATAATAACTCAATTATTTAGAAATAATAACTCAATATCATTAGTATTTGACCATTTGATGAAAATAAACTATTTCATTCTGGTTATCTTGCTTGAATTTCTTTGAAAAGATTGTATTGCATGTGGTATGCTAAATGTAATTATGATCATGATCCAAAATTTATTAAGAAGTTTTGGGGGGTTTGTTTTTTGAATTAGGTATATAATTTTGTTTTAGTGTTATTTATTATTTAAATATTTAGATATTAATGTTAAATAGATATGGTTAATAGAAGCTTAAAAATAGTTTTTTAAATTTTATTAATAAATATTATTTGGGAAATAGTAGTATTTTAGTGATATTACACTTTGTTGGTTTCTTATTCAAGAATGTGTAATAAAAATCTTGTTAGATATGGTCTTTTTAGAACTTTATTTATCTATGTCATTTTTTATAGAACATATTCAATGATTTGCAATGTAAAAGAGTTTATTGGAAATTTTAAGTAGTTTAAAATTTATTAGAGGATTTGTAAGTTACTCAATTACATATTAGTGATTCATTAACATCAATTATGGATAATTGTATTCAACTATAATTTACTATGTTTGACTATATTTATTATTCATAGTAGTTAGGGATTTAATGGGTTCATGATTATGATATCTAAGTTGGTTGGTTTATCAATGGTTAAGGGATGAGACTTAATTTTGTTGGTTAGTGGTTGGGTGTAAGTAAAATAGTCATTGGAATTGTTTTGAATTATTGATTCAAGGGGCAATGGGTTAGGTACTAGTCTATCCATATCAATTAAATGATTAGTAAATGTGGATAGGAATCAATTCATGATAAATATCAAAACACTTAACTTATGATACATCTCACATTTCCCAAATTAAAATAAAAAATAAAAAATGAAAAATAAAAAAGGAGAAAGAAGAAGAAGAAAGAAAAAAATCATAAAAATTAACTAAATTATAAATATATTTTAAATTATTATTATTACTAATTATAAAAAGAATTAATATATCAGCTAAAGATATATACATTTTAAAAGGCATGAAAAAATATTCTTAACTATGGATATTCACCCCAACTTTACCATAGAAATTATTAACTTGTAAATAGATTTTTCTACAATATCATTGCTTATCAACACCACATGCCCAATATGACATGTGTTGATATGTCATTTTTTTAATTAATTAATATAAGATAAATTAATTAAAAGATAATAATTAACTTGAAGATAAATCTTCATGCTAATATATTCATGAATATTCTCATATATTTCATAGAGGTTAAATCTAGTCACCTAATAATTATTGATCATATTCTAAAATAGACACACTTGTGGGGGCTATTAATAAGTTCATGATAGTATTGTGGTGTTAATGAGTTAGTGCATTGTATTTAACTTGGATTTATGGAATTATTGTAAAAAAAAAACTATATTAAGTTTACCATGTTTAACTTAGATTTTATGAAATTAATATAATAGAAAACTACATTAAATAGAACATGTATTTAACCTATTTTATATTTGATAAAAAAAATTAAATCATAATCAATTTTCTTCCATAATCAGTATGGATATTGTTTAGGTATGAGTATGCAATTTTAGCAATAAAAATTTACAATGCAATTTTAGCAATAAAAATTTACAATTTGATCAAAAAATTATAATCTTCTAAGGATTACTTGGAAAAAAACTTCAACTCATGAAATACTCATACTTTTTATTTTATTAGCTTCGCAAACTTTAAAATTATTTTGTGCCAAAAGTTTTTCGTGCAATGCCCTATTTCTTTATAGAATTCATTAATATATATATATATATATAATCATGTAACATGGTATTAAAATTTCCTTCAAATAATTTAACTCTTTATCTTTTGAATCTCTACATTTTCAATTTAAACTCGTTAATATCATTTTTCTTTTACAACATTATCTATTTTCTTTGTAAGAAGAGTTTGCTCCCATAGCTTCTAGATCACCGTGTCATTATATGTATTAAATTTATTTTTTAAAACTTAAAATAAACCGTTATTTTATATGTAACCAAAATAATATACATTTAATTTATTCGCATTCAAATACATTTTAGCTCTAATAATTTGATTTGATTTTTTTTAAGTTAAGAATAGGTAATTAGATAGGTTTCTTTTCTTTTTTCCAGAGGAATTGATAACTAAACTCGTTTCATGTTTAATTAATATGGGTTGATTCATTTAATATGGGTAAATTAGGAAATTAAATCTCGGATCTTGTAATCAAGTTATATTTTATAACACGGATATTATTAACTTAACTCTCTATCACATACCCTAATAACCTCACATGTCAAAGTAGGGAGTTAGAATTTTTTTATACAAATTACTCACAAGTAATTATCCAATTCACAACTCCACATTTCATCATTAACCATTAGTTATAGTGTTCATTAGTACATCAAGTAAATTTCCATAAAAGACAGTCAGTTGCATAACCATTAACCACCACTATGGCAGTGTAATAACCACCACTATGGCAGTGTAATAACATAACTGTCTCATGAATCCTTGCATCCATTTCATGATTTCCTTCACCATATTAATTAATCACGTACTACGACATTATGATTATCACATCAAATAAAGAAACATCATCATCAAGGATTCAACATCATCCAACTGACACAAAAGGCAATCTCACCATTGAACACTGATATACCCTGGAAACCCCGTAGGGTGAAAACCAGCAAATGTTTAATCTTATTATTAAACGCTCGTGAGGGTTTTCACCCCTCACTCAATGGCTTATAAGGGATTCCATCCCTTAACCATTGTTATAAAATTATTACAATGAATTATCATTAAGTTGTCATATAACTAGCTAAAAGCTAATACATTTTCCATGAAACCTTTTTCTTACATACCGCCACATGCAACATTCCTTGTGGCATGATTGTTCTAGCAATGGACGATCTTGCAACTCGAACTCATCTGCATGGACCATTAATCCTTTTCCTGCCACAATGTTAAAAATCACTTTTATTTGGCACCAACCGCCATCATTTCCTGTCATTGTTGTCATCCATAAGCTTTGGAAACAAGATTAGATACAATATTAATCAATCAATAATCAACCTCTAAAAGAGATCTTTTAACATCTACTCATGTGCATGAGCAAGCATATCATAATAACTAACTAGTACACATATTCAAGTAAACACTTGTTCTACTTTCCACAATGATTTTCACACTAATGCTTATTTCTCTTAAAAACATATAACACAATAGTTATGTTTTCATACAAGTAATAAACTATTGTTTCTGCGCCTTTGCACATGTGTTCCTTTCACATAGTGATGAAAAGGTAGTCTTGGATATTACCCAAAATCCCCTTTTCTTAATAAAAATCAGCCCTTGACCTGTGGTAACAGTAAATGAATTTAACTGTGATTAGCCACAACATGTGGACAATCCTCCACATTGCTGGCTAATGTCGATGCTCCTGCATCAGACTTCCGGGGAAGAAAAGATTTGTCCTTCAAACCTTCAGGACTCACTCCATATTTTTGTAGGTCAGCTGTTGTCAACCAACTGGAATCTTCCACTGGCTGCTCCTTCCACTTGACTAGATATTGGAAATATGTCTGCCCTCTGGTTTTCTTAGATACTCTTCGGTCTAAAATGGCTTCAACTTCTTTTTGAGATGCTTTTGGTACTTGTTCCTCCCAATCCACAGTTTGAATTTCATCACCTGTGACTTCTTTTTGCAACTCTGTTTCTGCCTCTCTGAATGGATACAAGTCTGCAATATTAAAAATGGGGGATATTCCGATCCCTTCTGGTAGCTCAATCTCATATGCATTAGCTGAAAATTTCCTTTTGATTTTACAGGGTCCTATTTTCTTCAATTTCAGTTTATTATAAGTCCTTGTAGGAAATCTCTCCTTCCTCAAATATGCCATGACTAAATCTCCTACTTAAAATTATTTTTCTCTCCTTTTCAGAACTGCTCTCTATTTATATCTTCTGCTGCTTTCCTGTAATTTATCTTTGACTTCTTCTTGTAGCTTTTGCATTTGTTCAGCAAAATCTTCAGCACTTGCACTTCTGGCTTCCTGTTTTCCAAAATCTCTGAGTTCATATACTCCTCTTGGATGCATCCCAAAGACAATCTGGAATGGGCTCATTCCCGTGCTCTGGTTTGGTGTGTCATTGTAAACAAATTCAACTTGAGCTAATGCTAAATCCCACTGTTTGGGATTCTGATGAACCAAGGTTCGTAATATATTTCCCAAGCTTCTGTTCACAACTTCAGTTTGTCCATCGGTCTGAGGATGGTAGGCTGAACTAAAACTAAGTTTAGTTCCCAGCTTCTTCCAAAGTGTTCTCTAGAAATGCCCTACAAATTTTGTATCCCGATCTGATACAATGCTCACAGGTAAACCATGCAATCTTACAATCTCAGAAAAGAACAAATTGGCTATGTGTGTGGCATCGCTAGTCTTCTTACAAGCAATAAAATGGGCCATTTTTGAAAATCTGTCTACAACAACATATATAGAATCATTTCCTCTCTGAGTTTTTGGTAAACCCAGAACAAAGTCCACACTCACTGCATCCCATGGTCGATCTGGTATGGGCAATGGCTGATATAGACCTGTATTTTGACTCCTTCCTTTGGCATACTGACATACCCTGCATTTCTCAACAAATTTTTTAACATCAATTTGCATTTTGGGCCAATAATAAAAATCATTTACCTGAGCGAAAGTCTTGTCTTGTCCAAAATGAACAGACAATCCTCCACTGTGCTTTTCTTTAATGATGTTTTCTCTCATTGAACATTTAGGAATGCATAATTTGTTGCTCTTAAATAATAGGCCTCCTTGAATAAGGTAGTCCATCCATTGACTTCTGTTATGGCTCATTGGATTCTGCACTGTCGTGTAGATATCCCTAAAATCCTCATCATCATGATACATTTCTATCATCTCATCAAAACCTACAACACCCACTTTGAATTCTTGCAAAAGAAGACTTACCTTGCTCAACGCATCTGCCACTTTATTAGACTTACCGCTTTTGTGCTTTATTACAAAAGTGAAACTTTGTAGAAATTCTACCCACTTGGCATGCTTCTGATTTAACTTTGGCTAATTATTAATGAACTACAAAGCATGATTATCTGAATATAAAATGAATTCCTTTGGCAGTAAGTAATGCCTCCATTTTTTTATCGCTTGCACAATAGCGTAGAATTCTTTGTCATAGGAAGAATACCTCCTTTTCGCATCATTTAGTTTCTCGCTAAAATATGCTATCGGTCTTTTCTCTTGGCTCAACACCGCTCCAATTGCTTCCCCACTTGCATCAGTTTCTACTTGAAAGACTTTCTCGAAATCTGGCAATGCTAGAATAGGTTTTTCTGTTATTTTTCTTTTCAACAAATTAAAATTCCTATCGGCTGCTTTTGTCCATTGAAATGGCTGATTGACCTCCCTGATGGTCTCAAGGATTGGTGCACAAACTTGACTGAACCCTTTTATAAACTTCCTGTAAAAACTAGCAAGTCCATGGAAACTTCTTACCTCGAATACACTCCTGGGAGTAGACCAGTTTCTGATTGCTTGTACCTTTTCCGGATCCATTTTTAAACCTTCTCTGGAAATCACAAACCCCAAATATACCAGCTCCTCTTTCATGAAACTACATTTCTTCAAGTTAATTAGTAGTTTTTCCTTCTGCAGTGTTTTCAAGACTAACTTCAAATGTTCCAAATGTTCCTCTTTACTTTTGCTGAAAACCAGAATATCATCAAGGTAAACAACAACAAATTTACCTGTATATTCTTTCAGGACCTCGTTCATTAGTCTCATGAATGTGTTGGGCGCGTTAGTGAGCCCAAACGGCATCACTAACCACTCATACAATCCACTATTTGTTTTGAATGTTGTCTCCCATTCATCGCCTTCCCGAATTCTAATCTGATGATACCCGCTTTTTTAATCTATCTTTGTAAAATACCTGGATCCACTTAAACAGTCCATTAAATCATCCATTCTGGGCAAAGGAAATCTATACCTGACTGTTATCTTATTAATAGCTCTGGAATCGATGCACATTCGCCATTCTCCTCCTTTTTTTGGACTAAGCACCGTTGGCACAGCACACGGACTCAGACTTTCTCGGATCAGTCCCTTGTCCATCAGCTCTTGAACCTGTCTTGCAACCTCTGCATTTTCCTGAGGAGTTAATCTATAGGCAGCTTTATTAGGTAGACTTGATCCTGGTATTAAGTCGATATGGTGACTCATACTCCTAATCGGTGGTAATTCATTTGGAAATTCATCCACAATGATATCCATGTAACTATTTAACACAGATTGAATTTCTTCAGGCAAATCATTTAAATTGGTGGAGGTTAAAATTACCTTTGGCCTTCCTACGATAGTGAAATGCACCTCTTCGCTTTTATCAACCTCTTGTAGTAGTTCCTTGCCACTCATCAACATAATACTATTTTCAGACAGCTCTTTGTCAACATCATTCTTTACTGGCAGTAACGTATGTTTAACTCCATACTTCTCTATGGTATATGTATTCCTTCTCCCATCATGAATCGCCTTCCTGTCAAATTGCCACGGTCTTCCCAATAACACATGACATACATCCATGGGCATTATGTCACATAAGATTACGTCTTTGTATGTACCGATCTGCATTTCCACATTACACTGCTCTGTCACAATGACTTGATGACCCTTCTGTAGCCAAGATACTTTGTAAGGTGCAGGATGCGCTTTCCTTGTTAATCCGAGCTTTTCCACCATCTCTGTAGACACAAGATTGTTAGTACTGCCGCTATTAATTATAACCTTACAACACTTACCCTTTGACTTGCACGTAGTCCTGAACAAGTTCTTCCTTTGCGTAGGTTCTCCAATCTCCTTTTTTGATCTTAACAAAGTTATTCTAAGCAGCAATGCTTCACCTTCTTCCGGTGGTTCTTCTACAAGTCGAGGTGGTTCCGGCTCTGCCTCAGCCACATTTGCACCCCTCTGGCTTGCTGACTTGTTACGAGGACAGTCTCGTGACATATGTCCCCATTCTCCACAGGTATAACACCTAACATCTCTTCCTCGCCCTCTTCCTCTGAGCGTGAATCTCCCTCTACTAGATTCACCCATCTGTGGTGATCTGCTGCTTGAACTCCCTGTGCCAATTTGATATTGTGTTCCTCTAGATCGGCCAGCTCCTCTACCTCTTGCTGAGCTCTTTCCTCTGTTCCTTTGACTTTGTTTTCTTAATATCTTCTCTTCTGCCTTCAATCCTGCTTGATAAGCATCCTCAACAGTTTTCAGAATTAACAGACCAATCTCATCTTGGATCTCATACCTTTGCCCATTAACATATCTAGCTACTTTTTCCAAATCATCCTCTACATGCCCTGTTCTGATACTTAATCTGTAAAATTCTTCAGTATATTCTTTAACAGACATTCCTTTTTTCTTCAGATTTTGCATCTGCTTAAAAAGATTCAAATGATAATCTTTCAGCAAAAACTTGGCTTTCAGTTTACTTACCATTTTATCCCACTGCTTGATCTTAGATTTCCCTTTTCTCGTTCTTGATGTCTGTACCGCGTCCCACCAGATGGCTGCATGACCTTTCAATCTAGTTACTACAAATTTTACTTTCTTGTTGTCTTCAACCTCTTCATAATCGAAGTACTGATCTATGGATCTGATCCAATCCATGAGCTCCTCGGCATTCAGACTCCCTTCATACATAGGAATCTCCATTTTAGGTTTACCTCCAACCTTTGCCAGCATCTTCAGGATTTTGATATTTTCATTCTCTTCTCCTGCTTCCACATCTGTATCAGATTCTTCTGCAGGACTCTCAGCTCCCTCGTCAGGTGCTCTTCTTTGGGTTGTCTCCATTGCCTCCATTCGTGCACGCAAACTCTGCACTTCTTCTATCAAAAATACATTTGGTTCTGGTCTCCCTCAACCAATTCCTCTCCTTGGCGGCATCTTTACTGTAAACACTATCTCTTCTGCTCTGATACCAAAAATTGATGAAAAGGTAGTCTTGGATATTACCCAAAATCCCCTTTTCTTAATAAAAATCGGCCCTTGACCTGTGGTAACAACCCACAGGCTTTATCGGAAGCGCTTAAGGCTTTAAGCCTTTTACGACCATCGACATATGAGGAATCAAAGCCACCTTTTTATCAGCGCTCTTAATCACCCATCGGAAGCCACCACCCGAGCTTTAAAGCTCGCAAGCACCATATTACATGAATCGGGAATGACCCATCATAAATACATGGGAATCATATATATATAAAACCCCTTTCTACACCCGTGCCCACATATATATAAAACTATATGGAAACATACAAAAACCCACTTTTTTTTAAAACGCCCGGACTTCAATATATATATATATATATATATATATATATATCTATATATATATATATATATATATATATATATATATATATATATATATATATATATATATATATATATATATATATATATATATATATATACCTTTGCAATTTTCGCTAGGTCTGATATCGGCTGTTACAACCATAAACACATGCCGCGGTCCCGATGACCCCGATGAGGTTGCGGACCCGATCCCCACTTTGCCACAGTTAATGGTTCTATCGCATCCGCCTCCGCCCAATAATATTTCGTCGCGATCGGTGATCGCTCGATGCGCTATACACATATATGCGTTTGTCGATATAGATCCAGACCCGATCTAGCAATTCAACCCGATATATATTATATCGGGTCGGCACTCATCGCTTAAAGGTTCCGATATGATATCGCTCTGTCATCGCCGATATGCCAATGCGATGGTAATTCCGGACCTGACTTGGTCCAGAATCAATCTGAATAATCTTTCAAGTCCGCCCAGTACTCCGCTAAGGGGGTTCCGGCGTCAATTCGCTGTGTAAATGGGCCTTTCTGTTCGCGGACTCTAATTAACTTGGATTTGCTTTGAGCACAAGAATTCTTTACAATTTATTAATAACAATACAAGCATATTGCATTGTATGGAGAACAAAAAACAATCAACATACAAAGCCTTCACGGCCGCATAAACAAAGCATTGCACAAACACTGGATTATTTCATATATAAAATACAGGGTCTCGGCCTTGCCAGATTACACTGTAATGATGACCTCTATTTTGATACAATCCAAAATACACTTTGAGCTTTTCACTCCACACCAAGCCTCACTCTCTCTCCCATTACACGATTATATTTTCCCCTTTTTAACTCCATAATTTCTCTAACAAAATCTAAGAATAATATTCTATTTCTAAGAGATCTAACAGCAATCTTCTATCTCTTAGCTTTCATGCACACCTAAGCTAACAAATCTTATCCCCAATCTAAATAAAACAATGCCTTATTTATTACAATAACTAACAATTTGAGAATTCATCCTTCTCGGTAACAGTAAATGAATTTAACTGTGATTAGCCACAACATGTGGACAATCCTCCACATTGCTGGCTAATGTCGATGTTCCTGCATCACATAGTTATTTTCCAAAAAATTAGCATAGTTTCTCTAACATACAAAGAACATATCTTCGTAACACAATGACTATTCTTTGAGCATCAAATAGCTTATTTTAATAGCCCTTCTTTACTGTATGCATAATAGATTCCCTTCTCTAGAATTTCTACGTTACTATGTACTATGTATAAAAGTGACCACCAATATATCAACTAGTTCCCTCACATGTCATCAGCCCAAACCTTCGTCCGAGAAGAGTGCTCATGGTAGCAGCAATTTGTACAGCCCTCCCCACACCACGATGACAGATGTTGGTAGTGCATAATTCTTTCACAGGTGAGGAGGACATTTGAGCTTAATAAGACTTATCAAAAACCCTTATGATAGACTAGAATATGATCCTCAAGCAGTCACATACACAGTATGGGCATATATGTACCAATAAAACCAAATCAAAATGAAAAATGTGGCAAACTCAGGACAGAACCAGTGCTCACGGTAGCACAATCTTGTCTCACCTTTCCACAATGTTAGATGCATTGGCAGCGCATGACTCTTTTAAAGGCAAGGAGGACATTTGAACTTAAACGAGATATCAAAATACTCTTTTGATTGACCAGAATATGACCTTCAAGCAATTACAAGTACCGTATGGATCTATGCGTACCAATGAAACCAAATCAAATTGAAAAATGTCGCAATAGCAGAACAGTACCATTGTCAGATACAGATCATGCTAAAGACAACTTGACAAATGTTACTACTGTGAAATTTATGTAAAGAATAGCATGCTATCAACTCATAAAATTTCAGAGGATTATAGTTCCCAACTTTAAAGGCATTTCCAGTTTCAAATAATTACTAAAAAGGGATGAAATTTGTTACCTTTGGTTTTCTCAGATTACTGAACCAATAGTACCAATTTAGCACTATCTCAAAAAATATTGCATCAAGTGAAGAATGATGTTGCACAAAAGCATTGGTTCCATACGACAGATTTTAAACCATGTTACGAGCAATTATACGCCCTAGCATCTCTGTTCAGATCGCACCAATAGGTAACTTTCAAATGACAAACATAGGTGAGACAAATATTCCTAGACAGCTTGCATCACACAAACCAGAAAGATAGTTTATGTCCTTGAATTGATAAATAAATACGTTTTCCACAAAATAAATATATTTCCAAATATTCATAATGGTCACTCTCACAACCAAGACTGAATTGCTATTTAAATCGAGTCAAATAACAGCAGCAACAATAAGAATGACTTGCTTGCCTCGGTACATGGTTGCATAAAATTGCAGCTCTCCTCTTACCAGTGGAAAATATTGAGGATGAGACACCTCTTCCTGCTAACCACAACGTATCTCCAGCAACAACATTAAAGAATTGAGATAATATTTTACCATCAGCTACAGCTAAAATAAATTCGCAATTGGAAACTCCCAGTACAAGGGAACTGAAATTCCCATAGGAAAACCCAACATTTTCCAAAGATTATTTTCAACACACAAGTTGTCAAGCCATATGCTAGTTGTGTGAAATGACACGTAGTGTCAAACATTAAACTCTAAATGAGCTCTAATCTTGAATCTTTTTCAATAGTTTTCAGAAAATACCATCAGGCCATGGGGACTGTAGTGAGAAAGCTTTAAAGGTTTCGCTATTACCGATATTAACCACTACCAACGGTGTAAGGAGTTCTTGTTATGAACTTGTTCCAAGACCATACTAGTAAGTTGGCTTGGTTCACCGATTCCAGGAGCATAATGTGCGTAGAGTGTCGAGGTTATTTGCGGAGGACCCACGTATTAGGCCTGCAACCAGAACAAGACAATCGGATCCTCTCCATTTGATCTCATACCAACCAAATCTTGATGCCTCAACCTCCCACCCCGAGAAAGTGGCCAGGCATCTCATAATTTCCCTCGTCTCAGTGCAAATCGCCCCTTTTCTTTCTTGATTTCAGTTTTCACAAATAACAAGAATTAGTTTTGTAACTAATTCGTATCTTACAATTACTTTTACGCAGGGTTGATTAACTGATTCGTAACTATTAATTTACGCTAAGCTATTTACGAGAGAGATATGACATACTCCCCCCCTTAACAAGAACACCATCCTCGGTATTCATCTCTCGTCAGAACGTTAGATGCTACTCATGGTATAACCATCTAAACCATACAAAATGATATTTCCAATAGTCACAATAGCTACCCTTATGTGCATGCAACTTGTGTTTTTTCCTAACACAATTACTTTTAATTCAATGCACATAATCTTTTCATGAAACAAGTATGGATTCTGGTTCTTTTATGAACACTATTCATATGTGTCTTCTAAGGGAATAATCTCTATTCTTGTTTTCAAGAGATTTCCCATAAAGTCATTATTTTCACGCATGAAGAATGCATTCTTTTCCTAAAAAGAAACTATGTTATGTGTATATAAAACATACGCTTTCTTCAAGAAAGTTAGAAATGGATATCTATGTGGCTAGAAGCACATCATTAGCTTCTATCATGCATGTAATGCATAACTATTTCATTAGAAACTTAGAAACTAGCTAGAATCACTATGCAATTAGCATATATCCTTTTTCAAGAACTTCTATTAAATAAAAATACATATTTTAATTCAAGAAAAACTTGGCCACTTTTCACACTATGTCCTCAGGAACTTTAAATTCCTCACCTTCTTTTCTCAAGAAGATATTTGGCTATATTTAGCAAGGATTTTATTCCAAGAAAATGACAAGAGACAAGCATTTCTCACACAAGACTCGCATGTAGACTTTCTAAGAAGAACTACCTATTTTCTTTACCAAGAAAACATAATCAGTCTTTAACTTCATGCATTAACATATTTTATTTAAAGCATGCCATAAATTCTTTCCTTTAAAGCATATCGTAACTTCAACTCAAAGCCAACAAAGAAATAAAACATTTTGACATCTACGGTATCTATCATAGCTGAGCTTATGCAAGAGTTATCCCTTTCCCTTAAAAAAATTGTAGAATAATCTCAAAGGCTTTAGAGAATTGAGTTACGAACGTGCACCTCTTTTCACAGACTTACTGGTGAGCTTCTTGGCAAACCATTCAATAATGGCTTCTAGATCCATCTTATGATGAGATGCTTCCAAATCCTTTCCAGAAATCGATTGGCCTTGCCTGAAGCAAAGCAGGGGTTTAGTGCCAGTCTTTCTTGGAGAAAACAGCCAGGACGCGGCTCCGACTATAATTTCTTTTGTTTTCGAAGGGTATTTCACCGCTTAATGAGAATGTGCAAATCCTTCTGGCGCCATAGATCATTGGTTGAATATGGCTATTCCAAACAAAAGTCATTGCCCCTTTAATCACACTACAGTCAAGTATTTTTTGACATCAATAGTGAGTCATGCATGCGATTGGCAGATTCTTCAAAATTCCAGTGTCTGTAAAATTTGACAATAATTTGCTCACGATCTTCAACCCAGAATCTGTCACTTATTTCACTCGATGGTAGTCACTTTCACCATAATTTCTTTTCTCTTTAAAATCAAGGTTTCATTCCAAGGAATGACAATAAACAAAATAGTAATGTTATAACATAAGAAAAATTTGTAGTCATAAGCATTCATAACTAAAAAAATATTCAAGTTCTAATTGCCACCACTTGGCCCTTATTCAAATTCAAAAACCAAACTCTATATCAACTTACCATTACTTACCATCTACTCTTGAAAATCATGAGCACTTCCATGTAAGCATTTTAATAGTGGTTGGAAAACCCATCAACCCTCCATGGTAAGCAATCCGGTAATGTTTGACAAACAAATTCAATCGCATTAGTCATAATATTGTGAGTCAAATGAAATACTTTTAACTATCAGTCAGTTGTGCAATGTTAGAGGATTTTTAAATCATAGTACTTTTACAAGTACTTAAGAGCTCATTACTGCTCCACATGCACACTGAATTAACTCTCACTAAAGACATCCACAGAGTACTTCTAAAAGTACCAAAAGAGCACCTAGCTCTCTAATCATCAAAACATTCAATCACTACATCAAGTAAAAATTATCTTAGCCCCTACTAAGACGTTCACAAAGAATTAAAATTTTCAATAACTCCTTATTGAGCATTAAGCTCATTTCTTGTTAAATGTGCATGACAATTTTACACATCTATATATGAAATCCATTTTTAACATAACATATAGCTGATTAGTTAATTCCTTTAGCTATGAGAACCACAATAGGATAAAGAATTCCCAACCCATGGGAACTGGTTTCGACAACCAAATCAACTCATTTTCACATCTAGAAAGTTTCTTTGATAGAGACCTTACTAGGTCTAACATGGAATTCCACTGGTCAACTAGCTCAAGAATTCCAATGACCACATAAATTCTTTTCCTTTATTGAGATAATTTACCTCCAGGGAGAAGAGATCCGGGCAGACAAGTACCATCAACCCCTCCGGGCAGGTAACTGCCATCAATCCAAGGCATTATATCCTTTCACAATTCGGGCAGACAAGTACCATCAACCCCTTCGGGCAGGTAACTGTCATCAACCCAAGGCATTCTAGCCTTTCACAATCCAGGCAGACAAGTACCATCAACCCCTCTGGGCAGGTAACTGTCATCAACCCAAGGCATTCTAGCCTTTCACAATCTGGGCAAACAAGTACCATCAACCCCTCCAGGCAGGTAATTGTCATCAACCCAAGGAATTCTAGCCTTTCACAACTATCTGCAACTATCTGGCATGTTAAATTTCTCTTTTATCACTATCCCCAAGGTAATTTACATAATGAACCATATAATCATTATCATTAACAAAACAAACATGCATGTATACAATGCATCTACACTTAACCCTCAACATGGGTCCACAACATCTAGATTGATAGGAAAGACAACTGACGTACATGTTGTATCATGCATATCATGCATATCATATGACATTATTCTTTCTCATTTATGATTGCAATTCTCATTGCAACATTTTACGTGACGCGTTTTCTTGTTGCCATTAAGCTACCACTACCTAATCCCACTAGCAACGTTAGTTATACATATGCATCCTTTAACAAATATTCACTTCCCTAATCTTTTTAGTTTGCGGCACAATACTATCATGCATAAAAGTATATGCAAATATTCATTACTGTGTAAATGCCTATGATAGTTGAGGTAACAATCATTTCCAATTTCCCACTATGTATTTCCATCAATAGACCAATACATGAAGTAACTACCATAATCACTTGTTTGCGAATTGTGATAAGCTTAAATCAAATTCAATTCACACACATACGTACTATTAGTTAGTCATACAACACTAAACAATCACAACTACCAATCATCTTAATGAAACCATGGCAAAACTTAATCAAAACTAGTTATGACAATCAAGTTTCGCTACTTGACTCATTGCATATCTTCAATATCTAAAGGGGTTCTTCTAATGTCCTTTTAAAACAATTTGTCATCCTATTCAAGGATGTTTCCCATAATTTATATTCATGCATTGGCTCATTAAGTTTCATGCATTGTAACTTCAATCTCGTTTAACAAATGCATCATTTTTATTGCCATATTTGAAAATCAAAAGTTGGTAGTTCATTGTCACTTTCCTCAACGAATGTTCAATATTGTTCATAAGTGTAATGAGTGTTCAATATTGTTCTTAAGTACGACAAAAATTTTATTGTCTTTTATCCTCATAAGGAATCCAATGTCATGAACATAGTCATGCAGCAACTTTATTACTTACTACTCAAAGCAGTTTAAACACAAATCACACTTATCATGCCAAAAGTAGTGTACTACATAAATCAATATGTGAATGGTTAAACTCAAACCTAATTTAATGCCCACTGACGGTGTCCCTCAATTTCCTTTCCGCCTATCAATTCCCAAAGGCGCCAGTGCTGCAACCTTTAGCTCTGATACCACTTGTCACATACCCCAATAACCTCGCATGTAAAAGTAGGGAGTTAGAATTTTTTTTATACAAATTACTCACAAGTAATTATCCAATTCACAACTCCACATTTCATCATTAACCATTAGTTATAGTGTTCATTAGTACATCAACTAAATTTCCATAAAAGACAGTCATTTGCATAACCATTAACCACCACTATGGGAGTGTAATAACATAACTGTCTCATGAATCCTTGCATCCATTTCATGATTTCCTTCACCATATTAATTAATCACGTACTACGACATTATGATTATCACATAAAATAAAGAAACATCATCATCAAGGATTCAACATCATCCAACTGACACAAAAGTCAATCTCACCATTGAACACCGATATACCCTGGAAACCCCGTAGGGCGGAAACCAGCAAACGTTTAATCTTATTATTAAATGCTCGTGAGGGTTTTCACCCCTCACTCAATGGCTTATAAGGGATTCCATCCCTTAACCATTGTTATAAAATTATTACAATGAATTATCATTAAGTTGTCATATAACTAGCTAAAAGCTAATACATTTTCCATGAAACCTTTTTCTTACATACCGCCACATGCAACATTCCTCGTGGCATGATTGTTCTAGCAATGGACGATCTTGCAACTCGAACTCATCTGCATGGACCATTAATCCTTTTCCTGCCACAATGTTAAACATCACTTTTCTTTGGCACCAACCGCCATCATTTCCTATTATTGTTGTCATCCATAAGCTTTGGAAACAAGATTAGATACAATATTAATCAATCAATAATCAACCTCTAAAAGAGATCTTTTAACATCTACTTAGGTGCATGAGCAAGCATATCATAATAACTAACTAGTACACATATTCAAGTAAATACTTGTTCTACTTTCCACAATGATTTTCACACTAATGCTTATTTCTCTTAAAAACATATAACACAATAGTTATGTTTTCATACAAGTAATAAACTATTGTTTCTGCGCCTTTGCACATGTGTTCCTTTCACATAGTTATTTTCCAAAAAATTAGCGTAGTTTCTCTAACATACAAAGAACATATCTCCGTAACACAATGACTATTCTTTGAGCATCCAATAGCTTATTTTAATAGCCCAGATTCCCTTCTCTAGAATTTCTAGGTTACTATGTACTATGTATAAAAGTGACCACCAATATATCAAATAGTTCCCTCACATGTCATCAGCCTAAACCTTCATCCGGGAAGAGTGCTCATGGTATCAGAAATTTGTACAGCCCTCCCCACACCACGATGACAGATGCTGGTAGTGCATAATTCTTTCACAGGTGAGGAGGACATTTGAGCTTAATAAGACTTATCAAAGACCCCTATGATAGACTAGAATATGATCCTCAAGCTTTCACATACACAGTATGGGCATATATGTACCAATAAAACCAAATCAAAATGAAAAATGTGGCAAACTCAGGACAGAACCAGTGCTCACGGTAGCACAATCTTGTCTCACCTTTCCACAATGTCAGATGCATTGGCAGCGTGTGACTCTTTTAAAGGCAAGGAGGACATTTAAACTTAAACGAGATGTCAAAATACTCTTTTGATTGACCAGAATATGACCTTCAAGAAATTACAAATACCGTATGGATCTATGCGTACCAATGAAACCAAATCAAATTGAAAAATGTCACAATAGCAGAACAGTACCATTGTCGGATGCAGATCATGCTAAAGACAACTTGACAAATGTTACTGCTGTGAAATTTATGTACACAATAGCATGCTCTTAACACATGAAATTTCATAGGATTATAGTTCCCAACTTTAAAGGCATTTCCAGTTTCAAATAATTACTGAAAAGGGATGAAATTTGTTACCTTTGGTTTTCTCAGATTACTGAACCAGTAGTACCAATTTATCACTATCTCGAAAAAGACTGCATCAAGTGAAGAATGATGTTGCACAAAAGCATTGGTTCCATACGACAGATTTTAAATCACCTTACGAGCGATTATACGCCCTAGCATCTCGGTTCAGATCGCACCAATAGGTAACTTTCAAATGACAGACATAGGTGAGACAAATGTTCCTAGACAACTTGCATCACACAAACCAGAAAGATAGTTTATGTCCTTGAATTGATAAATAAATACGTTTTCCACAAAATAAATATATTTCCAAATATTCATAATGGTCACTCTCACAACCAAGACTGAATTTCTACTTAAATCAAGTCAAATAACAACAGCGACAACAAGAATGACTTGCTTGCCTCGGTACATGGTTGCATAAAATTGCAACTCTCCTCCGACCAGTGGAAAATAGTCAGGATGAGACACCTCTTCCTGCTAACCACAACGTATCTCCAGCAACAACATTAAAGAATTGGGATAATATTTTATCATCAGCTACATCTAATATAAATTCGTAATTGGAAACTCCAAGTACAAGGGAACTCAAATTCCCATAGGAAAACCCAACATTTTCCAAAGATTATTTTCAACACACAAGTCGCCAAGCCATATGCTAGTTGTGCGAAATGACACGCAGTGTCAAACATTAAACTCTAAATGAGCTCTAATCTTGAATCTTTTGCAATAGTTTTCAGAAAATACCATCAAGCCATGGGGACCGTAGAGAGAAACCTTTAAAGGTTTCGTTATTGCCAATATTAACCACTACCAATGTTGTAAGGAGTTCTTGTTATGAACTTGTTCCAAGACCATACTAGTAAGTTGGCTTGGTTCACCGATTCCAGGAGCATATTGTGCGCAGAGTATCGAGGTTATTTGCGGAGGACCCATGTATTAGGCCTGCAACCAGAACAAGACAATCGGATCCTCTCAATTTGATCTCATACCAACCAAATCTTGATGCCTCAACCTACCACCCCGAGAAAGTGGCCAAGCATCTCATAATTTCCCCCATCTCAGCGCAAATCACCCCTTTTCTTTCTTCATTTCAGTTTTCACAAATAACAAAAATTAGTTTTGTAACTAATTCGTATCTTACAATTACTTTTATGCAGGGTTGATTAACTGATTCGTAGCTATTAATTTACGCTGAGCTATTTACGAGAGGGATATGACACTCTCCTAAGACTATATTCAAAGAAATTAATAAAAATTAAGAGAATCCAAGAATCATCACACACAAGTTTTTTTAAATAATATTTTTTTGAAAATTCAACATACATCAAAACTATACATTTTTCTAAATATTTTTATTAAAAAAATTTACAACATTATAATAATGAAGATACGTCCTAATGACACATCTATGTATCAAGGATTAAGTGCTGTAAAAAATTCTTTTAATATACAAAATTTAAAAAAATGTTTGCATATTTTATAAGCTTTTGATAAATCGATGGTTAAGAATATATATATATATATATATATATATATATATATATATATATATATATATATATATATATATATATATATATATATATATTGAATGCATAAATGGATTAAATGCCTATAAAAAAAAATTAGGTACTTGGATTGTGTAAACTAAACAACTTAAACTTGTAATTTTAACAAATATTTGTTGGATTTCAAAAAAAATAACCAAAAAATATACCTAAAATATTTTAACCATAAGAATTTATTCTTTTCAATAGCTTTATATGATGTATACATTTTTTTTTAAATCATATAAAATATATTCTTTTTTTAAAATTGAAATATTTTATTTATTGATGATATTTTCATATCATGTTACTTTTTTATTAACATGTTTTTTAAATACACTTTCATATTGCTTAATGTGTATTTAAATATTTTATTTATAATTAGCACTGAATTTTTTAATTATTATTAATAATTTTTAAATGAAACATGACAGGTTTATGAATTTTATATTAAAAATTGAATGAATTATAGATCCATTTTTTTTTTTCAATTACTTTAAACATTGAAATATTTTTTTTTTTTTTTGCTAATGCAAGAGTCATGCCTTCTATTCAAAATGTTCAAAGTGTAAAATTACATAAAATACAACCAACCACAGGCTAAACCTTTTAGCCCTAGGTAAAAGCCTCACCAAAATACAAATCCACCAACTAGTCCTAAAGACCCAAACAACAGACTCGTAATAACTCACATCTTAAATAAACAATTCGTAAAAGGTCAAAAGACACAGACCCACCAACCTGCACGCTTTTCCTGACCGTTGATTCTTCTCGCCTAATCCAACGGTAGAGAATAATACCGCATGAATTAAAAGCACAGAGAATTACCATGCGATAAATGACCTGGACCCACCAACATGCATGCTTATCCTTGACCATTGATTCTCCTCACCTGATCCAACGGCGGAGGATCATATTGCATGAGCCAAAAAGCACAAAGAATTACCGCGCGATGAGGGCGGTATTCTCTCCCCAACTATGGCCACGTGTTGTGTGGTGAGTGGAATCGCTCCCAACTTCGAAATACCACTCCCGGCTTGAAGGGCATGCAATAAACCAGAAACCACCCCGAGGGTGGTATTGACACCACAGGAAGTAATGCGGGGGCTTTGAGTCTGTTGAGAAAACCTCAACTCCGACCCCTCACACCATCCCATCTCCTCGGGCGCATGAAGCAAAGGAAGATGAAAATCCACCCGTCCATCCATCCTTCCAAGAAACACCGTCTACTAAGAAACTTCCACCTGAGACTTTTGGGTTTGCGCTTACCTGGGTTGAGGAGGCAGATAGAGACCTGCATCCCAAATGTAACATCACTTCTAAAAAACACTTCATAATGAATCCAAATCAACTAGACCCTGTCTATGTGGCTCTGTTTCAAAATAACTTTCTGTCCTCATCCACCTGATCGAGACAATGCTCTCTCAATCTATTCTGAGGCATCTCTTGCCAACTCAACTTGACCCTGCTTTTCGCACAGAGCACCCCTTGATTGGCTAGAATGTCCGCTAATTTATTTTCCGTCCTTCGCACATGAGTAAAACTCATGGTTCGTAAGTGTAGAAGGTGAAACTAAATCGTTTGAAAGACCTGAAGCAGCCTCCAGTGTCTTGATACTTTTTCTGGCTCTGTGCCACAGTAGATTCTCTTGATCGGGTTAATGATTAACTCAGAATCAACTTCAATTATTATATTCTGGAGATTATCCTGCTTCAGGAATTCTAAACATTGCTCAAGTGCCATTAATTCCACCATATTGTTTGTGGCTCTTCCCAAATGGTAATGGAAAATAAAAAGGATGTAGCCATTTTCATCCCTTAACACCCCTCCAAAACCAGCAATACGTGAGTTGCCTTTTGAGGCCCCATCACTGTTGCATTTCAAAAAACCCTGAGGGGGAGGATGCCAGTAATCTGGCTTATTGTCCAGTTTCATCACCTTCCTATCCATGCCATGTAGTATAAGCCCCTACATACCCAATTGAAGAAGTATCTGCATTTCAGCTTTTGAAGGTGGATTCTTTGGGGAAGTTCGCACTAAATTACCTACCGTCCCCTTAAGTTGTCTTAAGATCTGCTCAAAAATGTGTAGGGAGGGGCTTTTTTCATTTTTGAAGATTCTGTTGTTCCTTTCTTTCTAGATATTCCATATTATGAAGCTTGGAGTTAAAGCCCAAGCTGAGCGAAGAAATTCATAATCAGAGAAGTTTCATCTCCAGTTATTTAGGGTATTGATAATGCTTCCTTTGTCCCTATTTGTCTGTTGGAAAATTATGGAAAAATTATCCCACAACCTGGAGGTGAAAATGCAATTATTGAGAAGTTTCTCCATAGTTTCCTCTTGGTCTTCATAGAGCTGGCATCTAGAAGGTCCCAGAACACCCCTCTTCTGAATGTTTTCCCAAGTCAAAATTTTCTTATGATGTACCAGCCACATGAAGAGTTTGATTTTCATCCATCCTTGATGCATCCATAGGTTCTGTCAAACCCTGTTCGGTACATTGGAATCCAGCTCTAAGATTATGCGCTTTGCCTCCTTAAGATTGAAGGTACCTTCATTATTGTTGCCCCATCTAAGTTGGTCATGCCCCTCTGAAACTAGAATTTTCCTTTGGTCCAACATTGTCAGAAGTGCATCAGCTCTTGCTTTCAAGGGGCTATCATCCTTGTATTCTATACTCTTCCAAGTTCTCCATTTTCCTTCACTATTGGTTTGATCCCAAAAATATTTTACCCTGAGTAACCCTTTGGTATCAGTTTCTTTCTTGAGGTCCAAAAAGTCCTCTCTTAACAATGTAGGTTCTTGTTGCCATTTATCCTCCCAAAACAAAGCAAGATCTCCCTCTCTGATTTCCCAGAAGCTTTTTTTTTGCACTAAGCCTCTATTATCCCAGGCTTTATTCCAGATGTAGGAGCCTTTTATGATGCCAGTCATGCTTATGTGATCATCATCTTGCCAAGTGTTGGCGTATTTTTCTTTCCAAATACTAGCCCACTAAGCCTTTGGATATTTTACCCAATTCCACCATAATTTTTCCCCTAAGACTTTGCTTAGTACTTCCAGATCATCCAATCCAAGACCTCCATGGTTTTTAGGTTTGCAAATCTTATCTCAGGCTACCAAGGCCCATTTCTTTCTCTCCTCCCCCTTACCCCAAAGAAAGTCTGTTTGAATGGTTCTAAATTGTTGCAAAACTCCTTTTGGAGTTGAAAGAGCTGAAAGCATGAAGACGGGGATTGATTGAAGTACAACTTTTGTAAGCACCAACTAGCCTGCCAAGTTTAAAGATATAATAGTCCATTTCCGGGTTTTATCTTGCATATTATTAATCACCAGCTCCCAAATGCTCTTGTGCAAAGGTTTATTAGTTAGAGGAACTCCCAAGTATTTGGAAGGAAGGACATCCCTTTGAAAGCCCAGAATTCTAGAGATATTCCTCTGGATAGCGATATTAGTATTAAAGAAAAAAATCTTAGATTTGGAGAGATTTACCTCCATACCTATAGCCATGGCAAAGTCACACAGGATTTGTTTATAAGCTAGTGCTTCTTTGACCATGGGGATACCCTGCAGCATAGTGTCATCAACAAATTGTTGATGGGTCAAAGCTTGTCTAGTCTCAGAGAGTTGGAGACCCTTGATGTTACCCACTTCTTTCGCATGCTTGATAGACCGACCAAGTCCTTCCATCATGAGGATAAAGAGAAATGGAGAGAGTGGACCTCCCTGCCTGAGGCCCCCTGAAGGAGTAAAAGTCTTGGAAGGAGAACCATTAACCAGAATTGAAAATATAGAAGAAGTTACCGGGGCCATGACCCATCTTAGCCAGTTATGGTCAAATCCAAAGGCTAAAAGGACCTTCTTGATATAGGTCCAATTCAACTTATCATAAGCTTTGGCTAGGTCCAATTGCATAATCATTCTTGCCTTCCTATTGCTTAACAATAAATGCACCACCTCATGCGCTTGAATGATGTTATTGAGAATTTGTCTACCCTCCACATAACTTGATTGCTCCCCAGAAACTAGAGTAGGAAGAAGGGGTTTGAGTCTATTGGAAATAAATTTGGATATTATCTTGTACACCACATTACACAAAGCTATGGGTCTAAACCTGTCTAGAGTCTGAGCATTGTCCTGTTTGGGGATCAAGGAGATGAAGGAAGTATTGAGCACCTTCAAAATGGTTCTATTCATCCTGGAGTCCTCCACTACATTCAGAATATCTTGTTTAACAATGTTCCAGCAAGCTTTAAAGAAATCCACATTGAAACCATCAGGGCCTAGCGCTTTACCATTCTGCATTTCTTTGATGACCTCACTAACCTCCTCTTCAGTCACTGGCCTATTGAGATTGAAATTATCCTCTCTTGTTACTAGCCTAGGTATATGCCTTGTTAAGTCCCTGATAAAATGAGCTTTATCTGAAATGGTCTCCTCTGCTATACCTCGAAAGTGTTGAACTAACACAATTTCTATATCTTCATGGGTATTGAGTAGATTACCTCTGGTGTCCTTAATTGAAGAGATCCTATTATGACATCTGTTCACCATGGTGGATCTATGGAAAAATCTAGTGTTTCACTCCCCTTCTTTTAGCCATTGAACTCTAGATTTTTGTCTCCAAAATATTTCCTCTTGTTTACATAAGTTCTCCCAGTCTTGATGATGTTTGGTGACTTGATCATTTCTGACTCTATCAAAGCCATCCGTGATAAGGGCTTGATTGAGTTCCTGCATTTTATCTTCAACAACTTTTTTCGCTTCAAAAATATTGCCAAATTCATTCTTGTTCCAATCTTTGAGTCTGAGCTTGATGTGTTTTAGTCTTTTGTGTAGCAGAAACATTCTTGTACCCTGAATATGCAGATATTTTGTCCACCATTTTGCAATGTTGCTGATAAAATCTAGGTGGGTGAGCCAAATATTCTCAAATATAAAAGGTCTGTTCTTGGGGGTGCCAATGCCCTGAACCTCAAGTTGTACAGGCCAATGGTCCAAGCCTCCAAAGGGGAGAATTCTCACTATCATTTCCTTGTCGGTGAGCATAAGGTCCTCTGATATTAGGAATCTGTCTAACTTTGAGGCGACTTGATACTCTCCTCCTCTCTTATTGTTCCATGTAAAGAGGCCATTACTCATATTAGTGTCAACTAGCTTCATATTGTCTATAAAAGTTTGAAATGCTATAGAGTCTTTGCTTAAAGTTCTGGTTCCCCCTTTTTTCTCCGAAAGTGATTTGATCATGTTGAAGTCCCCACCCATGATCCATGGTACTCCTGCATGTCTATCTCTTAGTTCCACAAGAGAATCTAGAATCCTGAGTTTATCATCTAGTCTTTGGGGGCCATACACATTTGTAACCAGATAAGTCTCCCTATCTCCCACAAGCTGAATAACCACTGATAAATAATTCCTAGATGCTTCAGCATCTATTATGCCAATATTTCGGGGGTTCCAAAGAGTGAGTATGCCTCTTGTTGTTTTATCTTCTTTGACTTCTAGAAACTCATATTTATTGAGCCATTGGTTGTTTATTTCTTTTATTTTTTGAATGGAACATTTAGTTTCCTGGATAAAGATCATATCTGGAGCTTCTTGTTTCATTTTATTGCTAAGTATTCTTTGTTTTCTTTTACTACCTAGACCTCTGATATTCTAAGATGTGCACTTCATTATGAAATATTTGTAAAGGAGTAGCTGGTTAGGTCTTTCATCTTACCTGAATCTATCATTAGCTTTCCACATTCCATCAATAACTCATTCTGCTTTTTTCTGCCTCTTTTCTTTCCTAGATTTCTAGGAGCTAATCCTGGTGTTGTTTTCATAGTTTTCACACCTTCGTTGCGCTGCCTTTCATTGTTTCTTTTCTTTTCCAGCCCTTTAGCCTGAGTTTTCCATAGGAACACCTATTGTACTCTGTTGAACTCTTCTTGAGGTAGTGATTCTACCCCTCCCATGGTCTCCTATTTCAAGAACCCTTCCAGATCTAGTTGTTCTCTATCAAGAACATCTTGCAGTTCATGATCCTCCATTTCCATCTCACTCTAGGTCATTTCTTGGTCCATTTCCAGTTCTCCATCACTCAGCGTAGTCTCTTTCTGTTTATTAATGTCATGTGTTTTCCCACTATTTTCTTCTTTCTCCTTCTCCCCTGGGCTGCCTTCCATTACCTGATCTACCTTTGTTATTTCTTCCTCTTCTTCTAGTACTTGGAACCTGTTCAGACTAGCCTGTTGCCCTTCTGTTTGATGTTTCTTTGGCCCCCTTTTACCCCCTTTTCCTCTATATCCCACTTTGTGAAAGTTTTTAGTGTCTTTCACTGTGGTAGATTTACTTTTGTTCTCTATTTTACTGAGAGGGTAGTCTCCATATAGGTGCCCATGCTCATGGCACCTGCGACATCTGAAAGGAATGTGTTCATAATCTACTGTTTGCACCAATTCTTCATCAAAAACTTCCAAGATGACCTCATTCGGTAGAGCTCTAGAGAGATCCATCTCCACACATATTCGTGTGAAGGAAGTATACTTTCCCCTTTTGGTGGCCTCAAATGCTTTGACAAAACGCCCTAATTTATTTCCTATAGCAGATAATGATTCAGTTTGCTAGTAGCCAAGAGGTAGGGAATAGGGTCTTACCCAGATCAAGACCAAAGTGAAACTCCCTCTCTCCGGGACAAAATTCATCATCCAAGGCTGCATGTAGAGGCCTGCAGCTGCATAGAAGTAGGGTTGTCCTTCAAACACCCTATCTTTGTCCTCAATATTTGTAAAGACCACAGTAAAGAAACCCTTTGACCCAAGATGTAGGTCTATGTCTCCATTTGGTTTCCAGCGGTATTTAATCCACGCTTTTAGTGCCTTTTCTGTGGGCCATAATCCCATGAATTTACAAATGATAACATAGGTCTGTGTGGTCCCTGTGTGCCTCCAGAGCAGGATCATTTAAAACTACTCTAGGTGTGACCTCAACCTTGGGTTTACATGGCCCCTTTTGCATTTTTTTTGTTGCTTCTTGTTTCTTGTCTTCTTCCTCATTTTCTTTTGTTCTATTATTCTCTCTTGTTTTGGTTAAATCTTGTTCCTCTTCAATGTTCCTTTTCCCTTCTCCTGAAGGACCTCTGGCAGTTTCTATCGGTTTCTTACCTCGGCTGGCCACAACTTGACTATAGGAGGGAGTGCATCTCCCCCCTTTGTATCCCTCCATGGAGTTCAACGCTTGCAGAAGCTTGAAACCCTAGCTCTTCATCCTCCCAAGAATTGTCTCCCTCTTCGCATCGATATCCTAAGCCTCCTTTTGTTTCAAACATTGAAATATTTTATTAAGGTGAATATTTTTATTTAAGTTGATATTGAAATATATTAATTAATATTAACATAGATTTATATTGAAACACTTTTAAAAAATATGAGACTAATACATCTTTCCAACTGTATATTTCTTTAAATTTGATAAAAAACAATGTTTTTTTCCCAAGGAAAAATCGTAATTTCCATTATATTAATATTGAAAATTACATGTTACCCCGATCAGGGTGCAAGTCGGTGGTTGGGAAGCTGAATAGAGGATTAATGGACTATACACCCACGTATAATACCACCTCCCCCCACACGCTTGAGGTGATTGGTGCGGTGGCCCATTGCATGATGGCATGCAGGGAACATGGGAAAGGTGGCAATGGGAGTTATGAGAGGGTTAGCCTTAACAACAGTGAAGGGAGACAGTCGAGTATTGTTGTTTGGATTGCTCATCAACATGGAAACTCATGCAAAGGACAGGTTCTGTGACCCCTTCCACAACACCAAGCTTATCGACTGTTAGCGAGAGTTAACCGATATGTATTCGGATAACTCTCAGCCCTCGCAATGTTGACCTATTCTAGTTTTCGTTTGAGGGAAGGAGAATTATTATGGGTGTGAATTTCAAAATTGAGCATCGTTGGAAGAATTGGGGGTGGAGGCTGGTGGCATTTGTCTGGTCTTTTGTCTGTCTCTTACACCCTCTTGGTATTATATCCATTTCCCTTATCTTCGAAATCCTTCTTTCCTGCATGGGAATCCTAGGGATACTAGACATAGGGTCGAGTGGTGTAGCTCGAAGGGGTCATGCGGGTTTAGGTAGAGAGACAGGCCCAGGGGGTAGAGTTTTCCAACCCACCCACAGTCTAGGTGATATTCTTTGCTTTAGATGCATGTGTAGCACAGGGAGATAGGTAGAAACCTTAGCAGGAGGGTAAAGGTCGAGAATTATGGGTGGCAAGTCTGGCAAGGGAACAAAGTTGAATATCATAGGAAGATAGGCAATGACGGCATCATGGGGCTCAAGGATGCGGGGATGAATTGGTTGGTTGCTCTGTTTGCATCCTGGGCAGATGGGAAAGGGTATGCTTGCCTTGATTGGCTGGATGAGGGAAAGAGGCAGCACTCACCGACCTGTAACTGGGGAGCGAAAGCCAACTTGCTTGAGGCTGAGAGGAGATTTTTGTGGCGAAGGGATACCACTAGGGATGGCAGTGGGTCGGACCCCTCTGGGGAATTGACCTATGACCACGAAGGGACTAGCATTGTAATTGATAAGGAAGGGGAGGAACAAGGTGGGTTGACAAGCTGTAATATTATCACACAAGTGCAATACTACTGTTATATTACGTTTAACTGTTACTGGTTAATGACTTGTTGCAATGAATAGGATTGGGACAACGAGACCATGGCTCGTCCTATGAAAAACTGTGGTCGTGGAAGACGGGCCCAAGTGACCAGAAGGGACACAGACCCGGGCACGTCCAAGGTTCGCAGAGGTAGGAAAACTATGGAAAGACTAATCAATGAGGCGACATAGGCATAACGTGAAGGCACCAATGAAGGAATTCATAAAATTATAGAATGGGAAGAACAAGTTAAACAGGAAAGCGAGAGAGGCACAAAAATGGAGGACTAGATAACCCTTGTACCGGATCCTGGCAAAACAAGGGGAGGAATCACACAATTCAAGAAAACCCTATACTTGTACTGGCTTAAGAAAAGCCTACTGGGTAAGGCTATGGAGAAGATTTATGTGGGCATAGATGTCACTATCCAAGGCACGCTGAATTATAAACTGGAATTCCAGAAGGTGCAGTTTCAACTACACAAGAAGGATGTTAGACTAGGTAGAATTGAGAGGCACATCCCTTGTATCTTGGAACAGACCAAGATGCCAGGAAAAAATGCTAAAGAGCCACCGCCCGTGGAATCAACTTCTGTTGAACAACATGACTAGAAAATCTCTCTTGTTAGTTTTGTTTATATATGTGGATAGCTTTTAAATTTCCTTATGCAAGTATATGTGTAGGTAGATATCTAGAGTATGGACATGAATCTGAGACTTATATAGCTTGGATAGAAAGACTGAAACTCTTTTGTTACAGGATGGCATACAATACAAATAGGTGGCCAACAAACTTGGTTCCCCACTGGGCAAGTTGAGGCCACCTCGCCAATCTTTATGGTGTAAATTTGTTATATAAACTAATGAAAAAAGGAGGATCTACCAAGCTTAACAAATTTTTATTATTGAAAATTACATGTTGCATCAGCTGCATAAAGTATTATGCATGTAGCAGAGATGGACCGAGACATCTACCCTAGTATATCAGTTCATAGCTCATAAATATTTAACAAAAATGACAGGAGTATATACATGTAGTATGAGAAATGTAATGTAACTGTCTAATGCAAAAATATCAGCAAAACATGTCTAGAAAGATTTGTCGAGGATCATGGATATTGATCAGTCGGCTCTGCTTACCCTGTAAACACTGTCTGAAATTTGGTTCCTTTCTGTGTAAATGTGATTGCAAACAATAAAATAAAATTTTGACTTTAATTATGTAATTTATTCCAAAGCCTCTGAGTGTGTGCACGAGACAATGTGTAATTGATTTGAACCAATCGATCATAATTTTTTAGTCTCCAAATATCTGAATCCGGTTACAATTCTTCTCAAGTGCAAAAAGGAGGAGTAATTTGAGGTTGTTAACTTCAACATAATTGTTTGTTCCACAACAAAATCCCATCTTTAGTTTGTAATAATGATTGCCAATGAGATGTAATATAGCTCCTCCCTGTTGTTGGGAAAAGTATCCAATACGGAATGACCCTATCCCACTCTAAGGGTGATAGTACCTCAGCAACAACTGAATGCAAAGCTATTCAAGGTTACTTCTTTATGAGATGTAAGAGAGAGGAGAAAGAGATCCACTAACCATTGTCTTCCACTAATGGTTGATCCAATCTTCCCTCTTTGCTGCTTGCTCCCAGCTCCTTGCTCTTTCACTGGCCCAGCTACACAAAGATCCTGCAAAAGCACAAGAAAGGGAAACTACAAGAAGCATACATCCATAATTGATTCAAGGATTAGAATAAATCAAATATACAAGTATCAATACGCCACAGAGACACATGCATATAGAAGAACCTCAAATACTTTATTAATGGAAGAAGTAAAGTTCTGAGAGTGTTACAACCATAATAGGCCCAATCCAGCAACACCTCCCAGTAGAAAGAAATCTCCTCTTCACCTCCTTCAAAGCAATCACCCAATAGTTCTATGCACAAACCAACAACACTTCCTTACATTCACAAGATTCCAGCCTCCTTAGACCTCATGAGAGAGCTCTATATATAGGAGTTTTGGAGAAAGGATGAGTCAGCTTGAGCTTGGCATGAAGCTGACTAGTGTCCTCTCCCACTTCAGTTATACTTCAGTTCTTGAGTCCACTTGGAGTTTCTTGCTTCCACTTGGAGATCTAGATCCTCTTACTCATCACAAGGCAAATTCCCTGATCCAAGTGTCATTTTGGAAGCTTCCTGGGCATTTGACACCTTGCAGAATGACTGTGCCACTTGGCCAATCTCGCCCAGCGCAGGTAGCCTTCATTAGATTTGACATTCAGCGCAGGTACAGAGTGGAGCAGTTGACATTCAGCGCAGAGGCTCAGTGGAGTAGCTGACATGATCCAGAATTAGCTTGTTTTTGAGTGTTTTCAGGTGGAGAACTGATTTTCAGTGCTGTGGTTTGCTGAGCTTGTTCCTCTAGGGGTAGGAACAACATGTTTAGGGACTTTGGATCCCTCAGATTATTGACATTTCATGCTCCATGTTGTAAGGCACAAAAATGTCTATAACAGTTGCCCCCTAAATTATGAGGTCATTTATTGGGTGAAATGCTTTATCAGGAGGATCCGAAGTTCATTCAATCGCTGAGAGGTGCCCTGTAATAAAATACAATACAATACATTATTTTTCATTCTGCTTTCATGATCTAGCTGGGGTAGGCATTCCCATGCTCAGCTTTATAAATTCATTTTGGTACATAGAACAGACGATCGTCTGATGGTAGACTGATAATTCTTTGCTGAAATTATCATCCTTTGAGTAGGATGATCATCTGCTGCAATGATGTACATAACAAATGTCTTTATATTTCCTGAATATATATCGTAGCCCAGATGGATGAAACTAGATCCGGGGTCTTCAAACTCGTTCGATCTTCACTCTAAGTACAAGTCGATCCATGTGAGAATTGCGCTGAAGTCGAACATGGAAAGACATCGCTTGATTACCGGTCAATAATGTAAACCGTTAACAAGCGCGAGAGGAATCACCAATAATGACAATGACCCTCAAGGTACTGCAGTACAATTCACATGGTTTGAATAAAGGACTTGGCGTCGAACACCACGCAAAATCTTCTGGTCGAAGGTCATTGATGTATACCTGTTGCCGGAAGTGAGAAACTTGCCATTAAGGCATGCAAGCTTCAAAGTACTGGGGGTTTTGTCCCTAGATCAACTTCTTGGATAATGAGCTGAAGTCGACAAGAAGCGATCCGTCAAAGGAGGGCCTTAATGAATCCCACATTAGTGACACGGAATGGAGCTAGTGATTTTAGTGGAGGTGAAAACAATGTGTGAAATATGATTCAGGGTGGCGATCATGGGTGGATGAAGGATAATGTATGGCAGTGGATGGGACACGGTTGACTCTTTCTGAACAACATCTCTTGAACATATAACGACACTGATGTGATGGATCGGTAGCATTACCCCAAATGTGGATGGTTTGGCGAGGACCATGGTGATGAGACCGGTGAATGAAACAACCCAACCCGATGTGATATGGAGGACAAAGTGTCATGTTCAAGAGCGACTTGCTACCATTAAAGCTTTGAGGTTCTCCCAATTTTTCCCCAGTCATTTCTGACCAATACCTCTTTATTTTTGTCAAGCTTGAGGAGGATAACATATGCTTGTTCTATAACCTGCCCTTCGGGCAAGCCCATCGCTATGTTTTAACGAGCCTAGCGATAGGGAAACTCGTTCTCGTCTAAAGACAAGTTTGTTGCTATTTAATCATTTTAACGAGTCTAACGACAAGGAAAACTCGGTCCTTTTCATTTTTAGAGAGTCTGAAAAGGTACAAAAAGTTAACTCCAAAATTCATTTTTCGTCATCTAATCCCTTAAGTCCGAAAAAGTATAAAACAATACAGAAGGGATGAGTTTTCGATAACTTTAATGAGCCGAATAAAACAAGCGCTCGACCTTTTTGTGCAATAATCCCTCAGGTCCAAAAAGATTAAAATCTAGAGGAGGGATAGCTCTTCTGGTCATTTTAACGAGCTGGAAGGCAAAAACTCGGCAAACTTTTCATATTTTACGAGTCAGATGAAAAGAGCTCAAAGAAGACTCGTCTTTTGAGGAACGAGTGATAAACAGGGATAGCAGCAGATTCCAGTTACAAGTTGGAATTTCCAATCACAGCAGTGTCACAAGGATGGCTATGTGAAATCACTCTTCGCAGCTGTTCCTAAAAATAGGTAAACAATCATATGAAGGTGAACGATTGGCCAAATGGAATGGAGGTGGCGGGTGCAAAACACGACCAAGGCTTTTTATGGCTAATAAATTTACGATCACAATGGTTATTTACCGGGATAGGTTCATTTTTTAATGAGCTTAAACTCTGCAAGAAACTATTGCTCACGCTTTTCTATTTTTTAATGAGCATAGATTCCACGGTAAAACTGCTCGATCTTATGTTTATTTTTTAACGAGCATGAACTATGTGCTAAAACTGCTCGGATCTCGCTTTTCTATTTTTTAACGAGCATAAATTCCGTGGTAAAACTGCTCGAAATACCAGTCATAAGATAAGAAATGTCTCCTGCAAGATTCCAATTTTTATAGAGCTTGCACCTCACATAAGCTATGCTCCCTCTCATCCTTTCTTTATGCAAGTTCGGAAACGGCTAATCCCAAAAACAGATAAATAACCGCTCCTAGCTTGCGCTCCAAAAGGTTTGCATGCCCCCAGGTATAAAGTATAATTTCAAGGCTGCCCCTACTTATCCGATAAAACATTTGTTTTAAAGGGTGAGGCTTGCCTCTTCCTCGTTACCCAAAGATTTGTTTTGTTAACACCATCAAACGAAAACACTTCCTCGGCACTGTCTACCGAAGTAGACAATGGTGAATGACCTTTGTCAAACAAGTAAACTTATCAAAAGAATCCTGTTCTAGAACAACCCCTCTTCCTTCCACGGACGGGGTACAGACTAGTCATATTCCTTCGCGGAAATTCTACTTTATACCCAAGGTTTCCTCTGCCCGAAGCAGACCAGGATGCATGCCCCCTGGGTTCCAGTCCCATCTTTCCGAATCACTCGCACTCATCGAGAAGGAGGACTGGGGGGGGAGACATTTCTTGGGTGAATAGACCATTGAGGGTTGGTATTTGACTATTTGCGATGCGTGATCCCGGAAACGAAAGTTGGTCTACGAGCTTGACCATTCTTCCTTCGTGTGGAAAACACATTACTCTAAAGAGTGAGGAGACTACAGCTCCCATGCAATATATATAGTCTCGTCCAAGGAGTAGGTTATAATCCAAGGGTCCTTGAACCACCATCACGTTCATCTGAACGGTCTTCCCTTTCAATGTAACAGGTACATTGGGGAGGATCCCTAATGGTCGACTGGTTCCTTTATCAAAACCCGAGAGATTTCTTATCTCAGGCAAAAGCTTTGGGGAACCCAGTGCTTTCCAAGCAATAGAGGAAAGGATACTCACAGATGTCCCTTCATCAATGATAGTTCCAGCCATTACCATTCTATAAATTTGGACGATGATTCTGAATGGTATACTGGCTGGTAACCGGGGTCTGCCTAGTTGGTTCCAATCAAAGGACACAACCAGGTTGCTTGGTGGTGGAACCGAATACACGGCCGGATACGATCCTGACGATGTTCCTTCTTGCGATAAAGGAATGGGCGCATTGCCCTGATGCTCATCAGAATCTGTGTTGATGAAAAGAATCTGGATGGTGTCATCCCTATTCTCTTCAGTGAGGGTGTCATTTGAAGATGAATCTTCAGTGACGGTGTCATTTGAGGATGAAACCTCTGAAGGAAGAACCGGGTCAACTTCCGTATCGACCTTTAGACTTTCGTCTGGTCTGGATTCAGTAGGTTCATTTTCAATGACTGATGCTTTAGCTGACCACTTGAGCGGGCCAGCTGTATTTTCAACCAACGAAGGACTTGGCACGAGTTTTTTGTATCCAGGAGGAAGTTTCAACGGTGAAACCGGACGATCTTCCAAAACTCTCTTCGCTTCATCTAAGACGGGACAACGGTGGATGGCGTGATCGCCTTTACACAGTTTGCAGGGGGATCTCACTCCCCCTCTTTGTCTTGAACCTTCACTTTCGCTGGTTGACGGTAAGCATTCAACATGGCTATCAGAGGTTGATGCTCCCGAATTGTGCAAACGAGGTGACCAGTCCCTTAGTATACGGGGAATACAGGGACAATCTCTATGGAAATGGTCTCCTCTACATATGACACATGGCGATTTAGGCCCGGTCTGTGTTGTGTGTGGATTTTTGTTAGATGTCTTTTGCTTGCCCCCAGTCGCCTTAGGCTCCTTCTTCTTCTTCTCCTTCTTCTTCTTCTCCTTCTTCTCTATGGGAGCTTGGCTTTTGCCGGCTCTACCCTGCGAAGATGAAGGATTGGAGGAAGAGTTATAAGAAGTAGAAGGCTGGTGGGCAGCTCTAGACTGATCTAACTGTTGACTCGACTGTTCAGGAACCATGGTGGTCTAAACTACATTAGTTGAGAATAGCCAAATAGGCAGGCCAATTGTCAGTCCTGGAAGCGACAATGTGGCCATGTGGGGCGCACCAACTTCTCCCCAAGAGGAGAATGGACTAGGATTTCCATCATGTGGAATTCCTTGGTTGGGGCGTTCCATGTTCTCAACCTAAGATCAACGCGGGAATAGGAGGTGATTATGTTCCGTTTAAAATAAATTTTATAACAACGCTTAGACACAACTTGCTTTTTCACTTTTTAAGAGTCGAGAAAAAGCTAAAGATGACTCTAGTCTCCTTCGATGTTTTAACGAGCCCGAAGTGACAAATGCTCGGATGGACTTTTTCAGTTATAGAGTTTGAAAAAGGCCAAAAGAAACTGCTCTGGAGTTCTAGGCAGAGGGTGTGCCAAACTTTTCGCAAAACCACAGAATACGTTTTACGGTACGAGTGGTCGATCTTCGTGAATGTTGTGTTCACTGCATTGCGATCAGTAGGGCGGCCGACACGGTTTCCTATTGGATAAAGGCTTTGTTCCTATAGGGGTCTTCCAATATATACGTGACGGTACGTGGGAGCACAAGTCCGTATTGATACTTATTGCTTCACTGTGGAGGAATCACCCAACCACTCAATGCTAAGATATCACGTTTAACGACGCCGGAACACGTCTCTAGCTTAGACCTCTATGTGTTTGCGTTATGTTTCAATGCGTTGTTATGTAAAT
This sequence comes from Pinus tabuliformis, assembly GCA_031772625.1. NCBI lineage: Eukaryota > Viridiplantae > Streptophyta > Pinopsida > Pinales > Pinaceae > Pinus > Pinus tabuliformis. The sequence goes on from CM062804.1 coordinate 927,757,140, forward strand.
TCAATTTATTTTAAGGTTGATCTTGTTTAGCAGTTTGCCTTTATGGATCACCACGAGATGTATGATAACACTCCTAAATGCAGTCTAAGATGATAAGCAAGCTTTTCAATCTTTCAACTTTGAAAATCTTAACTACTGAGGGAAAAGAAAGATAACATCTTTTCACACAGATCATAGAGCACACACTAATGCACTTTTTCCTAAATCAACATGCAAGCTGTCATAATGCACATGCACAATGCAAGTATTTCTTTTCTCTTTCTTTAATGTTGGCGTAATACAAAAAGAAAGCTGTTGTATAATTTCGAATTCAATTTCAAGTGAAAGCAAACAAGCTTGTCCAAAATCAAAAGACACCTTAAGATTTACTTGTTTCGACACTAGAAATATATAAATTCAAACCATATGACGAAAGTAAAAGCTCAATCAGCTATGAACAGCAATAAAACTAACTCTTAAGATCAAAACGACACTTTATCACAGGTCTAGATCTAAGAGGCCACAGCAAGACTAGTTCACTTTCGTTATGGGAAACTGTAAATGATACAAGAAATACAAAAAGAACAAACACAGTTTCTTTATACAACCGAGGCGGAATAGTGGTAAGGAAAGTTGATTTCAGATAGGCACATTGATTGGTAACAGGCAGCAAAACAAGAGTGAAAACAGGGCAAGAAACAGCAGAAAACCCCAGTAGCACAAGGCAAGACTGGTCCAGCGCAGGTGGGACACTGTCTGTTTGACCTTCAGCACAGGTAGCCCCTTCGGGAACTGCGCTGAAATGCAGATAGCCTTCACAGCAGTTGCACTGAAGAACGAAACTTTCGTTTCTCTTGGTTTCCGGGTCACAGATTGCTCAAAAATTCACAGTTTTTGGCCAAATCAGAAGCTATCAGTCAAGGACACACTAAGGGATGACAAGGAGGATGAAAAGCTATCACTAAGAGCTTATTAGAGTCCTTGTAGATCAGCTCTTCAAATCATAAACTTGCCCAGAAACTGAGCTAGAGTAGCTGCCCTCTACTTTGTATTTGAAAAATCCAAATACAGTTCGATTCGGTACTCCCTTTGTTTATGAAATGAATAGCAAAAAAACACAAACAACCAACAAGATACGATCCCCAGCGGAGTCGCCAATTTGTTGTTGGGAAAAGTATCCAATACGGAATGACCCTATCCCACTCTAAGGGTGATAGTACCTCAGCAACAACTGAATGCAAAGCTATTCAAGATTACTTCTTTATGAGATGTAAGAGAGAGGAGAAAGAGATCCACTAACCGTTGTCTTCCGCTAATGGTTGATCCAATCTTCCCTCTTTTCTGCTTGCTCCCAGCTCCTTGCTCTTTCACTGGCCCAGCTACACAAAGATCCTGCAAAAGCATAAGAAAGGGAAACTACAAGAAGCATACATCCATAATTGATTCAAGGATTAGAATAAATAAAATATACAAGTATCAATATGCCACAGAGACACATGCATATAGAAGAACCTCAAATACTTTGTTAATGGAAGAAGTAAAGTTCTGAGAGTGTTACAACCATAATAGGCCCAATCCAGCAACACCTCCCAGCAAAAAGAAATCTCCTCTTCACCTCCTTCAAAGCAATCACCCAATAGTTCTATGCACAGACCAACAACACTTCCTTACATTCACAAGATTCCAGCCTCCTTAGACCTCATGAGAGAGCTCTATATATAGGAGTTTTGGAGAAAGGATGAGTCAGCTTGAGCTTGGCATGAAGCTGACTAGTGTTCTCTCCCACTTCAGTTATACTTCAGTTCTTGAGTCCACTTGGAGTTTCTTGCTTCCACTTGGAGATCTAGATCCTCTTACTCATCACAAGGCGAATTCCCTGATCTAAGTGTCATTTTGGAAGCTTCCCGGGCATTTGACACCTTGCAGAATGACTGTGCCACTTGGCCAATCTCGCCCAGCCCAGGTAGCCTTCATTAGATTTGACATTCAGCGCAGGTACAGAGTGGAGCAGTTGACATTCAGCGCAGATGCTCAGTGGAGCAGCTGACATGATCCAGAATTAGCTTGTTTTTGAGTGTTTTCAGGTGGAGAACTGATTTTCAGTGTTGTGGTTTGCTGAGCTTGTTCCTCTAAGGGTAGGAACAACATGTTTAGGGACTTTGGATCCCTCAGATTATCGACATTTCATGCTCCATGCTGTAAGGCACAAAATGTCTATAACACTCCCCCATCGCCAATATCTTGAGCAAATCTACCAAATGCCCATGGGAAGGTTTTGTATATGAATTTAAGTACAATGTTTCGGGTCCAGTTCATTGGTTCCTCTTCAAGGATCAAAAGGAAAAGGGCCTCTATATTGGTGCATATGTTTTTCCAAAGTATGAGGGAATCCTGAAAAATAATTTTGTTCCTTGCTAGCCATATGTGCCAACATAATAAGAGTGGGAGGTTGCGGATTTTCTGTGACTGTGTGGAGCGCCACTAAGATTTCCATGTAGATAGGAAATTTTCCCCCTGCTATCTACTAGTAATGTCAAGGGAAAGGTAATGGTGTTTCCATACCTGTTGGGACACTCGACACGACAAGAATAGGTGGTCTATGGATTCAAATTGTTCCTTACAGAGGCAACAATGAGAAGGGCCATGGATAGATCCGTTGTGTAGGTTTTCATAAATAGGTGCTTTATTGGTTAATAAGCACCACATGGACAATATGGATTTGGGAGGTGGCTTTAATTTTGAGAGGGGTCTCCACCACCACTTGACTACCTTACGTTCACGCTCAGATACAATGAAAGAGTATCCTTCCTTGGGGATGTATTGTCCATAGGGAGAAACAACCCATATTAATTCATCCTCACATTCTATAATTTTGACATCAGATTCTTCAAGAGCACCAATATATATGTTCCAATAATTTCTACAATTGTCAGTGATCATGAGGTCGTGTGCCGATTTCCAAGCCTGTGAAAGGCAAGTTGGATTTTCTTCGTCTGCAATCTGGGATAGATGTTTTATGCTAGCTAATTCGAGGAGCTCCATGAGGTCAAGCGGAAGGAGGTGGGAATTCACACAACCCGACCAAGCATATTTTCCAATACATACTTGTTCGACTGATCTGATTGGCCAAGCCAAACATTTTTTGATAACTGGTATGGGGTGTGTGATTTCTCTCCATATGATGGAGACTCCAGGTGTATTTCTAATCAAGCTACTAATCCATTCAAGTATCAATTGGGGATAAATGTATTTGTGATATACCACCTCTTTCCATAAACTATCTGCTAGCCCATTTTTCCGCAAGTGCTTTTGCAAAATATTTTATATACTTTAATCCCCAACCACCCCATTTTTTGGGTTTTTCTAGAGGCTCCCATTTGACCAGGTGAAAGTCTCGCCATCATGATTTCCTCTCCATAAGAATCAACGACATATTTGTTGTATTCTGTAGGTGATACCTTTAGGGATCTAAGTCAGTTCCATTTGGTAGATTGGTATGGCTTCTAACATAGATTTAATGAGCATTAATATACCTGGTTGTGATAGCCATCTCTGCTACCATATGTTGATATGACACTCAAATTTTTCTATTAGCCAAGTCCAATCCGCAATACGATAATTGTTTCGCTTTAGTCTGTAACCCAAATTCTTGATTCCCTCCTCAAGGTCCAGATGTCTGTATTGAAATTGATGTAGAGCATATCTTCGTTCATTGAGCGAGCAATTTACTGTCATAATGGCAGACTTGTTGTGATTCAGATTCATTCTGGTATCTCCGTAGGAAAGGGGTTGTATTTGCATGGAATTTGTGGAATATCTAATGGATCCATCAAGGAATATGAGGACATCGTGAATAAATAATAGATACGTAAGATAAATAACATCAGTAATTTTAACCCCATGTAAATCCCCGGATGATCTAGCAGTGGAAATGAGCCTACTTAATCCTTCTATGATTAGAAGGATCAGTAGGGGAGATAATGGGAAACCTTGTGTGAGACCCCTCTCAGCATGAAAGAAATTGGAAGCAACCCCATTGATGAGAATGATATAGGAAACATATGTGATACAACACATGATCCAGTTATTGAGTGAGTGAGGAAAGTCGATGTGGGTAAGGATAAGGTGGAGGTAGGTCCAGCTGGTGCAATCAAATTCTTTGCACATGTCATTTTTGAGAATGATGCTTTTGAGGCTCTTGAGTTTGATGGAGTGGAGTCCTTATTGAGCAGTGCCTGTGGCTTCATGTATTTATCTGTGTTTAAGGAAGGAAAATTGTTCTTTGGAGATATGATGGGATAAGATAGGTTTGATATGATTGGCGATGATTTTGGATCTGATGTTTTTGTAGACACAATTGCATAAGGAGATAGGTCGATAGTAATCAAAAGTCAGGGATTTGTCCAATTTGGGAATGAGAGAAATAACAATAGAATTGAAACCCTTGTACATATTTCCAGACAATCTGCAGTATTCAATTTCTAGGAGAAGGTCCTTGCCAATTAATTCAAAGAAGGTAAGATAGAATTCAATGGGCCAACCATCTGGTCCTGGACTTTTGTATTTTTTGAGCCATTTCGGGACTGCTTCTATTTTCCCAATAATGACATGTTTGTTCAAGTTCTCCAAATCATTCACAAACTAAGGCATAGTTATGGCAATGCGAAGTACCCATTCCAGGGTAGTCAGGTAGTGGGCAAAGTTGCAGGAGAGAGCCATGGACAAGGGACAAGGGATCGGGTTCAAATTGCATGTAAACAAAAAAAAATTGGATAAACATAATGATATATTGGCACATTCTGAAAAAAATTCGTGAGATGTAATAGGGGGAGAAGAAGAGAGTACAGTACCCAGAAGTGGACCAGACCCAAAAGAGTGTGATCAATTAACCCTTGCTAAAGGTGGCCAAGCTGCTAGATGTTGTGGGGTCTTTACGGTGTACTTCTATCGCATCAGCAAATTGGTGGTTGCTTTTTTTTGAATAGCCATTTCTTCATCAACTTGTGTTTGTGTTCGAGTCGATTCTTGTCTTTTTGATGTCTCCTTGTTCATAGAATTGATTAGCAGTAAATCCTTATAGAGATGTCCAACTTCATGGAATCTTCTACAGTGAAAAGGGACCCCTTCATAGTCCATAATATTCCATCTGATGTGACCACGGTACTGAAGACGAAGACTCTCCATGAGACTTTCCCTAATGTCCAAGTGAACTAGAATTCTAGCTATAGATACATTCCCCATTTCAATGAAGGACTTGTCATGGTCTAAATAGACACCCAGATCATCCCCAATGCTTCTAAACACATCCTCGGACCAAAATTGGAGTGGTAATCCTGGCATTCTAACCCAAATAGGACCCGCCACCAATTTTTATTTTTCTCTGTCAAAAGGAGGCTTCTGGTGCTTTAGAAGAACCAAAGTCATCTCAATATTCCATAATTTGGAGAGGACCCAATTTCCCTAGTCAGGGTGAGCAAAGATGAGGGAAAACCACCTTCTTGTTATAGTGAGGACCACCAGTAATTGGTGGAGGGTATTTCCCCAGATTTCCATCACCCATCTTTTGAGTCTTGTCATGGAATATTTACGTCCTTTGATCATACCGACCAACACCGAGCTCTTTGTTTCTGCAACCTGTGCCATGCTAATGCCTTCCCCCAAAACTAGTAGGGGTCCACGTTCCCTGACCTTTGTGCACCTAGATTTTCACCCCCCCCCCCAATTTTTTGGATTGTTCTTTGCATTTTTTCCCTATCTCCTCTGGGTGAGCTTCAGAGGATTCAAAAACCTTAACTTCTTTGTGATCCAAAATCTGATGGGGGATGCCTTCAAAGCAACCCGAGGTTCTTAGAGTAAGTGGCGGTTAAGGGCTCCGAGTTTCGGGATTTGCATCCCTTGAAATATTAAGCCCCAATCGTTCAAAACCTACAATACCCACATCGAATCTAGGTAACCCTCTTGCCACCACAGATGTCTCACCTAATCTGGATGGCAACTTGGAGAGCTGCTCAAGATCCCAAATTTTTAGCTCTGACGAAGACATGATCATAAGTCCCAGCTGGGGTTGATAGTCCAGTAGAATGAGGTCGAAACTTGCACCAATTGCAGGGGTAGGTGAGAAAACCCGAAGGTATTGAGAGAGGTCACGCCTTCTTCCATATAAGTAATATAGGGCTCAACGTGGTCAGCCAGTGCCCGGGATATCGCTGGTGAGTGCAAAGAGAGATGCTGAGATGGATCCTCAATCTAGATCGTTGTGTGATCCATTGAATATGTGGATTACTCAACGAGATCCATTTCCATATCAATAGCGTTGTTGAGAAGAGTCACAGTAGGGTTCCATTGTAGTGCATAGTTGTCGCCTTCCATCAGTGTCATTGCCCTATATAGATGCCTCGTCCTTCAACTTCCCTGACAATTTTTTGCTTTCCCCACCATGTGCATCCTCTATCAGAAGGAATTGGACTCCACAAACCCTAACCAAGCCCTAGACTGTCACTAACCCTTGCAACACTGCAGAGCTTCAGAGCCCTAGCCATCCCACCCTTTAAGTGTTCTTATTCCTTACAAAGGTTGGAGATAACCTACATTCATTAAAGAGGGATACATAAAAAACAATATTGTTTATAATGGACATTGAAATAATTTATTGATGTGTAATAGTTAGAGTGAAATACTTTTATATTTATGTACTTTAAACTAGATTGTTGTAATAAGTGCTTATCCAAGGTGAAAATCATACCTATAAAAAAATGTAAAAGGCTACCTAATCACTAACCATCATTGTTAGATTGCATTCTATATATAACCATAAATCGATTATTGTATTGATAAAACAGTCAAATCATATAATCACTCATTAGCAAACTAAGTACATTGATTATCAATCGCTCATGTGCAAATTGTTATTCATTAAGGCTAAGTATATGGGTTATTACGGTTTGATATTTATGATCCATAAATATATTTAATGATCGAGGAGTGCGGATAGTTCCCGAGGTCAGTCACGCGCCCTCCAGGTGCGCTCAACTTGGACTGCCACATGGAAGCTATTCCACGTTCGTTGTTAATCTGGAGGATCCGACGACTCATGTATCTCGAGTTGGTGTTAGGGCAACTCCCTCCACATGGATGGTTGAGGTGCTCATTTGCTGCAACGCCCTCTTGAGAGGATGACTCTGCAACCCCTTTTCACTCTTGCTTCATGTAGTTTGAAAGCTAGCCAGATTTTGTTAGTCTTTCACCGATACCACTGCCACAGAGTTTTTTAGGCTTACTTGGTAGTTCGACATGTTTACCAGTATTTTCCCTAAGCTTATCATGGTCGAAGGTCATCCTTTGTCCCTTCTCCCATCTTAGTAGGTTGCGCACTTACCGACTGGTGATTATTGTAGCTCAAAATGTCTGGTTCCTCTCTTGTAGTTGCTCGGGCCACGAATTAGAGTTGTCTTCCTTACAGAAGACTCAGGGAACGAGGGTTTTTACCAAGTCATAATTTATCTGCACTTCAATTCTTAATTTTTTCTCTGCAGCAACTATATATGGTTTTGGGTTCTGTATTACAGGGAAGTGGGACAACATCTAGGGGTTTTGTGATGGTAGTTGGTTTGAAGATTTTGGTTGCTACCCAACCTCAGGAATGACCAGGTTGGCTTCTGGCCACGTTATAAGCATTCTTTGGTTTTGTATGGTCATAATACCAATCAATAATGTTAAGGGATTCACCCGGTTTACTATTAAAGAAATGTATAAATATTGTCGGTTATGAAAGGACTGGGAAGTCCTGAGACCCCTTTGTTCTTCGCTCGCTGGTTTGGCCCAAGGTCTATGCAATCCTTTGCAATTTCCCTGGTCTAAACTACTATGCACCGATGGTTTCTCTTTGTTTTTTTCATTTTGAAGTTAATGATATATTTATGCATATCTATATTTTTGATTCTCAGTTCGAGTTGGTTCCATGTTCTACTACGCCATCGTTAACTAATTAACTTATATGGTATAAACTTAGTTTACACAGATTTGCGTCTTTTATGAGGATTATTATTGCAAGAGGTTTTCTGGTTGTTTTATTTACCTCCTTCTGTGTGTAATTTTATTAGCAACCGTGTGAGAATTATGGTTAATTAATGAGAGGCTCTGGCTACAGTTTTAGTTCATTTAGCATTATGGGGCTGGCCTCCATCCTTGGATTGCCTGTGAGGCTGATGGAAACAATTGTCCTATGGGCTAACCCAGGTGGCAGACACAACCAACAAACACATTATACTCAGACTTAGAAAGATAGAGTAAGTTATTTCCTTTCCTTTCCGTCTACTAAGGTAGGTTGTCTCCTCTTTTGTAATACCTGGATGAGGTTTCATGTCATAACCCCCATTACTTTATTTACTATTATTTCAAGGATTCCTTCATGTGCTTCTAAAGCCATATTTATATTAAGAGTTCTAGTTCCTTAATGGGTTTCATCTCTCACAGTTAAAACTCTCTTCTCCCTGCTAACAGGGAAATCTACGGATTGTAGAAACAATCCCAAAATTATCCTTTTCATTGGGACCCGTATTGTGTGAGATTCACACCAGCAGTTGTTGTCTTTTAACATTGCGCCATTTCTTTAAGCAATTTCAGTTATTAACAACAAAGGTCACTGTTTAGATTACTACTTTACTTTTCTACTTGTTTTTCACACCATTATGTAATCGTGACTCATGCACAACAACATTTTCAGGTTCCTATCTCATTTTCCTTCTATACATTTACCATTAAGCACAGAACTCTCATTAACTGACATAACTCACTTTAACTGACATAATTCACATTAAGCACATAGATTCTTTCAATAATAACAATCATTAAGCAACAAGGATGCTTTTTACTCAATATAGAATGCTTTACTCAATGTAGAATGCTTTACTCAATGTAAATTCCTGTAAAAACTATAAAGTAGATAATAAAAGTATATAATCACAAAATACTTTGAACACCAAATTTCCCTACTTATGTTTGATTTCTTCAGTTGTTTAAAAAAATGTATTCAGGATGAGTACGCTCCTCCCTTCCAATGGAACTAGAAATTTCAAGGTTCCCCGTAGCATTCACTTTCCAGCACAATTGAATATTAACCTCTACAGGTTAAGTTCTTATACCTCAGGATTTCTAAGTCCAACCTGGAACATTCACATTTTCATCTTAGTGGACAGTTTCCACTGGCCTAGAACAACATTTCGGCAGCATTCGCATTCATTCTCTTCATTGGGTGGTTCTATCTCCTTCTAGTGGCTAACCCCTTTTAATCCCTAAGGAGATCTTTTATCTCCAGGATTCAAAATGAAAGGAATAATTGCTTTCAACTGTTTCTGGGAAATTTTTAATTAGTTAATGTGACATCATCTTTGTTCAATTTCTTAACAACTTTTTTTTTATATCACATAATAAAATTTATTAGTACTTTTAATATAACTAACAAAATATATCATTTTTATTTTTTATTATATTAACCTTTATTAGTCTCTGCTTTCTCTGCCTTCTGCAGACTATAATATTAACCTTTATTAGTCTCTGCCTTCTGCAGGACTATAATATTAACCTTTATTAGTCTCTGCTTTCTCTGCTGCCTTCTGCAGGACTATAGCGATCGCTTAATCGTTGACTTTTTTTATTCAACCAAAATTTTATATTGCCAATTTTATCTACTGAAATTTTAAGAAAAGTTTTTGGATGAAAAAGATTCCTTAGCTTATCCTACTGCTGGAATGAAAAGTTGCATTGCACGAATGTTACTGCTGTATTTCCGTCCTACACCACCTGCACCATTGTCGACCAAGAAGCCTGCCCGCTGCAACGGTGTGCATGTACATTTCCACCTGCACAGCTGCAACGGTGTGCATGTACATTTCCACCTGCACTATTGTCGACCAAAGAGCCTGCCACCTGCAACAGGTGTGCATGTACATTGCCATCGTTCTCGACCACCGCTTCCTCCGTGACTAGTATATCATAGCAACAAGCAATGTTTGTTAGCGAATATTGCAACCTGCATCTAAGCAATGCTGGTTAGCGAGTATTGCAAACATACATCACAATTTGCTCTAGACTACACTACGAAAAGTCTGCATCAAATTTGGACTAGACTATATTGCTCTGTTGTGTTTTTGCTCCCATTACAAAAAGAGAAGGTAGTTGGTAGCTTGGTTACAGTTTGGTTACCTGGTAATCCACTAAAGTAGCTATAACGCCACAGATGACATACCGCTTGCAGCGCCTTCGGTTCTACCATATTCTTCTAGTCACTCATAGCCAAGAGAAAAACACCCATCATGGGCTCCGATTCGAATCTAAAGGTGGCCCATGGAGACGACATGTCTGATTTTTCAAGATATCATGGTGTTGCTTCGCTGCCAACGACGTGCACTTCGAAATCCATTGGGCCTCTAAAATTCGTCTTATTGCGTGCACCATATACCGTGATTCGTATCAATATGTGCGTTCCATCTGCCCCTATCCATCAAACTTAGTAAGTAATTTATGGTTCTCCTGCTCTTCATATTCGCATCAAATTTAGCATTTATTCGCTTAAAACATGTCAGAAAACAATATTATGCACCGCGCAGGGGACGACTCGGTGCTTGCAAACCCTGTTTATTTATATATATATTAAATAGACATAATTCAAGATTTAGCATAGATATGTTACACATTTCCCAGCTTAGAAGAAGGAAACAAATATACCCTAATGGCTACCTAATGGCTACCAAAACATTCTGCTAGTGGAATAAACCTATAGGAAACGATTTCAATATACCCTAATGGCTACCTAATGGCTACCAAAACATTCTGCTAGTGGAATAAACCTATAGATTTATCTTCAACAACTCATGTCTAAACCGATTTCATTCATCTATGACATTTTACTGTGGATAAATCCGATTTGACCAGCCTTCATTTATCTGAAAACTGTCGATCAAACTATTTATAAATAAAAAACAACTAATAAAATTAATTAATGTATAAATTCACAAAATATCATTATCACAAATAATATAATAACATCACTTCATATAACAACATAAACAAAGCTATTACCAAATCAAACATAAGCATATGAAATACACAAACAATGACAACATTCCATAGAACAACCAGCTAGCAGACCTTGAAGATCACCCAACTTCCGAGCAATGGGCACACACAACGCTCCATTGAACAACAGCAGAAACTGTCAGCAAGCCAAAAATAGATAAATGGAACATACAGCACTTCGTCGAACAACATAGAAAAGCTACAAGATCACATATTAATTTTAAAATAATAAAATAGTGAGTAAAATTGCACAAGATATTAGCTTGTATGGGACATAAACTTAACTTTACATAATAAAATAGTTAGCTTCTATGTGACATAAACTTAACTTACATAATAAAATAGTGAGTACAAGATATTAGTTTCTATGTGACATAAACCTAATTGCTGGTCACCGTCTAAAAGGTGCACACATAGGTAAATGGAATACACAAAGAATGGCAGCACTTCATGGAACAAGAACGCAGAGTTAGAATTCACCGAACTTAAAAAATGCATACAACAGCCAGACTATTATGCCTCCACAACAACCATATCCAACCATCTCCCTGGCCAGTGCACAATCAGAAAAAGTGCCTTCCCTCAATCAAACGACACAACCAGAAAAAGTGCCTTCCCTCAACAGCTCTCTATGCCTCCTCAACATTTTGAGCGTTGTTCACCTCTGACTCATGATGATCTCCAGGGTCGGGGAATGGTTCTTCAACGTCGTTCACCTCTGACTCATGATGATCTCCAGGGTCGGGGAATGGTTCTTCAGCGTCGTTCACCTCTGACTCATGATGATCTCCAGGGTCGGGGAATGGTTCTTCAGCGTCGCTCACCTCTGACTCATGATGATCTCCAGGGTCGGGGAATGGTTCTTCAGCGTCGCTCACCTCTGACTCATGATGATCTCCAGGGTCGGGGAATGGCTCTTCATGGTTTAGCACAGTGCCAAAGGGTGCGGGAATTGGCTGCAGTAGAGAAAAGAGAGGTTCATTAATATCTATGTAACGTAGTGGTTCGGGTACGTATGGTTCGGGTATGTATGGTTCCTGTTCAATGGGATTTGGTATTTGTTGCTGAGAGAAAGCATGGTCTTCATTAATCTGGCCAAGATGGCGACGCGTTTCGGAGTTTATCGATCTCCTATTTGGTGGATCTGAGCCAGTCTCAGCTCCTCGACGCTCAATGTTCGAAAAGGGCACTGGCATCCCTGGCTTGAAAATAAAACCACGCAAGACTATATCGGTGTCTTGCACTTTCATTGTTACGAAGTACCCACTACCAAATGAGCCATCCACAACACCATCAACTGTTTGGCCAATAAGTGAGTTGTCAGGAAATGACGAGCTTGAAGGAATTTCCCCGCGTCCTGCCATTGTTCGCAGATCACAAGACTTCTCGCCGGGATCTAAAAGAAAGGACGGGATGTACGAAGCCTGGTTCCCCTTTTTGTTTTAAATTGCTCTATGGATAATTTATATTAGCATAGATTTATATGGATAATTTATATTAACATAGATTTATTTTAATTACCAATTTAAAATGAGCTCAGAAGAGCCATCCACAACACCATCAACTGTTTGGCCAATAAGTGAGTTGTCAGGAAATGACGAGCTTGAAGGAATTTCCCCGCGTCCTGCCATTGTTCGCAGATCACAAGACTTCTCGCCGGGATCTAAAAGAAAGGACGGGATGTACGAAGCCTGGTTCCCCTTTTGTTTTAAATTGCTCTATGGATAATTTATATTAGCATAGATTTATATGGATAATTTATATTAACATAGATTTATTTTAATTACCAATTTAAAATGAGCTCAGAAGGATTTAAAAATGTTTTGTATAATTTTTTGGGTCCATAAGAACAAAATTTCAATTTTTAGCTGTAGAATAACCCTATTAGCGCAATAAACTTGATACAAGTTTCTCCATATATAAAATGGATATTAGTCTTTCAAGTTAAGTGCACTTTCAATAAAAATGTCTTTAAACATGCTACTTCATAATTTATTTGTTACAATGAAAAGGAACTTAGACTCATTACATTGATATGAAGGAGATTTTTCATTTGGACCTTTTCATTAAATAAAAAAAGTGAATGATCATATGCATTTCTGTGATCATCCAACCAACCTCCAAACATCCAACCATGTACGATAAGCCCATGAGAACTAAACATAGGTAGGACTAGTATAGTTATATAAATTAAATTTTTGATAAATGTAGATAAGTATTAATCAAATCAAATATAAGCATCAAAATGTTGACTTATTCATACCTCTCACATATTGTTAAAAATAAAAAATATTGTAAAAGTTAACAAAATAAACTTCGTTACAATATCATGGGTCAATATTGTAAATTATCAATGCCAAATGCCCAAAAAAATATAACTCATTTTATATATATTTTTTGAATTAAAAAAATATAATTAAACAAAAATATATATAATAATTATTTTTCATAATATCTAGAGACATAACCCGTGAACTCTGTGGTGAGGACTTACTAAGTGAACTAACCCTTTGGCCAAAAATATTCATACAATTACATGAATGAATAATAAATATATTTTATATGAAAATAATTATCACATAAACATAAGCGTGAAGATCCAAACCATTTAACAAGGTTGTGATAAAATTGATAATTATAAGCGAAAATAATGAAGATATGTATATTATATATATATAAAAAAAAATGAAATTATTAAAAAAATGTTTCTCTGCTAGGGCTTTGATTTGCTAGTTGTGAAGTATATTGTCTTGTTAGATCTGAAAATTTTTTGGCGCTTCCTTCTACCCCGTGGATTCTGATAGGTTGTATGAGTACTCATGCGGGGAGGGGAGAGATCCCCTCTTATCAAAGCATTGCTACAAGTGAATTGAGCAGAAAAGTAGGAGTCCCCTCAACAAATAATAATGGATTCGACCATAATGATGGTCCAGACATGGGAGCATAATGGAAAACCTAGCTCAGAGGTCAATGTCTACCGAGGGAAAACAAAAAACCAAAATTTGTGATTCCATCCAATAAATTGGATAACTACTGGAAGTTTATGAAGGACCATGCCCTGATTTGTAAGTTCATTAGTATTTGGCCTTCAGAAAGGGCTCTAATCAAGTGGATCCCATTAAAATGGCAGTCAAAAGGCCATATAGTCTTAAAATTGGGAGCCAGGGGTTTTTTCATAGTCATCTTCACCAGCTTGGAGGATAAGGAAATGATTTTTGAAAATGGGCCATGTTTTTACTACAATGTTGGCCTTTTCATGCGCTTCTGGGAAGAATGCTACAACCCAGATTGGGAAAAATTCATGGCTACCCTGGTTTGGGTTCAAGTTTTTGCCCTACCAGTCGATTTCTGGGATCTAGAAATTCTAGAAGGAATAGGTAACTCTATTGGTAGATTTGTCAAAGTAGTTGATTCTACCTGCCGCAAGAGATATACATCATATGCTCAAATATATGTCTACATGAACATCATGGAGCCTCTCCCTGAATTTGTGGAGCTTTAATACCAAGATGAGGTTTGGAAGCAACCGCTAGACTATGAACATATTACCTTTTGTTGTTTAAGATGTCATGAATATGGGAACTTGTACAAAGCATGTCATTTGAATTAACTCGATTCTGTGGAAACAACCTCCCTTAAATAATTTCTTTGACTGCATGATGATAGGGAAGGTTTTCGAGAGGTTTCCCACAAAAACTGGAATGCAAAACCCCCCAAACAAACCCTCATACCCCACGTGGAGAAATCACGACAATCAAAATAGATATGAGATTTTACAAGATGGTGGTGAAAGTTCAAAGGTGGAGGATAAAAAAAAGGACAGCATGAATTCTAGGGTTCCACCAAAGAATACTTCAAAGCTAAAACAGAAAGCTCAAGGAGAACCCTCGGACAAGGAAGATCATGAACCGCCCAAGGACTAGAAAAATATGGAGATTGATGGATCAAAGGAGGACTTAAGTATAGAGGAACAAGTGTTGAAGAAGCTTTTGAATGAATGATAGAATATGGATGAGAGATTCACACTAGAAGATCAAAAGAATTTGTATCAAGACACATTTCAACAATACCAATCCAAGCAAAACCAAATCCTACCATATCCACTTGATCCATCTAGCTTTCAGCTGGGTAGCAGCATGGATCAAGGAGGGAAAGGCAAAGGAGGTAAGAAATGGGGCCATAAGAATCTACAGGAATCAATACAAATGGTCAAATATTTATTCGTTAACTCAGGAAGGGTGGTGTCACTCTCAGCGGTCTTCCACCAAATCAATAAATCTTCCCAATGTGATGCTCCAAGAAGCTAAGGTGTATGAAGGGAGACTGAAAGCAATTATAAGAAGTATGAGACCCTTGAATGAGGTGATGGCCTTAAATGCAAAGGGCAATGCCGGTGGGCTTGTCATTCTTTGGAACCCCACCGAGATCATTTCTGAACATTGAGTTCATATGCCTCGAATTCTTTCGGGGAGATTTAGACACATTGGACCTTGAGACTAGGCCCTGCTATCGATTGTCTACGGCCCTCACATTCCAGGAGAGAAAGTTGCTTTCCTTCAAAATATAGGAAATCTTAGAAATCTTTGTCTAAACGAACTTTGGATTATTGGTGGGGACTTCAACCTTATCACATCGATTGAGAAGAAAAAGGGAGTGATGAGGAGACATGATCCTGAGATGGAGACATTTTGAGACCTAACTTTAGATCTGAAATTGATATACATACCTACCATTAATGGAGTGTACACGTGGAATAATCGTTAGGGGGCGGTCTCACCAAGTTCCTCATGCTTGGATAGATTTCTAGCGTCATAAAATCCTATAAGCGGAGATATTTTCTTTGAAGCTTCTATTCTTTCGTGCCTCGGTTCAGACAATTGACCAATGCAGCTAGAAATGGATTTGAAATTGGCCCCTAGAAACAATCCCTTTAGATTCTAGTCCTTCTGGATTCGAGACCCTTCCCTTCTTTGAAAAATGGAGAATTGGTGGAAATCCAATATGGTGCAAGGTAGGAACTGCATGCATACCTTCCAACTTAGACTAAAGTATCTTGAACAACATATAAAGTGGTGGAATCAAATGGAGTTTGGCCATATTATGAAGGATCAACGACACTTGCAAGAGCGAATGCAGAATATTCAACAACAAATGATCACCGAAGGATGCTCAGGGACCCTTGCAGTGGAGGAAGGGCAAATCATGACTCAGATAGAGGAGAGGAGGAAGAAAGAAGAAATTCTTTGGAAACAAAAATCCTAGACCCAGTGGCTCAGGGAGGGGAAACGAAATACGCGCTTCTTTCACAGAGTTATGACCCAACATCATCAACACAACCAAATATTTTCGTTGAAAGACACATAAGGAAATGATCTAGTCCACCATGACAAATGGAAAACCTTTTGGTTGATCATTTTCATACCCTCCTTTTAGAGCCATGTTCAGATCGCTCGAGGGCTATAGAGAGAATAACTAAAAACATCCCCCAACTGGTTAGTAGGGACCAGAACCTAGCTCTGATGAGGGCCACCACTCTAGAGGAAGTAGAGGAGGTTGTCAAAGGGATGGCTAAGAATAAAGCACTAGGTCTAGATGCCTTCATGGCAGAATTCTTTCAGGAAGATTGGCCCTTTCTTGGGCAAGACATTCTAGATGTGGTGGAGGAATCTCACAAATCCCAAAAGGTACACACTACTCTCAATTATACTTTTATTGCAATAATCCATAAATATGCTCATTCTATGGACCCTCAAGGTTTTAGACCTATAATGCTATGTAATGTAATTTATAAAATTATATCCACCATCATGGTCAAGAGATTAAAGCCTCTTTTTCCTTCTTTAATTTCCCTTGAGAAAACCGGTTTTGTCCAAGGTCATCAAATTTTAGATGGAATCATAACTTCCCATGAAGCTTTTCATTATCTTAAGAATATTAAAGCCAAGGGTATGTTGATAAATTTTGACCTTTCTAAAGCCTATGACTGCCTTAACTTGACTTATCTGCTGAATATCCTGAAGGCATTTGGTTTTGACCGTTGCTCGATCAACTGGGTTTCTTCTCTCATTTCCTCTTCTATTTTCTCGATTCTAATCAATGGGTCCCCTTCAAGAACCTTCAATCCTTCCAGAGGAATTCGACAAGGTGATCCCCTCTCTCCCTTCCTCTTGATTTTGGTTGCGGAAGGCTTGGGCCGTTAAATTAAATGAACAATTCAATCAGGTTGCATCAAAGGCATTCGCCTTTGGGGTGAGGACCTTTCACTTACTCATCAACAATTCATGGATGAAATAATGATCTTCTATCAAATGTTCCTCCAGGAAATTAGACAAATAAAAAATATTCTCCATGAATTTATGCAGACCTCTGGGACTCTGATCAACAACCAAAAATCAAGCATTTTCTTCTTCAATACCCCAGTGCCTACCCAAACCTTCTTGGCCTGTATCTTGGGTTTTAGCATTGGCTCTCTTCCCTCCAAATATTTAGGCATCCTCTAGTGCTTGACTCTTTAAGAAATTCTTGCCGGAAAGACCTTATGCAAAAAATTCAATCCAAGCTCCATGGCTGGTGCTTTAGAGCTCTTAATTTAGCGAGTCAAGTGGTTCTTTGAAGGTTGTTTTCAATCTATGTCGATTTATCGACTATCATCTTTAGCTGCTCCCCAATCTTCTTTCTTTGATATGGTAGAAATATTTTTAAAAAAATATAGAGGGTTGCTCAAGAGGCTAATAAATGGGCCTTAGTCTCACGGTCTCATATCACCAAGCCCAAATTAGCAGGAGGCTTATGTCTCCGGGATCCTTATACCCTCAATCAAGTTATGGGTGCGAAATTATGGTGGCGATGGATTTAGGGAGGATCTGATCTATGGAAGATCACATGGAACCAAAAATATCAAATGTCGGACTCTCTTGAAGGTAAATTAAGAATATGAGACACCCCTAAAGGCTACCCAATATGGAATTTATACTCGACTAATAAAGAACTCATTTGAACTCACACTTTCTGGGAGATCCACTATGGAAAAATAACTTTTTTGGCAAGACTCATGGCAACAAGAAGCTTAGCTCTTCACCAGGAAGGGCCTAGGGGAAATTTTTCTCTTTAGGAGTAGTCATTACTATACATTTGTGGAGCATTTCTAGAAGCCTTCTTTGGATCCTTCTTGGTGACAATGGAAAGGGAAACAAGATTGGCCTAATCCCCCAAAATTTAACCACTGGGAGAACATGGAGAAGGATCTTCAATCTAGGAAGATTGAAAAACTAGAAGGCCAGGACACCTTATGATGGGGATACACAACTAAAGGAATGTTTAATATCTAGGAAGCATATAAAATTGCTACAACTGAGAATCAAGAACACCTCAGCCCTATATGGAGGAAGATATGGACATGGCAATTTTGGCTGAAGGTGACATATTTCTTATGGTTGGCATGTCGTCAAAGATTTATTACATGGGATCAACTTCAAAAAAGAGGTGTCCAAGGAGCCTCCCTATGTAGCCTATGTCAGTCACACAGCGAAGTTATGGAACATGTATTGAACCTTTGTCCCTTCATGGACCAATTATGGAGAAATATAGGCCAAATATTTGGTCACATGGACCATGATAAATATAGCATTAGAGATTCCATTGAAATGTGGAGGAACGACATTTTCTCAAACCCTATCTTGGATAGGGCTTGGATTATTTCTTTGGGATTTCTCTTATGGGAAATCTGGAAAGAAAGAAATAGAAGGATCTTCAAAGGACAAAGAATCTCCCAGGCAGAGGTATGGAAAAGGGTCATCCATAACATTAGAGAAACTATCTTAGCTAAGCAGTGCCATCTAGATGATTGACAAGTCACCCTCATGAAGCGAGGATCCTCATTATGTTGAATCTATCTCCGTAAATGCTTACCCCATCCTTCTCGAAGCTTTTGGTTTCTTGTAGATATTCTCCTTCGTAGTTCTCAGCTCCTCCTATTGGTTTTCTTAAACTTAATTTTGATGGGGCCTCCATAGGTAACATAGGAGATGTTGGATATGGAAGCTTATTTAGGGACTCCCAATTCCAGGTAAAACAAATCTATGCAGCTAGCTGCAGCTTTAAAAGAAATAATGAGGTAGAATGCAATGTTGTAAAACATGGACTACTCATAGCTAGAAGAGAAGGGTATATAAAGTTGGTGATTGAAGGAGATTATAACCTAGTCATTGAAATAGTTAAAAAAATAAATCATGGCACTCATTGGGATAAGATCAACCATAGTTGGAGGACAACCTACTTGGTCCAGGATTTAAGTGAGCTCATTCCCTGCTTTGATTACATCATTCCCTCACATGTTAGACGAACAGGAAATAAAGTGGCTAAATTTTTAGCCAATTAGGGTTGCCTCAATATTGGCATGACCCTTGATTCTCCATGGATGGATCAACACCTTGGTGAAGAGATGGACCCTTTGAGGCATCTTTTGGTTTAGGACGCTACCCCTAATTAGGCATCAAACAGGGAAGTGAACCAAGATCATTTATCGGGGTGCGAGATAGCTAATGGATCTCCTTGAGATCCGCATTATGGGTATGATGGTTGATGAGGGGGACAAAGGGTGGCTTGCCCTAAGCCCTTGCATCCTTGACAACCAAAGTGGGGTGGAAACACACATGTTATCTCTTAATGGTGATGCAACGCGCCAGAGTGAAATCTCCCTCGAGATGGTAAGGGCGCACAACTCTAAGTGCTTAACCATTTGGCGCTTGGTTTTAGTAATTGGTGGTGGTTGAAAGCTCCTGGTTAGTTTTTTTTCGTCTAGAAGGAAGGATATGCAGGTTGGTCTCTCAGATTGTTGGGATGGGGTCCCTCGAGTTAGTTTTAGGTTTAAAAACCCAAGTTTTGATGTAAATTTTGTAAAAATATTTAAAATATCCGTGATTTATGGACACAAAGTGCATAGATAGTTTGAAGTCAAAACGGGCTGTAGCCCCTTGATTATGTAAAATTGAGTCGATTTTGAGATCCACCCATGGTCTGCGGACCATGGGACTGTATGTAGAAAGCTATAAATAGGTGTGCCTTAGAGAGTCTAAGGCATGTCATAAAGGAGATAATGAGGAATGTAATGGGTTAATAGGAAATAGCACAGAAAGTAAGTCGTAGGGAAGGGAAAGGCTCCCTCGCTGAGTGCACGGAGGCCTAGAGAAGAGCCTGCAGTGAGTGCACATAGAAGTTTTGAGTTTGTAAATCCAAACTGAAGATAAATAAAGAAAGTTACCGAAGAAATCTTGTGTATATCTATTTATCTTTGTTTATTTATGCTTGCAATATATGCTGCTGATGAATAATGTGTTATGAAATATTGATCTAAATGTACGTGATCCTATTGAATAATTGTTAAATGATGTACGCAAGCATGTTTATGTGAGTTCGCGAAGACTATGATAAATTATGTTATGTTTATTAAATACTTAAGTAGATCTGTGCAAACTCTAATCTAGGGTTGTTTTCCGGTAAGCATAAGTGGATGAATAGACTATTAAGGGTCTGCAAAGACCGATCGTGGACCTTCGTGAAGGTCTAAAGGCTGTTCTAACAGAGTTGCAATACCAAGACCTAAGGGCTTATCGATCTGCGCGAAGGCAGATCTAGGACATAAAAATACATCACACTGATCTCTAGATGTGGAAACTTGGTTTTAGCATCCCCCCATACTGCTTCGGGTGAGACTTCAGTGCGCTCTAAGTAGGTTGATGCCGAAAGAGCCAGTAGTGTAGGGTTTTGTTTGGTGCAACTAACTATGAACCTAGGTCGAGACCCACTAAGCCAAAAAGTGATGAGCCTAGGTGTTGTAGCAAGAATGCTGCAACTCCGAGGGCTACCAACTTTACTTATCAACCTGGGGTTCGTACAAACTTGGAGGTGATTGTGCTATATACACAAGTACAAGCGAAGGTACTAGCTATTGTCACTGCTCATCTGGCAAGAGACCCCAAGGGTTACAAGGAAGATTTCTATAGGGTCAGAATAAGCTTGATTTTCATGGAAGGAGGCAAACCTAGTCTAGGGGAGAGCTAATCTACTACAGAAATGAAGAAAACAACATGCAAACCTAAATCACCATAACCTAATTAATCATGAAAACAGCTAGACTAAGCAGAATTGCTAAACAACAGTAATATAATGCTAACTATCTCAGTTGTAGAAGAAAAATGGCATAAAACTATCCTAAGTTGCAGGCAAAGGCAACTAGGCTAAGTTTGGGTTGAAGTGGAAGAAGCAGTCAGAGGTCGAAATGGTGAAAAGAGGACGTAATGGGTAATAGTCCATGAGGACCGTTGGATGAGGCGAGTAAAGGGTAAATGCACAGTTGAGATCCGACAATAGGAAGGAACATAGGCAAATGGGCGGACATGGTGGACTAATAGGATGGACGGCTGGGATTATATCACGGAGGCGATCTGCAGATGAGTGGCGGAGATCAGCTAAGCCAATTGGCGATCGGGTGAAGCCAATAGTCGTCGGATCAAGAGACAAATAAACAGTGGAAGGTTCGAGGCGATAAAGCAATCAAGTGATACAATGACCATCAGATCTGGCAGGACAGATCGATGGTGAAGGTTGGAGCACGAAAAGAAACATACGGAAATGATGAGCAGGTTTGGAGGGCAGTAAGTTGTATCTCGCACACCCTCAAAGCCATAAATGGTTTTGTAGAATTTTGTGCGATTAGCCTCCCCGGCCGACATGTAGCACGGGGAAACTGCCCATATCATGTGCTCTCAGCCCGATAACGGTCAGAAGGAAATCCACGTGATATGGCACAAGGGTCATCGGATCTAGCAAATCAGATCTATAGTGAAGAGGTGATTGAGCAGGTTGGTGAGTGGAAGCGCGATAACCATCAGATCTAACAAGGCAGATCGACGATGGGGTTTTAAAAGGCAGAAATTCAAACACGAAAAGTGGATTTGAGCGGTGATTGCACGATTTGGCTTGTGAAAGGCATTTTACCGGTAAAACCATTTAATCATGAATTATCAGCTCCTGCGCAAGCATTTCAGGCTTAAAGAGAAAGACATGGGAATGTGAGTGAGGCCTGAGAGATAGAAGGAAAGTGATCAAGTTGATGACCATTAAAGGGGCATAGCACTATGAAATGACTTCAACGACTGTTTTAAAGGACAAAACCCTATGAAAACCAAAACCCTGTGTTTTTGGGGTTGTTGTAGGGTTCCTTCCTCACCTCATGGTCCCGGAGGGAGGAGGTGAGGCCGAGACACTTGTGAAGAACCTTGTAGGCCTTTTTCTTTGCCAACCTACTGATTAGATGAAAGCATGAATGGAACAAAATAAAACACAACCACTCTATCTACACGACTATAATGGAACTGCAACTATTCAAGCAAATTAATAGAAAACAGGAAACTACTTAAGTCAATGAGTAGGAAAGCTACAAATATGTGTTGAACCACTATGACGAACACACATCTACTTAACCAAATGAATAATCAACCCATGCATCTATGCTAGTGTTGTAATGGAAATGAACTACTTGAGTAAATGAACAGAAAACATGAATCTATATTGTTGTTGTAATGATAATGCATTTGATTAAGCAAATGAATAGAAAGCACGAAGCTATGCTAACATAACAATACAATAAAGAGGAGCTTTGGCTGCTAGGGTTGGGCCCTAACCCAAGAGCTTCAACCCTCTGAGTTAACTTAGTGCTGGCTCAAATCAAAACTCATCTTCATTATCAGAGAACATTGTATTTCATCAAAACTGTTACAAAGTAGAAGTTCGAATCCTTGCTCACTAACTCACTGACTATCTAGTTGACTGGTAACTAACTGACTAAAAAAACTGAGTTCCTAAGCCTCTCTATTTATAAATCTAAATTCCAACAACTTCCCTCAAAATTAGGGAGGTACATCTCCTACTTAATGGTAACTTGCCCTTTCACTTTCACTAGCTTGACTGCTTTCTAGTAGGGAGGTTGCTCATACTTCCACTTGCTTGGCTGTCTTTTAGTACTTCAGATTTGGTTGTTTGTACTTTCAGCTGATGGAGGGATATTCGAATGGATGGGTAGTAAATGAGGAGGATTTACCTCCTATAATTCCTCTCCCTTGTCCCATTTGATTTTTTACCAAGGTCTTTTACCATACTTCCTTGCTTTTACCTTTTATCCCTGCATTACATGCACATTAGACCACAAAGGAAAATATCCAACTCTAACTCAACTCATGAGCAAAATATAATCAAAAGTATGCAATAGGTTGTGAGAATAGTTGGTTTGACTAAGCTAGGAGGTGAATTAAACCCAATTAAGGCCCATAGAATTACTCAATGATGAGACTCATCATCACCCCCTACTGAAAGTGTTGCTCATCCTCTAAGCAACTTAGTGGCTCTGGTAGCCTCTCTGACATCTCAATCTTTTTTTGTGGTCTTTTCTTCTTGTTTATAGCAGCCTTCTTTCCTTTCCTTTTCTTCCCACTGATATTATTTGATCTTCAAGCTATGTGGCAGTGTTTTATCTCTTTTAGCAAGCATGTATATTATCATCTCTTATTAACCTAAACATATCCTCAAAATGTCTACTTGCTTTCCCATGGACAACAAGATATCTAAGTGTTAGCTGAGGATTACTTGCAATTAGATGTTGATTAGGGCCATGGGGTTTGCTTGCTCAGCTTCTTCTCTGTCCCTAAGGCCACTTAGCTCCTTTGTTTATTGCTACTCTTTCTCTCTTTTTTGTTTGAATGCCCTCTTTCTCTTTCTCTTTGGCATCATGTTTCTCTGTGTTAGTTCCTTCTGTATCCATCTCCTCCCCATTTAACTCAATATCTACTTTTTCTTGTTTTTTTCTCCTCCTTACTGACAAAAGGAATAACATCATAGATGAAGGTTTTGATGTCATCCTCTACTGGTAAGTCATTGAAGACTGTCCATGTTATAGGGATCCTGAGGTTTTGGAGGGCATAGCCTTTTTAGAGGAAACTAGCCACCTTTTTACTGACAAACCAACTACCTCTTAATCTTTACAACTTCTGATCAAATGATGCAATTGAGTGAGTGAGTAGGATACTTACCTGTGGCCTTAATGCCACGCTGCAAGTGTCAAAGATCAGAGGTGCTGCTAATGGTCATTCTTCTTCCTCCTCTGCTGTCTGTTGATGGTTTCTTGACTACATATCGGATGTTGTTGTTGCTATTGTATGGTCATATTTTTTCCCTCCCTTGTTGTCTATTGATGGTGTCTGTGAGGATGCTGCAATGAATGGACAAATAGCGTAGGAGTGTGTGTGGGTTTAGGGATGATGGTCATGGATAAGGTGATTATGTAGGAAACGTAATCTTCACCTGAACTGAAGCAATGAAGTGAAAAACAATGGAATTTATGGAGGGGTGCATGCTAAGGAGTGGGGGAGATGAACATATGTGAGGCAAGGCCCCCTTTTGGTCTTCTCTTTGCTCCTTGATTGTTTTTCTCATCCTCCTGCAAACAACAATTATGTTTTTTTTTTTTTTTTTATTATATTTTTTTGAAAAACACCTAGGCTGCGTTAGAGAGGCTTTCACCCTAGGTATCTGCCCTAGGGACCTCAAGGAAGGTTTTCACCCATGTATATTCTTTTTCTTTCCTTTTTATCTCATCCTTGGGCCACCTCATGGAGGTTTTCAACCCAAAGATGGGACTCAGGTGCCTCATGGAGGTTTTCACCTGAATCCTTATTCTGTTTTTCTTTCTTTTTCAGTGACCTAATGAGGGAGGAGCTAAAACTTGCTCCACCATCATCACTGTCTTATTGATGTTGTCAATGAACTCTTCTTTAGATCAAGGCCTCTTGTATAATTTCAATCTGTGTCCATTAACTAGTAATGGAACGGCTTCTTCATCTATAGTCCTGATTCACACTGAGCCATTGTCATGGCATCTTTCCACCACATATGGTCCAAGCCATCTTGTTCTTAGCTTTCCCTTGAAGTCCTTGTACCTTGAATCATATAATAGTGTCCAGTATCCTTCTTGAAATAGCTTCTCCTTGATATGTTTGTCATGCCATATCTTTCTCTAGAGCTGAATTATCTTTGTAAGGAGGAGGGCTGTTGTTGGGAAAAGTATCCAATACAGAATGACCCTATCCCACTCTAAGGGTGATAGTACCTCAGCAACAATCAAAGCAAATCTATTCGAGATTACTTCTTTATGAGATGTAAGAGAGGGCAGAAAGAGATCCACTAATCGTTGTCTTCCGCTAATGATTGATCCAATCTTCTCTCTTTGCTGCTTGCTCCCAGCTCCTTGCTCTTTCACTGGCCCAGCTACACCAAGATCCTACAAAATGGCAAGAGAGGGAAACTACAAGAAGCATACATTCATAATTGATTCAAGGATTAGAATAAATCAAATACACAAGTATAACAATACACTATTGAAACACATGCATATAGAAGAACCTCAAATGCTTTATTAATGGAAGAAGTAAAGTTCAGGAAGTGATACAACCATAAAAGGCCCAATCCAGCATCACCTCCCAGCAGAAAGAAATCTCCTTTTCACCTCCTTCAAGCAAATCACCCAATAGTTCTATACTCAAACCAACAGCACTTCCTTACATTCACAAGATTCCCGCCTCCCTAGACCTCATGAGAGAGATCTATATATAGGATATTTGGAGAGAGGATGAGTCAGCTTGAGCTTGGCATGGAGCTGACTAGTGTCCTCTCCCACTTCAGTTATTCTTCAGTTCTTGAGTCCACTTGGACGTTCTTGCTTCCACTTGGAGATCTAGACCCTCTTACTCATCACTAGGCGAATTCTCTGATCCAAGTGTCATTTTGGAAGCTTCCTGGGCATTGACACCTTGAGGAATGACTGTGCCACTTGGCCAAACTCGCCCAGCACAGGTAGCCTTCATTGCAGTTGACATTCAGCGCAGGTACAAAGTGGAGCAGTTGACATTCAGCGCAGATGCTCAGTGGAGCAGTTGACATGATCCAGAATTAGCTTGTTTTTGAGTGTTTTCATGTGGAGAACTGATATTTAGTGCTGTGGTTTGCTGACCTTGTTCCTCTAGGGGTAGGAACAACATGTTTAGGGACTTTGGATCCCTTAGATTATTGACATTTCATGCTTCATGCTGTAAGGCACAAAAATGTCTATAATAGTTGCCCCCTAAAGTATGAGGTCGTTTATCGGGTGAAATGCTTTATCAGGAGGATCCGAAGTTCATTCAATCGCTGAGAGGTGACCTGTAATAAAATACAATACAATACATTATTTTTTCATTCTGCTTTCATGATCTAGCTGAGGCGGGCATTCCCATGCTCAGCTTTATAAATTCATTTTGGTACATAGAACAGACGACCGTCTGATGGTAGACTGATAATTCTCTGCTGAAATTATCATCCTTTGAGTAGGATGATCATCTGCTGTAATGATGTACATGTCAAATGTCTTTATATTTCCTGAATATATATCGCAGCCCGGATGGATGAAACTAGATCCGGGGTCTTCAAACTCGTTCGATCTCCACTCTAAGTACAAGTCGATCCCTATGAGAATTGCACTGAAGTCGAACATGGAAAGACATCGCTTGATTACCGGTCAATAATGTAAACCGTTAACAAGCGCGAGAGGAATCACCGATAATGATAATGACCCTCAAGGTACTGCAGTACAATTCACGTGGTGTGAATAAAGGACTTGGCGTCGAACACCACACAAAATCTTCTGGTCGAAGGTCATTGATGTATACCTATCGCCGGAAGTGAGAAACTTGCCATTGAGGCATGCAAGCTTCAAAGTACTGAGGGGGGTGTTCCTAGATCAACTTCTTGGATAATGAGCTGAAGTCAACAAGAAGCGATCCGTCAAAGGAGGGCCTTAATGAATCCCACATCAGTGACACGGAACGGAGCTAATGATTTTAGTGGAGGTGAAAACAATCTGTGAAATATGATTCAGGGTGGCGATCATGGGTGGATGAAGGATAATCTATGGTAGTGGATGGGACACGGTTGACTCTTTCTGAACAACATCTCTTGAACAGATAACGACACTGATGCGATGGATCGGTAGCATTACCCCAAATGTGGATGGTTTGGCGAAGACCATGGTGATGAGACCGGTGAATGAAACAACCCAACCCGATGTGATACGGAAGAAAAGTGTCATGTTCAAGAGCGACTTGCTACCATTAAAGCTTTGAGGTTCTCCCAATTTTTCCCCAGTCATTTCTGACCAGTACCTCTTTATTTTTGTCAAGCTTGAGGAGGATAACATATGCTTGTTCTATAACCTGCCCTTCGGGCAAGCCCATCGCTATGTTTTAACGAGCCTAGCGATAGGGAAGCTCGTTCTCGTCTAAAGACAAGTTTGTCGCTATTTAATCATTTTAACGAGTCTAACGACAAGGAAAACTCGACCCTTTTCATTTTTAGAGAGTCTGAAAAGGTACAGAAAGTTAACTCCAAAATTCCTTTTTCGTCATCTAATCCCTTAAGTCCGAAAAAGTATAAAACAATACAGAAGGGATGAATTTTCGATTACTTTAACGAGCCGAATAAAACAAGCGCTCGACCTTTTTGTGTAATAATCCCTCGGGTCCAAAAAGATTAAAATCTAGAGGAGGGATAGCTCTTCCGGTCCTTTTAACGAACTGGAAGGCCAAAACTCGGCAAACTTTTCATATTTTACGAGTCAGATGAAAAGAGCTCAAAGAAGACTCGTCTTTTGAGGAACGAGTGATAAACAGGGATAGCAGCAGATTCCAGGTACAGGTTGGAATTTTCCAATCACGGCAGTGTCACAAGGATGGCTAGGTGAAATCACTCTTCGCAGCTGTTCCTCAAAATGGGTAAACAATCATATGGGGGTGAACGATCGGCCAAATGGAATGGAGGTGGCAGGTGCAAACACGACCAAGGCTTTTTATGGCTAATAAATTTACGATCACAATGGTTATTTATCGGAATAGGTTCATTTTTTAATGAGCTTAAACTCTGGAGGAAACTCTTGCTCAACCTTATGTTTATTTTTTAACGAGCATGAACTATGTATTAAAACTGCTCGGATCTCGCTTTTCTATTTTTTAACGAGCATAAATTCCGCGGTAAAACTGCTCGATAATACCAGTCATAAGATAAGAAATGTCTCCTGTGAGATAGCTATTTTTGATGGAGCTTTATCTCACGAAGCTATGCTCCTCATATCCTTTCTTTATGCAAGTTTGGAAACGGCTAATCCTACGAGTTTAAAGGGTTAGACCTACAGGTTTAAAGGGAGGACCTAAAAATTTAAAAAATAAATAGTCGTCCCTTGCTTGCACTCCAAAAGGTTGCATGCCCCCAGGTATAAAGTAGAAATTCAAGGCTGCCCCTACTTATTCGTCAAAACATTTGTTTTAAAGGGTGAGGCTTGCCTCTTTCTAGTTACCCAAACATTGTTTTGTTAACACCATCAAACGAAAACTTTTCCTCGGCACTGTCTACCGAAGTAGACAATGGTGAATGACCTTTGTCAAACAAGTAACCTTAACAAAAGAATCCTGTTCTAGAACAACCCCTCTTCCATCCACGGACGGGGTACGGACTAGTCATATTCTTTCGCGGAAATTCTACCTTATACCCAAGGTTTCCTCTGCCTGAAGCAGACCAGGATGCATGCCCCCTGGGTTCCAGTTCCATCTTTCCGAATCACTCGCACTCATCGGGAAGGAGGACTGGGGGTGGAGACATTTCTTGGGTGAATAGACCATTGAGGGTTGGTATGTGACTATTTGCGATGCGTGATCCCGGAAATGAAAGTTGGTCTACGAGCTTGATCATTCTTCCTTCGTGTGGAAAACACATTACTCTAAAGAGTGATGAGACTATAGCTCCCATGCAATATATATAGTCTCGTCCAAGGAGTAGGTTATAATCCAAGGGTCCTTGAATGACCATCACGTTCATTTGAACGGTCTTCCCTTTCAATGTAACAGGTACATTGGGGAGGATCCCTAATGGTCAACTGGTTCCTTTATCAAAACCCGAGAGATTTCTTATCTCAGGCAAAAGCGCCGGGGAACCCAGTGCTTTCCAAGAAACGGAGGAAAGGATACTCACAGATGCCCCTTCATCAATGATAGTGCCAGCCATTACCATTCTATAAATTTGGACTATGATTCTGAATGGTATACTGGCTAGCAACTGGGGTCTGCCTAGTTGGTTCCAATCAAAGGACACAACCAGGTTGCTTGGCGGTGGGACCGAATACACGGCCGGATATGACCCTGACGATGTTCCTTCCTGCGATAAAGGAATGGGCGCATTGCCCTGATGCTCATCAGAATCTGTGTTGATGAAAAGAATCTGGATGGTGTCATCCTTATTCTCTTCAGTGAGGGTGTCATTTGAAGATGAATCTTCAGTGACGGTGTCATTTGAGGATGAAACCTCTGAAGGAAGAACCGGGTCGACTGCCGTATTGACCTTTAGACTTTCGTTTGGTCTGGATTCAGTAGGTTCATTTTCAATGACTGACGCTTCAGCTGACCACTTGAGCGGGCCAGCTGTATTTTCAACCAACGAAGGACTTGGCACGAGTTTTTTGTATCCAGGAGGAAGTCTCAACGGTGAAACCGGGCGATCTTCCAAAACTCTCTTCGCTTCGTCTAAGAAGGGACAACGGTGGATGGCGTGATCGCCTTCACACAGTCTGCAGGGGGATCTTGCTCCCCCCCTTTGTCTTGAACCTTCACTTTCGCTGGTTGACGGTAAGCATTCAACATGGCTATCAGAGGTTGATGCTCCCAAATTGTGCAAATGAGGGGACCAGTCCCTTAGTATCCGGGGAATACAGGGGAAATCTCTATGGAAGTGGTCTCCTTTACATATGACACATGGCGATTTAGGCCCGGTCTGTGCTGTGTGTGGATTTTTGTCAGATGCCTTTTGCTTGCCCCCAGTCGCCTTAGGCTCTTCTTCTTCTCTCTTCTTCTTCTCCTTTTTCTCCATGGGAGCTTGGCTTTTGCCGGCTCTACCTTGCGAAGATGAAGGATTGGAGGAAGAGTTATAGGAAGTAGAAGGCTGGTGGGAAGCTCTAGACTGATCTAACTGTTGACTCGACTGTTCAGGAACCATGGTGTTATGAACTACATTGGTTGAGAATAGCCAAATTGGCAGGCCAATTGTCAGTCCTGGAAGCGACAATGTGGCCATGTGGGGCGCACCAACTTCTCCCCAAGAGGAGAAAGGATTAGGATTTCCATCATGTGGAATTCCTTGGTTGGGGCGTTCCATGTTCTCAACCTACAGATCAACGCAGGAATATGAGGTGATTATGTTCCGTTTAAAATAAATTTTATAACGACGCTTTAGACACAACTTGCTTTTTCACTTTTTAAGAGTCGAGAAAAAGCTAAAGATGACTCTAGTCTCCTTCGATGTTTTAACGAGCCCGAAGTGACAAATGCTCGGATGGACTTTTTTAGTTATAGAGTTTGAAAAAGGCCAAAAGAAACTGCTCTGGAGTTCTAGGCAGAGGGTGTGCCAAACTTTTCGCAAAACCACAGAATACGTTTTATGGTACGAGTGGTCGATCTTCGTGAATGCTGTGTTCACTGCATTGCGATCAGTAGGGCGACCGACACGGCTTCCTATGGATAAAGGCTTTGTTCCTATAGGGGTCTCCCAATATATACGCGACGGTACGTGGGAGCACAAGTCCGTATTGATACTTATCGCTTCACCGTGGAGAAATCACCCAACCACTCAACGCTAAGATACCACGTTTAACGATGCTGGAACACACCTCTAGCTTAGACCTCTATGTGTTTGCGTTATGTTTCAATGCGTTGTTATGTAAATTCAATTTATTTTAAGGTTGATCTTGTTTAGCAGTTTGCCTTTATGGATCACCACGAGATGTATAGTAACACTCCTAAATGCAGTCTAAGATGATATGCAAGCTTTTAAATCTTTCAACTTTGAAAATCTTAACTACTGAGAGAAAAGAAAGACAACATCTTTTCACACAGATCATAGAGCACACACTAATGCACTTTTCTCTAAATCAACATGCAAGCCGTCAAAATGCACATGCACAATGCAGGTATTTCTTTTCTCTTTCTTAATGTTGGTGCAATACAAAAAGAAAGTTGTTGTATAAATTCGAATTCAATTTCAAGTGAAAGAAAACAAGCTTGTCCAAAATCAAAAGACAGCTTAATATTTACTTGTTTCGACACTAGAAATATATAAATTCAAACCATATGATGAAAGCAAAAGCTCAGTCAGCTATGAACAGCAAATAAACTAACTCTTAAGATCAAAACGACACTTCTCACAGGTCTAGATCTAAGAGGCCACAACAAGACTAGTTCACTTTTCGTTATGGGAAACTGCAAATGATATAAGAAATACACAAAGAACAAATACAGTTTCTTTATACAACCGAGGCGGAATAGTGGCAAGGAAAGTTGGTTTCAGATAGGTACATTGACTGGTAACAGGCTGCAAAAACAAGGGTGAAAACAGGGCAATAAATAGGAGGGAACCCCAGTAGCACTAGGCAAAATTGGTTCAGCGCAGGTAGTACACTGGCAGTTTGACCTTCAGCGCAGGTAGCCCCTTCGGGAACTGCGCTGAAATGCAGACTGCCTTCACAATGCTTGCACTGAAGATTCAAACTTTCGTTTTTCTCAGTTTCCAGGTCACAGATTGCTCAAAAATTCACAGTTTTTGGCGAAATCAGAAGCTATCAGTCAAGTACACACTAAGGGATGAAAAGGAGGATGAAAAGCTATCACTAAGAGCTATTTAGAGTCCTTGTGGATCAGCTCTTCAAATCATAAACTTGCCTAGCAACTGAGCTAGAGTAGATGCCCTCTACTTTGCATTTGAAGGATCCAAATGCAGTTCGATTCGGTACTCCCTGTGTTTATGAAATGAATAGAAAAAACACAAACAACCAACAAGATACGGTCCCCAGCGGAGTCGCCAATTTGTTGTTGCGAAAAGTATCCAATACGGAATGACCCTATCCCACTCTAAGGGTGATAGTACCTCAGCAACAATCAAAGAAAAGCTATTCGAGATTACTTCTTTATGAGATGTAAGAGAGGGGAGAAAGAGATCCACTAACCGTTGTCTTCCGCTAATGATTGATCCAATCTTCTCTCTTTGCTGCTTGCTCCCAGCTCCTTGCTCTTTCACTGGCCCAGCTACACCAAGATCTGCAAAATGGCAAGAGAGGGAAACTACAAGAAGCATACATTCATAATTGATTCAAGGATTAGAATAAATCAAATACACAAGTATAACGATACACTATTGAAACACATGCATATAGAAGAACCTCAAATGCTTTATTAATGGAAGAAGTAAAGTTCAGGAAGTGATACAACCATAAAAGGCCCAATCCAGCATCACCTCCCAGCAGAAAGAAATCTCCTCTTCACCTCCTTCAAGCAAATCACCCAATAGTTCTATACTCAAACCAACAGCACTTCCTTACATTCACAAGATTCCCGCCTCCCTAGACCTCATGAGAGAGATCTATATATAGGATATTTGGAGAGTGGATGAGTCAGCTTGAGCTTGGCATGGAGCTGACTAGTGTCCTCTCCCACTTCAGTTATTCTTTAGTTCTTGAGTCCACTTGGAGGTTCTTGCTTCCACTTGGAGATCTAAACCCTCTTACTCATCACTAGGCGAATTCTCTGATCCAAGTGTCATTTTGGAAGCTTCCTGGGCATTGACACCTTGAGGAATGACTGTGCCACTTGGCCAAAGTCGCCCAACGCAGGTAGCCTTCATTGCAGTTGACATTCAGCGCAGGTACAAAGTGGAGCAGTTGACATTCACCGCAGATGCTCAGTGGAGCAGTTGACATGATCCAGAATTAGCTTGTTTTTGAGTGTTTTCAGGTGGAGAACTGATATTTAGTGCTGTGGTTTGCTGACTTTGTTCCTCTAGGGGTGGGAACAACATGTTTAGGGACTTTGGATCCCTTAGATTATTGACATTTCATGCTTCATGCTGTAAGGCACAAAAATGTCTATAACAAGGGCGTGCATCCTAAATTCATCTAGGCCATTCAAATGGAACAACCTTTGTTTTTATGCATGACTGAG
This sequence comes from Pinus tabuliformis, assembly GCA_031772625.1. Classification (NCBI taxonomy): domain Eukaryota; kingdom Viridiplantae; phylum Streptophyta; class Pinopsida; order Pinales; family Pinaceae; genus Pinus; species Pinus tabuliformis. Next base: position 927,790,304 of record CM062804.1, read on the forward strand.
ATCTAAATATAGTTGGGCTACCATCTTCAATGTGCTATATTCAAATTCAATGGAGAACAAAGCCTTTTTCCATAGACCAGCTCATAGGGTGTAAATCTAGTGGTGGTCTTCCATGTTGTATTGTAGGCCCAAGTGGCCTCAACTAGTCTCTCAGCCAAGTCATTTCTGTTGTTGTTCACTACCTTGGTTAGGATGTTCTCCAGTGCTCTGTTGGTCACCTCGACTTTCCCATTAGCTTGTGGGTGATAAGGAGTGGAGGTCCTATGCTTGATCTTGTGATGCTTGAGCAGTTCTTCAATCATGCTGGAGGTGAACTCACTGCCTTGGTCTGTGACTAGTTCTCTAGGGTACCCAAATTTGTAGAATATGTTCTCCCTTAGGAACTTAGCCACCTTTTCTTCTGTTGCTGCCTTAATTGCTTTGGTTTCTGCCCACTTAGTCAGATAATCAGTGCACACAATGATGTGTTTTTTTCTTGGAAGGAGGGTTGATAGGCCCAATGAAGTAAATTCCCTACTTGTCAAATGGCTTGAAAGTCACTTGAGGCTGTAGGGGCATTTCAACCCTTGGAATTGGCTTTCCCATCCTCTGGAACCGATCACAATGACTAACATATTTCCTCACATCCTGATGAAGAGTAGGCCAATAATAGCCTGCTTGCAACACCTTGAATGTTGTCCTTTTTGCTGCAAAGTGACCCCCACATGGCCCATCATGACAGGTCAGAAAGATGTCAAAGAACTCCTCTTCCCTTACACATATTCTCAAGATTTTATCTAGGCCAAGTTTGAACAGGTTGCCCCCAATCCAAGTGAAGGGGGCACTCTTCCTGATTATCTTGCTCTTCTCTCTAGAGGGCAGGTTTGGTGGGAAATGTATTGACACCATATAGTTTGCTATATCAAAAAACCATGGGGAGAGCACTGAAATAGCAAACAAATGCTCATCTAGGAACTGATCATCCATCATTCCTTCTTCACTTGCAGGCAGATTCATTCTAGACAAAAATTTAGCGACGACATTTTATTTACCAAGCTTATCAACAATAGTTAAATCAAACTGTTGCAATAAAAGTAACCATCTGATGATTCTAGCATTTACATCTGGTTTGCTCATTAGATATTTAATTATAGCATGATTAATATGCACAAATTTCTAATAACCTGAAATGTAATGCCTAAACTTGTTTAATGAATGCACAACAGCCAGGAGTTCTTTTTCTGTCACAGTGTAGTTTAGTTCAGCCTTTGATAGGTTTTTACTGATAAAGTAGATGGCATAAGCAATTTCTCTTCTACGTGTCCTAAGGTTGCTCCTATGTCTCTATGTGAGGCATCAACATGAATTTGAAAAGGGAGGGCTCAGTTTGGGCCTCTAAGGATTGGTGTAGTGGTTACCTTATCCTTTAAAATGTCCAAGGCCTCTTGACAACTCTTTGACCATATAAATTCAGAATCTTTGGCCAATAATCCAAACAAAGGAGAGGCTAGCTTGCTAAAGTCTTTTATGAATCTTCTGTAATATCCAGCTAGCCCTAAGAAACTCCTAACATCTCTCTGCTTTTGTGGAGGAGGGACCCTTTGAATGATTGCTACTTTGTTTGGGTCCACTTGCAGTCCTTGCTGAGATATTGAGTGACCTAGAACAGTCCCTTTAGTCATTAAGAATTCACATTTTTCTGGACTGAGGGACAGGTTCATCTCAATGCATTTGCATAATACTTTGCCTAAGTTAGTCAGGGCCTCTTGGAAATCACAACCATAAGGTGTAAAATCATCCATGTAGATCTCCATAGCATCATGAACTAATTCAGAAAAAATACTTAGGACTGCTCTTTAGAAAGTGGCAGGAGCATTGCACAGGCTGAAAGGAAGGACTCTATAGGAAAAAGTACCCCATGGACAAGTGAAAGTGGTCTTATCCTGGTCTTCTGGGCAGGTTTGGATTTGGTTGTACCCACTGAATCCATCTAGGAAAGAAAATAACTTTTTCCCTGCCAAGTCATCTAACACTTGGTCAATGAAGGGTAAGGTAAAATGATCCTTCTTGGTGGCTTTGTTCAGCTCCCTATAATTGACACAAATCCTCCACTTCCCATTTTTCTTGGGAATTAACACTAAAGGAGAGACCCACTCACTGTTAGAGATAGGGTAAATGAACCCTGCATCTAACAGTTTCTGCAGTTCTTCTTTGACTGTCTCCTTGAGGACTGGATTCATTCTCCTTTGTGGTTGCCTAACTGGCTTGCAACCTTCCTTGATGTATATTTGGTGAGTACACACCGAGGGGTATACTCCCTTCATTTCCTTGTAGTTCCAAGAAAAGGCTTCTAAGTTCTCCCTCAACAAGCTGCATAATTGTTCCTCCTCTGAAGTAGAGTGAGATGGATTAATCTTCAAGGTTTTCTCTCGCCCAAATTCTATGGTTTTGACTTGGAGTGGGTTGGAATCATCCAAGCATAAGTCAATTTGATGATTGTTCAGTTTTTCTTTTACTTCTTCTTCTAGGGGTAATGAACTAGGAGTTGGACTCTCGAGTAGGTGTTCAATTAAATCATCCTCATCTTGTCCTCCTCCTATGATGGCTTCCAAATTATACAGTTGAGCAAAATAATGCTCATCTTCTTCCTCCTCCTCCAACCGTAAAGGTAAGTCATGTTCTAGGGAGGGTTGAGTAGGAGGGTATAGGAGTAATTGTTTGGACATATGCCCATTCTTGATGGTCATATTCCAAGCTCTGCAGCTAGTGTAGGCATCAGTTGTGGCAAACCATGGCCTCCCAAGGATAAGAGGGTAACTAGTTAGCCTAGCCTTAGGCTGGAGAACTAGGAAATTTTTTGGGTACTCCCAGGAATCAATGGAGACCATCACATCCTCCACAATTCCCTTAGGGGTGACTGTGGAATGGTCTGCAAGTTGCAGCACTGTTGTAGTCTTCCTTAATGACCATTGGAGGTTAAGCTTGAGCATGGTGTCCTTGGTCATCACATTAATGGTAGCCCCAAGATCAATCAGAGTGTGTGGGACAATGGTGCCATTGATGTGGACATCGACTACAGGGCTTCCAGGGTCTAAGTATTTTGGACATATTTCCTACCCCAGCATTAAGTCAGATAACTGCCCAATGACATTAATGGTAGGGGCATCCCTTTTTCTTCTTCCTGGATGCTTAAAGCACTTCTCCTTAATCAATTTATTGTAAATAGGAACATCTTTGATTGCCTGGATAAGGGTAATCTTTACATATAGGTTTTCCAATTCTCCCAAAAGTTCAGTTTCTTCTGGGGTAGGCTAGTGTGGTTAGGCTAATATTTCAGGAAAGGGTGGATTTTCTTTAAGGTTTATTTCCTCTCTTTTTTCCTCAACTTCCTTATGTGGAGAGGGAGGTTGGTTATCTGGGAGAATTCTCCCAAATCTCAGGTTGATCTCCTGAATTTCAACAACATATGTTGGGTATGATGTCTCTCCACTGTATTTTTATTAGGCCTGCCTATTGTTTGGGTTTGGATTTGGCTGGGTAGGCATCTGGGGTTGCCTAGGTGGATCAGAGCGCAGGAGTTGCAATTGAGTAGTTGATGGAAGCAATAGAGATGGAACATTGTTGAATTGGGGTCTCCACCCCTGGGTGGGGGATTCCACTGATGTTGTGGCTGATTGTAAGGTTGAAATGACTAGTTGGGTGGCTAGGAATTATATTGAGATGCATAGGCCCAAGGAGGGGGTGTAGACCAGGAAGGATTGGTAGGGGGTCCCCAAAAAGGTGTAGTTGTTTTTTGGTTGGGTCTGTAATATGCATAGGATGATCCTTGCATACCTTGTCGGTATGGTCTAGGTCCAGGAGGTATCCTTTGGTTAATGTAGCAAAGCTGCTCAGTGACACCTTTAGCTCCCTAGTATACAACTTTGAGTTTAGGCAAGGAAGGGCACTTGTCTGTGGAGTGGTTTTCTTCACAGACTGAGAAACTCTCAATACAATTTAATGGGCATTCATTCATAGGTTGCCTTCTGGTGCACCTAGGACAAAAGATGGCCAAGGCTCTCTCTGCTTCCTCTTACTTTCTTCTAATATTCATGGTATCCAAGTGTAAGGCAAGGGTTTGCAACATCTCACTTTTGAAGTCCTCCAGCATATTTCCAATTTCACCCTTAATGGATGAGTTGGAGGACGATATACTGGCCATAGGTTGACTACTTCTACCCTTGTTTCTGACTGCCCTAGAATGGTTTCTAAAGACAGTCTTGATGTCATCATAAGGTAGTTGGTAGATATCTCCTCCTAATAACATATGTAAGGTGTCTAGGATATCCTCCCTTACTCCTCTAAGTAGGACCATCTTCAGTGACCTAGGGTCAAGTGTGCACTTTGCCCTTTTCTAGCTAAGCTAGAATCTTTCTTCGTAGTCTTCTAGGGATTCGTCATGGCCTATGGTCATCCTGAAAATTTCATCCTTAGTGTCCTTTGACCTACAGTAATCCATATATTTTTTATTAAAGGCCTGCTGCATCTGAGCCCAAGTTTTTATGCTATCTCTAGGTAAACCCATGAACCAGCACAACATTGCATCCTTGAGGATAGATGGAAATAGTTTCAACTTCTGCTCATCATTTGTGTAGTCATGGGTTCAGAAAACAACAAAAAACTCAAATAGGAAAGTGTCAGGGTCCTCTATGGTCAAGCCATGGAAATGAGGTAGAGCAGAGGGGCTTATGTTCTTCATTTTAGTGTCCCCATTAGTTTCCCTAATGGGGAAGGGACTCACAATTCTCCCTCTATCTCCTCTGTCATTTAAGTGTTCATCCATTGGTTCAGTAGGAATGGGTTCCTCCTCCTCTTCTTCCCCTATAGGTTCTTCAAATATGTCAGGTTGCTTAACCAAAGGGGCTTCCAATTCACCGTCAGTGAAGAAGAAAGGAGGTTGACTGTTGGATGAGGTGGGGGAATTTGGAAAGAGTTTCCCTAAAGTATCCCTAATCCTATGAGGCATGAAAGGAAATGTTTTTGGGTTTTTGTTAGATTTTTCTTGAAATCTGGAAAATAATTGTAGAAAGGGAATTGTTGATTAAATAAAAGACAACTAACAGAAAGGAAACTACTTGTTGAATGAAAGACTACTGGCAGAAAGAAAACTACTTACTGAATTGAAATTTTATTTGTAAGAAAGGAAATTAGATTATCTTGTAGAATGGAAAGGAAAGCAGATAAATGAAAAAATGAAAGAAATAAACTAGATTAATTTCGCAGAAATGGAAGAAAGTTGGAAACTAGAAAATAGAAGAAAAGAGCAGTAAGCACTACTACTCTGACACCTCCCTGGAAATGGCGCAAAAAAATGATGAGCCTAGGTATTGCAGCAAGAATGCTACAACTCCTAGGGCTACTAGCTTTACTTATCAACATTGGGTTCATACAAACTTGGAGGTGATTGTGCTATATACACAAGTAGAATTGAAGGTACTGCCTGTTGTCACTACTCATCTGCAAGAGACCCCAAGGGTTCCAAGCCAGACTTCTATAGGGTCAAAAGAAGCTTGATTTTGATGGAAGGAGCGCAAACCTAGTCTAGGGGAGAGCTAATCTACTGTAGAAATGAAGAAAACAACTGTAGAAATTTTGAATAATTTAACACATCTTCACAGAGATTATCCTGATCATACAATTATAAGCGGAACATGTATAATACATAATCTCCTCTACGTTGATCATCAATTTACAGAAGCAGAAACATTCACAGGCACACATAGAAGCATCAATCAAACTCATAAACACAGTATGTATCCCGGGGAAAGCATCTCGCTAAAAACCCCACACTATCTGTATATTATATTGATTGAATCATGTAACAATACAAAGCATAATACTTCTCACAAGTATCTCCACCTGTTACACACAATATAGCTCAGATTTCATCTCTAAATCTCCCCCGCTGCTTCCCTGCCTCCACTGCTCAATACCTACTCAAGAACTGATGAGAATGGCTTCCCAAACTCGTATTTCACCTGCAAAATAGTCACTCACATTTTGTTGGACATGAGCACAAGATATAATGTGGGAAAATATGTGAGCAAACTCATTGGCATACTCAATCCCTTTATTGTGCAAGATCTGGTGCACAACTATAGTCACAACTGATAGCAATCTGATTCTCTAACACCTGTCCCTGCTGAACTGAACATGCACTGACATGCAACTGAGTTAACTGATGTATTCATTAGTTGTATTATGAGTTAATAACTTGTGAATTAATTAATAACTAATTCACCCAACTCATCTCTAGTCTATTGACCAGTTAGACTAAATACAACTAGTTTAACAAAGCTAAACTGAACACAATTCCATCAACTGCACCTCCAGTCCACTAAACTCAACTCACTTGAGTTCTAACTGAAGTCATGCATGCAAATATTAGTCATCCCATAGGTAACCATGTATTTCCCTCTGGGATCTGCATGTACCACATCCATAGCTCATCCTGAAGTGCTCAAAGAGAATAAGATCAAGTTTATAGTCCAAATATTATTATGAGACAATAATATTTGACTTTTCTATTTTTGACAGCCAGTGTAAAAATAGACTTTGATCACTCACACTTTCATCAAAAATAGAAGTCCATCTATTTTCCCAACTTGACCAATCATCCATAAACAACAACCTGCAATCCATAGACATGATCCATATGTCTAAAAATAGACATAGTCTAAAAATAGACTTGCGCCAAAAATAGCCTGCAGGCCCACTTAGTGAAGGCGACTCTTTTCACTAAGCTCCATCATCTTGTTGCAATCTCAACAAGCATTTCTTGTTGCACACTTTTCAACAACAACATGAAAACCTAAGTCACCATAGCCTAATTAATCATGAAAATAGCTAGAATAAGCATAATTGCTAAACAACACTAATCTAATGCTAACTATCTAAGTTGCAGAAGTAAAAGGGCATAAAACTATCCTAAGGTGCAGGCAAAGGCAACTAGGCTAAGTATCTGTTGAAGCGGAAGACGCAGTCAGAGGTCGAAATGGTGAAAAGGGGACATAATGGGTAACAATGCATTAAGACCGTTGGATCAGGTGGGTAAAGGGTAAATGCACACTTGAGATCGGACAATAGGAGGGTACGTAGGAAAATGGGTGGACATGGTGGACTAACAGGATGGAAAGCTGGGATTATATTGTGGAGGCGATTGATAGATGAGCGGAGGAGATCAGCCAAACCAGTTGGTTATCGGGTGAAGCGACAACTGTCAGATCAAGAGACAGATCGACGGTGGAGGGTTCGAGGTGATAAAGCGATTGGGTGATGCGACAACCATTAGATCTGGAAAGGTAGATTGATGGTGGAGGTTGGAGCGTGAAAAGAAACATGCGGAAATGACGAACGGGTTTGGAGGGCGGTAAGTTGTATCTCACGCACCCTCAAAGCAGTAAATCGTTTTGTAGAATTTTGCGTGATTAGCCTCCCTGACCGATACGTAACACGGGGAAAGTTCCCATATCGTGTGCTCTCAGCCTGATAACGGCCGGAAGGAAATCTACGCGATATGGTGTGAGGGTCATTGGATCTAGTAAAGTAGATCTACGACGGAGAGGTGATCGAGCAGGTTGGTGAGCGAGACCGTGATAACCATCAGATTTGACAAGGGAGATCGACAGTGGGGATTTAAAAGGCCGAAAGATAAATGTGAAAAATGGATCTGAGCATTGATTGGACGATTTGGCTTGTGAAAGGCGTTTTACTAGTAAAACCATTTAAACATGAATTATCAGCTCTTGCGTAAGCGTTTCAGGCTAAAAGAGAAAGACATGGGAATGTGAGTGAGGCCTGAGAGACAGAAGGAGAGTGAACAAGATGATGACCATTAAAGGGGCAGAGCACTATGAAATGACTTCAGTGAGTGTTTTAAATGACAAAACCCTATGAAAACCAAAACCCTCTATTTTTGGGGTTGCTGCAAGGTTCCTTCCTCATCTCATGGTCCCGGAAAGAGGAGGTGAGGTCAAGACACCTGTGAACAACCTTGTGGGCCTTTTTCTTTGCCAACCTACTGCTTAGATGAAAGCATGAATGGAACAAACTGAAACAAAACCACTCTGTTCTACACCACTATAATGGAACGACAACTTTTCAGGCAAATGAACAGAAAACATGAAACTACTTAAGTCAATGAGTAGGAAAGCCACAAATCTGTGCTGAACCACTATGATGAACACACATCTACTTAACCAAATGAATAATCAAACCATGCATATATGCTAGTGTTGTAATGGAAATGAACTACTTCAGTAAATGATCATAAAACATGAATCTATACTGTTGTTGTAATGAGAATGCATTTGATTAAGAAAATGAACTGAAAGTAGGAAGCTATGCTAACATAACAGTACAATAAAGAGGACCTTTGGCTGCTAGGGTTGAGCCCTAAATCAAGAGCTTCAGCCCTCTAAGTTAAATCAATGCTGGCTCAAATCAAAACTCATCTTCATTATCAAAGAACATTGTATTACATCAAAACTGTTACAAAGTAGAAGTTCGAATCCTTGCTCACTGACTCACTGACTATCTAGCTGACTGGTAACTAGCTGTCTAAAAAAACTGAGGTCCTAAGCCTCTCTATTTATATATCTGAAGTCTCAATAGCTTCCCTTAAAATTAGGGAGGTACAGCTCCCACTTAACGGTAACTTGTCCTTTCACTTTCACTAGCTCAGTTGCCTTCTAGTAGGGAGGCTGCTCGTACTTCCACTTGCTTGGCTTGATTAAGCTAGGAGGTGAATTAAACCCAATTAAGGCCCATAGAATTACTCAATGATGAGACTCATCAATAGATTCGGTTGAGACTTCAGTGCATGCTAAGCGGGTTGATGCTGAAAGGGCCAGTAGTGTAGGGTTTTGTTTGGCACAACTAACTATGAACCTCGATCAAGACCCACTAAGCCCACAAATGGTTCCATTGCTAGGACTGGGATCTACTTAAGGAGATGTGTGATGTCGCATCACTGGAATCCGAACGAAAAGGAAATTGAGAAGTGGTTGGATAGAAAGATCCGTGGATTTACGGTGCAGGAATACAGGAATCTGCATGTGTCAAAAGAATAATGGTTGGATAAATATTTGTACACAGAAATACACGAAATTTTATTTTGCACCTTCCCGATCGAGTTATATGAGTGGATAGCTAAATTGGCAGATGGCCAAGGAAGGTGGAGACTTGATAACCCAATAGTGTGGACTCTATAACTAGTGAGGAGGTCGGAAGCCTCTAACGATAAGATCGTGTGCACTGTTGACCACTGGCTTGATTGAGTCATAGGAGGATTTGTGACAAAATTCGCGGTTCATACCTTAGTCAGCTACAGTGAAACAGAGTGACAATTCTTCAAAGGGATGATACTTGGATTAGGATGTTGTTGTGTGAAAAATGGGTTATGCCCTTGCCTTAAGGTTTGGAGCTATGCAAAGTGGAAAGATTTTCAAAGATCCAGGGAAAACAAGTCCTGAATATAGCCCATTGATTGGGCCTCCTTCGAGCGATGACAAGGGAACGGTATAGGCTTCACCACGGAGTGTTGTACAACTGATAAGGCAGGGTTTTCTACGAACTCATCATCCGTCCACTCCACCTTCATCTTCACCTCCACAACATACAACTTCGCCCACACCGCCGCCACCACCACCATCATTCAACATGTTGAATACAATGAAGTTACAAGTTTTCAAGGGTATAGGGAGTGAGGATGGAGACCAATTTTGGTTTGTTGCAAATTCTGTGTGGATAGCGCAACAAATTACGGATGATAATATGAAGAAGGCATAGTTGGTTACCACTCTGCAGGATCACGTGCTGACATGGTACATCAGAGATTGATTCCTCTGTACTCACCACGTTCCTGGAAACCTGCATGAAACTTTTGCACAATAGTAAGGCTATGAAGGGCTTACAGGAATTGATAAACAAGTGTGCTAGTAGAGAAAATGCTCCTGATTGACACCACGTAGTCAGAAAGATTGGATAATATAAGGCAAGGACAGGGCGTGAGATGAGGCTCACTGCGTAGATAGGAGAATATGAGATGGACCAGGTTATTTTGGATCTGAGATTTGACGCAATTTTTTTTCCTAAACAGACATGGGAGGGAATGGGGAGACCTGCACTACAATGGTCTCCGATTCAACTGAGGATGGCGAACCAGCAGAAGATTATCCCTATGGGATGACTACATGGAGTCACCGCAGACATAGAAGGTGCGAGTGCACTGGCTGATTTTGAAGTCATAAATATCATTGATGATAGTAATCCATATTGCACGCTCCTTGGAATTGATTGGACCATTAATATGAATGGAGTCATCAACTTGAAAAAGTAGACAATGTTGTTTGAAAGGAAATCGCTCCATGTTGTAGTATTGTTGGACCCTGCAGAAGGACTGCGCTATATTGATGATGATTTGGATCAAACCTACAAGATTACGATGTGATACCAAGGCTGGATTAATCCAACAGCGGATGGATGAATTGCATGGGATTGTGAAAGCTCATGTACCTCGAATTCAGATGAAGAATTGGAGCATTGGGAGAATCAGTTGCATGAAGTATCTACACTGCGTTGTAACATGATGACTAAATTGTTGCGCTGTGTGTCATTGGAGGTAAGAAATTTACCCTATTATGATGGTTTAACTGATGTAGATAAGTTTTTGGATTCCTTTGAAAGAGAAGTATTCGAGGATCATCGCTTTCAATCATTAGATTTGGCGCTGCATGCTACGCCCACACGGTAGTGGGGTTCACACAAGGACAACTTTGATGAATGGCATGATTACGGGAGGATGATGAGGTTGCAATTTGGTCTTCCAAAAGTATGATTAACTGAGAAATATGATGGGAGAAATGATCCATGCGATCATTTGGCAAGATGGACAAAAGCCTATGGAACAGACTCACAACCAGAGTGGGTGCACCTATTCTGTCATACTTTGGATATCATCCCCATGAATTAGTACCTATAAACAGAGCTCCGCCATGGCACTTCGGAGTGGGATATATTAAGGGAAGGATTTTTAATGACCTTCAATTTTGATGATGGGTTCGAAAGCATTGATGAAGCTCTGTAGGAGGTTAAGGTGATGATTTTCAGAATTCCGCAAGAACCTTTGGAGTTGGTTCAACCAGATTGGAGCACCCGACTGCACCATGTGCTAGAATGCTACAATGTGACTACCAAGGGGGAGGATGAAGATCCTAGAAATATTAATATCCCATAGGCATAAGGCCACCGCGCAGTTAATGATCTGCAGATAGAAAATCTAGACATCACCGTGCTGCTTAAAACCTAACAAGTGAACATTGGTACTAAAACATAACCAAAATTTGCGAAGATCAGAGATTACTAGGATGATGCCACAGTGGATAAATTTGTTTAGTTACTCCACAAATACCAGGATCTTGTTCCTACAAAAGTTTCAGACTTAAAAGGCATCATAGGTGACTTGAGTGTGATGAAAAATACTTTAAATCTGGACGCAAAGCCTATTAGTATCGCGTTAATCCCAAATATAAGGAAAATGTTCGCTCCTAGCTAGATAAGATGCTAGAAGTAGGCATCATCGAACCAGTTGAAGAATCTGATTGGGTGAGCCCGATGGTGGTTCAGGAAAAGAAGAAGAAGGGAGAAATAAGGATTTGCGTAGATCTAAGAAAGCTTAACAATGCTTGTGTCCATGATCCTTTTCTGACATCGTTTACAAATGAGGTATTGGACAATGTTGGGGGGCAGGAGGCCAACTCGTTCACTGATGGGTTTTCTAGGTGCCATCAGATTAAGATCGCACCAGAAGACAGGAGAAAAACAACCTTCGTGACAGAATGGGGTTGTTTATAGTATACGGTGATGCCATTTGGACTCAAGAGTGCGTCAGTGATATTCTCACACATAGTTCCAAGTCTTTACTAAAGTCTTACCGCTGTTCCAAGTCCTCTACATGACTCAGAAATATTTCCATGGTCTTCTCTTCAATCTCATCATGTCTTCCACTTGATTGCTTGATATCCTTCTTCACTTCTTTTTTCATAACAGAATTTAGATTCTACCTGCCTTCTTCCTCCTTTATGACAATATCAACAAATTGCCCTTCCTCACATGTTTCACTTGCAAACATACACAAATCATCAGATTTAAAATCACGTGGCCATTTGGTCTCACTTGAAGTTTCAGTCTTCAAGTCTTCATATTCACCTTCACCCAAAACCTCACCCTGTTCTGGTTCACAAATGGACACTTCCATTTCCAACTCAACTTCTCTAAGTTCTTCCCTCAGCCACTTCACTTACCTCTGTTGTAGTCTTCTCTGTAACTTAGACCACTTCACTGGATTTTTCTTCAAGACCCAACCTAGTCTTTGGTTTTCCTCAAGTATCATCCTTAATACACTGAGTTGTTATTTTATCTCAACAATCTCTTTGTCAATCTCCTCTTGATTCATTCTCTTGCCATTTACCTTGGCATTCTCTTTCTTCACTTGGTGGCTTTTCTCAGAACCTCTGCTATGACTATCAGTAGTCACCTTCTTCTCCATCTCTATGAGTTCTTCACTCACTCACTGTGAGCTATACAAGTCTCTACAATAGCAAGTCCTCTCTTCTGCATGATACCTCACTAAGCTTCTCCCTCTAAGCTCAGTCTTTTGGCATCCCTCTGGTTCTCTCCTCTTGAACCATATGAGCACCCCATGCTCTAGACTTCAACTCATCTGCACTTTTGATAACACAACTGTCCTCTTGTATTTCAAACACAATTGAAATACTAGGTTCTGCCACTTCCTCTCAGAAACCTTTACTGGCTTCCTTCATCACTACTCTTCAGGTTGTGATCTTCTTGCTGAGATACTTCACTAATTACTATTACCTGCATATCAATTATATTCAAACCAAATATCATTCCAAGCTTTCAAAAGCTTGCTATTCAGCTTCCTTCCGAGAACACTCTTGTCCTCCCTGTCTAACCTTCAATCGGATTCTTCAGGTTCACTGCCACCTAATTTTCCAGTCTTTCATTCACTTTGTTCTTTAGAACATCTACAACTTTCCTTGTCTGTCTACTTCTATCAATATTTACTTTGTCTTTAACCTACAAAACTCAAACTAGAGTTAAATAAAACAATACCTGTATGACTTCACAAGCAGTCTCCATCCACTCTTCACATTTAAGTGAATCTCCCTTTTTCTCAAGAAAACAAACATCTATGTGCTTTCTTTATACTTCTGCAATCCCTTATTAAGAGTATCACTTACTCTCATCTTATGTCATGCCTTCTACTTATCAAATTCAAATAACCTAATCTCCTCTTTCCTGCATACACATCTTTAAAACATAACACATAATTTCCTTATTCTACTCTGACATCAAATGATGCCAACCGAAGCCGGCAATACCCATATTATGCAAATAAAATTTCATGTCACTAGTCCTAGGCCTTAGTCACCTGATCCATGGTGAAAACCTTCACAAATAAAGGTTTAAGGCTTCTTAATTAATCTTTAACCCCACTCATATTGACCAAACCTCATACCATGGTCAATTTCCTTTGGTTACACATGACTTAACCCAAAGTATATTTAATTCCTTTATTTCTATTATAACTCTAGTATAATAGAAATACACGTAATTCACTTAACTTTACCTCTCCACCAATCCACGACCTTTGCACATTTTCTAACACTCACCTTTATCAGTTCAATCCTCCACCATCGATTTCATTCCATCAGATCAACGACTGTCGCGTTGTATGACAATGTTAACTCATTCATCTACTGAAACTCAAATAACTTTAACTCACGTCCATAACCATATCGGGTCCACTAAACGTATTAACCTATGCACACCTTCTCCACATGATATCCATCTGATCATCCCACCAAAGGACGGTCCTAATCACTAGATCTCAACAAGATTTAATCTCGTTGAACAAAAAGCTCATTGGGTCCGTTTTTCAAAGATTCCTCCATACTTTCTTAGCACACGATATCCATCCGATCTCGGATTCAATGGACGGTCCGATCTCATCCGGTTTTCAACTCAATTAAGATATGGTTTGTGAACCTCATCGGGTCCATTTTCTGGAAACCACATTTGGTTTTGAGGCTGCGCGAAAACCACTTCTGCCTAAGTAAACTGCTCTCCTCTTCCGCTAACTCTTAGGTTTAATCTCCTCCATTCATTTCTTTTAATTTATGCTGCGCGACTTAATCTTGGCCACCCATCGCCTTCAGCCTCGTTCGTTGATCTCATAGATCAAATGACTCCTTTTCATCCACACTCCATGTCTTTGACCTTCCCTTTACTTCGTTTTAAGTCCATTTCTCAGTGTTTCTGTGGTTTCAGGTTTTTACTTCAGGGTTTCAATATTTAGTTGCCCTGCAACACAACTCCCTCTTGATTTAACTCTGCATGCTCTTAACACTGTCACTCCTAAATCTCGACTATGATCCTTCAACTGGATTCAAACAATCCAATATGATCCTTCATATCACTTCTTCTCTGTGTTCCGCTCAAACTCCACCTGCAACCTCTGTTACACAGAACTTACTCTGGTTCACACACAAATTATAACTAAATTACTCCATACACACACATAAACTCATAATCGAGCTGTTTGTATTAATAAATAGGTATCTACCCAAGAACTCTCTCCTTGGCCTGATCTTCTGTATCAGTGGCCTCTGTTTTCCTAACTGCCCATAGGCTTACAATCAAACCTCTAACTCACAACCTCTAACTAGCTAACCAACTAACTATCTGAATTAACTAACTTTTCCTCTGCCTTTTTGGTTTACATTTATACAAAAGGGTTCTATAACCAATTCCTGGTTTAGATCCATAAACTTCTCAACAAAATCCTAAAATCTCATCTTTATCCCTAAGGATCCTCTTTAATCCAAAAATCATGAAACCAACTCCTAATCTAAGATTTAAATATGATTTCTAAATCTTTCAATTATCCTAAATATCTCATGTTCTCTAACATTCAAGAACATTTACAAATATGCCTCACAATACTTAATTAATTCCTATTCTCATTAAAATCACTCAAAAGCCTAAATAATTACATTAATTTAACACTTAGGAAACCAACTTCCTTAAAACACAAGACCCCATATGTCTACTAAAATACAATGATTTTTCTTGAGCTGATTGCTCCTACATCACCATATGTCATCAAAGAAATTACAGATGGAGGCGCAATTCAGCTCGCGAAGCTGAATGGAGAACCTTTTCTAGGAGGAGTAAATGGAAGTCAATTGAAGCCATATACAGGAGACTCATCTCAATGACTATATGGTGGCAGGACAGTCTTAGTGCTCTTGGTAGTTGTAAGGGATCACGGGACTATAAACTACCCTGCCAGGACTGGAGGACTAAGCAGTGGATTGGCTGGACAGAAGCTAGTGATGGTGCAATATCAGACTCTGCGCGAAGGTAAATACGCTAAGGATGGCGGTTCCATGCCGCATAGCTGGAAAGTGACCATTGAAAATTTGATGGCCCGACGATGAGTACAAAGAGTGGGTTGGTAGCATTTAAGGTCAAGATCTATAAAGATCTACCACCAGTGCAGCATTGATGATCGGATTTTGGAGGGAATGGTTGGATGTGACTCCAAATACCCCTATAAATTACGCATGTTGATCCAAAAAATTACACTTTGCTCATTTCAGGCTTCCTCTAAAATTCGATGTTTGTTGATGAGTCGAGCCTTTTGGGAAGAGTTCTTTGCCCTCACAGAAGTGTCTATTGAGGCCCATGAACTATTTATGGAGAAGATGAGTATGGACGTTGTAGCCTTTGACATCTGAGGCCTTGAAAAATCTGATGTTGAAGCTACGATGCCAAGGATGACACAATCCATGGCTAAAGAAAAGTTGAGAAAGCTGGTAAAGGCATGTGCTTACCCAAGGGGGCATACAACGACCCCAACCCATAAAAAAGGAAAACAACCAGCAAAAGGAAAAGGGAAGGTTATTGACCTAGAAGTAGAAGACATATAGGGAGTCGAAGATTTAGAGGATGACGGAGCAAAGCCCAGCACAAAGCTCCCTCAGTATGTCCCTCCAATTAGGGTAGGGCAAACATTCCCAAAGACTCAGATTCTGACAAATTCCTCATTTCCACATCCTTGCTACCCGAGTAGTTGTCGTTCAAAGAAGCACGACTTTCCCACCTCCCGCTATTGAAGATGGAGGATTGGGATTTAGTGGATCTCTCTAAGTTCCCCCACTTATCGAAGGATACCTTCATAAAGCACGTAGTCTACGAAGACACGGGTATGACAGGATTGGAAACAGAGGAATGGGCCCGAGGCATTGAGCAATCTGGGTTGGTTAACTTGCTTTAGGTGCCACACTACCATCGCACCCCAATTAACATAGTGTGTATATGCCAACTGCTCCGACTAGTACATGATGGGTGTTTATGGCTCAAAGGGCCTATCCTCATCACTGATATGCTAATTCACAAGCTTAAGCACTTGCTGCATGACGGGCTGAATCCGGCCAAGGCATTTGGTGGAAAAATAGGGGAAAGGGACCTGGTTGAGAACATGAAAAGCACTTATAAGCTAGTAAAGAAGGCATGAGGATACTCCATCATGTCCATATCTGACCCTATAGTTTGGTTGGCTACGTAGATATTGGCAGGCAGGGTAATGAGGAAGTGTCGCGTAGACGAAGTTCTGGCGCCTGTTATTTCTCTAACAGCCCAGTGCACGGAAGGTGTGCTATTCAATTAGTCCAAATACCTCTGCCAAGAGTTCCTCACAAATTTCCGCGAAGTACAAGATGAGACCACGCCATTCCACTACACTTGGTTGTTGCTATCTATTGTCCTGGTTTCGTGGGAGCTGTTGGAGGATAGCCAGTTTCCTTCATTGGAAAAAGGGTTGTCGAAGGCAGCACAGTTCGCTTCCCTATGGGCTACGAAGAACCTTGTGCATGTTATGGATACAAAGTTTTTCTGGGTCCTGATAGAAGCAAGTTTCTGCGTGGGCATCCACCAACGCCCAAGGTTGTCCCCAACCTTGTACACACCAATGTCTACCTTTGCCACGTTTAAATATAACTTTCATAGAGTTTACATCCAGGGCTGGAAGAATCCCACACATAAATGGTATGACCTACCCTATTTGGTTTTGGATTTCGATGTGGAGGAAGTCATGTCACGCTCGACGGATGAGTGGTGCACCCCTTCTGATTTGGTTTTTGGGACAAGCACCGGTGCAGAAAGTACGAACACAAGAAAAAGAAAGGAGGCAGCCAAGAAGGCTACACAGAACTTGGTGGCACAAAAGGAGAATGGCGCAGTAGAAAAAGTGTGGCTTAAGGAGGAACACGCTACCAAGGAAAGGGAAGAACACGAGCAACGCAAGGCCCAAAAATGTGACAAGTCGTCTTCAACGGTAACTGAGATGAAAACATGGCAAGATGGCGCAACAGGGCAGTGCACAACCTCTAAGCGAAAGAAGAGATATTTGGAATAGCAAGGAGGATCAAGGAAGAAGCAGAAGGCGCAGAAAACATAGGTTGATCCTCTGATGATTACAAAAGTGACCTGGATGCAATAGGTGATATAGTACAGGACGTTTCCACAAAAGTACTACAGAAACTAGAACATCAATACACTCAATCCTTAAGGGGAGTCCAAAAGGACCTTCACGAGTTGCAGCTTCAGGCGATTAAGATCCAGGCAGAGGTAGGTAAGGCAAGGGGCACAGTGAGCATCTCAGTACCAGAATAGCGTGCTGGTACAGAGCTAATTCTATGGCCGATGATGGATGTGTGAGTCTTTCCCTTGCCTCCAGGGCCAGTCCATGCTAAGATCGAGGAAAAACGCGCCCAACTAGATAGCACACCAAAAATGGGCTTGAACTTGGCCATAATCAAACTAGAGACATTGCATCAGTTGCTACATGAAATCGTGGTGAGCTTCACCTTTAGGAACAACACATCATTTATGTTTTCAACGAAATCAAGGTGAATAATTAGCAGTTATTTGTCGAGAAGACTCGGGTTTTGGAAGAAAAGGAGGTGCTCTAGGCACACAACTCATGATTGCATTCCACGATTGCGGAGGCATGCCGAATTGTACCAGAGTTCCGTATTCCGGAGGATGCACAGCTGGAAGCAAAGGTTCGAAAATTAGCTTCTGGTGTGCGTGAGACACAAGGCGAGGTTAATCGATTTCAATTCAAACTCAATATGCAGATAATCGATCTACAATTGAAGGTGCAGCCATCGACTCTGTCGCGCAGTCTAGGAGCAATGCAGACCTGTGATCAAGGAAAGATTGGCCACTCTGGATGCCACCATTGTAGAGTGTGCAACATTATTCGAGCAGGTGATGGAACTGGTAACTACTCTGCAGGAAAATCCAACCCTGCAGAAGCTGAATACAGAAGCTAAGGAGCTACAAAAGCAGTATGAGGAAGTCAGCGCAATGGCATGCTCTATTTGTCTAGCACAATGCCTAGCCAAATTACAGGAAGGGAAGCAGCTCCTCACCCAAGTTGAGGCAACACATAAGAAGGAGGCCTTACTTAAGGCCAGATTGGATCCCTGGTTGGAGGAAGCGTACCAAGTCGTGAACAATATTCAGGAGAAGCTGACGAATTTACAGCTCACACAACCGAAGATCAAGTTGGTCAGCGAAGGACTAGCTATGGAGCAGCTCGTCGAACAAGTGAAGCAGGCAGCTACATAGAGTGTTGATGAGGTAGCAGTTGTGCAGGTGGAGCTGGGGGATCTTCGCAGTAAGATCACCATGACATCCGAGTGACTTGAGGGCTAGTCACGACCTTTGTGTTGGGGGCCTGTTGGGATGGGGTCCCCCAAGTTAGTTTTGGGGTTAAAAACCCAAGTTTTGATGTACATTTTGTAAAAAGATGTAAATTATCCATGATTTATGGACACTAGCATGTAGATAGTTAGAAGTAAAAAGGGGCTTTGGCCCCTTGATTATGTAAAATCGAGTTGGTTTTGAGATCCACCCATGGTCCGCGAACCATGGGACTGTATGTAGAAAGCTACAAATATGTTTGTCTTAGAGAGTCTAAGGCGTGTCATAGAGGAGATAATGAGGAATGTAATGGGTCAATAGGATATATCATGGAAAGTGAGTCATAGAGAAGGGAAAGGCTCTGTAGCTGAGTGTGTGGAGGCCTAGAGAACAGTCTGCAGCTGAGTGCGCGTACCCCTACAGTTGAATGTGCAGGAAAGTTTTAATTCTATAAATCAGAACTAAAGATCAATAAAGAAAGTTACCAAAGAAATCTTGTGTATATCTGTTTATCTATGTTTATTTATGCTTGCAATATGTGTTGCTGATGAATAATGTGTTATGAAATATAGAGCTAAATGTATGTGATCCTATTGAATAACTGTTAAATGATGTACACAAGCATGTTTATGTGAGTTCGCGAAGACTGTGATAAATTATGTTATGTTTATTAAATACTTAAGTAGTTCTGTGAGAATTCTAATATAGGGTTGTTTTCTGGTACATGTAAGTGGATGAATAAACTATTAAGGGTCCACAAAGACCGATCGTGGATCTTTGCAAAGGTCTAAAGGTTGTTTTAATAGAGTTGTAGTACCAAGCCCTAAGGGCTTATCGATCTGTGCAAAGGCAGATTTAGGACATAAAAAGACATCACATTGATCTATGGATGTGAAAACTTGGTTCCAGCATCCCCCCATACTACTTCGAGTGAGACTTCAGTGTGCGCTAAGTGGGTTGATGCCAAAAGGGCCAGTAGTGTATGGTTTTATTTGGCGCAACTAACTCTAAACCTTGGTGAAGAGATGAAACCTCTGATGCAGCTTCTGGTTTAGGATGTTACCCCTAATCAAGCATCAAACAGGGCAGTGAACCAAGATCCTTGATCGGGGTTCGAGACAGTGAATGGGTCTCCTTGAGATCCGCATCATGTGTACAATGGTTGATGAGGGGGAGAGAGGGTGGCTTACCCAAGCCCTCTCATCCTTGACAATCAAAGTGGGGTGGAAACGTGCATGCTATCTCTTAATGGTGATGCGAAGAACCAGAGTGAAATCTCCCACCAGATGGTAAGGGATCATAGCTCTAAGTGTTTAACCGTTTGGCGCTTGGTTTTAGTAATTGGGGGTGGTTGAAGGCTCTTGGTTAGTGTGTTTTTGTCTGGAAGGAAGATTCTACAGGTTCATCTATCAGATGCAGCTAGTATTCTCAGTCTGATGTCTTCATCCACCGGGTATGTAATTTAATTTACCCCTCCTCACCGCCCGTTCTTTGTAACTTATTCTACTATCTCTTGGATCTTAAGAGACAAGTTTTATAATATGGTATTTGCAAGGAAATGGAACCTATGTCATGAAAATTAGAAATATTCTACAATATTTTATGTTCAGTCTACTTTTTATGTGACTATATCAGATCTCTTTGGAATTTTATTTTCTCGCATGGGAATTTATTATATTTCTCTAGTTTGGAGTTATCTAGTTGGTGCATGCTTTTTTGTCGGTGCTAGATATTTCATTGAACTATTGTTTCTGAGACTGGGAAGGAGTTTGAACTTCCTCTTTTTTATTATTATCATCTTCCTTTCGAGTTTGGCTAAAATTGTGCTCGGGGAGTCAGTCTATGTTGCCTTCTTCCTTAGGCAGTAGTCTAGCCTTGTCTTGCCTTTGTATGTGGTCTTAATTAGGCTCAGGGAGCTAGGATATGGTAGCTCATGTCGTGGTTCACAGCCTCATTCTACCCCAACATTATTTTACGGGCTAGGGCCTAACGTTAGCTACACATTTCCTTTATGTTGTGTCAAGTCCTCATGTCCATTGCAAGTGCCAAGACCCCAAGTGGATAGGTTACCTCGAGTTCAAGGTTCCTCTAATGTGTCTCAAGTCTTTCATTGTCTCGATTATTTGGCTGAAAATACTTATGGCTCACCCAACCCCCGGTACGAGTTCTTTGGGTAGAGGTGGCCGCGATCGAGGGAGGCAAGTGGGTAAGTGGGGAGGAAATAGCCCAAACCCTGGCATATCAACCATGAGGTTATAGTCATAAACTAGTTTCTCAACTCATCCACGATGCAACCCATGCATATCAAACAGGTACTTCAACTCAAGTACGACGATTAATTTCAAATTAGGAAGCTGATTTGTACTAGCGGGCAGAAGTAGACTTTTAGGTGTAAGATTTGCCCGACCTAGTTCCCCACCTGGGACATTCTAGAGGCTGCACCACCCAGTACATGAAAATTTTTCACCTCTATTGGTTGATGAAAAACATTGTGGCCAATGATATAATGAACTCTCTAGCTGGATCTATTAAATCTGATCCAAGTTTCCAGGAATTTCATAAATAATTTCAATCCATACAATTCCAAATTCAACAATGGAATGTTCTTCTCAATCACATTGAAAAACACATTTTGTGTCTTCCTCGGCCTGAATTACCAGGTTCAAGTTCGAAGCACCCAACTCTTATGGAGTCCTCTAATGACTAGCAGTATACTTTCCTATTGCTACACTCATTTTTGTTTAATTTTATATTATGTATATGTCGACTAGGCTTTTATGTTATAGTTAATTCATATGTAGATTGTAGATGGTTTCCAAAAATTCAATCCTACAAGGCACTGTTAGGAAGACTCAAGATATATTATTTTTAGATGGCATATAACATTGTTCGATGGCCAATAGACCTAGTTTCCCAATGGGCAGGTTGAGGCCACTGAACTCGTTGATTATGGTTGTAACCTGATTTTGCTGAAAACGAATGAATGAAAAGGTCCTGCCAAGCTTACAAAAAAAAAATGAAATTATTGTAGCCACACAAATTAAATGGTTGATAAATGTTTTTAAGCATCATATGAGCCTCAATATTCCAACAAAAATGTTGCAACTCCTAAGGCTACTAATTTAAATTATCAACTCGGGGTTCATACAAACTTAAGAGGTGTTGACACTATATGTGCAGCATACAATGCATTCTTCTTTGGTTGATATGATGCAATGAATTAAAGATCATGAAATCAAACACTAGCCTAATTGCAGAATGTAAAATTTTCATTAAAAAAGAAACCTAGTCTATGGAATGGAAATAATAGTGCTTGAAATAGAAACCCTAGCTTAAGAATAAAGAAAGTAAATTAATCTAACATGCATGAAGGAAAGAGAATGTAATCAATCACTATATTCCAGATAGGTTGGATCCATTGACATAGTTCATTAGCTACTTCATGTTGCAATCAAGGAAGTCATTATTTTGCTATCTAATTCATAAATCTATCCATTAACCCAAATTGTTGAGATGTGTTGCAAGGGTAAAAGGGCAAGTCCTATGTGATATTTGGTCTTCCTCAATCATGGACTTAGAGCCTAGAGGTCATTATTCAACTCGAGTGCTACAGGAGTGGCACGATTGTTACAAGAGTGAGATAACTTACCGAATTCCCAAGTAAATCAAATTAAAATGAGATTGGAATAATTTTTTTGTTAATTAGTATTTCCTAGGACTCCATTCCAAATGGAATCACTCCAAACTACCCATGTTAACACGTGCTAAAAAAATAGCAGAAAATTACTACTATAAAAATTGGAAATTCAAGAACTAGTGAGCTAGTTAACCTACCAAATGCCTAACCTAATCAAGTGAAAATTCTATGGGGTAATTTTTTTTATTAAATTGAATGTTTTTATGATCAAATACAAGTAGAATCAACTCAAATGAATTTCATTAATGCGTTATCAAAAAATAGTATAAAATTACTACTATTTTACTACAATGGACTTCCATAAATTCTTGATTTATGAACTAGTAAATCAATGCAAGTAGCTCAATGATGAATATGACTTTTAAAAGTTGTTCTAAGGATGAATCATTCTTATGAATCTGTAAATAACCTGCAAAATAAATCACTTCAATCAGTTAACCAATATGAAATACAACAAAAGAAACATGAAGAGTAAATGCAGAAATAAGAGATGCAAGTGAAAAATGCATTCAAAGGAAACAACGAAAGTGTAAAAGAGGGATCTTAATCTAGGTGAATAATGGTGGCCACCCAGCTATTTCACTTGGACCCTCACCATTTATTTTTTTATATTTATATATATATATATATATATATATATATATATTTATTTTTTTTTTCAGTTTCCTTAATTATAGCACAGTCTACTATTTTTGGTGGCTTTTTGGGTCCTTAACTTCGAGAGCCATTTTGAGGCCCTAAACGACATTTTTTTTGGAAAAATGTCTTTCACGATAATATTGGAAAATGCATCAGCAATTGTAGTCCTCGGAGATATCTTTCCAATGAGGTATCATACGCGTCAAACAAAGATAATATGACCAAGTTACCACCCTGGGAAGTTGGTTTCCCATCTAACCCCAATGGGGCCCATAAACTCTTGGTGTTACATCTCCTCGGGTTAGGGTTTTGGTTGTTTAAGATTTTCTCTTATTGTTCAATAATAAAAAGACCCTTTAGCCTCATTCTAACTCACTTCATAGGCATGTAGCCACCACATCTCTTCTCAGAGATAAGCTACCATCGCCTGAGCTAGCCTTATTTCCAGTCTATTTGTAAGCATATTTCAGTATTTGATATTAATGAAATGAAGTGTTATTTCTATTGCATCCTTGTATGTATAGTTATATATGTAATTTGTTGCATTCCTGTTTAAATCTGGATCAACCTTGGGGCTCCTGGGATGGACAATCCCAAGGAAAATCAAATTCCTATGAAGGAAACCAAGCTTTAGAAGCTAAAAATGGCACCAAACTTCATTATTTGAATCAATCGAAGTACATCCCTGCTAGAAATGAAAGTGGAGCTGCTAAATAACAAATGTTCTCCACAATAAGACTAAGAAATACCAACTCCTATAGGAAAATTCAAATTGGTACCTATACAAAGTGATGAGGAAGCATTCTCCTTAAAAGGAGGCATATTTCCCCTCCAAAACCCTTCAAAAAGTGCATCTAGTTCTCAATACTAGGGATTTGCATTAAATGATGGGGAAAACATTCCTAGATTTTCTGAATCAATGGAGCTCCAGAATTTGTCAATAATTTCATGATATTTTGTTCATTTATTATCCAATCTTGATCATCCTGTAGCAGGGAGCAAGTCCCTAGATCCTCCAAATATTTATAATCTGCCCAATATTCTCACAATATTCTACACAAATAAATAATATTAGGCACAAATATGCAATTATCTCTAAACCTTCCTAATGAACATATTAAAGTTAGAAATGTGTCATCTAATGCAGAAAGAGAGGTTTAATGTGTTGAAGGACGGTCAGATAAGCCTTAATTTATGTCTAATTTGGAGGCCCATAAACATCAAAACACTTATCTCATAATATATATGACATTATCAAGATTAAAAATATATATAAAAGCCAACTAAATTGCAATTTTATTTTAAATTATTATTAATCATAAAAATAATTATTATATGAGTTAAACATATAAATTTAAGAAAACATTTAACAATATTTTTTATGATAGAGATTAACCCCTACTTTATTATGGAGATTCTTAATTTGTAAACAGACTTTGTTACAACACCATGTGTCACTATCATGAGTTACTAATACCGCATGCCCAAAAAAAACACTCATGTTCATATAGCTCTATTCATATGACATTTTTTTAGTTAATCAAATTATTTAAAAGGGCATAAAGAACATAATTACCTTTGAGATAGGTCTCAACCTTTGATGTGTGACAAATATTAAGAATAAAATATATGTGAAGGCTAAATGTGTGCCATCCACTTAATAATTATTGATAATTAAATTAAAATTCTTGAAGCCCTAGTACAAAATACACATGTTTAGTAAATATTGATAAGCATCAATCCATAATAAACACCTACTTTGTGAGAGCATAAATCCATAATAAACATCTAAACCTTTACTTCATGATACATCTCACATTGCTAAAATTTTAAAAATCATAACATTAAATTAAATTATAACTTTATTTTAAATTAATAATAATATTATTATTAATGTATAGTAGTATACGATTACTACATTTATTTAATATATTTAAAATGAAAAAATTACATCCCAAAGGGTGTAGAGTAGATAGTGACAAGGTGTTTTGTTAAGGCACTTTATTGTGTAAAGTCACAAGTTTGAAACTTTGTGGGGAAAAAAACTAGCCATGTACATTAAAGGCTGGTGTGGTCGAGACTATGTGCAATCACAAAGTGATTTTGATGACTTAGATTCCCTTGGGTCACAACTACTCAAGCTACAACTCAAACATACTGGTGATTTCACATAAACTAGCAAACAAAAAAATGTTATAATTATAAATATAAATAATTCTTTTTATTACACTTAAAATATTATTACTCTTTCATTAATATAGCAATATATTATCAAAATTAAATAAGATATATATATATATATATATATAATATATTTTGAGTAATATAGTGATAAATCATAAATATGATGAGTAATTAATAATGTATATTAATATTTGCAACTTTTCACTATCATAATGGTGTATCACAAAAACAAAATGGATAAGAAAAACATTTATGCTATTAAAAAAAGACAATTTAGTATTAAATAAGAAATGAATTATAATATTACATATAAAAATTTTGGACCTTAATTAACAAACATCTCACAACACATCTATAATAATGAATGGTGTGGTAACATTCTAGTAAGGGTTACAACGTTGTTGAAAAATATTGGAGGTTTTAGGGTAAAATCTTGTTGGTGCCCTTTCCCAAATAATGGAACTTTTATCCCCAATGGGTGTGTGAATGGAATTGATAAGGGTCTCTAAGGGACTAAGATCGTCACTCTAGGACATGATGGGCATTTATGATTAAGGGGGAGACACACCCCCAACATATAAAAGCATGCATGGAACTAGATGATCACCTCTTGTTATAAATTAGCTACTGTAATGGAATTTTGGGCATTCTGCAAAGAAGAGAAGAGAAGAGGTGAGGTTGAGACCTCAACCTCCCTACTACTAGTGGCAATCCTAGACACTACTATGAAGTTAGATATCTTTCTGGTCTATTTTGGTGTTGTGACGGTTGGTTATTGTCTTATTGAGGTCCTGTGGATGCGGTGGTAGGAGGGCGTTGAAGTTGGTTCTATGGAGGTTGTATTGTGGTTTCTCTTCCTAGAGTTTGATGGTATGTGGAGACATTCCTCCTTTAGCCCGGTGACGCAATGCAAGTCGTTTTCTCCCTAATCTTATTTTTCTTCCATGTTGTTTTCGTGGATCATTGGTCTGGGGATAGAATATTATCTATGGATTGGGAAGGTTGTGATTAGCATTTATGTCTGTTCTCTAGTCGTTTCAACTGGATTTCTTTGATTTTTGTGCTAAGAAATTTTGGTATTGGAATGCATGTGCTTGAATTCTTTTTTGGTATAGGGGTTCTTAGGGAAAAAAATTACGCATTGTTAAGCATCTCTCCACGCTCCTAGTTTATCCTAATTATGAGAGTTTACTGTAAATTTTTCCCTATGGGAAACTTGTGGGTTTGTTTTTTCTATTTGTGTTTGGTTATAAGGGTTTTGATGCTAGGATAACCACTTTTGTGGGACTTGAGATGGTAATCCCTTCAAGTGGCATTGTCTATTTCATGATTCTAAGTGATGGATATATAGGGTGCTGGCAAAGCTTTGAGGGAACTATTATTGTTTCACTCTACTATTTCTTTGTAGGTCATGGAATTTATAGCGGTTGCTACAGGTGTGACCCCTCTGCTACCTTCATGTCCCCTAGGAAATGCATGCATTGTAGGCAGGGGGGTGGGGGAAGCAACTTGCAAGGTAAGTATAGAGTGAGTCATTTTTCCCATGATTCTCCTATCACATCCAATGTGGATTGAGGCCCTTCACCCAAGATTCTACTTCTATGTATTTGAATGATGTGTCACCTGAGACAAGAAGAGAATTTCACAAGCTGGGGTGGAGAGGAAATCCCATTGAGATTTTTAAATTATGAATGAGGTATATACTTGGATTCCGGACACTAGTTACACTAGGGAATGGAAGAAGCAATATTTGAACTCAGTGGCATTGCACTGGCAAATAAAAAAATTGTTGGGGTTGGTTTTAGAGGACAAATAGGTTGAGAGGTATAATGTACTTTCCTCCTTGGAAGACATTAAAATAATGTTGAGGAACCAACACTTCACCCTGGATAGGTTGGATGTAATGCTTTCCAACATGGAGAGACAATTACAATGCAACTCTAACACTATTGCACCTCGAAGATCGAGTGCCAGACACCCAAATCCTATTTCATCTTCTGAGTTTGAATGATTCTTTTTAATGATAACTTTTAAGTTATATGTTATTTATGGTTCAGATAATCTAATAAGAAGGGTTTTTATAATCTTTTTTTGTAATCTGGATTTAGTCATATGACCTATTTTTGAATCAAAGTATATTTGAGAAAGTTTCGACATTTAGGAACTTTGGTCACCCATGAAATACACAAAGAAATTTTATAATGAATACATGCTATAACTATACATATCCAAACATTTTTTTGATAATATAAAGAATTAATTTATGAAAAAAATAATAAATTGTATGATGATATTCTCGTGGGCATCTAAAAATTTTAACCTATTAACAATATGTGTTTGGCAAAAATATAGTGTATTTAACATTTATAAAATAGATGAAAAAAAAATTATATCTATATATATAAATAAATGAGAAGAAAACATGGTAAAGCAAAGTAAAAAAATAATAATGAATATAAATAATAACATATTGATACTAGATAATGTTTAATAATGTATCATACAACTTAGATAGAGGGAAAATAGATGCCATGCAACAACGAACAACCCATTACTACGTCAGTATTAATATTTCAACTAGTAATAAGTTTGTTAACATGATCCTACACATTGAAGCCCTATCGGATAAATGAATAGCCTAGTGGAAAACACTAAATCATTTTGGTGAGGAAGACTTGGATAAACCCAAAAAATATTAGTAAGTATGATTACAATCTAAATAAAGATGGAGCGTCATGGAAGAATTTGATTCATGTCACAAACCATAAGGATCGGACAAAGATAGTTTTTTTTATGAACGCATGATGCTCCATATGTTAAGCACTTATTAAAGTATGAAGAAAGTCAAAATTAGATACTGCAAGATGCTTATAATGCTAATAAATAGAGACAGATTATACACATTGAATCCCTTAAGTGTATCATCTTTAAATTGCTAACAAATTTCCATAAATTTAATTGTATTGTTAAGTACATCTAGTGATAATAACGCAATATTGTTGGTATTTGACCATTTAATGAAAACGTTGAACTACTGTGTGATCATGATATTGCTTGATTTTCATTGAGTAAGCTGTATTACTAAAAGTAATTATGATAAAAATTTCCAAAATAAACATTGAAGTTCCAGTTAAATAGATAGAGTTAATAGAAGTGTAAAAGAGTGGAATATTAAGTTTTTCAAAATTCACTAATAAAAAATAATCACACAGTAATCTATATGTTAAAGGAAGTTGTAGTTTAGAAGTTATTTAAAGGAAGTTGTAGTTTATATGTTACTTGTATTGCAAAGATACTAAAATTTTTAGTGATATTGTATTCATGTTTTTTTAGTGATATTGTATTTATGTTTATTTTTTATTTTTTATATATCAAAAGAAATTGTATTGGAAAGATACTAAAATTTTAGTGATATTGTATTCATGTTTATTTTTTATTTAAGATTGAATATGGTTTTCTTAGCAACGTTATTTATGTATGTGAGTTTTGGTATGCTTATGGTTTATAATGAAACTAAGTCTAAGAACATATTCAATCTTTCAAATCTTTTGAAGCATTTAAATCTTGATCGAGTTCAACATTCGAATCTTGATCGAGTTCAGCAATGGTTTTCTTTGAGTTCAATGGGTTAATCTTGAATTATTCACCATCAAAAATGGTTCCTAAAATATGGGAATGGAAAAAAAAAATTCTAGGTTTTAGAAAAAATGAGGGTTTGTTGAGATGAAGGTTTGGGTTTGAGGGAGGCACTGTTCGAAGCTGGGTGGAGGAATTAGGAGTTTGGCACTACAACAATGAAGGGGTTGGAGCTTAACATATAAAATTTCTTGTATCAGAAATTCATTCAAACATGACAATGGGACAAGAAATTTCAAAACCTTTGGAAACAAAATGATCTAGGGCAAGTGAAAATTGCCTCATAAGCCAAAGTTGGGAAGTGGGATTTGGTCAATTCCAAACAGTATCGAAGCATTTTAAAATGAATACTAGTTTGTCTAAACTGGGAGCAGACAAGGAAAAAAAAGTCTGAAAGGGAAAGAACTAGGGCCCTTTGCAATAAGCAATATCCAAAAAGTCCCCTTTGCAAGCATGTGGCAACAATAGGCCCAGGGGAAAATTCGTTGATGATTTTTCTTTCTATAGTCCCACATCCACACCTCTCACTTGGTCATCTGATCTTTATGTGAAAGAATTGTTAAGTGAAAAAAAGAGGTTGGAGGTTTTAGAAGCTAAAGGGTAGGGAAGAAATCATACAATTCATGTAATAACAACTGAAAACCAGGCTTTAGCAAAAAGCAAAAAATTTTTGAAGGAGCAAGTGGCATTGCTACAAGAAACTCTCATGATAGGGAAGACAAAATGAAAATGCATGAAGGAAGATGTGAAGAACATGAAGAAATTTTTAGCGGGGAGTACAAAGGTGATGAATGTGAAACCATCCCAGGATAAAGGTAAAGTGGTTGCCCAAATAGACAACCATGAAGAGATAACAAGAGAAGAAAGGAAAGGAGGTTCCAAAAAAGTTTCCAAAACCTGGGCTCAAGTTATTAGCAATTCTGCTAACAGGGAAGGAGAAGTAAACATTCGGGTTAGCAACATGCAAGATAGAGAAAGCAAGGAAAGGAAAGATAGAGAAACAAACATAATTATTAAAGGGGTGAAATACCATGGGAAAAATATATGTACTCTTGACTTTGCAAGAGACTTGTTAAAAGACAAGTTGTTATAGCAAGGACAAATATGCCAAGCATGGAGAGTAGGTAATTTTAACAGTGAGAGAGCTAGGCCCATAAAAGTCATCATGCCTAGCTTATGTGATAAATATATCACACTAAGCAAGAAGCAGCTCTTGACGAGTTCTCGCTTTTTTCTAGAAGGATATTTAACTATAAGAAAAAAGAGGAAAGGAGGGAGGAAATGTCAAAGGTTAGGGTAGCAAGAGAGGGAAAGAGGGCATGGATTTATAAAGGTAAAGTTTTGATAATGCAATTTTGACCTCCTTCCAAAACAGGGCAGCACGATGATAACAAAGAAGAGGCAACAAACTCTTTAACAAGAAAACAAGAAGCAAGGTCAGTATGGGAAAGCAGGGACAAAGACTCAATTGCGAGTCTTGCATATTAAAACAAATAACAATCAAGTCATACCTAGGTTTATTTAAGATTAGTTTGTTGGAACTGCAGGGGTTACCTATGGAGATGAGGACCTAGGTTTGGGCCTATTGTAGATGATAGAGACATAATTTTCCTCATAGAAACACATGAGCATGAAGGGTGCAAGACACCTTTGTTTAAAGGGTACTGGAAGATGGAAATGTGGAACAAGGCAGCAGAGAATGGAAAAGGATATGGGGCTATCATGTTATTAGTGAGAGAAAAAGAAGGTTGTTTCATTTAGCTATAAAAATAATACTCAAATAAACAATTTGTTTGGTTTAAAATATCATAAAATGGAAATCACATCAGAATTGCAGCATGTTATTTGCACCAAAAGTTTCAAAAAAATACAAAAGTAGAGGATTTGACCACAAAGAAACACATGAGCATGAAGGGTGCAAGACACCTTTGTTTAAAGGGTACTGGAAGATGGAAATGTGGAACAAGGCAGCAGGGAATGGAAAAGGACATGGGGGTATCATGTTATTAGTGAGAGAAAAAGAAGGTTGTTTCCTCATAGAAACACATGAGCATGAAGGGTGCAAGACACCTTTGTTTAAAGGGTACTGGAAGATGGAAATGTGGAACAAGGCAGCAGGGAATGGAAAAGGACATGGGGGTATCATGTTATTAGTGAGAGAAAAAGAAGGTTGTTTCATTTAGCTATAAAAATAATACTCAAATAAACAATTTGTTTGGTTTAAAATATCATAAAATGGAAATCACATCAGAATTGCAGCATGTTATTTGCACCAAAAGTTTCAAAAAAATACAAAAGTAGAGGGTTTGACCACAAAGATCCAAAAATATACAAAAGTAGAGGGCTAGGTGAAGTCCTTATAGTGAGTGATTTCAATGCTAGGACTGCAAGTTAGCAAGCTAGCATTCTTTGTTATAAAGAAGACTACGACCCTATCTGGATTATAGAAGAGAGTAATTATCAGTGGGAAAGAATTTCATAAGACAAAGGTTGCAACCTATTTGGCGAACAATTTTTTACCATTATGTGGGGATTTCGATTTAGTCATTTGTAATGGTTTGACTAGATGGTAAAAGTACAGTAATTTCACTTGCAATACTTACAATGGAGCAAGTGCAGTAGATTATGTAATTTTCTCACATATTTTTTGTGAGAAAATGGAGGGCGATCAGATTTGGGGCTTAAAATAAGATCAAAAGCCAATTTATTTAAGTTTCTCTTGGACCGAAAAGAAGTAGTGATAGTCAAAAACTCATTATGCACAATAAAATCTCCCAAAGGACAGAATTCTTTTGACTCAATAAAATTTTAATACCTTCAAAATAATGCTAGAGAGGCTCTTCAAGAAGGAGAAAATTTAACTGCACGGTCTTCATAGTCACAAATTAACACATTTAATTCAAAGCACACTTGCAAAGTGCAAAAGAGAA
This sequence comes from Pinus tabuliformis, assembly GCA_031772625.1. Taxonomy (NCBI): domain Eukaryota; kingdom Viridiplantae; phylum Streptophyta; class Pinopsida; order Pinales; family Pinaceae; genus Pinus; species Pinus tabuliformis. The sequence goes on from CM062804.1 coordinate 927,822,206, forward strand.
ACAATTAATAAGTCTGAAACAAATTTCTTTCCGGTTAATGCTTGGTTTGATGAGGAATGAAAAAAGTTAAGGAGAATGTGGAAAGTGTCAAACAAGGATAACATAAAGCTCAAAGCTTACAAGAATATATTAAGAAATAAAAAGATTGATTTCATGGTTTCGAGGAGAGAAGAACTAATCTTCCTTGGGAAAAACAACCCCAATTTATTTTGGAAGGAGCTCCAACTGAGAAAGGTGTAAATGGAAAACAACATTACACTTTCTAAATGGTTCAACTATGAAAGACAACTTTATGAGCAAGATCCTAAGGTTGACCCTCCTTCCTTGGTCAACAGTGATACAAAACTCTTCGCAGTGCAAGAGGTAGAGATGGGTATCAAGAAGTTGGGTGTTAGAAAATAAAAAGACTTAGCTGAACTCCAAGTAGAGTATCTAAAGTGGGGCTTAAAAATTCTTGCACCTAACATCATAAAAAATTTCAACATCATCATATAAGAGGGGTTCCCCACAGATTGGACAACTAGTCTGGCAACACCTCTTTTCAAGAGTGTTGACGTCAATAATCCCTCTAATTATAGGACCATAATGATAAACCCCTTGTTTGTAAATTTATTTGGAAGCATGTTAGAAAATAAAATCGGCAAGTGAGCAAAAGAAAGAGATAAACGTGCTAAAGGGCAAACAATTTTTATACCTAAACATTCCACAGTTGATCATGGTATAACTTTAAGGCACATCATTGAAAACAAATTAGGAGAAAAAGGAAGAAGTTTTTTGTTGTTTTGTTGATTTCATAAAAGCCTTTGACACAGTTCCTAAGTATAAGATTTGGCACAAAATGGAGGAACTTGGGGTTCTGAGGCACTTGAGAGCATTTGTGCATAGGTTGTATGAAGAGGTTAAAGTCAAAATTAGAACTTCAACAAGAATTTCTGAAAGTTTTAGAAGCGATATAGGGGTCAAGCAAGGTTTCCCATTGTCTGCTACCCTTTTTAGTTTATATATCGACAATCTTGAAGAGTGGCTAAATTTGCAAGGGGGTGATGGTATCCATTTGGGCAAGTTCGTTATAAGGCTTATTTTGTACACAAATGACCTTATTCTGACTACTAAATCTGCTCTTGGTTTGCAAGAACACTTACTTTCCCTTGCAATTTTTTGTAGAAGGGTGGGGATGCAATTCAATATTAGAAAAACAATAGTGGTTTTCTCTAACAAAAGAAAGCATGGCCATCATAAGTTCTACTTTGAAGGACACATTCTAGAAGAAGTTGCAAATTGCAAATACCTCAGAATTGACTTCAACAGAAATCTAAGCTAAGATGGTTGTAGAAAGAAAACAACTTTGTGGGGTTGGAAAGCATTTTATGCTTTTCAAAATAGGTGTAGAGAGGTAGAGTTATGGGACTGGAAAATAACTTTAACTCTTTTTAGGCTTTTGATGATTCCAGTGATTCTCTACGGTTGTGAACTATGGGCCAGCAATACATCTAAGATGCAATGGAAACAAATTGAGAAAATTTAAAAGTGTTTGGCTACAAACAAATTTAAAATTAAAAGTGCAGTTCCTTATGCTATCTTTTTAAGTGGAACAGGGGTTGCTCCTATTGAAGCAATTGCTATGGTGCGAGCCATAAGGTATTTAAAAAAGATTGAGAAAATGGAAGAGGGCGGATGGCCTAAGGTTGTGTTTAATGACATATTGTGCAAAAGAAAGAAGACTTGGATGCGACAAAATAAAAAATGGTTTAGTAAATGGGGTATTTGCTTGAGCATGTGTCCCACAAACAATAAAGAGATAAAAACTTTTGTTATTGATAAATTCCACAAACGTACTTGGGAGAATTATCTAGGGAGAAATAAGAAGTACTATATTGAAGAGTTTAATCCCACTCATAATCATCAACCAAAAGCATACATAGGGCCACTATTTCTTGGAGAGCCAAAATTCTTATTGCTCAATTAAGGACTAATTCTCATGAACTCCGTTGTGAAATAGAATGTTAGAAAAACCCAAAAGAAATGTGGGAGGAAATATTATGTATTTTTTGATCTTCAAGAGAAGTGGAAATAAAAAATCATTTCAATTGTAGATTGCCAAAAGGAATGCGGAAGGAAAGAGTATGTATTTTTTGCTCTTCATGAAAAGTGGAAATAGAAAAGAATTTCATTTTAGAATGTGAGGCCTTCAAAGACAACATGGAAAGTTATGCATATATTTCTGGCATCTAGCTCTTGGGATAATCTATTTAGCTAAGGGTTTGTCGAGAGGAGCGACTTCACAAGGAAGAAGGTCTAATACAAGAACCAAATGGAGAAGAAATCTCTCCCATAGGCTACTTTTAACCTCATAAATGTTAAAATAATTTCATTTCATTATAAAAAAATTACTCAAAAACTATTTATTCTACAACCACATTAAAAACATGATAATATAATCTCATTAAAGTTAAGAGATAAAATTTAGAAATTATTATTTTCGTGTATATATATATAATTTTTAAAATAGATATAATCATCATCTATTTATATCTTCATTTTAGAATGCGAGGTCTTCAAAGACAACACGGAAAGTTATGCAGATATTTTTGGCAGCTAGCTAGCTAGCTCTTGGGGTAATCTATTCAGCTAAGAGTTTTTCGAGAGGAGCGACTTCACAAGGAAAAAGGTCTAATACAAGAACCAAATGGAGAAGCAATCTCTCCCATAGGCTATTTTTAACCTCATAAATGTTAAAATAATTTCATTTCATTATAAAAAAAAAAAAAATTACTCAAAAACTATTTATTCTACAACCACATTAAAAACATGATAATATAATCTCATTAAAATTAAAAGATATAATTTAGAAATTATTATTTTTGTTTATATATATATATATATATATATATATATATATATAATTTTAAAAATAGATATAATCATCATCTATTTATATCTTTAACAACATATTCAATAATAATTCAAAATTCAATACATCAAATATTAATATTTATTTGTAATATAAATAAAAATAGTTATGTAATATTTAAATTAATTGCCCCGGATGCGGGTGGTTGTTAGCACTATAAGGCCCATGGCTTGTCAGCAGGGCAGGTGTCCGCCCGGACAAGCCACGTACACCCTAAGGACACGCCATAAACACTCGGGCATGTAGCATTCAAGGAGGGTCGTTAATACAGGTTGCAGAGCCATCCCCTCGACATTCATTGCCAGCTTTGAAACGCTAACCATGGCTCTTCAAAGCCTGACGCTCTCGGACATTCTCCCGCATTTCTCGCCTGCATCGGTTCTGATCTTGAAGGAAGTGGCGGAGGCTCAATGCTTCGGCTCACTGTCAGGCTCTGAGAGTGATTGCGACGATTCTGGTGCCATCGACCGGGGCAATTGGAAAGCTTCCCGACATTTCAGTTGTGAACCTGGTCGTTTGGAGGTGCTGCATACCTTCCATCCGCAGTCGTGTTGGGGAATTGGGAGTCTGGTGCAGGGGAATAATCTGTGTGTGCACGCCCGCCATCCGCTCTCCTTCAGAATGCAGCGTGAACGACTTCGGGGTACCAGTCGGCGGGGCAATTTCAGTGGAAGAGCCCCTTCTCCTTCCTCCTCCATTGAAGAGTCCTCTGAGCTTAGAAGACCAAGAGGAAGGCCTCCGGGCAGAAGAAGAGTTGCAGCCCCTCCAGAGAGAATGGAGTGCGGGCACACTGAGCATCCGATGGTTAGATATCGCCTCCCCTGCACTTTGGCCAATTCTACCTTCTTCGTCACAGTTTCGGTTGAGCATTGCCGAAATCCGTGGGGTGATGATGATGCTCCTCGTGCTGACCCTCCGCGGATTCCTGGGGTTGTCCCGACTGTGGAAATGGAATTTTCGGCCGTTGATATGTTGAGGCTTGTTCATGATCCTGGAGCTGGTCCAAGCGAGCCTGTGCAGCGCAATGAAGATGGTCCAAGCGAGACTGTGCAGCGCAATGTAGGTAAGGGCAAGGCTATTCTCCAGCCTCCCTGCTGCAAGATGGAGGATGAGCCACAGACTACGGATGAAGACTAGTTCGCGCTCCAGGTTTCTCTGCATGATTTTTCACTCTGTCAGCTCTCCTTGCGACCACATATATTTCTGTACTCAGTCTTTTTGTACTTCTGTTCATCTCTGTGATGGTGTCGGCGTCTATGTGTTCCTTCTGTTATGGTGTCTATGTGTCCATCGTGTCTATGGTGTCCATGTGTTGATTATGTGTCTATGTTGTCTCAGTCCATGTGTCGGCTACATAAGCGCCACTCTCGTTCCTGCTTTTGTAACTCTGATATGAACAATCTGGTGTTTACAGTCGATCCCAGGACCAGTTTTACAGGGCCGCGGCCCTGGTGTAATACTGAAAATGTAATTTGGCTCTCGCTGTAATATATTTTAGATCAGTCTTATTTAGAAAAAAAAAATATTTAAATTAATTGGAAATAAAACAAATTATTTATTAATATCTTAATCAATTTAAAATAATACAATTTATATAATATATAATAACAATATATTATTAATTAATTAATTAATTACATTATATATAAAATAGCATACAAGCATATTGCCCAACCCAAGCACACCCCAAAATAATATTTTCATGTGCACCCAACATTTCATTTCCAACTTACCCTTAATTAAAAAGGATATTTAAGATAATCAAAAAGTTTTTATTTTCCTTCATAAAATAAATAGCATTTTTTTTTTCCTCTCGAGAAGATTCAAAATATATAATTTTTCATATGTTTTTAAAACATTTTCTCTTAATTGCTTCCATTTGAAATATTTAAAAACATGAAAATTATAAGTGTGAAATTAATTTTCTCACTTCCAATGAATATAATATATCAAATAATCTTCTATAAATCAAATTTATATATTCAAATCATTTAGCAATAAAAGAAACTAATAAAATTAATTAGTTTATGAGTTCATAAAACATCATTAACACAAATAACAAGGAGCGGAAGCAGCCGGGAGTTTTAATTTACGAGATCTCGTTGAATAAGGAACGATCCTTTTAAAGATGATTTTGGGAGAAACACCTAGCTGATGAAATTGATTCAAACATTGATCCTAATCCATGGGGTAGGAGTTAAACGCACTGGAAGTGGAGGTTTCACTGAGTTGGATGTATTTTTTCAGCTGAACAAGAACTGCGATTACACAGAGTTACAATAGTTTATTGGCCTACCAATTAACTCCTGTGGACTCTTGAATCAAAACCATATGTCAGCATGCATGATATCCATGGGGTAGGAGTTAAAAGGCACTGGAAATGGAGGTTTCGCTGAGTTGGAGGTATTTTTTCTGCTGAACAAGAACTGCAATTACACAGAGAGTTACAATAGTTTATTGGCCCACTAATTTACTCTTACGGACTCCTCAATCAAAACCCTATGTCAACACCCTAGGTAAACATGCATGATAATATAATAAAAAACTGAGTTGTCTAAAGAGGCTGAGGAATTGTTTGGTTAAAAGTGGTCGGAATTCCTGTAAAAGAATTTCAAAAAATTTTGTAGAAACAGTACTTGAATAGTATTTTTGATGATAGAAATAGATTCAGCATCATCAAAAAAAAAATCTAAGACACCTAAAATTTTGAAATTAACAACTATAACTTGAATTTACAAAAAACAAAATTTTTTATAAATAACATTTCCCCTACGGTTACCGCATGTGTTGGCACAGTCATTCACTATTTTCGCTTTTCCATGTAATTTTTACAAGTTGTTCTGACCAGAAACCTGGTGGCATCCTCAAGTGAGGATCAGAGCTCGCATTTGTAAGTGGCAATCGACTCTAATTCCCATGACAGACCATTTGCATATTCCCAGACCTCAAATGTATAAGTGGCAATCAAATGTCAAACCATTTGCATATTCCCAGACCTGGCATTTGTACGTGGCATTCGGCTTTAACAGAATCAAACTACCAAACCATTTGCATATTGATTTGGTCTTTTTCCTGATTTCCAGAGGTGCTCAGGCTGTATTTTAGCCATTGAGATTTCCTCTGACTGCATTTTGGCCATGAAAAATTAGGCCATGCAAAATTAGGAGTCTAAGCTTAACCACGATTGCTTGGGTGTTGTGCACGAGACCACCTACTTCAGACAACTAGCAGATGAAAGATGATAACCAATGGACCAAGCAGGAGACCACACGTAGCTAGCACCTGGCTTTCTCCTTTGAACCCTTGCTCCCACTAGGCGCTGATGTGAAACTAGGGTTGTTGGTGGGTGAGTAAGTTTCATGTTTCAGACGTGCACGAGGGGTCTAGTTTCAGAGTGAATTGGAGAGCGGCGTTGAGGTGTGAGATATGGACAATTTATTCAACAGGGGGTGAGTTATTTACAAAACCCATGTGCATTCTGGACAGGAAAGTCGCAATGCTTCAGAATTGGGCCATTGGTTAAGTGAAGATGCAATTGAAACATTTTGGTCCTTATGAGGCTACCTGGGACTACCTGGGAGCTAGAAGATTTTGGGGGATTGGTTCTTGAAGGCGTACAGAATACTGCAGTTGGCTGTTGCGTGTTGAGCAGAAAGCAGGGATGCATATTGAACGGTAATGCACATTGACTGTACTGCAATATGTTAATAGGGAATGGTGGGTATGCGTGCGAATGGGTAATGTTAGAATGTCAGTTGCAACTGGCTTCCCTATGCTTATGTTGGTTGTTCTGGGTAAACTGAACTGCTACCTTCGTATCAGTTGGTTGGTGGTCTCAGTCTCAGGCATGGAGATGTTCCATACCTGTGCATCTGGTTTGATTTATAAAATTCCCAAGATGTCGTCTCAGGCGAGATGTTCCATACCCGTGCATCTGGTTTGATTTATAAAATCCCCAAGATGTCCTCACTTACCGGAGTACCGTTTTTAACATAATATTTAAGACATTTTTCAAGTCAATTGTGTTAACTCGAGACAAAAAGAAACTTGTGTATCTTATTAAATATTGTCTCTAAGGGTGTGTCTCAAAATTTTATTGTCTTAAAAATTTGTCTCTATAAAGACAATATGGAACACACATTATTATTGTCTCTATAAACACACATGAATTATTGTCTCTTAACAGACAATTTCTTTTGTCTTTCTAGAGACAATTTCTTTTGTCTTTTTAAAGACAATTACATTTTTGTCTCTTTATAGTTGACATTAAAAACAGTCTATAGAGATTATAGGTCCATAATTTCAACTATTGTCTCTCTAGAGACAATATGAAAAAAATATATTAAATAAAATTAAATAGAATCTTTTTAAATGTTCTACAATTACATTATAGGTCCATAGATTCAACTATTGTCTCTCTAGAAACAATATGAAAAAAATATTAAAAATAAATAAATAAAATATTTTTAAATGTTCTACAATTACATTTTTGTCTCTTCCGAGACATTAGCTTAGATTAAAAACATATTGTCTATAGACACTATAGGCCCATAATTTCAACTATTATCTCTTTAAAGAGAAAATGAAAAAATATTAAAAAAAAAATAAACAAAATCATTTTAAATGTTTTTTAAGGTGGTTTCAACATTTAAAGTTCCCAAATAATCATTGTAATTAGCTTAAATCTCTGTTCTTTATGGTAAAGAAAATATACAATTTTTTTGAAGTTAACAAAAAAGTCATTTTAAATCTAAAAGAAAAACAATTTCCAAAACTTAACAATTCTCAAAAGCAACCTTGAAAATAATAAGGCAGCACACTTAGATTTGTTGAATGACTTATATTTGCTGAAAATATATTCATGTCATTGAATGTCATTGAATTTGAACATGCAAGATCCTCCGTTGGAATTTCATTTCATGATATATTATGAGGAAAAATAAAAGTGTTCAACATTTCTCCATCCTACAAGAGAGTTTACTTTTTAACATATAAAACCAAAACATTAAATTACATTAAATGGTGGAAAATTAAATTTATATGCAGCTGTTAGCTCCACAATTTCAATACCTGTGTATAATTGGAATTGGCTTCCTTGATAAGGAAAAAAATTTAAATTATAAAATGTATATTCATTTGAATTTACAAAAATTGTAAAATGTATATTTATTCGAATTTACAATTGATTGGCAATCCTGCGTTCATGAAAGTTGTCTTCATGTGTTTTACAAAAGATGGAAAATTGACACACGTGCTCGCAACATGATATAGTATTTCTTCATTATCACTTGATTTGCCTTTACCCAACGGTGTGTGTACAGACTCAAAAATGGTACTCCAGAAGATATTTGTGGAATATCCAAAGACACTTGCTTCAACAGCTTCATGTCTACCTGTTGTTACTACTGCAAAAAGGCGTAGAGCTTTTAGAACCAAGAAAAAATTTAGAATGTCAAGAAGTAACTTTAGAGAAAACTATCAAAAAGAATGTCTCTCAAATGATTTTTCACAATGACTATGAAACAAGTTGTTTCCTTTACTTGGGAGGATACATCAAGTTTAAATCTATTGATCCATCAACAAAAGCAGAGAGAAAGTTAACTTTGATCATTGAAGGAAAAATATTAATAAATCAGAAATCTTAAAATAATTTATTTTACTGTATATTTTAAAGGAAATAATTTTCATGACATTCTACAAATATTAAATGGTTGCTAATTAATCCTAAATATTAAATGGTTGCTAATTAATCCTTTACTAATTTCAGTAATATAGATTTCTAAATAAAATTTCTAAACAAAGTTTCAGTAACATAGATTTCTAAATAAAATGTCTAAATGTTTTGTTTATGATGAGGACAGATAATTCAAGAAGATATGCTAATCCTCTATATGAAAATAGGAAATCTTTGATTAAAATTGAAAAAACTCTCAATTTTCTCCGTGACTATTCTAAATGCAGATAATATTGCTAGACTTGCACCTACTCCCATTGCAAGTCCATTAACAAACGTTACCTGAATCAAACATGAAATTTTTTCTTTGCAATTAATTAAATAGGAACATAAGAATTGGAGGAGAAATCCTCTTCTATTTTTATAAAAAGTGTCGGAGGGAAAATAACAAGTTAGCGATGAAATCTTAACTATGTTTTAAATGAGAATTATGGAGAACTCTGGTATGTATACTATCTATTATAGTTTTAGCATAATATACATAATCTAATAAACTTCAATTATATTGAAAATATCCATATAAAATCTAGGAGACATTATTCTTCCCAATGAGAATGATGGAGAACTCTGGTACGTATACTATCTATTATAGTTTTAGATGGCAAAGAAAGCATATACACAATCTAATAAACTTCAATTATATTGAGAAGATCCATATAAAATCTAAGAGACATTATTCTTCCCAACATACTAGCACCAGTCTTGAATGACAAATTGCAATCAATTTTAAAATATGAGAAATTAAAAATGGTATAAACAAAAAAGTGGCAGTCCTCACCAGATTTTTCTTGTATGTATGGATGTGATAGTAAAGCCAATAGATTTTGTACATAAGCTCAATAATATGTTTGTTTGCAAAAATGTTTACGGATCATGATTGATAACATAAAATCACTCATAAACAAAATCAGATAAATTAGTTATGTCAATGTGCAGTTGAATATTTGTTTTGAAGAAATAGTGTTGATATTTACTTTTATAAGTATTCTTTTAATCCAAATAGTTATCTTTTGGTTATATATAAGAAATGATGACATATTTTGGTGGTCATTTTCACATCAATGAATAAAATTTTAAATATTAACTATTTTATATTTCTAAATCCATATTTACTTTTTCACATTTACCTAATACAATTATAAAATTATTATGTGAATTATCTCATGAGATTAACCAAATAATACATTATTAAATAACAAATAACATTGATCTACCTACATCAACCACATTTACCAATGTGGTTGTACTAACTGCGTTTCATATATATCTTTAACACTGGTAAACTTTAAAACAGAAAAACAAATTGGAAAATAGCTAACAACAAGATTAAAATGAGACATAAATGAACATCTTCTACTACTTAGGCTTGCAATCTAACAGTCAAATCTTCTGAAACTATACCCAAGAAGTAAAGCTATCATTTTAAAAAATATTGGACACTAACCTGCCTTTACATAATACAATGCTCGCAAGTCTCCCCCAACACAAAGTGCTTGCCGAGCCCCCTGAAGGATATACAAAGATGTCAACGAATGTTTGAAAGTGGTACATTAATAAAAATTTGGCAATAAAACATTGCAATCCAAAAGAGTAGAGAGTTTTACCTTGATGATAATCAACTCTGCACCATTTTCTTTTTCCCATTTTTCATAGAGCTCAGATAATTGGATTACATGAATATCATATTAGAGGATTTGTCAAACGAGTTTAAGAAAAATTTCATCTCACTTGATCTCAAATTACGTACTTAAAAGAAAATAAAAGGGTGTAAAATCCCCAATCATGTAAATAATTATTACTGTCAGCTCTTTTGTTTATTTAACTGAGACTTTGGAAAATAGTACTTGGTAACAAGTCGATGAAAAAAAAATGATTAAATGAAAACATAATGTTTAATCAATAAATGAACAGACAATTTGAAGCTACCTAAAATAAGTATTTAAACTTTCTTTTGCAGAAAATGTTTCAACTCCTGATTAGTTTCATAAAGAATCTTCCGGTTAAACAAACAAAAATCTATTAAATGAAAACATTATGTTTAATGAATAAATGAAGAGACAATCTGAAACTACCAAAAATAGGTATTTAAACTTTCTTTTGCAGAAAATGTTTCAACTCTTAATTAATTTCATAAAGAATCTATGCAAATAGCGTAAGAACTATCTCAGGGTAATGAGAAATTCTTAAGAGTAAACTAGGGAAGAAATTATATAAACATTAACTGAACCATTCAAGAATTATTGCTTCTTTATTACGAGAAAAAAATATCTAATATTCATGAACACTACGCAGTGGAGGAACCAGAGGTATAGTATTGAATTTATAAAGAAACCCCATTCAAAAATGAACAACTTAATCAAGAATTATTAAGGTAAGAACCGGAGAATATCAAATATAGAGAGTTTATGCCTAATTAAGATAAAGAGTGCTCCATCTCCACACTCATTGAAAACATTGACCCCCTAGGATGAGACTCGTGTCTTGGTTGGGTTTATACTCATGTCAACAGGTGTTGTTAATGATTCCTCTGACTTGTGGATAGTTCAAAACAAAACTTACATTGTCGACCACAAGGTCGAGTCTGTCTAGTGCTAATTTAATTTGGAAAAAACCAATGACAATTATACTTTCTTCTGCTCAATATTCAACCCTAAAATCTGGTTGGTCAATAGTTCTTGACTCATAAGCCTTAGTAATCCTTTAAAGAGAACAAAGAAAATAGTTGCAAGACAATTCGAACCCTAGACCCAAATTAACAATGGGAATCAGTCAATGTGAATTTTGAACCATAGTAATTTCTAAGAATCAAGATCCAACAACAAAAATGAGCTATCAAGCACGAGTAGGCCTCTTAGAAGGGACTGAGTAAGAACCTGATAAATGAAGCAACGACAACTATGAGAAGATGACGACGACTGCTGGGAAGAAACAAGATTAAAAGGAATTGAAACTGAAACCCCATTTCATACCTACAAAAAAATTACAAGTCAAGGGTCAGTCGCACTTTAAAATTCACAAATATGCTATTAATCAAAGATAACAAAAGAAAATTTAAGATGGGTTTAGTTACTTGAGTGTTGAGACCATTCCTGTAACTGAAACCCCTATTCATGGTAGCAGTAACACAGTTAGTACCCTTGATGATTACTGGCTCATAGAAGTGAAAGGTATCGAGCAAGGTTATGAGATACCTAGAGCCGCATTGGTTTTTTAGCAAACAGAGGAAACCCATAACTGTGATGTTGTATTCAAACCCTCGGCGAAGTCTGTTATTCTCAATGGAATAATTAATCAAGCCCTCGACGAAGTCTGCTATTCTCAGTGGAATAATTAAATGAAGTGTACTCAACTATGAGAAGATGATGACGACTGCTAGTAAGAAACAAGATTAAAAGGAATCGAAACTGAAACCCCATTTCATACCTACAAAAAAATTACAAGTCAAGGGTCAGTTGCACTTTAAAATTCACAAATATGCTATTAATGAAAGATAACAAAAGAAAATTTAAGATGGGTTCAGTTACTTGAGTGCTAAGACCATTCCTATAATTGAAACCCCTACTCATGGTAGCAGTAACACAGTTAGTACCCTTGATGATTACTAGCTCATAGAAGGGGAAGGTATCGAGAAAGGTTATGAGATACCTGGATCCACGTTGGTTGTTTACCAAATGGAGGAAACCCATAACTGTGATGTTGTATTCAAACCCTCAGCGAAGTCTGCTATTCTTAGTGGAATAATTAATCAAACCCTCGACAAAGTCTGCTATTCTCAGTGGAATAATTAAACAAAGTGTACTCCTCTCCTAAATCAAATAGGAAAGGGAACCTGTGTCATTTTTGGGCTTAAACCCTCACTAGAAATTGCAGAGCTCTCACATCTCAATGGAACCAGCAAAATGAGACACAATTGCCCAGCTCAGAATGATTGTGTGGTTACCCTAATCGTCCCTCTCTATCCACCATCGATCTGTGCCCAAAATTCTATAACCATTCATCTATTAAGGAGTCTCGAGATAAGAGCTACCACCTGGCGATAGATCAACTCCCTGAAGAACTTTCGGCTAGGTGAGCAGGAAGCCTCTTAGTTTTTTAATCAAAGCTCAAGATTGCAACCTATGGTTGAACTTGGTTAAGACCTAGGACATGGTTACCACATTATTGCATTGAACAAATATCTAACCATAATGTATGCCCAAGTTGTGTACGTAATTATTAAATATTAACATAACATCACCCTCTAAGAGCTATACATATATGAGGTGTGTAAAGAAAAAATATGGGAACTACATACTTCGGAACCTAGTCATGAGTGGGTATCATTAAACTATGGAAACAATATTCATCGAAAAACTAAGTGATGAATGTGTATAGAATAATATCCTTAGTAAGAAAGCATGCAAAATGATTCTTTGGAAAAAGGAACCTCAAAGAATTCAATTTACTATGTACTTTTACAAGCCATTTATCGGTCAACTTGAGTGATCATTAATTTTTTTTTATGATGAGTCTGTCTAAATTACAAAAAGAAAACAACCACTTAAAGTAAGTCCATTTATAAGAATAAATATAGAAATTTAATTAAATATATTTGTCTTAAGTTTAACAAGATTTTAATAAAATTTATAAAAATGATTTGATTAAATAATTAAATTCATTTAATCTAGCAATTTTTATTTAGTTTTGAAATACTTTGAAAAAATATATATCAATTTGAAAAAATATCAATTTGACTTATTTTATTTCATTTTGATTTTTATTGAGAAAATCATCAATTCTAAAATTATCATTTAATTAATTTGGAAAAAAAAGCATTATCTCTATTATTAACTACCCAGCCAAAAATGATATGTTTAGTTGAATATTTCTTCAACATTTATCATTCAATGGAACACTACTTAACATTTTGTCTATCTAAGAACAATACTAAGAAAAAAATTATTTTCAAAATGTGTGTTTTAACTCAATTTTTTAATTAAAAAGAAAAAATAAGCAATAAATAATTTGTATATATTCATTAAATTAAAAATTTAACTTGTAAAGTAATATCCATCATTTATAGCCATGATTTATAAAATGAATTGAATTTGAAAAATCCAATGTTATAAATATCTTGATGACCTTATCATCATCCACATGTGATAAATGTAAGCTGCTCATTATGGATGACGAAAGCAATATCATTCCAGCTTCCTATATGTGCATCAATATGCAAAGTTACATGAATATGTGTCATTAAAAGAAATTTAATGCAAAATATAAATAAAGACAAAAAAATCAGAGTATAGATGGTTGTGAGATGAATAATTTTGATTAAGAATTCCAAACTTATCATATTTTGTTTTTGAGTTGGGGTTTCTAGCCAACTAATGTGACTTCTTATCAGAATGTTTGGATGATAAGCCACACTAGTTGGCTCTAAATATTGACTACAAAACAAATTGTTGAGGATACTTATATAAAAAAATGAAATTGATAAATCCTAAATACTCCATAACCTAGCTAAGAACATATAAGATAGTTACAAGAAGATCCTAACAATGTATATGTCCCTACTACCAACATTAAAATTGTGAAGTGTTTAAACTCCATTAATAAAACATCTTTCCAAACTTGAATATCAACCTCAAGGTGTTGTTGCAATTTGTCAACCTCGTTAGAATGATAAATGTGGACTATGTTCTTAGAAAATGTCACTCTTGTAACTCATGTCAGGCTAATTAATATTAACTTTCATAAAAATAAAATGATGGACAAATATTGAGACACCTAACTACAAGATCAAGTAGCCAAATTTACATACCAACCCATACCCATGAATTGGATTCTTTTGAAAGGAATGCCTAAACAAATATAATAGAAAATGTCTATAAATGATCCAAAACTATATGTTCTTGAGAAAGTTATAGGAAACTTCACCCAAATTACTTGCTACCTTAAAGTTTTAAACTATATTTTGTTGAGATTCAGCGTACAAAAAACTTCACCCAAATTACTTTGTCTTTAAAAATATATTTATACCTGCATAGACATTTCGAGCTTTGATAAATCGCAAATTCTGAATGATTTCTAAACTAATTTTTCACTTGATACCACTTCCCAAATTGAAATATCACCAAAATCTATTCCAAGTGAAAAATATTCATGCAAGTGACTATGTTCAAAAGTTATTTCATATTTACAAATAATTTAAGAGAAACTGCAGATATAGAAATTCAGTTGAGGACCCCAATAGAGTATAGACTTCTCATAATTGAAAGTGAAGATTACCTAATAAATTTGACTGATTGAAAGGATGAAAATCTATGCTTACTGTTAGGCCTTTATTAATATGTGTTGTGGGCTACTCAAATCCCTACACATTATTCTTTAAATATACCCTTGCGATTGCTTCTTCTGAAGAAATTTAGAAAATTTCATACTCCTTTGAATATTTATAAATACAGGAGCTGAAGAAATAACTTCTTTAATTTGATTATATTTTGAGAAACCATCCAACATTGAAATCATTCAAGACCCGGTTATCCTTTGCAATAAATACCCCTTGTTGGGTAAAGGATCATTTTCCTTCAACGATAGTTCATTCAAATTATTGAATTTGACACGTATTCTAATGTCACTATTTGTCTTCCTTACAGAGACTGATTTTTCCACCCAGGTTGAATAACTTGTAAGAGAAATGATTTTTGCCTCGAGCATTTTCTAAAACTCCTAAGTTATAGGTGTCAATTTTAAATTCATATGCCTTAGTTTTTGTCTAAATGGGTTGTCATCCTCCTTCAATGGGATAAATTATGTTGAATAATATCATCGTTGTATGCATTTAAATAATCATAAATATAGGCAAAGAATATTTATACTTGTCGATAAGGTTTTCAATTGGATTTCTCTCCTCATGCAAACAACCCTTTCCAAGCTTGATTATTGTGGGGGTTACTTCAGATCCTAAATTGATTTCAATCACCTCTTCAATATTGTTGACATATTTTTCTTTCTTATACAATATAACACTAATAAAAAAGATTCTCTAATGGGACAAGGCCATTGGGATACTTTTTCTCCTAAAACTACCTAACCTCAGTTTCATTTGTATCTTCCCCTATCCAATTCATCTCATAGTTAGAAAACTCTTGCAAAATATTAAGGGACCTCACAATTTGAGTATCATAATGAATGACCTACCAATGCTAAAAACTATCCAGAACTAAATGTCGAAAAAAAACCTCCATCCTATGATTGTTGTCAACTATTTCATCAAAAATGTATATACTAGAGGCCAAGCTAGTCCATGCTCATATTTTTCAGACTGGTTTCAAGGAAAACACTTCCTTAGATATGAAACTAGTTATACTAGAGGCCAAGCTAGTCCATGCTCATATTGTTCAGACTGGTTTCAAGGAAAACACTTCCTTAGATATGAAACTAGTTATCACACATGCTAAGTGCAATAGTTTAGGTGATGCCCTCCTGCTATTGAAGGAAGTTTCCAATAGAAATATGGATTCATGATCAAGTTTGATAGTGGCCTAGGCTAGCATGGACATAGTGACAAGACCTTGACTCTGTATCATGAGATGTGAGAATCAAACATTTCCCTAAATCAATTCACTTTTTCTAGTGTTCTCCAAGCATGTGTTTGCTTGGCTACTTTCAAACATGGCAAGAAAGTTCATAAAAAAATGATCCAAAGTGGGTTTGAATCCAACATATTCTTAGGGTTTAGCCTCATATGCATTTATGTTAAGGTGGAATATTTAAGGATTCATGCCATGTGTTTTACAAAATGCCTCAAGAAGATGTTGTCTCATGGAATACAATGATTGCAGTTTATGCGAGATAGGGGATTTTCTAGGAGGCTTGAACCTATTTCACTAGATGCAACAAATAGTTATCCAACCAACTAAATTTACCTTTATAATGGAAAGAAAATGGCAGACAGGTTCATGCAGACATAGTGAAAATTGGGTTACACTGTGACATGTTTGTGGGGAGTGCTCTTGTATACATGTATGCCAAGTGGTATCATAGAGGATACTATAAAGAAAAGGAACATATATGATGCAGCCTTAGCCGCTAATACCCACATTATGCAAACAAAAATTGCATGTCTACTATGTACCTGTCATGTACATGTCCCAGGAATTACACGTATTCCATACTTAGGAAAAATTTCTCTTAGATCAAGGTTTTACCCAACAGAAATATAACATTTAATGAAAACTCACTTTATCCAAGGTTAAGTCCTTAAGTGGAAATATTTCATCTAACTATGCCAAGTTTAGACTTTGGTTATTTTTCACCTCTGCGCATATTAACCATACCCTCTTAACTCTGGTCTCGGATTAACCCAACGTTAACTCTAGTCACACCGATCCTCTTTTGGAAAGTTTTTTAAATAAGGAGCCGAAGCTTCCAGCTCTAGAAGCTTCATAATGGAAGTCTGGTAAATGGTTGGGACATATGGAGTCGAGGATGTCATTTTGGGCTCCTTTCCCCTATTAGGATGGAACTACCTCAAGAGATAAGACCTTGTCCCATGAGAAGAGGGACCATCTCCCATCCATTCATGCTATATAAACCTCCCTTTCTCCCAAGCACAGGCTGGTGTGGAAGGGTTAATGTGGGTGTGCTAGTGTTAATTAAGTCTGGAGTAATCAACAAGTTGTTCATAGTTATAGCTCTCTAGTTGTTTGTGAGAGAGAAGTGTGAATTTGGTTTAGTATGAAGAATAAATGGAAGAGCTTTAAAACTATCATTGTTGAGGCCATCATGGAATGCTAACAGAAGTGTTTGGGAACTCGGATTTGTCGGAACAGAACAACAACATCAAGACAATGGTCGTAATCTCTTCTTGATTTAATATATATGAAACTATCGATTGATTTCCTACATAATGTGTCATCTCACATGTTTATGAATTAATGCTTCTTGACTTGTTAAGTAGGTTGAATTACAATTTGTCTATTTCATGATTGTTGTTTGTTGTTGTTTACCTGCTTCAGGTGTTCGAAGAAGGAAACATGAGATAGCTAGAGCAAGAAAGTAAGGTCATCACCAAACGGGATAAGCATACTAAGAGGTAGGCCCTCTTAATTGGTTCTAACCTAAGGAAATCTTCCATAGAATGTCTTATTAGTGGCTAGACCTGCTATCGGGCTAGAGGAATTGTTTGTGTTCGCACTTAGAATTTTACTTCACCACACCCGCCTACCACCATCTCTCTGGTTACTGCAAAACAATGCAGTAAACTAATTTCAAAAACCAGGAATTTTTTTTCCTGATGATATGCCCTCAAGGAAAGAAGAAGACGGTGGCCAGGACCTCGAGACAAGGACCCTCCACACGACAACAACAGATGGATAAGGTCATGGAGGAGTACGAGGACATCTTCACTTCCCCCCCATATCAGTGCCTCTACACTGTTAGGTCAAGCACTCCATCGATCTGACCCCAGGTACATCATTAACCAATGGACCAATCTATCGATGCTCCATTCTGGAGAACGATGAAATCAAGAGGAAAATTCAGGAGCTGCTACAGAAAGGTCACATTCAGCCAAGTTCATCGCCCTATGGGAGCCCGATCATGTTGGTGCAGAAGAAGGATGGGACTTGGAGACTCTGTATTGACTATCAGGCACTGAACAAGATCACTGTCTGGAATAGGTACCCGATCCAATGGATTGATGACCTTCTGGACCAACTCACAGGAGAAAAATATTTCAACAAGATTGACTTGAAGTCTGGATATCATTAGGTACCAATCGAACCCTCCGATTTGTGGAAGACTGGCTTCAAAGCCAAGGAGGGCCTTTTCGAATGGTTGGTTATGCCTTTCGGGCTGACGAATTCTCCTGCAACCTTCATGAGTCTCATGGATGACATATTACGACCATTCACCAACTCATTTGTAGTGGTATACTTGGATTACTGATGAGCGCCAGTATTGCAGCAAGGATGTTGCAACTCTTGGGCTACTAGCCTTACTTATCAACCCAGGGTTCAAACAAACTTGGAGGTGACAGTGCTATATGCACAAGTAAAAGTGAAGGTCCTACCTATTGTCACTATTCACCTAGTGAGAGACCCCAAGGGTTCCAAGCCAGACTTCTATAGAGTCAGAAGAATATTAATTCTTTGATGGAAGAAGAGGAAATCTATTCTAAGAGAGTTACTCTACTGCAGAAATGAAGAAAACAACATGTAATGCTAAATCACACCATATCCTAATTAACCATTTAAATATCTATGTTAAGAATAATTTCTAAATCAACACTAACCTAATGCTGCTATCTAAGTTACAAAAGTAAAGAGTATCAAACCATACTAATGTGTAAGCAAAGAAACTAAACTAAATTTGTTTTCACTTTTTTTGGTTTTTTTGGTGTTTTCGATGATTGGACAGTGTTGGAGTCTGATTGAATAACCAAATCAAAGCTGAGGAGTGGTAGCGTTTAAATGATACATAGAGCAATGTTCGGGAAGGAGCCAAGCAGAAGAGCAATTGAAGATTGAAATCAGCGAAAGGAAGACGTGATGAAGTAGCAGTGCACAGGAACCATTGGATCAGTCGGGAACAATATTAACAGGAGATGAGTGGTGGAGATCTTAACGCAGGAGATTATGTGAATAGATGGATGAACAGGATTAATGAAAGATGAGCGGAAAAGATCTTATCATGGGGGATTAAGTGAATATATGGACAAACATGATTAAAGAGAGATGAGCGGCGGAGATCTTATCACAGGGGATTAAGTGAATAGATGGACAAACAGGATTAACAGGAGATGAATGGCAGAGATCTTATCGTAGGGGATTAAGTGAATAGATGGATGGATCGATCAACAAACATGATTAATGAAAGATGAGCGGTGGAGATCTTATCGCGGAGACTAAGTGAATAGATGGATGGATTAATCAACGAATAGGATTAACGAAAGATGAGCGACAGAGATCTTATCGCAGAGATTAAGTGAATAGATGGATGGATCACGTCAAGTCACGTGTCAGCAGAAGGGTGGAAAATGTGTGGAATGATGGAGTGGTATTCGTAGGTGGTAAGCAGTTTCTCGCGTGCCCTCAAAGGTGTAAGTGGAATTCCTAAATTTTACGCGATTAGCCTCAGTGAGTGACACGTAGCAAGAGAAAACCACTTTTCTCATGTGCTCTCAATCAGATATCGGTCGTGCAAGAATTCACGCAAGATTGCGCAATATTCGTTAGATCATGCAGTATTGATCAACGGTGGAGATCGTCCAAGCTAGTTGGTCATTAGGTGACACGATATTTGTTGGATCAAGCAAGCCAGATCGACGTTGGAGATCAACCAAGCTAGTTGGCGAGTGGGTGATGCGATAGTTGTTGGATCAAGCGAGGCAGATCGGCGGTGGAGATTTGGAGCGCATAAAGCCAAACATTGAAATGAATACGTCGACTATGGATCACACAGTTTAACAGTGATTGGTCAAGTTTGTTGTGGATCAAACGGTAAGGAAATCTATGGGTATAATCTGATTAAGACATGATTTATTAGCTTCCGCTTAATAATTTCGTGCTGAAGGAAATGAGAATATGTGTGAGATCGTATTACAGAAAGAGAGTGATGGAAATAGATGACGATGAAATGAACCAAGTACTAAATCAAGACAACAAACTCCAAAGCTCATGCGATAACTATAAATTTGTGTTTTTGGGGTTTCTGAAGGGTCTCTTCCTTAAGTCATGGTCCCAGAGGGAGGAGGTGAGGCCAAGACACCTGCTGAAAACCTTATGGGGATCTTTTTCTCCTTGCTAACCTGTGAATTGAAAGAAGGCACAAATGGAGGCAAACTAAAACACAACCAATCTACGCTACACTGTTGTAATGGAAATGCAGCTACTTAAGAAAATGAACGATTAAACCATGAATCTACACGAGCATACATGTACAATAAAGAGGAGCCTTAGCTGCTAGGGTTGGGCACTAAACCAAGAGCTTCAGCCCTCTAAGTTAACTCAGTTCTGGCTCAAAACAAAGCTCATTCTTATTGTCAAAACAATGGATTACATCAAAAACTGTCAGAAGTCTTGTAGCTAGAAAATAGAGTAAAATTTTACAATAAAAAGTCTGAATCCTACTGAGATCCTAGGCCTCTCTACTTATACGTCTGAAGTCTCCAATGACTTCCTTAAAATTAGGGAGGCTCAGCTCCCAAACTCGAGATAAATAGGTGTTTTGACTTTCACTTGCTCGGCTGCCTTCTAGTCCTCATGATTTCGCTGTTTGCACTTCGAGCTGATGGAGGAATATTCGAATGGAGGGTAGTAAATGAGGAGGAGTTACCTCCTATAATTCCTCTCCCTTGTCCCATTCAATTTTTGACCAAGTTTTTTGCCAAAATTCCTTGGTTTTATCCTTTGATCCTACGTTAAATGCACATTAGACCACAAAGCAAAATATCCAACTCTAACTCATCTCATAAACAAAATATAATCAAAAGTATGTAATAAGTTGTGAGAATAGTTGGTTTGAATAAGCTAGGAGGTGAATTAAGGCCCATATAATTACCAAATGATGAGGTTCATTAATGACATCCTGATCTTCAGCCAGAGTTAGTAAGAGCACTTTCACCACATCCAATAGGTTCTCCAAATAGTGTGGCAACACAAGCTGTGTGCCAATTTGGAGAGATGTACTTTCGGCATGACCAAAGTTCATTATTTGGGATACATTATTGATGAACGGAGGGTGCAAGTGGATCCAGCCAAGATTCAATTCATTCAAGATTGGCCAACCCCAACCACTTTGACAGAGCTCTACAGCCTTCTGGGTCTTGCTAATTTCTACTGCAGGTTCGTGTTGGGGTTCTCTCATATCACTTGGACCTTGAGTTGAGTCACCAAAGGAGTGAAAGAAAAATTCTTTTGGTCTGAATCTCAATAGAAGGCATTTACAGTGTTGAAACATCGCCTCTACTCTGCACGAGTGCTCACATTACCATACTTGAAACAACCATTTGAGATTCAGACAGATGCCTCTCACTATGTTATTGGAGTAGTCCTTACTCAACAGGGGCATCCAGTGGCATATCATAGTGAGACACTTTTAGACACGGTACAGAAGTATCCCACTTATGATAAAGAGATGTATTTCATTGTGCAGGCCTATGGAGAATGGAAGCATTACATTTTGGGGAAGGAAACAGTCATCCACACTGACCACTGATCCCTACAATTCATACATACGCAAGGGAAGTTGCAGAATGATTGCCATCAGAAGTGGTCCACATACCTGCAACAGTTCCATTTGAATATCAAGTACAAGAAGGGCAACACAAATAATGTTGCAGACTTCCTCAGCCGACCACCGATCATGGTGTTAACTACCGTGCTCAACTCTTGTGGGAATGAGACTTCTGATTGGCCACTTCTCTACAAAAGCAACCCAGAATTCAGACACACATACCATATGCTCTTGGGGGGTTAGCAAGTTCCAGTTTTTCACCTCTAGGATGCATTCTTATGCCATATGGGACACCTTTGTGTTCCTTCGAGCGAGCATGCAAAGATGATTTGGGAAGTGCACTACAATCGGGCCGCTGGGAATTTCGGGGTCGAGAAAATAGTGGCAGTACTGCAGAAGTATTTCTATTGGCCGAATATATGAATTCTTATAATATTTAATATATTGTTAAGGAGATTACCCCTTGACTAATTAGTGAAGTATTTATTATTGGATGAGAGAGTTGTAAGGCTGAAATTTTGGATACCACGGGTTAAATTTGGTATGTGTATTATGTCAATGCAAAATTAGATTTCACACCTCTCCAAGAATCAATCAAAATCATTTATACATACCAATCAAAGGCATTCAATAGATGTTTAAAGCATTGGTTGGGAGGAGTTCATTGTCATATCCATCCAAGGGTTTCCAAATTAGAGAAACAAGGGCATGTGTTTGATTTATGGGCTAACGTTTGAAAAATTGCTACGAGGAGAGGAGTTGGTGGGAGTCCTTCTTATGGCAAGGCCCTGCACCTCTTCCTTTATTTCTTAAAGTATGTTTGAAATAAGTGATTATAGATATATGATACATATAATATGCAAACCACTCACAACACAACAATATTGAACATTTACATGAGACATAACTTAATTTATTTTCAATATATTTTTGCTTTAAAAAAGGCAAGATATGCTACCATGATGCAATGTAATGATTCACCAACATTGGGCACCAAACAAATGACTTGGACCACGGATGTTATGTACGATGACAGTCATCCACTATAAGCTATGATTATTAGCCACTTTGACACCCCTCATTTATGGTCACTCATTGAACATGCTCATGAAATTTGAGATCACTAGACATGGTTAACAGAATCTAGTATGGTGTGAGGGTCTTGCCTATAATGCAAGCTTTCTAACACCCTTTACAACAACATTGCTTCATGAAAGGCATTTGACATTGATTCATAATTTTTCCTTTATATATGAGAAAGAAACTAAATGCTACTTCTCCCTTATCCAAGATAATGCTCTTGATTACAAATTGAACAATGTATCATGACATTGCCTTTCTCTCTTCGTGTGAATTTGCTCAATTAGCATCTAGATACCTTGTGAGATAAAACTCAATGTATGTATTGTATTTGGTATTGTGTCAATTATTCATTTTTTATGTCCTAATATTGTTAATGGCCTTCCAATGCATGGTCAATCTTGAATTAAAATTTTGACATGGAAAATCCCAATTTTGAAATTTTGGCAATCAGAGGCACAATGCAGGGACAACGTGTATCCATCTTGGTGGACAATGGGGAAACCAAAATTTTTATTGATGCACAGTTGGTGGAGTTTAGAGGCATTCATAGATTGATATATATCCTGAACAACATGGGCGAGAGAGGATGCCCATGCTTCACCTTAGTTGTCTTCTTGATTGTTGGTTCAATATGTTGAGGATATGGTTGATGGGAGAAATTTTGAGGATATGGTTGATGTCTTGATATTGAAGTCAAAATCCTTCCTTAACCCTTTAGCCAAAGAGGTGTCTCCTAAAGTATCTCCAATATTATCCTATGAAGAGTCATAACATTTAACTTGGAATCATGGCCCACCATGATCATCTAATAATTAATTGAAATAGAACTAAACCCCAATTTAGGGATTGGGTGGATCATATGGTGGGACTATTCTAGTGGGAACCCTAAATAAATGACTTGAAAACCCCTTGATTTTCTACCTTGATGTCATTCATCTCCCAAATTTCTTGTTGGCTACACAAGTCCTAGAAAACATGGCAAGGAATATGAGAGGGAGTTGACAAGGACATTAGGTTGTCCTATAACATCATAAAGTGCATCCACATGGATGAACATGGAATGGGAATTAAGGTCATAAAGTAGACTAGAGTGTTAGAGAACTAGGGTGCATCAAAATATTTTTTGAGTGTCCCAAAGGGAAATATACAATTCTTATCTCCTCTAAAATATAATATACATTTATTGTGGTGATAGTTGTTAGCTTTGTTGTGCAAAAGCATCAAAAATGGATTCAAACACTCTCAAAGCCTACAAACACACTTATAATCATGCCAAAGGAACCATTGATGCTGTCGAAATCCTCAAATTTTGGCTAAAAGTCTTCCATCGATCAATTTTTTTTTTGAGAGGAAAGCCCTTTGGAGGGCAGAAATACACTATCAGGAGGCGGAAATACCCCAAAAACCATGTAAAAATCAAAGTTACAGGCTTAAGGATCTGCTTTAATCTCAGTCGTTGGATCTAGCCGATCAACGGTCCAGATCACATTGGCATATCGGTAGTCGGGGGGAGGCAGTGGCAGTGACAAAGGAGACCTTGCCGATGAGCGATCGCTGATATTGCATCGGCGTATCGTATCGGCACTTCTAAAAAGAGGCCATGGAGATGGTGATCGGCGATTTTGTGAGGACTGTCGATCACGTATCTCGATCAATGGCCGAGATCACGTCGACATTTTGCTATCGGGGTTGCCAAAGGGACAGAGCCTTCACATATGATATGCTCCCGACCCGATGGCATTATAAGTTGTTTCTGATAAATTATCGGGTCTGCAGCGATTGGGGCACAAGACATCGCCGATGAGCGATCGCCGATATTGCATCGGCGTTTCCAATGGAGCATGGCCTTTTGCGTATATATGAGCGATCGCCAATGGGCCGGACCCGATGGCGGTGTTAATTCCTTCTGATAGATTATCGGGTCCGCGGAAATATCGCTATCGGCGCTTTCAAAGGGGCGGGCTTTAACATGAGTTATATTGCGATTCGATGGGTTGGACCCGACGGCCATACAATACTCCATTTCATATTATTTCGGGTCCACGCCCTTCACGTTTTTAATGTTTTTTATGTATTTTCTTTGTATAAAGAAATTACAAAGGAGGCTTTGGGCAGGTGCCGATTGTGATGGAGTTCGGACCCGATGGGTCGGACTCGATATTTTATGAATCATTGCTTATAAAATTTCAAATCCGCGCTTAAGCCATTTTCAATGGTTTTGGGCGCATTTTCTGTGTATAAGGAAATATAAAAAATACAAAGGATGGGCCTATTATAATATGAATTGCGACCCTAAAGGCAGACGCGATAGTTGGATGAACCATGCATGCACCTCTTAATAGTCAAAGTTGAAGCAATGATGGGGGGGAATGAACAGTTTGGGCAGTGTTTCACTGCTTTAAAGCAGCACAGTCATAATGGAGCCGTTTTTAATGATCAGCAGTAGAAATTAATCAGCAATATGGCCGAGGAGGAAGCAGGACACCTTTGGGAAGTTCAAAGCATTCAATGGTTATGGTTCCATTGGTATTTCACGCCACCTGCTCAAAGGAGGACTGCAGAGCACCACAGAGGTCAAATCCATTTACAGCACAGCCAGATTTGTATGAGCAGCCCCATTTCTTAATGTAAATGTGGTTGGTGGCC
This sequence comes from Pinus tabuliformis, assembly GCA_031772625.1. Lineage (NCBI taxonomy): Eukaryota > Viridiplantae > Streptophyta > Pinopsida > Pinales > Pinaceae > Pinus > Pinus tabuliformis. Next base: position 927,847,801 of record CM062804.1, read on the forward strand.
ATTTATGGGCTCCTCCACGCATAGCTAACAGGGAGATTGTGTAATGAGACACCATATATACTGAAAAAATACATGTAGTGAGTTTGATGAATGAAAGCTTTGTTGTTGCCTTTAACTTCTGGAGACTGTAAATACTATGAGACCTGCAGCTTCTGGTCTAGATTTTCAACTAATACAAGCTTCTTTTGCTGTCACCTGCTCACTTTCCACTTCTCTTTCTTGTTCTAGGCTGTGTCTGCTTGCATTTATTTGATGTGTTGTAAATGTTTGACATCAGAGGGGCTGTCATCCCACCTCTGTGTTATAATTTAGTGGTTCATTGAACGTGTATGCAGATTGCTGTTGTTTTAATATCAAGGAGTTGTCATCTTATCTGGGTATTAAACAATAGTTTTACAGATCTTCTAACTGGTTGCAGCTGGCCATCACAGGGTCCTGTGCATTTGCTGGTGTAATTAGTCTTCTCCATCATCACCTTTACCTTAAACTGTGAATACTTGGTAGTTGAAAGCCTTGTAGTTTGCGGGTCTTCACCCATGTCTAGGGATAATCATAGTAGGAGTGGTTATCTGGCTTAAATGTGCAGCATATCTTCATTTTTCCATCATCTTATCCAACATAATTGTTGAATTTGTAATGTTCCTGAGCATCACTGATTTACAACCTAGGTGAGTTTCTTGGGGTGATAACATTAATTGGCGCCGTTGTCGGGGAGAGGAGAATTGGAGCTCAAGCTTCCCTGGGAGAACGACATAGTTTCAAGCTTTGATGACAGACAAGGTTTGAACATAGTATTTGTTGTAATCTTCTGTCTGGCGACTGCATTGGTGGAAGACTATCCTTTGGTGACTCCACTTTGAAGTTCTGGCTCAGTTTGTGAGGCATACTAGAAGAAATCCGCAGAAATCTCCAGCTGGACCATTGCATGACCCTGAGAAAGTTGTTAAATTAAAGAAATCATCATAGCAAGGGGCATCAGGATCAGGTAAGCCTAAAAACTCCAATTTATCTCTGAAAGATGAGTTTATAACTGAAGAATTACAGCTTGAAGTCTTAGAGCCCAGCACTGTTAATAAAGAAATTCCTTCAAAGATTAGTTCAGCCCCTTTTGCAGTTAGTTCCCCTTTGAATATTAGTCCAAAGAAAGCTTCCCATACTGTCCAAAACATCCCAATATCTCTGCCATCCATTACATTATTTCCTACTGCTCCATCTACTAGTGTTCTTCCACATATTCCAAATATGGCAGGACAACAAGCACCTACTAGGAGTGAGAGGATTGTTGCTGCTAGATATGGACCTTTGGTATTGCCTGTGCCTCTAAATCCTATGCCTGTGGGAGAATATCAAAAATATATGCCTAAATTTACTGGAACAGAGGGAGTAACAGCAGAAGAACATCTTGAAGCCTTTTACAGTTATGCTGATAATTTAGATATAAGTGAGAATGATGTATGGATGAGAGTTTTTGTCCAAAGCCTTGATGGAGAGGCTAGGAAGTGGTTTAGAGAATTACCCCAAAGATCCATAATAGATATTGAAGCATTAGATGATGCATTTTTGAAGAAATGGGGAGATAAGAAGGACTTGTTGTATTATCATACAGAGTTTGGAAACTTGAAAAGAGAAAAGGGTGAGTCTTTGCCTGACTTCAATAAAAGATTTAATAGAATGTATAGTAAAATACCAGCTGAGGTAAAGCCTACCCCCACTGCTGCTAAACTCACATATGCCAATGCTTTTGACTCTGATTTCTGCTTATTGTTGAGAGAAAGACGATGTGCTACTCTGGGGGATATGCAAGAGGCAGCCCTAGAGGTGGAATCCAATATTTTGGCAGCAGAGAAGTTAAAGAGTCAAGTTGATAGAAGAAGGCCAAGAGGTGAGGCTTCTTCTTCCCCTGCATCAACTTCAGAGCCTAAATTAGAGAAAATGACTAAAATGATCGAGTCATTGGCTGCTGAAATTTCTAAGTTAAAGGTTGAGCAGACTTCAGGCAAAACAAGGCAGCAAAACACATTTGCTCCAAGAAATCCAAACCCATTTAGAAAAGCAAATGAGCAGCTACAAACTATGCAAAGGGGTGAAGAAGCAAAAGAAGATCATAAAGTAAAAGCTCCCTTTCAAAATGTAGTCATGGAGGGGGAACAATTTGAAGAAGATGAGGATGAAATTCACTGCTTGGAGGATAAAGGCAGCGCTGCATTTTTAACATTGGCCAAATATGAAGAGTCATTACTGCAAGAGCAAAACAATCAGAGGTGGGACAGTGGTGCTGTTCTGCAATCTGGTGAGCCGCAGAAAAGATATAATCTAAGATCCAATGCAAAGAATGTTAAAGAAAATGTTGCACAAGAAGCAGCTACTCAAACAATGCCATAGAATAGCAGGCAAAGAACACCAGCAGCTGATCCTATCACCCTCAAAGCTCCAGTTCAAGAGGTAAAAACTGCTGATAAAGTATTCTCTTCTTTTAGTCTTGAGTCAGAAGTTCAGAAATTGAAAATATCCATGCCTCTGGCTGAATTGCTGAAGAGTGAATTATTCAGAAAACCCATCCTTGAGGCCCTTGAACTAGAATCTAAACAAACGTCTATTGACTCTGTCAATTTGCAAGATGACAAGCCTGCTATTGTGCTTAGCCCCATGATTGAACCTGCTGATAATAGTTCTCCATCTTTCTATGTTTCATTAACTATCCATGATAAAATCCTCCACAATTTCCTGCTAGACACAGGGGCCAACCACAATCTAATGCCTAAAACTGTCATGGAAGAGTTAGGCCTTGATATCACTAGAACTTATCATGATTTGTTCTCTTTTGATTCAAGGAAGGTAAAATGCCTTGGATTAGTTAAGGATCTGGCCATTACCTAAACCCAGTTGCCCATGAAAAGTATGATGATAGATATAGTGGTGGTTGATGCCCCTCCGAAGTTTGGTATGCTGTTGTCTAGAGGGTGGATTAAGAGACTAGGTGGGACATTGCAGAATGATCTATCTTATTCAATTGTTCCAGTGTTTGGAGGAGAAAGCAGGAGGTTATATAGAGAAGCACAGCTGGCATATATCATTAGTGATGAGAAGAATCCTACAAACCATCCCATATACGTAGTGGACACTGATTTTGGAGCTTGCATTCTCCAAATAGAAGAATCTTAGAAGGCTACATTGCAGATCAGGAAACCAACAGCTCAAGCCGAGCATGATACAGGAGTTCAGATTTGGGAGATGTTCTTTGATGGAGCATGTACCAAGGAGACTGTAGGAGCAGGGGTGGTGCTAGTGTCTCCGCAACAAGAAACAGTTCAATTGTCTCTAAAGCTAGTTTTTCAGGTGACAAACAACATAGTAGAATATGAAGCACTTTTGTTGGGCCTTCATGCAGCCAAAGATAGGGGAATAAAAAATCTGAAAGTGTTTGGAGATGCTAATTTGATAATTCAGCAAGTAAATAAAACGTTCCAAGCAAAGCACCCAAGGCTGAGAGCTAACAGAAATGAGGTATGGAGAGTCAAAGAGTTCTTTGATTTTTTCTGCATTTCATATATTCCTAGAACCCAAAATCAGCTTGTTGATTCCCTTGCTGTCTCTGCTAGTTTTTTCATCCCTCCATCGCATCCCAAACTAGTTTATGAGGTACAAATGAAGTATAGACCCTCTGTGCCTGATAATGTCCACCATTGGAAGGTTTTTGATGATGATGACGAGTTAAATAGGTTCCTTCAAGTCATTGATGAGTTCTCTGAAATGCAAATTGACCAAAATAATGATGCTTTGCTAGAAGATCCCAAGTCCCAGCTTAGAAATAAGATTGGCAAGAATAGCATAGTCTAGCCTCCTAGTAACCATATCCCTAAGGGTCTAATTCCTCTTGAGAGATTGTTTGATCACAATGATGTGCCTTACAAAGCTGCCCAAAAATAACATCAATCTGTAGTTTGCAAGCATGATATAGGAGGTTCAGGTCAGCCCAAATTCATAAATCTGTCCACTAATCTCTCTGCTGATCAGAGTGCTGAATATTGCAAATTAATGAGGCAATTTGCTGATGTGTTTGCTTGGGAGTACATTGATCTGAAAACATATGACAGGAATATAATTCAGCACAAAATTCCACTTGAGAAAGACACTATTCCTTTCAAACAGAAGCTGAGACCAATGAATCCTATGCTCCTTCCTCTGGTTGAGAAAGAAATTAAAAGTTGCTGGCTACTAAGATTATACTGCCTCTCAGATATTCTAAATGGGTGGCCAATCTGGTTGTTGTGAGGAAGAAGAATGGAGAAATCAGACTGTGCATTGATTTCAGGGATCTAAATAAATGCTCTAAAAAGGATAATTATCCCCTGCCAAAAATGGAACATTTGCTGCAGCAAGTCTCAAGTGCCAAAGTAATGTCCTTTATAGATGGATTTTTAGGCTTTAATCAAATCGTTGTGCATCCAGATGATCAAGAGAAGACAACATTTACCACTCCTTGGGGCACGTTCATGTATGCTAAAATGCCATTTGGGCTGATGAATGCTGGAGCCACCTTTCAGCGCGCTATGCATATTGCTTTTGTGGGAGAAAAGGATAAATTCGTCCTAATTTACCTTGATGACATAACTGTTTATTCTGGTAGCCATCATGATCATCTACAACATTTAAAAAAAGGTGTTTTTAAAGTGTAGGAAATTTGGAATTTCACTCAATCCCAAAAAATCCCAATTTGCTTTGGAAGAAGGCAAACTGTTGGGGTATGTAGTTTCTACTGCAGGTGTTCAAATTGACCCAGAAAGAGTCAAAGAAATTCAGACCTTGACTCTTCCGAGATCAAAGAACGACATATAGTCTTTTCTTGGGAAAATTAACTTTTTAAGGAGGTTCATTCCTAATTTTGCTGAGCTGGTTAAGCACATAACCTCCATGTTGAAAAAGGGAGCAGAGGTGAAGTGGACTGATGCGGCTAGAAGATCTTTTGAGTCCATTAAGATGGCTATTGTGTTAGCTCCTACTTTAATAAGCCCTGATTATAGTAAGGAGTTTCACCTATTTTCCTTTGCCTCTAAGGATACCATTGCAGCTGTCCTGTTGCAGCAAGATGAAGCAGGTCAAGAGCATCCAATGGCCTTTTTTAGCAAGAATCTGAGGGATGTTGAATTGAGGTATGATATTATTGAAAAGCAGGCTTATGCTCTTATCAAATATTTGAAAGCTTTCAGAGTATACATCTTGCATTCCAAAATAGTTGCATATGTGCCTTCTGCTGCAATAAAGGATGTCTTAACGCAACCTGATGCTGATGGAAAAAGAGCGAAATGGATTGCAAAAATGATAGAATTCAACATAGAGTTGAAGCCCGCCAAGCTGGTAAGAGGTCAAGGGCTTGCTAAACTGTTGGCTGAAGAAAATTGCAGGTCTTTGGACATTGATTTCTTGTTCAATGTAGCAGAAAATGGTCAAATAGAAGAGCATGAAACTGCTAAAACGCAGAGAAGACAGTCAGTGGCCGAGAACCTAGCTTCATGTAGCTGGTATGCTGCAATAATTAATTTCCTGCTAAAGCTAGAAGTTCCTTCAGAATTTTCTCAAAGTTAAGCAAGAACGTTAAAGCTCAAGGCAACGAAATATTGCATAAACAATAGCTTGCCTTATTGGAGGGATCCATCTAGAGTGCTTTTAAGATGCCTGGACAAGGAACAGTCAATAGAAGTTATGCATCAATTCCATAACATCATGTGTGGAGGACATCATTATTGGAGAACTACAACCCAAAAAATTCTCAGAGCTGGGTACTATTGGCCCTCTGTATTTTCTGATGCATTTTCTTTTGTTAAATCTCGTGACAGGTGCCAAAGATTTGAAGGTAAGCAGCAGTTAAAATCCCTGCCTCTAAAGCTAATAATTGCAAAAGGACCTTTTCAGCAGTGGGGCTTGGATTTCATTGGTGAAATCAACCCACACTCCAGTGGCTAGCACAGGTGGATATTAGTTGCCACTGATTATTTTACAAAATGGATTGAAGCAATTCCAACAAGGAAGGCTGATCATAATGTGGTCATGAAATTCTTATCAGAAAACATTTACAGCAGATTTGGTTACCCACATAAGCTGATAACAGATAATGCAGCAGCCTTCAAGGCAAAAGAGTTGGTGGAAATGTGTGATTCAATGGGCATTAAACTTGTTCATTCCACCTCCTATTACCCCCAAGGGAATGGTCTAGCAGAATCCTCTAATAAAAGTCTGATCAGGATTATTAAGAAGCTGTTAGAGGAAAATAAGAAGAATTGGGATGCCAAGCTCAAATATGCGCTTTGGGTAGACAGAGTGACCATCAAAAGATCTACAAGTTGCTCCCCTTTCAAGCTGGTATATGGTACTGATGCTATTTTTCCAATTCAACTTACCCTCCCCGTGGCAAAGTTGCTCCAAACAGCGCATAATGAAGAAGATGTTATGGCCAATAGAATCACTGATTTAACAGAATTATATCAGATAAGAGAGAAGTTGATTGAAAAAGCTACAGCACATCAAAAAAGGATCAAGGAAGTATTTGACAAGAAGGCAAAAAGAAATAATTTGCAGGTTGGAGATTTGGTTCTAAAATGGGATGCATTTAAAGAAAAGAAAGGCAATCATGAGAAATTTGATGCTCTCTAGACAGGCCCTTTCATCATATCACAGATTCAAGGGAACAATACCTTCATACTGAAAGTATGGAAGAAGAACCAGTTTTTGATGGCCCTGTTAATGGGCGGTTTTTAAAAAACTATGTGATTTAAGGTCTTTTGGCCTTAAAAGCTGTAAATATTGTGCTTTTATCAGTTTTTAGTATAGTTATAGTAGACTCCATGCCCAATGGAACACTAGGAATTTTGGCTAATCTATTTTTTGCTGGAAAGGCATTGATCTGCATGTTCTTGAGACCTCACAGGGAAGATCTCATCCCCAGAAGGAGCCAGTGTTAGCTTTGCTGTGCAAAAGCAACAAAAATGGATTCAAACACTCTCAAAGGCTACAAACACACTTATAATCATGCCAAAGGAACCATTGATGCTGTTGAAATTCTCAAATTTTGGCTAAAAGTCTTCCACCGATCAAATTTTTTTTTGAGAGGAAAGCCCTTTAGAGGGCAGAAATACACTATCGGGAGGCGGAAATACCCCAAAAACCATGTAAAAATCAAGGTTACAGGCTTAAGGATCTGCTTTAATCTCAACCGTTGGATCTGGCTGATCAACGATCCAGATCGCGTTGGCATATCGCAAGTCGGAGGGAGGCAGTGGCAGCGACAAAGGAGACCTTGCCGATGAGCGATCACTGATATCGCATCAGCGTATCGTATCGACACTTTTAAAAAGAGGCAATGGAGATGGCGATCGGTGATTTTGTGAGGACCGTCGATCGCGTATCCGGATCAATGGCTGAGATCACGTCGGCATTTCGCTATCAGGGTTGCCAAAGGGACAGAGCCTTCACATATGATATGCTTCCGACCCGATAAGTCGGACCCGATGGCGTTATAATTTGTTTCTAATAAATTATCGGGTCCGCAGCAATTGGGGCACAAGACATCGCTGATGAGCGATCACTGATATCGCATCAGCGTTTCCAATGGAGCATGGCCTTTTGCGTATATATGAGCGATTGCCGATGGGCCAGACCCGACGGCGGTGTTAATTCCTTCTGATAGATTATCGGGTTCGCGGCAATATCGCCATCGGCGCTTTCAAAGGGGCGGGCTTTAACATGAGTTATATTCCGATGCGATGGGTCGGACCCGACGGCCATACAATACTCCATTTCATATTATTTCGAGTCTGCGCCCTTCGTGTTTTTAATGTTTTTAATGTATTTTCTTTGTATAAAGAAATTACAAAGGAGGCCTTGGGCAGGTGCCAATTGCGATGGAGTTCGGACCCGATGGGTCAGACCCGATATTTTATGAATCATTGCTTATAAAATTTCAAGTCCGCGCTTAAGCCATTTTCAATGGTTTTGGGCGCATTTTCTGTGTATAAGGAAATATAAAAAATACAAAGGATGGGCCTGTTATAATATGAATTGCGACCCTAAAGGCGAACCTGATAGTTGGATGAACCATGAATGCACCTCCTAAAAGTCAAAGTTGAAGCAATGATGGGCGGGAATGAACAGTTTGGGCAGCGTTTCACTGCTTTAAAGCAGCATAGTCATAATGGAGCCATTTTTAATGATCAGCAGCAGAAATTAATTAGCAGTATGGCCGAGGAGGAAGCACGACACCTCTGGAAAGTTCAGAGCATTCAATGGTTATGGTTCCATTGGTATTTCATGCCACCTGCTCAAAGGAGGACTGCAGAGCACCACAGAGGTCAAATCCATTTACAGCACAGCCAGATTTCTATCAGCAGCCCCATTTCTGAATGTAAATGTGGTTGGTGGCCATTTATGGGCTCCTCCACGCATAGCTAATAGGGAGATTGTGTAATGAGACACCATATATACTGAAAAAATAGATGTAGTGAGTTTGATGAGTGTTTGATGAATGAAAGCTTTGTTGTTGCCTTTAACTTCTGGAGACTGTAAATACTATGAGACCTGTAGCTTCTGGTCTGCATTTTCAACTAATACAAGATTCTTTTGCTGTCACCTGCTCACTTTCCACTTCTCTTTCTTGTTCTAGGTTGTTCCTGCTTGCATTTATTTGATGTGCTGTAAATGTTTGACATCAGAGGGGTTGTCATCCCACCTCTGTGTTATAATTTAGTGGTTCATTGAACATGTATGCAGATTGTTGTTGTTTTAATATCAGGGAGCTGTCATCCTGTCTGGGTATTAAACAATGGTTTTACAGATCTTCTAACTAGTTGCAGCTGGCCATCATAGGGTCCTGTGCATCTGCTGGTGTAATTAGTCTTCTCCATCATCACCTTTACCTTAAATTGTGAGTACTTGGTAGTTGAAAGCCTTGTAGTTTGGGGGTCTTCACCCATGTATGGGGATAATCATAGAAGGAGTGGTTATCTGGCTTAAATGTGCAACATATCTTCATTTATCCATCATCTTATCCAACATAATTGTTGAATTTGTAATGTTCCTGAGCATCACTGATTTACAACCTAGTGAGTTTCTTGGGGTGATAACAATAGTAACCACAAGATTCTTAGAACTAGTGGTATAGTGCTTGGTCATGAATGAATATGCAGAAAAGAAATCTAAAGCTTTCGACTTACTGGCATAAAATAGATCATGGGGCTGAATCTAAATTTTAAGGGACATGTCAAGGATCTCCGGTAAAATGGGGTTAGCAACCAAAGACTACCTTCCAAATAATTTAAGGAGAGTAGGGAATATTTAGAGGAGGCCAACTCAAGAAACCATAAGCAAGAAAAGGGGAATATGGTTAGAGTAGGCATCAAAATCCCCATCCTTGAACGAAATGGTGGTTTACACAAGGCTCGTGAGAGAATATGGGATGGAGGGTAGATTGGCATGGTCAGAAAATGAGAGAAGGGTTTTCTCTACTAAAGGAATATGGGATGGAGGCTATGTCTAAGTTCAGGGAGGCCTTTAGATTTTTTTACAAGGATGGAGGTGGATGTATCACAACAAGGGAGCTTGGGACAGTAATGAATTCTTTGGGTCGAAACCCCAATGTATATTGGAAGTTGTCCAAATGTTTTATATTCAATAATCCAGTCCTTAATACAATAAACCACAAAAGAGTAGTTCTAATCTGTCTGTAAATGCAACATATTAAATACACCATTCCAAATTGATTTCACTAAGGAGAATCAAAGAAATAGATGAGTATGGTCGTCCATCGCCTCCATATAGAGTAAACAACAACCAAGCCCACTCCGTCCTTTACAACACAAATTGTCCCATGCCAAGATGAAGCTAGAAAGATACATGTACTGATATTCTTAGGCAGAGAAAAAATATGAAGCCAATATACAGAGATGCTCTAAAGGACTACTCGAAGTAGAGTCAACTTGCCTTCTAGGGAGAGCCACCTGTGTACCCATGATAAAAGTATACATTGGATTTCTCTATAAGTCAGCTCCAATCCTTAATTCCATAACAATTAGGTTTGAGTATAAATCTAAGATATTTAAAATCTGCATCCAGTGCAGTAGAGATAACACCAAAAATATGATAAATCTCCAGTACCAATGCACCATCTGGGTAAGAAGAAATCATATGAGATTTAATATTATTCATAAGGAGTCTAAAGACCGATCAAAAGAGGTCAATCTACCAAATAGTAACACATCATCGACAAAAATCAAAGGAGTAACTGTGATTTGTCTACCTACACACTTGCAGCCAAAATTACATTTAATCCATCTACCTCCACACCTGCAACCAAAACTACCGCCCTTGTGAATTTTGTGACTAATTCTTCCAAAATCCAATCTTTTATCCTCAACGTCTTCTTCTCGCAAAAGTTGTCATAGATAGTTTCCGTCCACCATCCTTGTAGAAATTATGGTGTAGAGTTCCAACTACTCATGAAGTTTTAATCAAAATCATAGGACACAAACCTACTCTAATGCTCTCTGGAAGGTAATGCACAATTTATAACAAAAATTTCATACATGCAATAAGAAATAACACACATGCACACAAAAATTTTCCTAGGGAAAACAATATGCTAAAAACCCCAATGTATGCTTGCATTAATATGATCAATAGAAATGTATTGCAATTTATTTGCTCAACTGAGCACAACCTACAAGTGAATAACATGTCTCTCTGCTCACTAAGAAGCTCTAACCCAGACTTAGTAAATTTCTTCCTCTGCTTGAGGCCATATTTCCTTGTGCAATTCCTTGAGAAATTAAGCCCCTATTATTTAGGAATTTTTACAAAACGGATTGCAAAATTCCAAAGGTTGATCATCTAACTACATGCAACACCTGTACACTCAAGGCTAGTCTACAGTTGATGATACACTGCCTTGGAATCTCCACCACAGCTGGTGAACTAGAATTCTCCATGCATTAGATATTTTAGTTTGATTGATCAATTAACAGCAGGATCACCGAGTTTGACTGAAGTCCGACTGCACAATTGGCATTCCACTAGTTCCTCAAGCAGTTGGAACTAGTTTAACTGAAAACAACTTGAGATATCTAACTTTGATTGCTACAAATTAGAAATCATGCATGCTTAACTGAACTCTAACTCCTCCAACTCGAATTTACTGAGTAAACCAGGTGACACAAGCTATGTCACACAAGTTAACTACATCCAAGCTATCTGTTGATGTGGAAATTCAATTTTTCTTAATTTAATCAAGGAAAAATCAAATTGAGGTTTTCTTGGTACACCTTTCAAGACTCCCTCTCTGCAAGAAAGGGATTATCAACCACCCCTATCCTACACCTACAAAATTTGAACTTCGCTCTTGACAAATCTTTTGTCAAAATGTCAACATCTTACTCCTTTATTAGAATGGAGTGTAGCAACATCATCTGCCTCTAGACATAGTCTCGTAAATGGTGATATTGGATATCTATATTCTTGGATCGATAGTGAAATATAGGATTCTCAGAGAGATTGATGCAACTCTGATTATCACAATTGGATCCATCATCTGATCAAATAGTCCAACAAGTATCTTTCTCATCCATATCGCCTCACATGTTTCTTGACTTGCAGCCATGTATTATGCTTCTGTCTATCTGAGCACCACAGATATTTGCTTCCTGTTGTACCAAGAAACAACTACGGACCCAACACTAAAAATTACACTTTATGTACTCTTTCGTTCTAATGGACTTTGTGTCCAATCTGCATCCGTGAAGCCACACAACTTCACTCCCTTTTCTCGTCTGTACCATAGTCCAAACTAGGTAGTGCCTGTGAGGCACCGTAAAACATGCTTAGTTCCTTTCCAAAATAGTTTGGTTGACCTAACCGTAGCTTGGCGTAGCTCGTTAACTGCACATCACATATCTGGTCATGTGTTCACAAGATACATGAGTGGACCCACTAGCTGTCGATAAATGGTAGCATCCACTTCACTTGAAGTGGCATCCTCCTTCCTCTAGTTGTTCGTTATAGGTGTTTCCATGGGTTTACAACTCTCCATGTATAATCTCTGCAATATCTCATTTTCATACTTGCCTTGAGAGACAAATAATTCCCCATCAGCTTGTCATACTTCCAACCCGATAAATTAGTGCATGAGACCAGTGTCCTTCATTTCAAATTCCCTTGCAAGGTCCTCCTTGTAAGATATGGTCAATGGCTCATCACTAGTTAAAATAAAATTATCAACATATAAGACAATAATAAGAAATTTTCCTTCTATCCATATGTGATGAGGTTCACATATGCTTCACTTATGGTGAAGCCCAAACCGGTGAGATAACTATCGATCTTGGTGTACCAAGCACAAGGTGCTTGTTTGAGATCATACAACGCTCACTTGAGTCTGCACACATGAGACTCTTGATGAAATGTCTCAAAACCTTTTTGTTACTCTATGTACACCTCCTCCTTAATAACCCCATTTAGAAATGTTGTTTTTACACCTATATGGTGGATATTCCACCCCATCTACGTAGCCAGTCCAAGAATTGATTTAATGGATGAGTACCTTACTACAAGAGAAAATGTCTCCTGATATTCAATTCCCTCAACTTGAGAGTACCCCTTGGCCACAAATATGGCCTTATACTTCCCCATGCTTCCGTTTGTTGCCTACTTCACCTTGAAGATCCATCTCAAACCCACTATTGATTTATATGTTTTTCTTGGTACCTTTTCCCAAACAAAGTTCTTTGCAATGGATTCATATTCCTCCAACATTTCATCAACCCACACAGGTTGCTCTATTTCTTCCTCAAAATAGGATTTCTCAATCTCTATAAGCTCAGTCATAAGAGCCATGTAGCCAGTGTACCTCTCAGGTGACCTCCTTTTCTTACGCAAATTTGAAGGATATCCCACATTCTCCCTCACATCCTGCATAAGTCTATCAACTTCCTTAGTTATTTTTTTTCCTTCTCTGGAGGTTTTGCTTTAGTAAATGTCTCCACTCTCTGCTCCACAATTTGTGGTTGCTCTACAACTTCCTGAGGTTCCTCTTTTTGAGCTAAAATCTCATCTTTTGGTGGCATCTAAATATCCCTCTCAAGAGAGCACCACATATATTTCTCCTCATCAAAATTTACATCCGTTCACACAACTATCATTATGAGTGATGGAAAGTACACATGTTAGTTGTGGGGAGTTTATGTGTAACCAAAAAATAGCCCGAATTATGCGGTCAACTAAATCTTATTCCTTGAGTCTTTGGAGACATGGTAGTAAACAGAGGCTCCAAAAATCTTGAAGTGCGACACATCAGGATTTCTTCCTTAGAAAGCCTCCTCCAGTGTAATCATGCCAAGAATCTGATGAGAACTTCAGTTCTACAAACAGACTGTTGTATTGCATGCCTCAACCCACAAATGAAAAGGTAGGCCTTGGTTATGCAACATCACCCTCGTTGCTCCAAAATGCTATGGATATTTCTTTCAACCACCCCATTCTGATGTGGGTTGTGGGGTGTTGTCAACTCTCGTCGAATGCCTTCTTTCGCACATAAATTTTTAAATTCATTCAACACATACTCACCTCCATTATTGCTCCTAAGAGCCTTCACCTTCTTGCTGGTTTCTTTCTCAACCAGTGCCTTGAATTCTACAAACTTGGAGAATGTCTCATCTTTCTTCCTCATGAAGAGATCCAACACTTATGTGAGAAGTCATCAATAAAAAGGACAAAATATTTGTGTCGGGCAGTGGAGGCTATCAAGAAAGGTCCACAGACATCAAAGTGGATCCTTTCTTGGAATGCATGCGCTTTGTTGTCCCGATCATGAAATGAGGATTTTATGTACTTCCCCAAGGTACATCCTTTGCATACATCCTGCTGCTCAAGTGCTCCTTTAGGGAGGCTAGTGGATATTTGTTGTATAATATTTGTGGTGCCATGATGCAATTGGTTAAGGCTTATGTGCTAAATTTCACCTACATCATGGCCCTGCACTTTCTCTTCCTTAGTTTTTAATGCAACACAATCTTCCACATCTAACTTATACAGATTCTTCACACAAACCTCGATCTTCTTCACCTGTCTCATGGCTATGTGTATTAGGAATGTTTTTCCTTTGTTGAAGATCATGTCATAACCATGGTCTTCCAAAACTACAATAAAGTTGAGATTTTTCTTTAGGCCTAGAACAAACATGACATCCTTGAGCCTGAGAGGGGAGCCTGACTCCCTCTGAAAGGTGAGTATACCAATACTAGTCATGTTGTACCTTCCGTCATCCCCTAGCTTGATGTGCATCTTGACATATTTCTCCTCCAAGTCATTGAAAATGTCTCTACACCCTGTCATGTGGAACAATACACCTAAGTCCTAGTACCACATGCTCCCCATCACTATTTTGGACATGCATGCAATAAAGGTAAAGTCAAGGTCAAACTATAAATCCAAGGCTTCACCCACTGCTCCTCCGAAGGTCTTCTTGATTGCCTTTTTCTGTGGGCACTTCGTGGCATAATGCCCGTATTCATGACAATGGAAGCATTTAATTTTTGACAAATCTTTCTTCTTTCTCCCTTGGTTGGATTTTGGTTTGGTTTGAGTTTTATTCCCCTTTTCCCTTCTTTTCCTTTTCAACTAATGCAAATTTTTCTTCATCCTTGCCCTTGGATGAGGTCCCATCTCTGGTATTCTGCCTTATTTCCTCTTGTACCAAATCATACCATAAGTGTTCCCAATTCGGTAGTTTCTCCCTCCCGTTCACTTAATCTTGATAGCTATGCCAAATCTTAGGAAGGCCCAAGAGGGATATTCTTACCAAGTCATCCTTTGAAAGAGTAACACCAACTCCTGCAAGCTCCTCACGAACTTGTGTGAACCTTCTCAGATATTGCGGGATAAAGCCATTCTTCTACATCTTGATATTTCAAAGTTTATCCTTGAGCACCAACTTTTTGTGGTCACTGCCATTCTAGAATAGATTTGTGAGTGCCCACCACATTCCATAAGGATTTTCTTTCCCATGGAGATTGCTGACAATGTGGTCTCGTACTCCCTCCAATATTATTATCCACACCTTGGCTACAAATTTCTTCCACTGAGCAAGGTTTTGGGCATAAGATTCTGTTGGTATCTCTCTTGATGTATTCTAGCAATCCATTTTCATCGAATACCTCCTCCATGTGATCCTTCCAGTCAATGAAATTAGAGTTGCCTTCCAAGGCATACTCTAGCCTTAGCCCATTGAAGGTCATATTTTCAGTTCTTAAGAGATCTTGCTACACTGAACTGCAAATCCAAACCTCCTGAGAAACAAATTCGAAATTCCTGCTCTAATGTGAATCCTGCTATGATACGATGTAGAAATTATGGTGTAGATTTGCATCTAATTGCATCCAAGTTGTCTACTAATGTGGAAATTCAAATTTTTTCAATTTAATCAAGGCAAAATCGAATTGAGAATTTCTTGCTTCATTTTTTAACAATCCTTCAGGTGAATCTAATCCATGTTGCCAATCTAGCACAAGAATGTGCTAATAACAACAACCAACTGATATAAGTAGCATTCAAAATAAATAAAACAGTCAAAAAACACATATTAAAACACAATCGATGGAAACCTTGAAAAGTACTCCAACTATGTTACCATCTATTAACGTTCTTCGAAAGTGCCTCCTTCTTGCTTCATTTTTTAACAATCCTTCAGGTGAATCTAATCCATGTTTCCAATCTAGCACAACAATGTGCTAATAACAACAACCAACTGATATAAGTAGCGCTCAAAATAAATAAAACAGTCAAAAAACACATATTAAAACACAATCAATGGAAACCTTGAAAAGTACTCCAACTATGTTACCATCTATTAATGTTCTTCGAAAGTGCCTCCATCACTCCTCTCACGACACACACCTCTGTTTTCGGCCTCCATTGCCCTAAATATCATTAGTTGTTGTCAACCTCCATCGCTCTAGTTCTCGAAGAAACCATCAATAGCGTAAAGATGAACCCCTAATCCTTTACCTTTTCTACTAGTGCGTCATATTGAAAATTTTAAGACAAAAAAATATTTTGTCTTAAAAAATTGTCTTAAAATTCCCCTCCATGTAGTAGTGTCGAATTCAAAAACATACAAGTTGTCTCTAATCGTATCAACAAAGATCAAAGGGACAAAAGAGTAATTAATGTTTGGGAAATCTTGCTAGGAAAAGTTTTCACGTTCTTCAGAGTTGGTTACCCCCACAAAACAAAGAGCCCAAGCCCAACAAGTCGTCGTCTTTATATAAAATAACATGAACGGAAAGTGAAATAGCAACGTTGGTATAGGTGCGATACAGTGGTAGCCCACAATGTGGCAACTTAAGGTGCACTATGAGAGCCAATTTTGTAGTTGTTAGATAATATTTTCTTAAATTGTTATGTTTTTGTCTTAATTGTTAATTGTCTTAAATGGGTTTCGTCTTAAGTAACCATTGTCTTAAATATAAAGTTGTCTTAAAATATTTTTGTCTCAATTTGTTTTTGTCTTAAATATAAAGTTTTGTCTTAAAATAATTTTGTCTTAAACTATTTTTGTCTTAAAATATTTGTGTCTCAAACTAATTTTGTTTTAAAATGTTTTTGCCTTAAACTGTTTTTGTCTTATATAAAAAGTTTGGTCTTAAAATACTTTTTGTCTTAAACTGTTTTTGACTTAAATTTAAAATTTTGTCTTCAAATATATTGTCTTAAGTTGTTTTTGTTTTAAAAATAAAGTTATGTCTTAAAATATTTTTGTCTCAAATTGTTTTTTTTTTTTAAAGACAATTCAATTCATATTAAATTTTAATGTAAAATAATTAAAATAAAAAATGACTTTTTAATACACAAGATTTCTTTTGTCTTAAAAATGCCCTTGGTGTAGTAGTGCTGGATGTGCCTTGGATGCTGGGCCAGTTGAGAGCTGCTTCTTGGGGCTGCGTTCCTCGCTTTCCCTCTGGTTTAGGGATGGTGCTAGGGAAGGGAAAAAGAAATGTTATAATAAAAGTCCATACTAGGGAGATCATGTCCGCAAGTGACGTGGAGTTGCAAAGACTGTAAAATGGATGAATACCCTAGTGAAAATAGTTGCAAGACTGTGCGTGCTCATGTGGAGCCAGAAAACGCGGTGACTTATGGGAAAGCCTGAGGTAGAGAAAACTGCAAATAATATGAGAGATGGTGGCCAATGATAATCTGTCTGGAATAGGCATGGATATGTCCCGAAGCTTACAAAAGAAGAAAGAGGAGCAGGTATACCAGCTAGACAAAGCCAGCCAAGACAGAAAGCCAGCCAGACCTCTTTCGACCTACAGTTGCATGTGGGTTAAAGAGCTTTTAAATGACACGCTGCATGAGTACACATCTTTGAATAGTTGTTGTAGGGACAATAACCTCATATCATATATAGCATTGTGAACTTACAACATCACTATTCCAACAGGGAAGAGTCTAGCCCCGCAAAAAATGCCAACCGGGAAGATTCTAGCCCTGCAAATAACCATAGAGGTAAGCATTACCAACATTTCTAAATGCTTAAAGATCAGATCATGATGGAGGTAAAATTCTTATTCCTTTCTGCAAATTTAAATTACAACTTTATTTTTTCTGAACAGGGAAAATTGCACAAAATATTAGTTTCTCTGTGACGTCAAAACTTATGGCTGGTTTCCATTTAAAAGAGAATATAATGGCTCCCACAAAAACTAGATCTAACCATCTCCCTGGCGAGCGAAGAGAAGACATTCTGCCTCAACAACTCTCTATGCCTTCTTAGCATTTTGAGCGTCGTTCATCTCTGACTCATGATGATCATCAAAGTCCGGGATTGGTTCTGCATGGTTTATCACAGTGCGGGAAATGGCTGCAGTAGAGAGAAGACAGGTTCATTAATATCTATGTAAGCTAGTGGTTCAGGTATGTATGGTTCCTGTTCAATGGGATCTGGTATTTGTCGCTGAGAGAAAGCCTGTTCTTCATTAATATGGTTATCATGGCTACCTGTTTCAGAGTTCAGCGATCTCCTATTTGGTGGATCTGAGTTAGTTAATCCAGCTTCTCGACGTGCAATGTTAGAAAAGGGCACTGGCATTCCTGGCTTAAAAATAAAACCACGCAAGACTCTACCAGTGTCTTGCACTTTCAATGTCACGAAGTACCCACTACCAAATGAGCCTTCCACAACACCATCAACTGTTTGGCCAGTAAGAGAGTTTTCAGGAAATGGCGAGCTTTAAGGAATTTCCCCGCTTCTTGCCATTGTTTGCAGGCCAAAGCACTTCTCACCAGGGTGTCCCCCTCTTGATGCAAGTTTCTCTATTTGTAAAATGGATCGAGAACCTCGTAAGTACAGAATCAGCGATGAAATATTAGGTAACAAGTCATTCAGAGTAAGTGCACTTTCTATAATTTAAAAAAAAAAAAAAAAAGAGGAGGGGGAGTATTTAAACATTGTACTCCATAGTTTATTCGTGTCAATGAAAATAAACTTAAACTAATTACATTTGATATGAAGACTAATTACATTTGATATGAAGAAGTATTTTCATTTGGAAAAGACCATTGCAATAGAATAAGAAATGGAGTGAATGATCACATGCCTACCTCTGAGTATCCAAACGACCTCCCTGAACCTCCAAACGATTTGATAGATTAAGAAAATATAAATTAAACATAGGTAGGATTATACAGTTATAAAAATTAAATAGTTAGTAAATGTAGATAAGTATCAATTAATGATAATCTACATTTCATGTTTTTAAAATAAAATAAAAAAAATTATAAAAATTAACTGAATAGACTTTGTTACAATACTATGCATTAATATCATGGTTTTGTCAATACCATCTGTCCAAAAAATAATAACTCATTTCATACGAAACTTGTTCATATGATCTTTCTTTTATCAGAATTTAGCCTTTTATGATCTATATCTAGATTACCAAGAGTTTTTCTTTTCTTTTCTTTTTCTTCTTTTTCAGAGATGATCACATCGAAATTCTTGTGTCTACGTTTTTCTAACCATCTAGTGGGTATAACTACTTTGGAGATATATCTCAACTTTTGGTTTGTGAATAAAATAAAATAAAAATAAATCTTGGGTCAAAATAAAAATAAATTCAAATTAAAATAATAAAAATAAAAAATCTACATTATTATTATTATTATTATTTGTTGAGTAGTTTAGGGAACTTTGACTTGGTGTTACTAGTGGTTTTTGAGCTCCAAGTTTATGAGAACCCATGGTATTGACCTATGGTATTCATGTGGAATATATCTTATTGAAGGGAGGACTTAAACAAATCTAGATGTATCTTAACTCCAGATTTACCGAGTGCGGAGAGGGATCAAATACTTTGAGATGCAAACCTCTTTTAGAGTGAAAAGAGATTTGAACCTTCTAAGCACTTGATAGATCCAAAGTTAAAATAGATCTAGATTAATTAATATTTAAATTAAAATTTTATAAGTTATATTTCAAAATGGACACAACTATCAACATAACTAAAAGCTATATATATATATATATATATATATATATATATATATATAATAGTATGTACAGTCAAACTATTAAATAGACTACAATACAGTAATGGATAATTAATGTATTTAACTTATAAAAATAGATAAAAGAAAGATGCACATAATTACATGAATGAATGATAAATATATTTGTCTAAGGCTACCTATTTCAACTTAAGGTGGATGAGGATCTGTTGAATTTTTTTTTATTGACAGCCGAGATTGATTCTCAAGGGTTTACGTTTTAAATTTACGACCTAGATTGATTCTCAAGGGAATATGATCAACATATTTGGCCTCAATGTTTATCAACCATTGTACTATATTATAGAATTTGTTACATTGCATTGACTTTTAATAAACTAAAAATTTGTTACTTTGCATTGACTTTTAATAAACTAAAAAAAAATAGATTCGTGCCAAGTGGCTTTTTTCGTCCACCAATTTCTTAGGGATTTGAGATTATTCCAATTCTAATAAATTCATATTCTACTTAGATGGAGAAATCAAGGAGATGAAGAAGCAATCTGTCCCATAGGCTATCTTTAGTCTCGTGGACATTAAAATTTCTTTCTTTCTATAAGCAAATTTTATTTAGCAAAACGGTCCATTTTACAATAAGATGTGTAATTTTTTTTTTTTCTCACGCTAAATTATTCCGGCTCTCAACCCACCAATTTCCTATGGATTTGAGATAATTTCAATTATAATAAGTACTTATTCTAATTAGATGGGAAAATATATAAGAATTTTTTATTTAGAAAAATGGTCCATTTTACAATAAGATGTGTAATAACTTTTTTTATCTCAAGTTAAAGTTGACCCATAACCTTTTTAAACATGGTTAATCAGGTAAATGGGTGTTGCAATAGTTTTTTTGTTGCAATAATTTTTTTGTTATATTTAAGAAGCCTTCAGTATATCAACCACATTAATATTTTTAATGTGGTTGTACTAGTTTATATGAAAATATCTACCACATAAACATTAGTGTAAACAGTCAAACAATTTAATAGGCTTGTGATAAAATTGATATTTATAAAAGAAAATAATGAAAATATATATATTATATAAAATAAATAAAATTATTGTAAACATACAATTAAATGGTTGGTAAATGTAGATAGGCATCAAAATACTTATTTTATAATACATTTCACATCACCAAGCTTACAAAAAAGATACAAAAAATAACTAAACTATAACTTTATTAAAAATTATTATTTATTATATAAATAAATAAATAATAAATGAGTTGAACATGATGAGATTGTTTTTAGAGCCCTTCTACAAGCCCAAAAACAACCACCTTATTGTTGAACTTAATTCTCTGCAAAATCCATGTAAGAGAGACTTAGCTCTCTAAGGAAAAACATTGGTTGGCAAGTTTATGGGCTTGTGATCGAATCCAAAAGTCATTGAATCCTAGATCACTGAACAATAGGCCCCCAAGCTTCAAGGTCAGGTAAATTTCTTTGCAGTATGTAGGGGATTATATGTCTATTTATTTCTCAACAAAATGGAAAGAGACTTGATTTTCAGATCAAGAGTTTCATGGGGTCTAAAACCTTTTTATCACTCCATGGACTTTGGATGTCAGGCCAGATTATGAGATTACTGTGGTGCCAATGTGGGTCTATCTTCCACACCTCCCTCTTCATCTTTGCTACCTGATTCTCTAAAAGACATAGGAAACAAGCTTGGACACTATCTGGATGAAGCAAAATCAAAATAAGATCAATTTTCTTGTGCTCGCATCTGTGTTGAGGAAAACCTAAATGAAGATTTATCAGAGGCCCTAAAGATAAATCTAGGAGAATGGAGGCATAAACAAGAACTAGATTATGAGAAAATTCCTTTCAAGTTTAATGATTTTCATACTCAACGACACTTTGCCAAAAACTACCCCCAATTCAAAATAGACGAGCAGACCCAAGCCCTTGTCTCTAAAGAGGCTAGTTTCCAACCAGCACAAAAGAAAAGAAGGAGTCAACTAAATAAGGTTGCATCCCCAAATAAACTTGTTGTAGTTGCTCTAGTACTAGAACCTTCAACAAAAATTCTTTTAAGGTTCTTTAAGATCTAGAACAAGATGAAGATACCCCCATGAAAGAAACCATGGATGAAGATCAAGGAAATACAGAGGTTTCGATGGATAATTGGGTAGCTAGGATACGTGAATCATAATGGTAGCATCTAATGAGGAAGGAAACATCTAGCATTAGGCAACTTATATCAAGAAAAGCAATATATAAATAATGTATTTAAATTTTTCCTATTTGACAACTCACAACAAAGGAGGAAAGTTCTAAAATATGTATTTGTAATCTATTTAAAAGGCCATCAAGCCTCATGATAATACAAGTGAATGTTAGATTATTTTATCTTATCTTGTGTGATACATTTGTTTCTGAGTAGAGTCTTTAGATGATCCAACTTAGAGGTGAGCCTCTCTAAGCCTCAAATCCAATCAATTGTTGGTCAATTGGTATCAAAGAAAGTTGCACCTTGGGCATGCTCTAAAAAAACAAAGTATGCTCTAAATTTTTGCTATTAGCATCCTCCCTATTTTCCATCCACTACATGTTCTTATTTTCCATCCATTCTACATTCACTTTCTTTCTTAATATTTCCCTCCCACCTCAGGATATGTAGGGACCCGCTACTTCATCAATAATTAGCATCACCTCATGTCAACTCCAACAACCTCAAAAAATCATTTCAGCCATGAATTCACACTTAAACCAGGAGGAAGAAAGCAGGGGACGCTTTCCATCTAAACCAAGAGGAATTAGGCAGCTAGGTTTCCTGGCTCATAATGGTAACATCTAATGGGGAAGGAAACATCTAGTCCTAGGAAACTTATATCAAGAAAGGCAATATATAAATAATGTATTTAACTTTTTCCTATTTCAAAACTCACAACAAAGGAAGCAAGTGCTAAAATATGTATTTGTAATCGCTTTAAAAGTCCATCAAACCTCATGACAATACAAGTGAATGTTAAACTTTTTTATCTTACATTGTGGGTTGTGTGTGATTCATTTGTTTCTAAGTCGAGTTTTTGGAAAATCCAGCTGAGAGGTGAGGCTTAGAGCTCTCTAAGCCTCACATCCGATCAATTGTAGATGAAGAATGCAAAGCAAGATCCTTCACAGGTCACCTCTCTAGATTCAGAGTCATATTTTGAGAAAAGAGCATTGGAATGTAATCCCTCCAAGCTTGCGGAGATGAATATATATACTCCAAATATTTACCAAAAAGCTATGTTTGTTACAATCGCTCATGAAAAATCATGCACGAGAGGCAATGCTGAAAATTCCCTCCTAAATGCAATAAAGCCACATTTCACAAGAGGTAAGAAATCCATTAAGGAAATGATCCAGGTGGATATTGGTGGCCACCCACCAAGTCCACTTGGACCCCCACCATTGTTTCTTTCAGCTTTTCAGTTTCCTTAATTATAGCACCGTTTACTATTTTTAGCAGTTTTTCGGGTCCTGAATGTCCGGAGCCGTTTTGAGGCCCTAAACGACGTTTTTTGGGAAAACTGCAAGCAACATCAGTCGATGTTGCTCTTCCCAAATTTGTAGTTCTCAGGCAGATATTTCTAATGAGATATTATGTGCATTAAACGAAGATCGTATGCCAAAGTTATGACCCCGGGAAGTTGAGGTACCAATATACCCAAATGGGGCCCACAGTGGGCATTTCATCTTCTAGGGTTAGGTTTTTGGATGCTTAGGGTTTTCCATTGTTTCTCAACAATAAATAGGCCTTCGAGCCTCATCATAGCACAGTTCAGAGGCATGTAGCCGCCACATCTCTTCTCAGAGATAAGCTACCATCGCCCTAGCTGGTTTATTTCTATTTTTGTTTGTAAGCATATTTCATTATTTTACATTAATGAGATGAAATATTATTTCCGTTGCATCTTTGTGTTTATGGTTATCTCTATAATTTGTTGCGTTCCTGTTTAAATCCGGATCAGTGGTATTAGAGCGGTCTGCTTTTTCCTCTGTTTTTCTTTGCATGTCCCCAACGAGGTTGGGATATAAGGAGTTAGGGCTTGAACTGGTCGAACCTTTGCAAGACCAGCCTCACAAATCCCAATGGTCTCCCATGGCAGATGAAAAGAAAGACGAGGGGGTAGGAGATCCTATCAAAATCTTGCTCGAAGAAGCCCTCGAGTGATAAAGGAATGCAATGATGGACAACTTTGCCCAAATCCTTCAGCGGCTACCCAGGGGCGACGCATCAGCTTCCAACAGCTACTCTAGAAATGCCACACCGTTTAAGGTACAAGTTAATTTTGAAATCCCCATATTCGAGGGTCAGATAGACGCAGATGCCGTCAATAAATGGTTAAATATGTTAGAGGGTTATTTTTCTATTCATGATTTTTCCAGTCGGGAAAAGATTATTTACGCTCTTCTGAAAGAATCCCCCCACATCAAGGACTGGTGGGAAACCTACTGCAAGCAGAAGGATGAAAGTATAGGCTCACTATTTTCAACCGCACTGGGATGCCATCAAGGAGCAGTACTACCCTGTCGAAAATTATGAGGATCAAGACATAAAATGGACCATGTTGCAGCAGGGAAGGGACCAAGACGTGATGAGTTTACCAATATTTTCCATACCCTTCGCACAAAGCTGGGTATCAAAGATTCAGAGCAATATTTGGTACTCAAATATCACAACTGCCTACACAAGTACATCCAAGAAGAAATAGAATTCCTGAACATCTCCTCGCTCGGCATGGCATACCGCTATACCGTCAAGGTCGAGCAAAAGTTTAAACAAAAGAAGCGAGACTTTGGAACAACGAATTCGAAGCAAGGGAAAGGTGCACCCAAACCACAGAACAAAGGACAAAGCCAAGGCGGGGCGACCCAAGACAACCCACCAAAGCTATAAGCAAAGAACAGCGCCAGGAAGCCGAAAAAGGACACGAGAAAGTGGTGTGAGTTCCATAAAATCTCCACTCACAACACAAGTGACCATCAAGAAGCAAGGCCTCTATACCACACTGCCTACCTCGAGTCGACCTTGGGAATCCATCTCCATGGATTACATGTCAGGCCTTCCTTCCACTGAGCATGGAAATGACTGTGTTTTTTTGGTCTTTGACAGGTTCACGAAGATGGTCATTATGGCGGCATGCAAGAAGAATGTCATAGCAGAAGCCACTGCTAAAATATTCTTTGAGCAAGTGTGGGTACACTTTGGGATCCCATAGTCTATCATCTCAAATCGGGACAGCAGGTTCCTCAGTACATTTTAAGAAAATGGTCTAGTCTCTGGTCGATGCTAGACACCAAGCTCACTAAGTCCACAACCTTCCACCCTCAAACTGATGGCCAGACAGAGGTTGTCAACAAGATGATCGTACACATTATGCACATGTACAACTCAAAGCATCCACGCACATGAGATGAGAGCCTCCCCTATGTTCAGCATAGCTACAACTAGGCTCCCCATAGCTCAAATGGACACAGTCCTTTCCAAGTGGGCTTGGGATTCCAGCCACTATGTCCCATTGATGTGGCCATGCCATTTGCAGCTACTCATGTAGATTCGGCTCATGTCCAGTCCGAAACAGATAAGGAGAATAGCTTCATTGAGCACATCCAACATATTTTTCAGCAAGTCCATGACATTCTGGAGAAATCAAATGCCAAGTATAAGCAGTGACATGATCAACATCGGGTGCCACACAAGTTTCAGGTGGGCGACAAAGTCTAGTTGCATTTGCAAAAGGAATGCCTTACTGGAGCCTATAGAAAACTCAGGCCACTCTGGTATGGTACACCATTACCAAGGCTGTGGGAGACAATGCATTTGAGCTCAACATTCCCCCATTCCTTGGCCTGCACCAAGTGTTCAATGTGGACCAACTTCGGCCATACTTTCCACCATTACTAGACACATCCGACATTGCAGAATAGCTCACACTCACAGAGTTAAATCCAGATTGCATGGAATAAGTTGCAACTGATCGGATCATGGACACACAGATCAAGCACACTCACCAGCAGAATATCTAGCTGTATCAAGTTGTCAAATCAGGCCAACTCCTTCACCAGGGCAAGTGGCTTACCAGGGACCAAGTTCAACAGAAGTTTCCTCATCTCATGGAGGAACTCAACACAATGGGGACATTCCTTCCTAAGGGGGGAGGAATGATCCAGGTAGATATTGGTTGCCACCTGCCAAGTCCACTTGGACCCCCACCATTGTTTCTTTCATCTTTTCAGTTTCCTTAATTGTAGCACTGTTTACTATTTTTAGCAGTCTTTTGGGTCTTGAACTTCCGAAGCCATTTTGAGGCCCTAAATGACATTTTTTGGGAAAACTGGGAGCAAAATTGGTCCATGGACTGATGTTTCTCTTCTAGATCTTTCTAACAAGATACTGTGCACATAAAATGAAGATCGTATGCCACAGTTACGACCCTGAGAAGTTGATGTACCAATTTACCCAAACGGGGCCCACAGTTTGGCATTTCATATTCTAGGGTTATGTTTTTGGAGGTCTAGGGTTTTCCATTATTTCTCAATAATAAATAGGCCTTTGAGCCTCATTCTAACATAGTTCAAAGGCATGAGCCGTCACATCTCTTCTCAGAGATAAGCTACCATCGCCCTAGCTAGTTTATTTCTATTTCTATTTGTAAGCATATTTCAGTATTTTACATTAATGAAATGAAGTATTATTTCCACTGCATCTTTGTGTTTATGGTTATCTCTGTAATTTATTGTGTTCCTATTTAAATCCGGATTAGGAAAAGTGGGAACATGAAACAAATGCTAACTTGGCTTCAGGATCCCAACTTCACATTGATGATTTATTCCAAAATCGTCCTAAATAGCTCAATGTGTTGTTTTTTCATTCTCGTATGCTCGCAATATGTAAGGATTTACTCTTGTAAACATGTAGAAGGACTTATTTGTAGTATCTATGGAAAAACTGGGATTTGTCTCCCATGAATTTAGTCTATATGTTAGTGGAATATCCCATGGAAAAAATATTAATTGAACTAAGATGCTCATTCTACAACTCCGTATGAAAAGGATGTGTAATGTTGATTGTGCTCAACTTCGAGTTGACATGTGCCCCTCTTAAAATAAAAATAAAATATTCTTTAAGTACAAAGAAATGTCGACTATAAAAAAAAATGAAAATCAATATGTTATATATGTTTAGTTACTTGTCCATATGACTTAATATAATTTCATGTAAAATATTTTAATTTCAACTTTGCATATTATATATTGTTTTTAAAAAAATATGTATATATCATATGAAGTTATTGAATAAATAAGTTTTATGATTAAACATTTGAAGTGGTCTCATTATTTTATAGATTGGTGATTTTTTAGGTATATGTTTTTTGGTCAAAGTTCAACCAAGAAATTTAGGCTTACAAGTTTAAGTTATATACTCTAAATACAATTTAAACAATAAAAAATTAGACATTGAATTTTTCCTTTAAAAGAAGTTTGCACCTAAAAAAAATTGATCATTCTTGGCTCATGCTAGATCCCTGCTTAAGATGCATCTATATTGGTTCTACAACCGAGTATGAGACAAATGTGTAATTTTTTCTCTGCTCAACTTGAATTTGACATGTGTCTCTTTTTTAAAAATATTTAAATTAAAAAATATATATATGATATAATTAAAAAGAAAAAATGAATATACATGTTTGTTATAATCAATTAAAAGGATTATAAAATGCCAATAATACCACTTTAAAAGACCATATTAAGGTGAAGTGGAAAAAATATTTCACTCTCACTCTCAACCATACATAAAATATTCCGATGTCCATATGAAACAACATAATCTTATATCAACTTTATAGAAAAATAAATTCGTTATATATATATATAGATAGATAGATAGATAGATAGATATATATATATAAAGCAATTGAAAAAAAAAATTATGGTTGAAACATTTTAAGGAGTCTCAATATTCTATGCCTAAGTAAATTTTGAAGATGTTGAATCTATCTTATATATTCAAAAATGCAACTTAAACAAAGAAAAATTACAAGTGGTATAATTTAGAGTGGAAAACTTAAATAAAAAAATTCCACCTCGACAGATGATCCTAAGGAATATATATATATATATATATATATATATCAAGCTTTCTAATGATCAAATCTCTCGAGTTGAAAATTTCATTCACGTTTTGCACTCTAAAATAGGTTTACACCTCAAGAATTTTGATTCCTATCGGCTCTTGCTAGATCTGTGGTTAAGATGGATCTATACTAATGTAATTAATTCTCTGTGTATTTGCTATCACTGAGCATAGATTTAATATTATTTTTACTCATTTGTGTCTAACAAAATATTAAACTCAATATTATAAACTCGGACATTAAACCCTAAAATTATAAACCCAATTTTAAACGATAGTATTAAACCCCAATTTTGTAATATCACAATGTGACATTCAATGAATTGCATGTAATGCAACATTACGACAATGATTGTTAGATTGATTATCGCATTAAGATAATATTTGTCACAATGCAATGTTAGATAGATTTATGTACCATTTCAACATCATAATACTAAACCCTAATATTAAAGAAAATATTATAAACCCTAACATTGTAAAACCCAAGATTATAAACTCTTTGATTAATATATTAAACCCTGAGTATAATATATTAAACCCTAGGATTATAAACCCTAAGATTAATATTATAAACCTTAAGATTAATATTAATCCCAAGGATTGATATTATATACCCTGAAGATTAATATTATAAACCCTAGGATTGTATTATAAATCCTAAGGGGTAAACCCATGAAGGTGGGCTACACATTTTGGCAAGCATGTGGGGGAAAAGTGGAAAAAGAAGCTCGATCGAGAAATTTGAACACTTAAATAATTCTTGATCGAGCTATAAAATAGATCCTCAATGGACCTCCTATGTAAATTGTCGTTAATTAGGCACTCGATCGGGCAATGTTTTTCTTTTGGAAGGGTTTTCAAAATTGGAGCTTGATCAAGCTCTCTTTTCCACCACCCTAATCCTTTGATGCACGAAAGTTTGTGGAATGCCTTTGTCACTTGATGGTGTTCTTAAAAAAATAATTGTAATAAATTTCTCAATTTCATCAACTCTAAGGTCATAATAATAAAATAATGATTCTTATGAGAAGTTTTACTTAATTTTAAAGATTTATAATAATTTTTAATATAATAAATTTTGGTAATTTTTGTTGATTAAATTTTAAATGAAAAATTTAAGCAAATACATTTTTAATATAAAAATAACTATAACACATTGATTCTTGTGATTGATAATGGATTTTGATTTTGATTTTAATCATGATAATATTTGAATATACTAAAAATCAAAATCAAAATAAAAATATATTATAAAAAATCAAAATATCATTGATACTAAAAAACGAAATATTTCAATAATTTTTTTATTTATAGTCATAGTTTGTAGAGGATATGAATGATAATAACACTGAAGGGAATAATATGTTTAAGGTTCACATAAATTGAAAATAATATGACTTCCATATCAGCTTGATTTAGAGTTTTCTTGATCAACATCATGTTTAAATGTTCTTGGTTGGCGTACGGTGTAGAAAAATGGCTCAATCGAAGAATTTTCTTAGTTGAGCTATATTCCTCAATCAATACATTTTTTTTCTTAACCCGCTAGTAGTTCGATCGAGGGCTTGTTAGATCTTCAATCAAGTTATTTCAAATTTTGCATAAAACTCTTGATCAAGCATTTTAGGTGCTCGATCGAGTTGTTGAGGGCCTAAAAAACAAAGTTCTATCTCCCATTCTATAGATTTCTCTACAACACCATCTTGTAGCATGGCATACTTAAGGAAATATGTGTCCATGAATGGCGTTTTTGATCACACGGGATTCATGAATGAATCCTTTATATGAATCCTCTATGTAATGGTGTACGAGTTTAAAATTTTCAAATCCATATGATATTTTTCATCCAAATTCTTTGAAGCCTTATACTTGAAATTCTTTCTAACAGATTCAAAAGGGATGAATGAAAAAAAAAACATAAAATATACAAAACGAAATAATTTCAAAAAATAATATTCACTTCATCTATGAGTCTTCTTCAAAGGGGCAGTTTTGGTTTTTGAATTTATTTAAATAGAGAAAAAAATCATACATGAATATGTGTGTGAAAAATACAATTCTAATATTAATTCACAAACTCCAAAAAATAAGAGAAAATATAATTTTGCATAGAAAAATAAAGTCTCAACTTCCATTGATTAGTTCTCTCTAAGTAGATTATATATATATATATATATATATATATATATATATATATATATACATATACATATACATATACATATACATATACATATACATATACATATACATATATATATATATATATTCTAAACTATACATTTTAGACTAAGTTATCTCGCACAGACACACCCATATTTGTTAAGATGCATGAAAAATTGCAAGGACAAGCATTTAATTTAATGTAAATTTGAAAAATTATATGAAACTAATTTTTATTTTTTTTAAATGTCATCAAGGAAATAACATAATTCCCCACAAATTTCTTATCTACTCAAAATCAAAATTCACAAAGCTTATATGAATTTTGAGGGCTTCAATTCAATAAAAGAGTAAAATTTTGAAATTTCATCGCCACATTGGCCCAAAAGTGTAACACATCTTCATGGATTAACCCTAAGATCAATATTATAAACCCTAATATTATAAATAATAAACCCAATATTAAACCCTAATATTAGAAACCCAATATTAAACCCTAATATTAGAAACCCAATATTATAAACCATAATATTAAACCCCAATTTTGTAATGTTGCAATGCAACGTTAAATAAATTGCAATGTAATATAACATTGCAATGACAATTGTTACATTCATTGTCGTATTGAGACAATTTTGGCATAATGAGACATTGAATAGATTTATGTATCATTCCATCATCACAATATTAAAACCAAATATTAAACCAAATATTATAAACCCTAACATTACAAAACCCAATATTATAAATCCTAATATTAATATTATAAACGCTAAGATTAATATATTAAATTTAAGTTTAATATTTTAAACCCTAGGATTATGAACCTTAAAGCTACTGCTATAAAACCTTAAATTATAAACCTTAAATTTAATATATTAAATCCTGAGATTAATATTATAAAACCTAATATTATAAACCGATTAATATATTAATATTATAAAACCCTAATCTTATAAATCTCAATATTATAAACCCTAAGATTAATATTAATATATTAAACCCTAGGATTATAAATCATAATACTAATATTATAAAACTTAAGATTAATTTAAACACTAGGATTAATGTTATAAACCTTAGATTAATATTATAAACCCTAGGATTAATTTGAAACTCTAGGTTTAATATTATAAATCATGGGATTATAAATCCCATGATTAATATTATAAATCCTAGGATTATAAACTTTAGAATAAATATTATAAACTCTAATATTAATATGACAAATCTTAAGATTAATATTAAGCCCTAGGGTTAATATTATAAACTCTAAGTTTAATATATTAAACTCTAAGTTTATTATAAAACCCTAACATTAGGTAAACTAATATTATAAAGCCTAGTATAATAAACTTTAAAATTAATCTATCAAACACTAAATTTAATATATTAAACCCTAGGATTATAAACTCTAAGATTAATATTATAAACTCTAGGGTTAATATTATAAACTCTAAAATTATTATTAAAAACCTTAAGAACACAAACCATAAGTTTAATATGTTAAACTCTAAGTTTAATATATTGAACCCTAGGATTGTGAATCTTAATATTAATATTATAAACCCTAAGTTTAATATATTAAATCTTAAGTTTAATATTATAAAACCAATGCTTCATATTATAAAAATTGATTATAAATCTAGTAAGATTAATATTATAAACCCTAGAACCCTTGATTGAGGTGCGAACCGGCGGATCACCTCATTAAGATCAAATTAATGGTTGTATTGCAAGGTACATAACCACCACCCCCCACACGCCCGAGGCGATGGGTACGGTGGCCCTTTGCATGATGTCCAACACTACATATAGGAAAGGTGGCAGCGGGAGGAAGGGAAGTGTTGGAGTTTGCAAAAGCCCCGGAGAGAAGTCTAGTGAGTATCAAAGCGATTTTGGGCAAGGAGACCGGAGTGGAAGGCTAGTTTTATGGCTCCACGAGTAGTAGCAGATCCATCGTCTGCACGCGCGAGATTACGAGTATGTTATTGACCATCTCTCTTATCCCATTATGCTGCCCTGTTTTGGGTTTTGTTTGAGGGAGAGGGAAGGAATTGTGAGGAAGGATCGTATGGATGTGGGGGGCTCGTGGCATGTGTGTGCTAATGTTTCTTTCTTTGGCACCCGATAGGTACCCTCTCCATCTTGCTCTGCTTCGAGATTCTCCTTTCTCATATGGGAATTTTGATGGCTTAGGGCAGAGGGCATAGGGTAGAAGCATGCAGGTGCATCGCCAGAGAAGTTGGGGGTTGGGCTATGGGGATAATGTCTTCCAATACACCCACATTTTGATAGGAAACCTCTGTAACATGACCATGCACAGCTAGAAGGGGGTTTGTAGAGACTTGGGAATGGGGGAGAAGGAGGAGAATTACTGCGGGCAGGAAACCTGGCAAGGAATTGAGAGTGGTTATGGAAGGAGGGTTGGCGATGGTGGTGTTATGGGGCTCAGGGATGGGTGGACATCTATGATGGGTCCTCTTTTTTCTTACCGGGTAGATAACAAATGGCATTCTAGCCGACATAATTCTTAGTGGGGCACATAACAAAGGGCAAATAACAACTACTCAAATTTGTTGATTTTCTCTTTTTGAAGTCCGACATTTGTCTAAGCCATTTCTCTTCTCTGACCTAACTTTTTCAAATCAAGATTGTAGAATTAATCACCCATGATCTTTGGATGTAATGGCTAGAAGGCAGGTAGAAGAAGAGAATGGAAGCTGCGCTTCTTCACTTCCAGCTACCGAATTTTCTATTTTATTATTACAAAACATTTATTAAACATTGCGAAGCTTCGATTTTATTATTAAAAAACATGTATTAAACATGGTAAGGAATAAGTTAATAGTCCTCATTAAATCTCACAGCCCTCAAAGGTTGTATATGACAAAGAATACTTACTCAAAATGAAATCCTAGCTATTCATTAAAAAAAAAAAAAAAAAAAAATTGCCAAGATTATTTGTAATATTTGAAACTTTTAAATTTTCGAAATATCATAATTTCTATTATTTAATAAATCTTATTATATCATTTGTCTAAATTGATTTAATTTGCAATGATAATGATCATTCGTTCTAACCATTTCACATAAATTTAATTGACTAATCAAAAATTGATATTGTATTAAAATTTTAAAAATAACTTTGTTTATCATAATTTATCACATATGTATTATAACTTTTAAAAAAACTAAATCAAAATTTTTAAAAATAACTTTGTTTCTCATAATTTATCACATATATTATAACTTTAAAAAAAATCCACCATCAACAGGGAATTCAGATTCGAAATGATTCAAAGATATTTGAATCAAATCCAGAAACTTCTGACCCATGAGATCCCAATCCACATCCTCTTCAAGAAATTCATAACAAAGATGAATAAATATATCAACAAAATCCTCTAATGATTCATTGGATCTCATCCTAAGCTTATTGATCCTCTTA
This sequence comes from Pinus tabuliformis, assembly GCA_031772625.1. Lineage (NCBI taxonomy): Eukaryota > Viridiplantae > Streptophyta > Pinopsida > Pinales > Pinaceae > Pinus > Pinus tabuliformis. The sequence goes on from CM062804.1 coordinate 927,881,135, forward strand.
CATGTATCTTGATAATCATTCTTATCAAAGGCTTCATAAAGCTCCTTAACAAGTTATTTGAATGAAATAATAGAAGTTGTTGGTAGTGTATGACACCATAGTTTGACACGGCCTTCAAGGGTGAGGATGAACAACCTGGCCATGACATCCTTATAATGTATTCCATTAGAAAGAAAAAAAATGAAGAAATTGAATCAAATGTTCAAGGATAGTTAGTTCACTCTTACCATCAAACTTAAATTGAGACAAGTTATAAATGATTTATGTGGGGATTGTAAGATTTGATCTATTAAAAAAACATTCTTGGATTATTATTTGGGAATTATCCATTTCAAGATGGAAATATTCAACATAGACTTAGCATGCTCATATTTTCTTCTAGACCCCTTATAGAGCCAATTGTTGACAGTGTTGGAAATTTGTCAACCAAGGGGGTCTCCCGAATATGAAGTCCCAACTAGACCTCACATCATTGGAGTAGGGGGCCTAATAGGGAAATAAGGTTGGTTTCCATTATTCTTAGGAATTTTCCTTGAATACAATTATTAGCATAAGAGATTATACAAACAATCTTTGTAAAACGCAAGTAAGTTGGCACTATAAGGCATATGATTGCAATGTATATAAGGTGCTTTCATGGCAAGGAAAGAGAGAGAGTGAGCATCTAGTAGAAAATTAGTAGTACTATCCTAAAAAAGCTACACAAGAGCATGGAAAGAACCGTTAGTTAACCAGCAAAATAGTTCACAAGATAAGAACGATCATAAAAGAAAGTAATAACTTACTTTCAATAAAATGCATTCCAAATCCAAAGAAATAGTTCATTTTCATTAGTATGTGTTAACATAAACATACACCACAAAAAATGAAATAATAGTCTCACAATCATTCACAACATATTCATGAAAGTGTTTCGCCTCTAAGAGCTTCATATATTAAGTGAAAGTCCGAAAAGTACACAATTACAGTGTTTCCACCCTAGCCCTAATAGTGGAACACTAACTCAGCACTTGATCCTCCAAAAAAATATTTTCTCTCTTATGCCAAGCTAGAGAAGCCAAGGTGAAAATTCCAAAGTCCCTTCTCTTGAGCTATGAGGGTATATTTATGAAAAATGAGGTGACTCTCCACCTCCCATGTGACTCTTGACTTACCTCATGACATTTGAGCTTCTACTATGACTTTTTGAATTCCTACATGACCTTTTAGCTTTTACATGACTTTAGAACTTACTAGTGACTTTTCACATTTCATGTGGGACTCTTGGGCTTCCACACAATTTACATTTTCTCATTTTTGGAAATTGCATAATTACATTCCACATGTGATGCGGTAAAATACATGGACACATATGAATTTATGGTGATACCTAGACAAGACATGACTTAGCAATGATGACATGGAACTTCATTATGATGTGTCAAGGAAAAGTTTCTCTTCTTATTTCCATATTTTTATCTTCATGATAGATATTGAAATTACTTCATCTTCATCCTCCAAGAGGATAGTTGATATTGATTCTTCCATGTGTCTTGATCTTCAATCGTTTGTCATGATTCAATGACCCCTCATCTCTTGACTTGATGATCTCTTTGTGTCTCTAGCCTCACAAGTTTCTTATTGCATCATTTCCTTGGCATCCTCCTTGAGAATCATCCTATAATATCAAGATAATAACTCTTATAAATGAAATTCACTCATGACAAGATGAAATCAGTCCCAAAATATCCTAATCTATCTTGTTTCTCATGCAACACACAAATTGAGTTGAGACAGTGTACAGGATTGAAGAGGACACTTAGGGATTGTGAAATGCATAGAAAAATAAGGCATTAATGATAGTCTAGTAACTATGATTGTGCAATGTACAATGACTGAGGGATATGAAGGCCATATTGCATAGTTGAGGGAGTTAGGGATGTACGGAGGTAGGCTTGCTCATTGTGATTATGCAATGTGCAGTTCTAAAAAGACTGAGATAGTTGATTGTGCAGTTGAGGAAGTCAAGGAAAGATATGGGGCCTGATTGTTGTTCGAGAATGTACAGTGCATAGCAAAGGCCTTGATGGGAAAATATTGTGTTGTGAGAAAGTGCAAGAGGTAGGGAATGGACACTGAGATTGTGTAATGCATAGTTCTTGGAGGCAGTTACTGTGCATTACGGAAGGCAAGGATATCTTACTAGAGCTTATGAATGTGTAGTACACAGTTCAAGAAAGCAAGAAGATGTGTGGTTGGTCAGTCAAGCTGCAAAGGCAAGAAAATTCAGAATAAGTGTGGGACCAATAAAGCAGAAGGATGAGACCAGAGCATGAACAAGACTTAAACATGATCACACACTCATAAACAATCAACCACATGAAAATGAAACACTTAAGGCCCAAAATTTGCATGCATCCATTGATGAAAAATGACACTTAGCTCCAAGTGTGACACCTGAAACGTAGCTTTATGACACTTGGAACACAAGTTACGACACAAATGTTGACCGCAACCAGAAAGTGTGCTAAGTTGTGGGAGAGTGTCTAGCATATATTCTTATGATATATCATATATGTTAATACATAAGAGTGTTCTATAGATGCCTCTAGTGGTGCTCCAGAGTGTAACACATGTAGGAGTGGAAATTATCAAAAGAGACACATGCGATAGTAAGAATAAGGGAAAGAAACACTTGCAAAGGTTAAAGAAAGTGAAAGAAACACATAAGAAAGCTATAGAAATCAAAAGAGACACTTTTTAAAATGAAAGCAAGCAAAAACGATAGTCATGAAAGTGAAAGCGACACTTATGAAAGAAAAAGTGCACAAAAGTGACAGTTGAGAAAACTCACCGAAATAATGATATAGTTTCCACTAAGAGAGAGAAATTGTCAAATAATGTTGCACACTAAATTTCGACATTGATTTCATAGTGCAATGTCCTTGTCAATTTTGCAATCATTGTCATCATGGAAAACGCAATGTTCAGGAGCTACACAATGTCTGACATTAAAGAATTCCCAATCACTGTTACTAGGGATTGTGTAGGCATTATTTGTAGAGACTGCACAAGCACTACTCTCAAAGACTGTGTAATTCCTATCTTTAAGGGTAAACATTGACTATTGAGTTTTTTAGAGGAAGGTGCACTTGAAGATGCATCAAAAGGCTAAGCATGTGTAAGCAAGTGCCTTCAACACTTAGATTCTGAGAAGAAGACTTGATCACTTAGAAAAACATCAACCAATCATGAAGTGGTTGTGAGCATTTAAAAATGATAGATCATAAGATTACAAGGAGGCTCCAAAATTCAAGTGTAGGCAAAATTTTGGAGGGTATTTGTTGGAGTGAAAAAATACCTTTATGAGGGCACTACCAATAATCCCTTATCTAAGTAGTTTTTAATCCGAAAATTTCCTCTTAAGTTTCTCATTATGGAGTTATGAAATTTTATTTTGTCAAGTAGAAACCTCATTTAATACTACTTTCTTTTATAGGCATGGTTATGGTTCCTCTATTCAACTATTGAAGTTTTAAGTTTCTATATGCTCAACGCAGATCACACTACTAATTCTAGTGTTCAACCCTTCTCACTTGATTGTATGTATTTAAAATTTATCCAATGAGTCTCTAGAGTATGTGTGCCTAACTCAATTTGGAGATCATCTATATGTAGGAATAATTTGAATTTTTTATTTATGACTTTAAATTCTTCTTTTTGAATTCTCATTTTATAATTTGAGTATACTCATGGATATATTTCTTGTAGAGAATCTTAGTTGTTGTTAGTAAATTCTTCATTTAAAAAAAAACACATTCAGTGTGATGTACAAAGTTTCCTCTACACCATATCTGGTATGTAAAAATGGTTATAAGGTTCTTGTACCATTAAGTTGCTTAATTTCCAGCTTTTTCTCATATTACCCGCCAATAAGACTTACCCAAGCCCTTTTATCCAATTTATATATTACTTGTATGAGATTATCCACAAGGTTTCTCTCCTATTTTTCAATAGAATATTAGTACTTTTTAAAATTCATAGGTGATTCAAAAATTTATTTTTGTACCTTTATGACAACATACTGAGTCATTTGGATTCCCTTTGTCATTCCTCCACTATCCTTAGTTAAATTCATCATGCATTTTAAAGCAGCTAATTCCACAATGTTTATCTTACCTTACACTTCTAATTTAGTACTCTATGTTATTAAGATTCACTTGCTAAGGAATGAAAATGCTAATAATCTTTATTCCTAACATAATATTCTTAATAAGTATCTATTACGTACAAGTCCTTCACCTTATACAATATTATCATTCACAAAATTTATGTCAGAATTTATTTCGATTTAACAATATTAAGCGAGAATTTATTGGTTTAACATCCCTAGTTAAATTTCTACCAATGTCCCTAAATTTTTTTGATAACAACTCGATGTTATATATATGAATTTTCATTCCATTTCCTATGTAATATTTTATGCATGTTATTTATGAGTTTTCATTTCATGTCTCTCTCTTAGTCACAACTAGCCAGATGATGACATCCTTTCTCTACACAAGTATTGAATTTGACATCTAAGGGGTCATCTAGCTTAGGTAATCATACAAATCTAGCAAGGAGAACTTAAAATAACGGTAATAAATGGACAAAATCCCATAGACAAAAATTAGTCAAAAGTAATTTTCCATCATATCCTTGTCAAACAACAATATATTTCAAAACAGTAGGTCTAAAGCATTTCTAGCTTATACCACTAGATTCTTCAGTTTATACACATGGGCTTATGCTATATTATTTTCATGTTATCATATCTATAATAGTTGTTTCTATCATTTATATCCTTCTTGTTGGAGTTTAGTTTTGATTCAATACCATATGCACTCAATAGGATTTTTACTACGACTGTGTACTACCTTCCCTACATTTCCTACAACAACCTTTACTAGATTGCACTTTGCCCTATTATTACATTCAAAACTAAGAAGGGAGCCACTTATTTTGTTATTATTTACTTTACTTGCCTCAGTTGCAAACTCCGCATGACCTAAGGAGGTTGTCTACTTTCTTATAGCAATTTCATATATGGATGCAACCATATGGTTGTATTATTGTGTTAGCCTTATGTCCATGTGTTTGAGTGCTTTGTACTACAAGTATTTTATTGAGATTGTTGTACTCAACATTAAATAAATCTATATGTACTATATATATTTTTAGACAAAATTAATAAAATTAGACCAAATCCTAAAAGTGTGATTAATCTGAAAGAATTTCTTCTACATTATGGATCACAAAAGTCTTAGATCTAACAAAATCATTTTGTCTTTCTTTCTCATCTAGTATATATTAATATTGTATTCTCTTTAGACCTAAATAAGTGTATGTATCCATACTTATTTTTTCTATTTTCCTCGTATAATTGTTAGATTAAAACAAGAGACTTTGCTCTTTTTGGTCTAGCTATCACATACCTCAATTCAATTCATACCAATTGAAAAAAATAAAAATAAAATACTTTGACTCTACCATTACTAATTCAACGTGTTCCTTCATAATAATACCTTTCTAGTTCCACATATTAAACTTATCGTACAAAACTTCCATTTGTTTCATGGATTTCATTCCACTAGTAAAGTCGTTGCTCTACTCCTTAATGAATGGTTATCCCTTACATATATTTATACTTGTTCACCGATTTGTTTCTTTATTTGTGCATATATAGTAATTTCATATAATTCCCTAGTTACCTATATGTTGGAAGTAATGGAGAAAGCTAAACTTAGATTACTGTTATGATGATGATAGGATTGAGGTTATGATCTTAGACCTCATATCCTAATATCTAGGGAGTGGTTGAAACCATCCCGTTAGTGTGAAAGCCTATATATTTGAGGCTCATCTGACTCAATGTAATTTTGTGTGCATGAGTGTTTGTACACTCTCCAGGTATCTCACATGGAGAACCATTTAGTTAATATATTTACACTTTAACATGGTATCAGATCCTGCATGGATTAGAGGACCAATCGCGTCGATCCACTATAACTCTTCCACACATTTTCATTTTATTGATCGTCACATATAGCTAGTGTACAGTCGCGAAGATCTTTGCAAATCCGTGGTGCTAACTCGTGCCGACTATTTTATGCTACATGTTTTTTTCAAAAGCGTGCGAGCTGTGCCAACTGTGGAAAGTGTGGCAAAGCTAAGCTGTGTGGTAAAGCAATGTTGATTTGAGGTAGTGTAGTTGTTGTGGATCCCTGCATGTAGAGCTGCCTATTCATTGCTTCGTAGACGTGACTATTCGCGGAGGTGTTCAGTGGTGACCCTGTGTGCATGAATTCTGACGGATTCATGTATTTTTTTAGTATTTTGTAGCCTACCTCCCTGATTGAATTCCTCCTTCACTGAGTAGGTCATCATTTGTATAGCATCAGAAACCTTGAATCTTGATCCCATAGCGTTCGATGCTTCACAGAGGTGAATTGAGATACAAAATAGATCCAAAGCATGTTTTTTGGCGCAGCTAAAGCAATCTAGTGACTTCTGTATTCAAGCTTCTGTGATCCATAATGAATTAAACAAAGTCTTTCGGTAGAAATCACATGAGAAAATTTTTTGGCCAACGCATTTCGAACCAACAAGTGTGGTTCATCCTCAAGACCAAATGAAGAGGCAGACCAAGGCAAAGGCTTAAATAAAGAGCAATTTAGAGACATAATTTCAAGTAATGGCTATATTTAAACAATAATGTTTAAATTATAATATTAATTTATTAATATTATTAATAGTGACGTATTTTTTTTCTTTAAGGATCACAAACTCACTTCATTTTTGAGGGGGGTTGTGATAGATCATTGCGTGAGATTCCACGAGATTTGTATCGGATTGTTGGATTGTTGCATGTACAGGGGGCGCTCTCACTGAAATCTCTGTGCCCATCGCAGGACGCCCACAATCACTTGTATTCCTGTTAGGGTCATGGCTGGATTCTCTGGTCCTGTTGCTTGCTGGCCAGAAGAGCAGCGAACATTGTGGGCCACCATTCAAGAGCCTTTGTAATTTTAGGCTGAGGTAGATTGCTTAAAGTCGGGTTTTGTGGTGCATATGGTTTTGACTAGTCAAAGAGCATGATTGTCAACATCTCATGGGCAGACATGATTGGCATTGTTGTTAGTTCCTGGGCGTCGTTGTTTTGTTGTGAGTCACTATAATTTTCTTGTTACAGTTGCAGAAAGTTGGATGCATGTACTGAGAAGGAAGGAGATGTGCATGGAGGCTCATGGAATTTTAATTGTTGGAGAAAATCAAGTTGCAGGTTGTGGAGATGCCAAAACCAATTGGGTAAATTTTCTTATAAGTTATTATATGCCACAATGAAAATGCAAAAGTCCTTGCTAATGTGAACCTATCTTTAGAAATATATGTTATCAGAAATTGCTAATTACATATATCAGAACTTGATATTGAGAACGTTTCCAGCTTGTGAGAGGTAATTTTGTTGCTCGTCGCCAGAGCCGAGGGCACTAAGACCTACGTGGCACAGAAGCCACAATCTACAAGGTTCTACAATTGAAAAGCTACCAAAGGGAGAAGTTTCCCGCTGCATGGTAACGGGGTTGTTGGAGCTCGTTAGAGGACCGTGTTGAGTCTAAAAGGAATCTCGAAGTGAGATAAGCTGGACTTTAAGAACATGTCTATATTTTTAGATATTTTTTATTCTGATGATGATTATTTTCTCATGTGGGCATTTGGAAGCATTAGCATGGGTAGTATGTTTGAGTCAGAAGAAATGTCAAAAAAATAATGTGGTTCTGTTGATGACCACGAGAATCAAGAGGCATAGTCTGTTGTGCAAGATCCTGAGATTGAAGACACACGAGCTGATCTTCAGGAAGGGTGTAAAGAGGAACAAAGTGTTGAAGATCAATGGAACGAGCCACATGAAGTCGATTGCAAAGACGTGGCATAAGAAGACAAAGTTGGAGAGAATTTAAATTGTGATGATCAAAGTTCCATCAAACTAGCTTACAATCCTGTGTTTCATAAAAACACTAAGCACATAGACACTCAATTTCATTTTGTTAGGGAAAAGGTGTAGTCCAAAGAGATTTGTGTTGAATATTGTAATTCTTGTGATAATATGGCTGATATATTTACTAAGCCTCTGGGAAGACTGAAGTTTGAGTTGTTTAGGGACATATTAGGTGTGTTTAAGAACCCTTTCTCCATTAAGGGGGAGTGTTAGAATTAATGGAGAATGGGCTATTGTTGTTACGTAGTTGTGCATTTTACTTTCTATAGTTATTTAGTTCCTATTCTTCAGGATATGATTTGTTGTCCCTAACAAATTGTATCTATTTAATATTAAATATTAATGTGAATCTCGTGTAGCGTTTTTCTTGAGGTAGCTCCTGGTGATCCGCACCTGTGAGCTCCTCTTGTGTTGATTTGTCATTTCATGTGTTCCCTGTGCTACTCTTGACATGGTATCAGAGCTTCAGGGCTGTCGATCCTGTACACTGAGTGGAGGATTTGAAAAGCGTGACTGAGGTGAAGTTGTCACGTGGATTGAATGGCCAATCACGTTGATCCACTATAACTATTCCACGAATTTTCATTTTATCGATCGTCGCAGATAGCTAGTGTACAATCGTGAAGATCTTCGTGAATCCATGTTGCTAACTCGCGCTGTCTGTTTTACGCTGCGTGTTTTTTTTTTAAGCGTGCGAGCTATGGCAACTGCGGAAAGTGTGGCAAAGCTAAGCTGCATTGTAAAGCAATGTCGATTTGAGGTAGTGTAGTTGTTGTGGATCCCTACACGCAGAGGTGCCTGTTCATTGCTTCGTAGAGGTGACTGTTCGCGAAGGTGTTGAGTGGTGAGCCTGCATGCGTGAATGCCGACGGATTCATGTATTTTTTGAGGAGTCTGGAGCCTACCTCCCTAATCGAATTCCTCCTTCATTGAGTAGGTCGTCATCTATATAGTATCAAAAACCTTCAATCTTGATCCCATAGCGTTCGGTACTTTGCAGAGGTGAAGTGAGCTATAAAATAGATCTGGAGCTTGTTTGTTGGCGCAGCTAAAGCGATCTAGTGACGTTTTTTTTCTTTCTTTGAGGATCACAAACTCATAGATGTAGCTTCCGTGACTTCATTTTTGAGGGGGGTGATGATAAATCATTGCATGAGATTCCACGAGATTTGTACTGGATTTCTAGATTGCTACATGTACAGGGGGCACTCTCATTGAAATCTCTGCACCCATCACAGGACGCCCACAATCACTTGTATTCTATGATCTATTTGGGTCGTGGCTGGATTCTCCGGTCATGTTGCTTGTTGGCCAGAAGAGCAGCAAACATTGTGGACCACCACTCAAGAGCCTTTGTAATTTTAGGCTGAGGTAGATTGCTTAAAGTCAGGTTTTACGGTGTGGATGGTTTTGACTAGTCAAAGGGCATGATTTTCAACATCTCATGGGTGGACGTGATTAGCATTGTTGCTGGTTCCTCATCGTTGTTGTTTTGTTGTGAGTCACTGTAATTTTCTTGTTACAGTTGCAGAAAGTTGGATGCATGCGCCAAGAAGGAAGGAGATGTGCATGGAGGCTCATGGAATTTTAATTGTTTGAGAAACTCAAGTTGCAGGTTGTGGAGATGCCAAAACCAATTGAGTAAATTTTCTTGTAAGTTATTATATGCCATAATGAAAATGCGAAAGTCCTTGCTAATTTGAACCTATCTTCATAAATATATGTTATCAGAAATTGCTAATTACATATATCAGAATTAAATATTGAGAATGTTTCCAACTTGTGAGAGGTCATTTTGTTGCTCGTCACCAGAGCCGAGGGCACTGAGACCTTCATGGCATAGAAGCCACAGTCTACAAGATTCTATAGTTGAGGAGCTACCAAAGGGAGAAGTTTCTCATCTGCGTGGTAACGGGGTTGTTGGATCTTGTTAGAGGACCGTGTGGAGTCGAAAAGGTATCTCGAAGCTAGATAAGCTAGACTTTAACAACATGTCTATATTTTTAGATATTTTTGATTCTGATGATGATGATTTTCTCATGTGGGCATTTGGAAGCATTAGCATGGGTAGTATGTTCGAGTCAGAAGAAATTTCAGAAAAACAATGTGGTTCTGTTGATGACCACGAGAATCAAGAGGCACAGTCTGTTGTGCAAGATCCTGAGATTGAAGACACATGAGATGATCTTTAGGAAGGGTGTAAAGAGGAACAAAGTGTTGAAGATCAATGGGATGAGCCACATGAAGCTAATTACAAAGACGTGGTAGAAGAAGACAAAGTTGGAGAGAATTTAAATTGTGATGATCTCATTAATATTTCTGTGTGTGCAAATGTTACATCGATGAATGATGAAGACATCATAGCTGAATTTCAGATGGTCGACATCGAAAATAGTGAGAGGGGAAATTCTCCTATCTAGCCTGCCATAATCTTGAGAAGGGCGAGAATAAGAATTCAAGTTGTCCATCACTAGGGAAGAAATGAGGTGAAGATACATCACCATCTCATGGCGAGGAAAGTGAAGATGAAGCCTCGACTCAAGATGAACAAGAATGGACTCTCAAGCAAGAAGACTAAAATGAAAACTCTGTTACCAAGTTTTTCATGTTTTAATTGTAAGCCTAGCTGGGACTAGACTAGTCGGCGTATGTTATTGTTCAGTACCCTTTCTCCATTAAGGGGGAATTTTGGAAGTAATGGAGAAAGCTAAACTTAGATTATTGTTATGATGATGATAGAATTGAGATTCTAATCTTAGACCTCATATCCTAATATCTAGGGAGTGGTTGAAACCATCCCGTTAGTGTGAAAGCCTATATATTTGAGGCTCGTCTGACTCAATGTAATTGTGTGTGCATGAGTGTCTGTACACTCTCCAGGTATCTCACCTGGAGAGCCATTTAGTTAATATATTTACTTTTTAAAATTATATTTTTGGGTTCAAATTGTATTATTACTTTGGTTTTCGTAAAATATTATATTCCTTATACTCATTTCAACTCTCATAACTCAAGATGGTGGACCATTAACGTAGGTCATAAATCCTTAATTTGAATTCTATATCCATATAATGTACCTCATACATAATTGTAAAGGTCCAATTGTACTCTGCTATGATAATTTTTGTATAGAGCTTCCCTTCTCTTTTGCTCATTTTCAAAGTTTACTTTTATTATATATATATATATATATATATATATATATATATATATATATATATATATATATATATATATAAGTTTTCCTTTTGACTTAACTCCCCACTTTGCAGGTACAAACCCGGTATGGAACTCATCAGTAATTTGTATGAGGGTTTGTTGAATCATTTAATTGTTTGAAGTTATTATTCAAGGTTTATTGTCCTTATGGCTTTAGGGACATGGAAAGCGATATCTCACTGTCATTTTTTTTCTAAGATATTAATTGTAATACCATAATGGTCATTGCCACGTTTCCATTTATCTTTGAAGAAATTCTCATGAATACAATCTTCTCGTAATTTTGAAACAATTATAACCCTTACCATAATGACTCTGCAGATTTTGATCATTCCTTTCACTGTAACGCAGTTCTTAATTTTGCTATGGGTTATTTCTGGAGTTATTTTCATTAGTGACTCAACACAGTATCTAATCATTGTTTCTCTCTGGGTTTTTTTTTTAGGTTGAAGTTAGAGTGATGTACGAGGATATATAGGTATATGTGCTTTGATTCTGTTAGTTATTTGCATTTTTTTTTTCATTTTTATTCTTCTATTTCCTTACAAAAAAAATATTTTGTGTTTATGTATGTATCGTTCGAGGCATATTTTTTACTAGTATTTATTACAGAGTAAATTAAGGTTGTGAGGACTAAAATGGTCTTATTTCTTCTTATAACATGACAACTACTTTCAATTTGTTCTAATCTATCTGTTACTACAATGGATGTCCATTTTGACTATATTTTTAATATAAACCCTAGTTAGGGTTTCACCATTTACTTCTCACCCTGTTAGGGTTAGGGTTTTGTAGACTGGTCATAGGTCATGATAGATAGTGGAGGTTTTGACCTCAGACTTACAATATGTAAATATTAATTAATTTATCATAGTATCTAAATTGATGTATTTATTTTCTTATATATGTATGATATAAAATTGCCAATTATTTTGTTTGACCTTATTTGATAGTTAATTTTGCATATCTGTTACTACATCTGGTGTCATGTATTTCCTAGAAGCTCTCTGGAACTTTTAAACGAGGTTTTAAATTTTTTTTGTGATAAAAATCATGCTTTTATAGCAGAGGGTTTTATTCCTACTCATAAAATGTACATATTTAATTTTTTGTTTATCAAATACTAGTTAATATCACTTAATCTACATAGTAACTTAAACGACGGTATCTGGTGGAAATATTTATGTTTTTTTCTCCATGCAATAATAAATTATTTATCTCCATAATTTTGAAATTCCTCATATATATAGTAGATTTTTATTGTAGATTCAAACTTCTTATGTGATATGCTAAAACAAAAGACATGAATCTACTCCACTCATCAGCGGAAACAAAAATTGATCGATAAAATCACGAAGCAGAAAAGGAAGAATTTCAATCACATATAACACAATATTTTTCTAGGGAAAGCAACTACTCAAAACCCTAATTATCTATATTTCATTAACTAGAATATCTGAGAAGAAAATACAATGCTTGTTCAACCCGAACAATCTCTGCACAAGTACAATCTCACTCACTGCTTCACAAACCAAATCAAGCCAACACTTGGCCAAATCTGTTGCTTGCCAAGCCCCTAATTCCTTGCACAATCCCTAAGAAAATTAGATCATATTTAATTGGGAAAATCCCTCACCACAACTGTGCAATCCATCATAAGCCTTCTCCTACTTTCATGCACCATTTGTACAACTCAAAAAATTATACAACTAATAGTACACTATCCCTGAACTCTAATCTCAACTGGGTCTTCATCTAAAATGACATGCATGAGCTATTTTGAGTGATTTGTCATTTATCTGATTGGTCACTACATGTGAATTAAACCCAATTTAATTCACTTGACCACTCACTAGTTCCTCCAACGGTTAGAACTAGTTTAATTGAATTTAACTCGGTTAAACTGAATTAAATAATTAGAACTCAATAATAACTCAACCTGGGTCCCTAAAATTTAGGGATCACTCTACATGACTCTAGATAGGCTTCCAACTTGAATTTCTTTAGCCAACTAAGTCAACTTAACTTAGTTAACTACTACAAGTTGCTATGAGAATATAAATACAATTTAATTCCCAATTTAATTCAAGGACAAATTAAATTAGTATTTTCTTGTTGTGATTTATAACACTCCCTCTCAACAATAAAGGGATTATCTAATGCCTCTGTCCTACCTCTATGAAACTCAAATTTTCATCTTGAAAATGACTTTGTCAAACTATCTACATCCTACTCCTCCTTAGGAATGTACTCCGGCAACATGATTCTCCTCTACACACAATCTCAAAGATGGTGATACAAGATGTCAATATGCTTAGACCAATCATGAAAAATTGGATTCTCAGAGAGTTTGATACAACTCTGATTGTCACAGTAAATCAATGTTGGATCGTTTTGTTGGCTAAACAAACCAATAAGAATCTTCCTCATCTAGATAGCCTCACAAGCTGCTTGACTAGTAGCCATGTACTCTACTTCTGCTGAACTGAGTGCAACTGATCTCTGCTTCCTACTATACCAATAAACTGTTGTTAACAAATACTAAAGATTCCACCTGTTGTTCTCTTCCTATCGTATGGACTCCCTGCCCAATCTACATCTGTGAAGCCGTGAAGCTTCACTCCCTCTGTCTGTTTTTACCAAATACCAAACTTAGTGGTGCCCCTGAGGTATCTCAACACATGTTTGGTTTCCTTCCAATACAGTTTGGTTGGTTTAAACATAGCTTGACTGAGTTGGTTAATTGCATAACAAATGTATGGTTGTTTGTTCACCAAATACATAAGTGAACCCACAAGTTGCCTATAAATAGTAGCATCCACTACTTCTCCTGACATAGCATCATCCTTCCTCTAGTTACCAACTAGAGGAGTCTCCATGGGTTTACTGCTCTTCATGTGGATCTTATTCAGTATCTCGTTGGTATACTTACCCTGAGAGACAATAGTTCCTCATCTCCTTGTCATACTTCCATACCAAGAAAGTAATGCATGAGCCCCAAGTCCTTCATCTCAAACTATCTTGCAAGATCCTCTTTGCAAGACCTGATCAAATTCTCATCACCTGTCAGAATCAAATCGTCAAGATATAAAACAATAATTAATAATTTACCTTCAACCACAATATGGTAAAGGTTTGCATCTACTTCACTTTTGGTGAAGCCCAACCTAGTGAAATAGTTGTCAATCCTAGTGTACCAAGCACGAGGTGCTTGTTTGAGTCCATACAACGCTCACTTGAGTCTGGACACATGAAACTCTTTGTTGAAGATCTCAAATCCTTCAGGTTGCTCAATATACACCTTTTCCTCAATCATTTCATTGAGGAATGTTGTATTTACATCCATCTGATGTATATTCCATCCCATCTGTGATGATAGTTCCAGAATATATCTGATTTATTAGTACCTTGTTACAGAGAAAAAGTCTCATCGTACTCAATTCCCTCCACCTGAGAGAACCCTCTAGCCACAAATATGGCCTTGTGTTTCTCGACACTCCCATCTGCTACTTGTTTTACCTTGTAAATCCATCCAGAACTCACCATTGACTTATCTTTTTGTCTTGGGACCAGCTCCCAAACATTGTTTATGATAATGGAGTCATACTCCTCAACCATGGCATCAACCCACACTGATTGTTGCACCGCTTCCTCGAATTAGGATGGCTCAATCTCTACACACTCACTCATCAGAGCCATGTAGTCAATGTACCTCTCTAGTGACCTCCTTTGTTTATGATGTGATGTGGGTGGTCCCACATTCTCTCTAGCATCATGCAATAACCTGTCAGCCTCTCTAGTGCGCTTTCTCCCATCTATGTAAGTCTCTGCATGAGTGGGTGTTTCCACTCTCTTCTCCTCTACATGTGGCTACTCCACATATCTTAAGGTTCCTCCTTTGGAGCTAAAATCTCCTCAACTTCATGTATTTGAGGCTCCCTCTCAAGGTAACATCTCATGGCCTTCTCTTCATTGAACTTCGCATCTTTGCCAACCACTTTCATACTATTGGTTGGAAGGTACACCTGATAGTTGTGAGGTGTATTGGTGTACCCCACAAATATTCCCAACTCAGTTGTTGGCTCTAGCTTTCTCCATGCATCTTTGGAAACATGGAAGTAGAATGATCAACCAAATATCCTGAAGTGTGCCATATCTGGTTTCTTCCCTGAAAAGCCTCTTCTGGTGTACTCATCCCAAGAATTCGATGAGGGCTTCTATTTTTCAAATAAAAAATTGTGTTGCATGCTTTAGCCCACAAGTGTAATGGTACGCCTTGATCATGTAACATCGCCTGTGCCACTCCCACAATACTTTTGTTCTTGCTTTCAGCCACCCCATTCTGTTGTGGGTTATGAGGTGATATCAACTCTTGTCAAATTCCTTCTGATGCACATAATTTATTGAACTCATTCAACACATATTCTCTATTGTTATCGCTTCTAAGAGCTTTAACTTTCCTTCCAGTATCTTTCTCGGCAATTTCTTTAAACTCACAAAACTTAGTGAACATCTGATCTTTCTTTTGCATGAATAAAATCCAACACTTGCCAGAAAAATCATCAACAAATATTACGTAATACTTGTGCTTGGCCATGGATGCTGTCGAGAATGGTCCACACACATTTGAGTGAACTCAATCAAGGATTTCTTGTGCTCGATTGTCTTTTTCAAGAAAGGAAGCTTTGGTGTACTTTTCCAATGTACACCCTTTGCATGTGTCTCTCTACTCTAGTGTACCCTTGGGAAGTCCTTTAGAAATTTGTTGCATGATCTTCAAATCTTTGTGGTACAAGTGACCAAATCTTCTATGGCCCAACTCATTAATGTCTCAGCTCTGTGCCTTCTTTGCTTTACTTCTCAAAGCAGTGCAACCTTCTACCTCCAATTTCTAGAGGTTCTTCACTGGAACGCTGATCCATTCACCTGTCCTATGGCTATGTGGCGAAGGAAAGCCTTTCCCTTACTAAATATCACATCATAGCCTCTATCCTCTAACATGGCAAAAGAAACCAATTTTTTCTTCAAACCCAAAACATACATGACATCTATCAAAGTGAGGAGAGAACTAGAGTTCCTCTGAAAGGTAACAGTACCGATGTCAGTTGCGCTATACCTCCCAACATCACCCATCTCAATATGCATCTGGAGATCCTTCTCCTCCAAGTTACTGAAGAGATTTTTGTTACCGGTCATATGGAATGAAGCTCAACTATCCAGGTATTACACACTACCCATCACAAATTACACCATACAAGTGATTAGGGTAAAATCTAGTTCAAATTGTGAAGCAAGAGCTTCACCTGTAGCTCCTCCTGAGGGCTTGTTATTAACCTTCTTGTGTGGACACTTTGTGGCATAGTGTCTCATCTCTGACAATGAAAACACTTAATTTTTTACATGTCCTTATTCTTGTCGCCTTGACTAGAATCTGATTTGGAATGGGATGACTTCCCCTTCCATTTCTTCACCTTCCTAGCTAAGACATAGTTCTCCTCATCATCATGCTTTGATGAGGATCTGTCTCTGGTGTTCTGTCGAATCTCTTCCTAGACCAAGTCGAACCATAATCGCTCCCACTTTGGTAACTTCTCCCTCCCATTAAATGATTCTTGGTAGTTGTTCCAGCTCTTGGGAAGTCCTAGAAGTGTTAGGCTCATGAAATTGTCTTCTCCAACAATAACCTCGACACTTCCAAGCTCATCTCGACATTGGGTGAACTTGTTCAAGTACTTCGGAATTGAGTCACCCTTCTCCATCTTGATCTTTCTGAGCTTTTCCTTCAGTTCCAGCTTCCTATCGTCACTTCTATTTTGAAACAGGGCTTTCAATACCTTACACATTGCAAATGGAGTTTCCTTACCATGGATATTCGAGCCAATATGATCTCGAACTCCATCCTTTCGCCTTTTCCACACACTTTCTCCATTCAACTAGATCTTTAGCATCAGATGTTGGAGGCTTTGGGATAGCATGATCTATTAATTCCTTCAGTCCATTGTCTTCCAACAATGCCTCCATCTTTTCCTTCCAAGCTATGTAATTTGAGCTGCCCTCTAGGGCATACTCAAGTGTCAAACTGTAGAATGACATCCTGCTAACTTTGAAGTATGAAACTACAAATTTGATTTCACCTGCACAATAAACTCGTATTATCCTCTTCTATAGTGACTTTAGCTCCGATACCATGTAAATTTTTATTGTAGATTCAAACTTCTTATGTGATATGCTAAAACAAAAGACATGAATATACTCTACTCGTCAATGGAAAGAAAAATTGATCGATAAAATCACGCAACAGAAAAGGAAGAATTTAACAGAATATTTTTTTAGGGGAAAGGAAATACTCAAGACCTTGACTATATTTATTGCATTAACGAGAATATTTGAGAAGAAAATATAATTCTTGTTCAACCCGAACAATCTCTGCACAAGTACAATCTCACTCACTGCTTCATAAACCAACTCAATCCAACACTTAGCCAAATATGTTGCCTGCCAAGCCCCTGCTTCCTTGCGCAATCCCTAAAGGAATTAGCCCATATTTAATTGGGAAAATCCCTCACCACAATTATGAAATCCATCATGGGCCTTCTACTGATTTCATGCACCATTTATACAACTCGAAACATTATACAACTAGTAGTACATTGTCCCTGAACTCTAATCTCAACTAGGTCTTCATCTGAAATAACATGCATGAGTTATTTTGAGTGATTTTCCAGTTATCTGATTGATCATTGCATGTGAATTAAATCCAATTTAATTCACTTGACCACTCACTAGTTCCTCCAACTGTTAGAACTAGTTTAACTGAATTTAACTCAATTAAACTAAATTAAATAATTACAACTCAATAATAACTCAACCTGGGCCCCTAAAATTTAGGGATCACTCTACATGACTCTAGATAGGCTTTAAACTCTATTTAATTGAGCCAACTAAGCCAACTTAACTTAGTTAACTGCTACAAGCTGCTATAAGAATAAAATTACAATTTAATTCCCAATTTAATTCAAGGACAAATTAAATTAGGATTTTCTTGTTGTTATATATATGTGTGTGTGTGTGTGGATTAGATCTTCAAGTTACTTGAGATAATATTTACCTTATTTATGTTGAGGTAATACTCTCGACTTGATTCAACTTAGAATCTTACTCATAATATGTACTAGATTATAAATCAGTTGACTATAATTCTTTAAGAATTCCTTATTATTAGTTCCATAATATGGTCATATACTAATTTAATTATTTAACTCTCAACTTCTCTATTACTTTACAACTCTTCTTTTTCATTGAAATTTAACTAAATAAGGATTCTAATAATGATGAAATAAATAACTTTACAACTCTTCCTTTTTCATTGAAATTTAACTAAATAAGGATTCTAATAATGATGAAATAAATAGACTATAATTCTTTAAGAATTCCTTATTATTACTTCCATAATAGGATCATTATACTAATTAATTATTTAACTCTAAACTTCTCTATTACTTTACAACTCTTCATTTTTCTATTGACATTTAACTAAATAAAGATTCTAATAATGATGAAATAAATAGACTATCCTAGATCTTACTATTTATTCAGTGTTCCAAGACTTACTCTTTTTTTCTTGTACATGCCTTAGGACTTATGCAACCATCTAATAAACATGTATCTTCCGATAAGTGCAAATAATATCATAGATATATATATATATGTATATATATATATATATATATATACTAAATTTAATAATCAATTAATCAATTAGGCTAGACTTACCACATAATGGGAAAAGCATTTTAGCCTTCAATAATACCTTAATTATTATGTTTCCTTACCAAGATAGTTTTTCAATTCTCCTGAAAGGTTCTTCCTCCTTATTAATTTAAGTTAAACATCCACATTGGTTTCTTTGAAAAATTCCCTTTGATAATTAAGAGATTTATTGTATGATTTGTAACATATACATATGTAGATATATTCATATAGTCTCTACCTACAGTCTCCTACACAACTAAAGTTTAAAGACTCTTCACTATATGTTTATATGGGATTACCATTTAAGAATGGAATGGTGGAATTTACTTTAGAGTTTGATGTGTGTGTGCATAATTTCTCCTCAGCATGTATTAACAGAGCAATACTTAATTTTTTTTTTCCAAAGCACAATATAGTGTGATCTTTAACCTTTTTCTTCCAAAGCACAATATAGTGTGATCTTTAACCTGATTTATTATTTATATTCCTATTAGGTTTCTTATTTTATTTATCACTCTCAATCTACTAAAACAAATGCCAAGAATATCCATGGTTCATCATAAAAGAAATTGTACCTTTACATGCATAGCTGATCTAAAATATAGATTATATATGTACATGCATATCTAATCTCAAATGCAGTTCCCTTTTTTGTAAATTTACGATAATAACTAGCACATAATTAAACTATAGTAACTATTATAAAAATCAATACATAATAAACAAAATAACATAACTTTGTTTGTAATTTGTTGCTTTGGGAATATTCAGAAATAGAGCACATTCCATCCAACTATGAATTGTCTTCAATAGTTCACTTTGAACTTAGACCTTCTTGCCTTCAGGAATTTCTGACTTCTTTGGTTTCTAGGTGGCTTCTCTTATAGATTATTCCCAATATATTTTGAGCAGCATCCTACTTTAAGGTCTTCTCGCCTTTTGCCTAAGCCGTTTATTTTAGTTTAAGAAAAATATTCTTTTATTTTTCTTTAAAGCATGTTTTTCTCTCCCGCTGTGCTTTATTCCTATTTTCATCCAACTTAGCATTTCTCTCCATCTAAGTAATTAACTTAACCTTTCTCTCCCATTATGTTAATATATTTAACATCTTTCTCCTAGGGATTTTTATGAAACTTTTAGGGAAGGTCCACCATGTGGACTTTAACCACCTTAAATCATTTCATGAGTTGGAAAGAATTATATAATACTCTAGCGCTCTTACCTGAATATTTCCAAACAACTTATCTATTAAAATTCAATAAAATAAAATATAATTATATCATCACATAGTTTCCATTCTGGCTTCCATAACATTATGTCCAACAAAAATTTAAATTCTAAAAATAGCCATGTCTAAAAAAGCAAGACATAGGTGTTAGGTCCCTATACTACTAGTGTAACCCCTTATTGTTATTAGTGCAACCCCCTTATTATATTTTTGTGCCTGTTTAGTCCCCATATTGTTATTATTGTGTCCCATAGAAGCCCACTATTGTTATTATTGTGCCCTTACATTATTATTGTTATGTCAGCTCTGATTATATTATGACCCCTTAGACTCCTATATATAGAAAGAAGGTCTTTTCATTTGTATCATCCAAGAATTGTTCATTTGTGTAATGTAAAGGAGGTTGCCCCCTCGAAGAGGCTGAATTCTAAGGTGTTGATCTATCTTTTCTATCTTTTTGTGAGCTGGTTTCCTAACATTTGGTATCAAAGCTTTGGATTCTAGGGTTTCGCTGCTCCAAACAGGTCATCATGGAATTTTCACTATAACTTTTTTTCTGCGATGTTTCAGAAGCTAACAAAAAAAATCATTTGAGAAGAAGTCTTATTGAACCTTAGGTCCGAATGTCAAATCTTGTATTGCTATATTTTCGGAGATATGATCTGTGGAATTTAGGGTTTTTGCAAGCTCCAAAGTTTCATCTAAAACAGGTCATCGTGGAAGTTTTTCTATAACTTGTTCAATACGAAGTTTCAGAAGCTAAAAAAAAATCATTTGAGAAGAAAGCAGTTTGAACCTCAGATCCAAATTTCAGATCCTTTCTCGCTATGTTTTCGGATATATGATCTGAGGAAGTTAGGATTTTTGCAGACTCCCGAATTACATCCTAAACAGGTGACCTTGGGGAAATCGTCATAACGTTCTCTTCGAGCATCAGATTGGAATTTAGTAAGAAGTTACAGAAATAGGACAGATTGTATTTTGTTTGGGTATAATTTTCAAAACCTAAAATTGAAACAGTGACACGTGGCATGTTGTAAAAGTTCACTCTACTAAAATAGTCTATAATTAGGTCATCGTGGGAGATTGGTAATAGATCTTTCTTCAGGAATCCAATTACACCCAGACTTGTGGAGTTAGAAAGATGGCTTAGTGGGCTATTCCAAACCAAAATTTCAAAACTTAAAGATCCGAAAGTACATAGTTAAAGTCATTTCAAGATCGATCTCCTAAAATCAAGAAAAAGCGAGATGAGGAAGTTTGACGGAAAGGATCCAGTAAATTGGATACTACAGATGGAAAATTATTTTGATCTACATGGTGTACCACTGTTACAAAAGGTACGTATTGCATCTAATTATTTAGAACCGAATCAATTTTATGGTATAAAGGGCTTTATTCTTGTAAACCACTTGTCATGTGGTCAATTTTCACAGAGGAAATGATAGCACGTTATGAGGATACAAAGAGAAACACCTTCTTTAGCCAATTGATAAATCTCAAACAAAAGGGTTCAATGGTAGAAAACATTGAGGACTTCCAAAAATTGAATATAAGGGTAAATGATATTCCAAACAAGAAAATGGTTAATGTTTTCATAGGGACTTTAAAGGATAACATTCAACATGAGGTTCGTCTTTGGGAACCTGATTCATTAGAGAAGGCATTCAGGTTGGCAAGAAAAATTGAAAGCGAAATTATGGAAACAAGGAATCCCACCACTCATGACTATAATTATGGAAGTGTTTTTCTCCTAGCCTTCCACAACCTACAAGGTTTACACCACAAAAATTGGAAGAAAAAAGAGAAAAAGGGCTTTGTTTCAATTGTGATAGAAAATACACTAAAGGTCATAAGTGTGTTGAGAAGAAATTATTTTACATATACTATGAAGAGGAGGAAGAAAAGGATCAAGAAACATCAAAAGAAGAGGATATACACCAGGAACCCACCCCAGAGAAAGAAGAAATGAATCCATTGGAAATAATTACCACTCCTCAAACTCTTAAGATAGAAGGACATATCAAGAAGAAAAAGGTTCAAGAAGTGAAAGATCACATCAAGAAAGAAGAAATGAATCTGACCATATCTTGTAATGCATTGGCCAGAATTACCACTCCTCAAACTATCAATATAGAAGGACATATTAAGAAGAAAAATGTTCAAGAATTGAAAGATCACATCGAGCAACAAGAAATGAATCTAACCTTATCTTGTAATACATTGGAATAAATTACCACTCCTCAAACTATCAAGATAGAAGGATATATCAAGAAGAAAAAGGTAATAGTGTTGATTGATTCAGGTAGTACCCATAATTTTATTCATTGTAAGATATCCAAGGAATTGAATTGCTTCCTATATCTAGCACCAAAGGGTCAAGTGAAGGTTGCAAATGGAGGAACCATAAATTTCTCTGGAAGGTGCCATAATATCAAGCTATCCATGGGAGAATATGTATTGAATATCCCAATGCTTTCTATTCCAATGTGTGGTGTTGATGTTTTACTAGGAGTCCAATGGCTACAATCTTTGGGTACGATAGCTTTTAATTTTCAAGAACTTTTCTTGAAATTTTTTGGGAAGGAAAGGAAGTTGAATTGAGGGGTATCAAAGGGAAACCTGGAAAGATAATCAACTCTAACATCATGACAAAGCTTCTAAATAAAGAACAACGAGGCGTAATTTCACAATTATGTTCACTAGAGGATCCCACATTGAAATCATGTATTTCTCCAAATCTCCAAAACATTTTGGACAACCATTACAAGGTATTTGAGATTCCCAAAGGCCTCCCACCTACTTGAGATCATCATCATGCTATTCATTTGATTCCAGGAAGTTTTCCTCCAAACATCAGGCCTTACAGATATCCATATGCCCAAAGGAGTGGGAACTCATTCAAAAGTTGCAGAAGATCCCAGTTCAAACCGTATTGCAAGAACCAGACAAGGAAGGAAAATTCATATTGGAACCTGAAGCACTCATAGAACTGAGAAATCGAAAACTACGAAATAGATTAGTTTCATAGTATCTCATCAAATGGAAGAACTTACCCATTGAATATTCCACATGGGAGGACAAGAATTTATACAAAAGCATCAAAAACTACTCAAGCATTGAGGACAACACTTTTTGAAGGAGAGGGGCATGTTAAATCCCTATACTACTAATGTAACACCTTATTGTTATTAGTACAACCCACTTATTATATTTTTGTGCCCATGTAGTCCCCGTATTGTTATTATTGTGCCCATAGAAGCCCACTATTGTTATTATTGTGCCCTTACATTATTATTGTTATGTTGACTTTGATTATATTATGACCCCTTAGACTCCTATATATAGAAAGGAGGTTTTTCATTTGTATCATCCAAGAATTGTTCATTTGTGTAATGTAAAGGAGGTTTCCCCCTCGAAGAGGCTAAATTCTAAGGCGTTGATCTATCTTTTCTGTCTTTTTGTGAGCTGGTTTCCTAACAATAGGGGTGTTACAAAACACATGGAATACATTGTGGATGCAACAATTGTTTGGTAACTTCAACCCACACGATCCTTCGATAGTTTTTTGTTGATTTTAAAAGGCCCATAGAAATTTGGAGCCAATTTGTTTTTCCCTTATTATATAACCAATAACTTCTTGTAAGGTTGGGGTCCTACAAACACCCAATCGTGTTCTTCAGACCTTCATTCGTATCTATGTTGGTTTGTTTGTTGTTTCCTTCTATTACGAGTTGTAGCTAAATTTTCATTTAATATTTTAGTGATCATTTGTTCTTTGTCAAGTTGATTCTTCACTACTTAGATCTTAGTGTCAATTAGTGTAAATTTCATCCATTTTATTGGTTCATATCCATATCAAGCTTGGAAGAGAATCATTTTGGCAGATATGTGGTAGGTAGAATTATACCATCATTTAGCTAAATGAAACCATTAGACCACTTGTTCTACTTATCTGTTACAAAAAGGAGGAAATTTTCAAAACAATTGTTTACAATTTCTATTTAGCCATATGTTTGAGGATGGTAAGTTGAACTCATATTAATGTTTGTTTGCAAAATTCACTCCAAAAATTTTCTTTAAATTTTGGATGCCTATCACTCACAATGACCTTCAAAAGACCATGCAATTTATATATGTTTTTACATAAGACATCTACAATCCATTCTATTGAATCTTTCTTTTTAATTTCCATAAAGTGTATATATTTAATTAATATGTATACAATGACAAAAAAAACTTATCTTTTACGTCAAACACAAGTAATCCTTTAATGAAGTCCATTGATATATCTTCCCATTTATGCTTAGGAATG
The DNA here is from genome assembly GCA_031772625.1 of Pinus tabuliformis. Taxonomy (NCBI): domain Eukaryota; kingdom Viridiplantae; phylum Streptophyta; class Pinopsida; order Pinales; family Pinaceae; genus Pinus; species Pinus tabuliformis. The sequence goes on from CM062804.1 coordinate 927,905,669, forward strand.
TGTAAGGGATGCAATAACCCTAGTGTCATAAATTTTTCATTTTATATGTGTCATATTCAGTAACAAACTTTTGAAGATATTTACTCATCCCCTTCCAATAAAATGATTGTCGAGCATTATAGTAGGCTTTCAAAAAATCCAATATGTCATGTCATTGGGGAGCTATGTGAATATTCAAAGACTGCCTTTTAAACCTTGAAGATGGAATTAGGTAGATCTTGTTCTTGCACCATAAGATGTCATTTTTCCATTCAAATTATGGATTTTTGTCCAAGTTGTTGATTATGGAATAATATTCAATATATTTGGCATACTCAACTTGAATTCCATCTAACCAATCATAAATCACCATTGTTATCAAATATGTTGTTATTTCGTAATCCTTTCATGGCTTAGCTTCAGAAACTACATTTCCCTTCCCTTATGGTGTAATATTTCAATATCAACGGTGGAAAGCTTTTCCATCCATTTTTGTTGTTTGGTGAATATATGGTGGTGAAGATATCAATATGGTTTTATATTCGCCGATGTTGGTTTTGGTTTAAACTTAATTATAGGTTCTATCCTTATTTCCAAAGGTAGTTTCATCATTGAGTCTTGGAATAATTTTTCATATTTATGGATTAATGCTTTAGTATCTGGATGTTGAGAATGAATTATTTCTGGTGCTACTATCTCCAACTAATGGCATTGTGCGATGTACACCAATTCCTCCTTCAAAATTAGTTTCTTCATTTTTTTTGAAGATGAAGTTTGATTTGGTAGTGATTGGAATCCAAACAATTTATATTTTCTTCCTCCTCATTATAATTTAATAAATTGTTTATGGTAATTTTAAGAAAAGGTCCCCCATTGTTTGTAGTCATTGAATTTCCAACATGATGTCTACTCCTCCTAAGGGCACTATGTAGAATCCTTATTTCAATTTGTAATATTCTAATTGTAGCTTGAATTTGTAACATCTCCTGACTCCATCAATTATTTTTCTGTCTTCTACCATCATTATTATGTCTATAGTGGGGAAACAAATAGGTTTAGTCTTTTGCGATATTTATAGCTTTGAAGTTATGAGTGCGTCTTGTGTCTTTATGAACAACTACATTTTTTTCTTTATATGCCCATTTAGTTTCAATGTTTTCAGTTGCATTGTTCCTTTTATTACAGCAAGATTCATCTTGGTAATGGCTTTCTTAGTTATCGTATTTGGGATATTGTCTTCCTTACATTTTGTAGTGGTCGCTACAACAACACCAAAATTTTTTAGCTTGTAAAGATAAATTTTAGGTTCCCCTTTGATTTTCAAGGTTTTAAAGGATATCCCTGTCGATTGTAATAGTCAAAACCCTTTAATAACCTCATTATCATCAAGGCTATAAGTGCTTGTATTTCCATGAGGCACATTTCCTATGCTTTGTTTTCTTGCTTCATCTCATCATTAAGGTTTATGGCATTTACATTCATAAATTTTGCAAAGGCTTTTTCAACGTTGTTGATGAGCCCCAAATTTGGTAACATTTTAGGCTCATTTGGCCTACTTACCCTTGCTCAACCCTTCATTTTTTATCACTTATGCATCATTTCTTAGTATATTCATGTTATTTGTAGGAAGGAGGGCAGTCACTATTCCTATGTGGCTAATACATGTTTATTTCAGGTTTTTTGACATTAAATGGAGCAAAACCACGTAGATGGAGGCAAGGAGACAGCCAAGGTGGCATTGCAGTTTTGTAGGAAGGTTTTCCACAGCCTTGAATGACCTTCCTCGTGATCTCCACCCCAACTCCGAGCTCCAACAGCTATCACCACCGAGCTAGAAGGCAGCCAACAGATTCTAAGGGAACAGCAGTTTACTTTTAGTTGGATAAGCCAAGCCCCACTAATTTAGGAGGCCAGCTTGGCCCTCATAATGTATAAATATTGAGGTTGTAGCCTTCGATGGGAGCTTTTGAAACTTTGTTGTTTATCCTAGACTACGAGCTGATAGCTCTGTTTTGCTTTTTGTAAGCCATTTTTGGCATGTTATCAGAATTTTGACTATTATCTCTTAATGAATAAGCAGGCAGATTTGAGGCAGCTCTGAGTTCTTAAAGGAGCTTAAGCTCTCAGGGTTGGGCCCAACCTGAGAGCCTAAGGCTTCCTTCCTTTGTACTGTTACTTGTCTTTCCTTTCAGCATTTCATTTCTTTGCCTTTACATGCACTTGGAAACACAGTTTGCTGATTCGAATTTCTTGATGTGATTAAGTAGGTTAGTTTTATGGATAAAGTGCTTTCAGTAGTTTAGATTAGAGTAAGGGGATTAGAATTCATCAGAGTTCCAAGAAAAGGTTGATTGCACACGTACTTCCACCTCTGTTTAGGGATTTGGAGTGCAGACCGTGCCAACCACAAAAAAAAACACAGTTTTACATGTCCATGCAAGCTTTAACGTAATATTCCCATTTGTAGAAGTGTCCATGCATTCAGATCTTGAGCAATAACTCTTTGTTTCAGCACCATGCACGATTTCTCTTTAAACTACATTGATGTTCTTTGGTTTCTAATAAAACAGTTAGAGTAGGTTGATGACATTTCGGTTTTGTGCAAGATACAGGTGATTTGTTTCATTTACACTGCGCAGCAACACTCTATCATTCCCTTATCCTCCTGAGCCACGCCTAAACCATCTACTTACCTCCCAGTTCAATCATTTTCCTCCCAACTCTTCTATCATCCATGTTGTTTTATTTTTTTGGCCTTCCATTGCCTCTAACCTCCTCTAGATCAACCAGCTTTACACACCCCCTATCCATCTCATCTCTCTATCCATAAGCCATCACAAGCTCCCCTCTTACCTCTCTATCCACCCATACAGCTCATTCACCCATCCATCACCCAAAAATCCTATTGCAGAACATCCTGTAGAAGTTAGCAGACTTCTTGTAGAAATCCTGAACTTCCTGTAGAATCCCCTGCAGACATCCTGTAGAAGCTTGCAACCACGGTTGCCAGGCATCTGAACTTTGTGAACTCATGTGGAATGATGTGAGGGATCCCTTAGACCCTCTCAGAGTCCTCCTGACCCTTTCCAAGCCTTCCTCCCCTTTATCTACCCCTGCACAGTCAAGACCCAGTAAGAAGCACAGTCATAATAACTCCAACAACTTGAGCAAAAATACAAAAACATGTTCTCTTTAGATGGAAGTAGTTTAAACACATGCATCTCATCCCAGTAGAAGTAATGGCATCACTTTTAGAAGTTGCATTCCCACCATTGCATCCTAAGGATTAAGCTGGTAGAATTAAGGGTTTACTAGGGTTTCCATGTTTTGTTGGTTTTCAGTTCATTCTTGCAAAGTAGGTTAATTCCCTTTGAGATAGCTTTCGTTCATCACTTAAAGAGCTTCTTCTGAGAACATATAGAAGTTGGCTTGAGCCCTAGCAGACTTGTGCCAGCTGACCAAGTGACAGCTGCGACAAGAGCTAGTACTTGTGCATACAGCACTGTCGCTTCCAAGTTTGTACGAACTACCGGGTTGATAAAATTAGAGAAGGAAGCTCCAGGAGTTGTAGCATTATTGCTACAATACTGGAGCCCACCATCTTTTTGGCGCCGTTGCCGGGGAAGCGTCAGAGTATTAGTAATTGTTGCTTTTCTTCTATTTTCCTACTCTCGCCTTCTGCCAAGTAGTTTATTTCATTTCCATTCGGCAAAAGTAGCATAGACATCTCCTGCTTTCATAGATTAACATTTCAATTCCGCAATTTCAATTTTGCAAGCATAGATTAGCATTTCAATTCTGCAAGCGTAGACTAGCATTTCCATTCCTGCAATTTCATTTGAGCAAAGTAGATTAGTTCTTTCCTGCTTTCATTTCAATTCTGCATTTTCATTTCAGCAAGATAGTTAGTTGTAGATCAATCTGTTCAGTTTTTGCAGGTACAAGAAAAAAAACAACAAAAGCAATCAAAAGTCTTTCCATTTCATGCCTCGTAGGAATCGAGATAAAACAGGCAAATTCTTACCCAACACCCCCACCACATCACTGAGTCACCCTTCTCTCTTCTTTGGTGACAGTGATCCAGAAGAACCTATAGGTGAACCTCTTGAGATATACGAAGATCCTATAGCAGAAGAAGAATTAGAGACCATTCCGTCTAAAGCTATGGCTAACAATAGAAGAGAAGATGAGAGAATAGAAGGTGCCTTCCCCATCTGAGAGACCAATGGAGACATGAAAATGAAGAACATTAGCCCCTCCGCTTTACCTCACTTCCATGGACTGACTACTAAAGATCCTGATACCTTCCTATTTGAGTTTGTTGTCCTTTGTCGAACCTATGACTATACTGAAGATGAGCTGAAGCTGAAACTCTTCCCCTCAACTCTTAAGGATGCAGCATTACGCTGGTTCATGGGCTTACCTGGGAACAGTATCACCACTTGGGCTCAGATGTAGCAGGCTTTCAACACTAAATACCGGGACTACTGTAGGTCCAAGGAAACCAAGGGGGAAATCTTTCGGATGACCATGGGAAATGATGAGTCCTTAGAGGATTATGAGGAAAGGTTCCAACTTAGCTATAAACGGGCCAGGTGCACACTTGACCTTGAATCCCTCAAGTTGGTCCTGCTCCGAGGAGTCCCTGAAGACCTCTTAGATACCCTTCACATGTTAGCTGGAGGAGATATTTACCAGCTGCCTTATGAGGACATCAAGACTGTGTTCAGAAACCACTCTAGGGCAGCCCGGAAACGAGGTAGAGGAAACCTCCTCTCAGTTGGTATTCCTTTCTCCAAACATGAGTTTGCAAATCAATTAGAGGATCTCAAAAGTGAGGTGAGACAGACCATTGCCATGCAACTGGATACATTCAGGATCCAGCAGAAGAAGGAAGAAGCTGAGAGGGCCTTGGCTATCTTCTGCCCTAGGTGTACAAGGAGACACCCTAAGAACGAATGCCCATTACATTCGGTCGAAGTATGTTTCGTTTGTGAGGAGGACCATCCCACAAATCAATGTCCAACCTTACCTGGGCTTAAAGCCATGTATCAAGGGACAGAAGCCCCCACCGAACCTCTCTATTTCCTCAACCAGAGGAGGCCACAAGGACCTAGACCTTACCAGTAGGGGATGCAAGGGGCACCCCAAGCTTATTACAGCCCCAACCAATCTACTCCTATGCCTTCCTGGGGTCCCCCTGCTCATCCTTCCTGGTCTGTGCCTCCTCCATGGTCTTACCCACCTCAGTACCATACTCAACCCACTACTCATTCATATCACTCACATGCCCAGCCACAGCCTCAGTGGAATGCACCTCAGTTGGGGTGGAGGCCCCAGTACAACACTCCTCCTGCCATTTTGCCTCCACCACCAGTTCAACCTCAACCATTACCTCCTACTCCTCCAAGGCAACCTCAAATGCCTGCTCAACCGAACCCGAACCCCAACAACAGACAGGCCCAGTAGGTATACACTGGGGAAACATCATGCCCAACCTATGCTGTGGAGATCCAGGAGATCAATCTGCGATCTGGAAAGACTCTTTCGGATCGCCAACCTCCTCCCCCAGAGGACGAGGAAGACAAATAGGAAAGTGAACCAAAGGCTATTCCACCCTTTCCTGAGAGACTAACAGCCACCACACAACCCAACCCAGAGGAGGATGAGCTTCTGGGAGAGCTCAAGTAGCTGTGTGTGAAAATACCACTTCTCCAAGCCATCAAAGATGTACCGATATACAATAAACTAGTTAAGGAAAAGTGTTTCAGACACCCAGGCAGGCGAAAGAGAGATGCTTCAACCACCAATGTCTTAGGACAGCTCTCTGACCTTATGTTAGGACAAGTCATCTGCCCAAAGTACCTAGATCCTGGGAGTCCTATAGTAGATGTCCACATCAATGGCACCATCATACCTCACACCTTGATTGACCTGGGGGCTGCCATTAATGTAATGACCAGGGATACCATGCTCAAACTCAACCTTCAGGGTTCCTTGAGGAAGACGTCGACAGTCCTACAACTTGCAGATCGCTCCACCGTGACTTCTGAAGGGATTATGGAGGATGTCTTGGTCTCTGTTGACTCTTGGGAATATCCTGCAGATTTCTTGGTGCTGCAACCAAAGGCAAAGCTCACTGGATATCCTCTTATTTTGGGAAGGCCTTGGTTAGCCACTGTAGATGCTTACATAAGTTGCCATGCAGGAAACATGACCATCAAAAATGGTCCTATGTCCAAGCAGCTAGTCCTATACCCTCTTGCCCAACCCTCATTAGAGCATGACTTACCACTTTGGTTAGAGGAAGGAGAAGAGGATGAGGTGTACTCAGCACCTTTGTGCACCCTAGACACCACTAGGGGAGACCCCCCAACCGAGGATGATTTGATTGAGACCTTGATCCAGAATCCACCTCCCAGCGCACTGACCTTAGAGGAATTGGTGGAGGATGCCCAAGCTAGCACCTTAGTGGACCTTTGTGCAACTAACCCTGTCACTCCTAGAGTCAAGAATGTGGAGCTCGGCCCTGAGAGAACGTTAAAGATCAGCTCCTCCATATCTCCTTCCCAGGAAAAGGAGCTATGTAGTCTGTTGGCCAGTCATCTAGATGCTTTTGCTTGGAGCTATAAGGAGATGAAAGGAGTCCATCCTTCGGTCTGTACCCATCACATTTACATCAAGGAGGATTGTAAACCGGTTAGGCAACCCCAGAGGAGAATGAATCCAGCCCTTAAGGACATTGTCAAGGAAGAATTGCAAAAACTGTTGGATGCCGGATTCATTTACCCCATCTCAGATAGCGAATGGGTGTCCCCTCTGTGTTGGTTCCCAAGAAAAATGGGAAGTGGAGAATCTGTGTGGATTACCGAGAACTGAACAAAGCTACCAAGAAAGACCATTTCCCTCTACCTTTCATAGATCAAGTGTTGGATGGACTGGCAGGAAAGAAGTTTTTCTCTTTCCTTGACAGGTTTAGCGGGTACAACCAAATCCAAATCAGCCCGGAAGACCAAGATAAGACCACTTTCACTTGTCCTTGGGGTACCTTTGCCTACCGAGTTCTTCCCTTTGGGCTATGCAATGCTCCTGCTACCTTCCAGAGAGCCGTCTTGAGCATCTTTTCTGAGCTGGTCCATGATGCCGTGGAAATCTATATGGATGAATTCACTCCTTATGGGTCCAACTTCAAGGAAGCATTGTCCAATTTGGGAAAATTCCTAACCAAATGCATTGAGATGAACCTGTCCCTTAGTCCTGAAAAATGTGAATTCCTGATGACTGAAGGGACCATGCTAGGCCACACCATTTCTTGCCAAGGGTTACAGGTGGATCCTAACAAAATTGCTCTCATCAAGAAGGTTCCACCTCCCCAAAAGGTAAGGGATGTTCGGAGTTTCTTAGGATTAGCGGGGTATTACAAGAGATTCATTAAAGACTTCAGCAAGCTAGCCTCACCATTGTTTGGTTTGTTGGCAAAAGATGTGGAGTTTAAATGGACTGACGATTGTCAGAGGGCTTTGAATGAATTAAAGGACAAGTTGGTGTCTGCCCCAATCTTGAGAGGTCCCAACTAGGCCCTACCTTTCCACATCCACACTGATGCCTCGAACAAAGCCATAGGGGCAGCCTTAGGACAAGTGGAACAAAAACTTCCGTATGCCATTTACTTTGTCAGCAAAAACTTGTCCAAAGCAGAACTGAATTACACTGTGACCGAGAAACAATTCTTGGCTGTGGTCCATGCACTGAACAAGTTCCGACATTATATCACTGGCTATCAAACATTTGTACATACTGATTATGCTGCAATTAGATATTTAATGAATAAACCAGATGTGAATGCTCGTATTATTAGATGGTTACTTTTGTTGCAGCAGTTTGATTTGACCATTGTTGACAAACCAGGTAAAGAAAATGTTGTTGCTGACTTTTTATCTAGATTGGATCTATCTGCAGATGAGGATGGAACAGTGGATGACCAGATGCCCGATGAACATCTGTTTGCTATCTCAGTACTCTCTCCATGGTTTGCTGATATAGCAAACTACCTTGTTTCAGCACAGTTCCCTCCGCACCTATCTTCAAGAGAGAAGAGCAGAATCATCAGAAAAAGTGCCTCATTCACTTGGATCGGGGGCAACCTATTCAAGCTTGGCCCTGATAAGATCTTAAGGCGTTGTGTAAGGGAGGAGGAAGTCTTTGATATCCTCCTCACCTGTCATGATGGGCCTTGTGGAAGACATTTTGCAGCAAAGAGGACTGCCTTCAAAATCCTGCAGGCAGGCTACTATTGGCCCACTCTTCATCAAGATGTTAGAAGGTATATCAGCCAATGTGACCGATGCCAAAGAATGGGGAAACCGACTCAAAGGGATGAGATGCCTCTCCAACCTCAAGTGACTCTTGAGCCATTTGAGAAGTGGGGTATGGACTTTGTGGGTCCAATTAACCCTCCTTCGAGGCAAAGGTCTTACATCATTGTGTGCACTGACTACCTGACAAAGTGGGCAGAAACTAAGGCAATCAAAGCAGCAACAGAAGAAAAGGTGGCTGAGTTCTTAGGAGAAAACATCTTCTACAAGTTTGGTTACCCCAGAGAGCTAGTCACCGATCAAGGAAGCCAGTTCACATCCAACTTAATTGAAGACCTACTAGCTCATCACAAAATCAAGCATAGGACTTCCACCCCCTATCATCCACAGGCAAATGGGCAAGTGGAAGTCACCAACAGAGCATTGGAAGGAATTTTGACTAAGGTGGTGCACAGCAGTAGGAAAGATTGGGCAGATCACCTGGTTGAGGCCACGTGGGCTTACAACACCACCTAGAAGACCACCACCGGCTTCACACCTTATGAGCTGGTCTATGGGAAGAAAGCTTTGTTGTCCATCGAATTTGAATACAACACTTTGAGGATGGCAGCTCAGCTGGACCTAGATCTCAGCCATGCACAACAAGAAAGTTATTGCAGCTGAATGGACTGGACGAGCACGAAATGCAGGCCCTCCTTCACTCAGAAGTGGTTCAACTTCAGAGAAAGGTGTGGCATGACCAACACCTCAATGACAAGCAATTCCAGCCAGGAGATTGGGCACTATTGTATGACTCCAGGCACAAAGATTTCAAGGGGAAGCTGAGAACCAGATGGTTGGGACCATATGCAGTGGAAAAATGTCATGACAATGGATCTGTTCTTATTCAGACCATTGATGAGGAGTCCATCCCAATGCTTGTCAATGGGCATTGACTGAAGATCTACAGGAAACCTCTCTCAAGACAAGAATTCATCAAAACTATGGAGAAATCAGTGTTGGTCATAGAGAAGGGTTGCCTCTACTTTGGGCATACCCTGAAAGATCTAAAAAAAAAAATAAAGATCCTTGGGTGAAAACCTTTCTAAGGCTCCCAAGGCAGGTGGTAGGGGTGAAAACCTCATCGAGGCGCCCCTATTGTCTTTCAAAAAAAAAGAGAATTTGAAAAAGATCCTTGAGTGAAAACCTCTCTGAGGCGCTCAAGGCAGATGGCAAGGGTGAAAACCTCATCGAGGCGCCCCTGCTATCTTTCAAAAAAAAAAAAAAAAAAAAAAAAAGAAAGAAAGAAAAAATAATAAGCAAAAAAGACAGGGACAACAAGTTTATAATGTGGTAATGCATGCAGGTTGCAGGTGTTCTATGAAGGAGAGGAGGTCTCTCAACTCAAAGTCAAGGATCCTTATCATGCTGCCAGGAGACCTCACCAGCACCTCCTCCAAGAATACTCATCTTCTCCAAGGTATGGGCATGATTTCATCACAGCTTAAGTCTTCTACAGGAAGATGCAGACTTTCTACAGGAAGATGCAGACTTTCTACAGGAAGATGCAGACTTTCTACACGAAGGTGCAGACTTTCTACAGGAAGGTGCAGACTTTCTACAAGAAGTTCTGTATTTCTACAGGAAACTTCCTGTAGAAGTTCAGGACGGCCCAGAATTCATTGTATGAGGAGATCTAACGACCAAGGTTTGGTATGGACGCATGCAAGCTACTATTTTCACCCTCACACACTGCTGTCACCTCCTTCTACCACCCCTGTCAACATGCAATAAAGATACCTGCACAATCAAGGCAGATCATTGAGATTCAAGAAAAAGCAATTTTTTTTTGTGAAAAAAACGCTGAGATGCCATGCCATACCCATCCCAGCTATCTAAGAGCCCTGTGAACGTGATCGTGCGGCCACTGTCTTCATCGTGTAGCATGCACCCGAGGAGGAAAAACTGCTACAGGACATCCTGCAGGAGTCCCGTACCAGTTAAGCCAACTAGAGTGTACACCATTCCATCGCCGCAACATGCAAGGATCACGCGGGCACATGCAGCCGAATCCCTAGATTCATCGTCAGTGGCTTGTGAAGAGGAACCTCCGGACCTATGCAATCACACAGCAGCAAACAAAACTACTCATCGTCATCCAAAAGCCTGAAGAATCGTGTCGCGGCCGCACAGGTAAGTGCCTCGCCCTTTCTTCCGTCAAATTGCATGAATTTTACTTTGAAATGTTTGCGAAGTGTGAAGTGAATGGGTTGAGCGGTCGTATGGCCATTCGAATGGCCACGTCGACCAGTCAGTGGTCTAGTCGGATGAGTGAACGGTGGTCGAGGCAAAAAGGAATGGGCAGTGCACACGTGAGAGCCATCCAGTCGGGGAAAAACGAGTTTTAACAGAAGTGACGGCAGCGGATCTGCGGGGAATGATGCGGCAGTAAGGGAAATCGCAGACGAATTATGGAGTGACGTCGTCCAACGGTCCGGCAGGGACAGCTCACCCCCGTGCCACGGATTCTGCCGGATTCAAATCTAATCGGCTAGATTGCCACCCCACGCATTTATCATTCACCGTTTGAAAGTCGAGTGAGCATCCGGATCCCTCTGCAGCTCGACACTCCAAGTCTTTGGCCGTTCGAACGCCTGTTAAGCAGCACAGAGAACGCAGACCCACTGCAGTATCCTCCAGAATTCATGCGCTGCTTCTACAGGAAAGCTGTTTCTACAGGAAATTGGGTTCCTCATGTCAAAAGGTGGTGAATTAAAAAGGTAAGCCTGAACCTTCCATGCAATTGGTTTCGAGGGTGGTAGAGTCGACGTTCTACAGTCTGGTCGTAAAAAAATTTGCAAGTATTGTCTGCAGTTGCATGAATTGTCGTCCTACAGGATGTGAGTTATAATTAAGCTGTGTTAAGGTCGTCGAGATATAAGTTTCGTGAATTGTATGCGTGGTAGAGGCGTAATTCTACGCTCTGTCCCAATAGGCCAATTTTCTTCCGCACCCACCACCTCCAGTTAACGCAGCAGTTTTTCACCATGACGGGTGGGTTCATCAGAAGGGAACCAACCGACTCCACAAAGCTAAGGGAAAATCCTGAGGTGGTGGAGCTGTTCACGCAAGCACAATGGATGTCAATCCTGCATAAATTGCAGGGCTATGACGACAGGGTGGCAGAGGAGTTTTTTGCAAGCTCTGAAGCCGAAATCCAAAACATGGCCACCATCAACTTCAGGGGTTTGAGTCTCAGTCTCACCCCGAATTTATCAGCCGAGTTACTGAGCTCCCAATGGGATTACCATGG